>OY728128.1:96335647-97535647 GCA_963277665.1 Viscum album | reverse complement strand
TTATAGTGTACTTTTAAATATATATATATATATATTAAAATTTCTATTAACAAGTGTGACCTCAAAAAATCTATAAGATATATAAAATTTAAAATTTTAATTAACTATTTGAGAAAATTTTATTGATAAATTATAAAAATATGACCCTTTATAAAATTACTATTACATAGGATATAAATTTTAAAAAAAATTTATATCTCATCTATTGTAGATAGTGATTCATAATTTCATTATATTCCTTCATTATTTATTAAAATATGTATACTAATATCAATAATATTTGAAATCGTGTTTATAATAGATATGATATTTCTTATTAATGGATTTAATGGTCCAATTTTTTCCACTTTCAATGAGGCATACTTTTTTTGAGGTCATGTAAAATTATTTTATGTAATTAATTTCACTCCAACTAAAAAAATAAATGAAATTATATAGTCAAGAATTATGTTAATACATTTCAAGGATCTATATCAAATAACATCATATGAATTTAATGGTATATGAGACATTGATAAAATACTAATAATTATCATCAACATCGATAAATATGTTTAAATAGTTATAGAAATGAATTCTACTTTTGATGAACTAGTGGGTTAATTTCATACATTCATACAATAATTATTTATTTTATTAGTTATTATAAGTTATTTATTCTGTTTTTATTCATTAGAGGGCTAATATATTTTTTTATGATGTTTCTATTATAAATAAATTATTTTTTAATTTACCTATTTGAGATGAGAGGAAATGGATATATTTAAAAAAAAATTATTTAAAGTTAATATCTATTAGAAAACAATAATGTGTTATAATTTATTATGAAACCTAATTACAGGATATGTAATCAAATAATGAGTTGATTTATATAGAAGTTAATTTTAACACCTCAAAAAGTACACTACAAATAAATAACTAAAAGAAAATAATAGAAATTATATAATTTATTTATATCCATAAATTGAAATGAAATGGATAGTGCTCCTATATAGGTTTTCCTTATTTGATAACCAAGATAAACCATGATATGGAAAAGGATAAATCTAAAACAACACTTGTAGAGCATAGTATTTAAGAAACAATGGTAAACTGCTAGGAATGATTACTTTTAAAATTTAATAATAATCAAATAGTAGAATATATAAAAATATCTATAATGGTGAATATATATATGTTACATTCCCATATAAAAAATGATAATCCATTTTAAATACTATAAACTCCAATAATGTAGTCACTCCAAATAAATATCCCTCTCACACCCATATAAAATCACA
This sequence comes from Viscum album, assembly GCA_963277665.1. Lineage (NCBI taxonomy): Eukaryota > Viridiplantae > Streptophyta > Magnoliopsida > Santalales > Viscaceae > Viscum > Viscum album. The sequence goes on along the minus strand of OY728128.1, from coordinate 97,534,367 downwards.
TATTAAATTAATAATGAATCTAAATAATAAAATATGATTAAAAGTAATATTAATTGGATGAAACACATTAAAATTTTAAAAACCCATGGATGTACATAAATATTTAAATTTTATTCTCTTTATGAACTATGATCAATAACACCAACATTAAAACCACTCTATAAGAAACCCATGAAAATTATTCCATTACATGGGACTCCAAGATAACATGACTATATAAAATTAAAATTATTACAAGAAACTAAATGGTAAAAGAATCATATTAGATAAAAATATTATAATTCTTTTAGTGATGTTTTGATACATTACCTCTTTCAAAAAAATCATTAATTTATTGGTTATATTATAGTACATAAAAATTTGGGTTTTTAAATTTTAAGGAAAATAATTTCATGATCAATCATTAAATATATTATCGACACCAAAATAATTTATTAAAAACAATAATATTCTCATTAAAAAATTTATTTAATACTGTCGTTACAAAATTAAATTTCAAACGCATTTTTAAAACAACCAAAATATTGAATCTAGAAGTAATCATATACGTCATCAATAATGTAAATAAATGTAACTAACAATATAATATATGAAGAATATGTGAAAGGAATGTGTCAAATTAAATTACAAACAATTCTAAAAAACCAGTGAATAGAATTAGAATTTAAAATATATTCTAATAATACCATAAAATATTGAAACAAAATTGTTATTTTTCATGATAAAAATGCAGGAAAATAATGTAAACACATAGTATGGGGTTGCATTACAGATGACAAATTATATTATATTTAATCACATTTATTAAACATGAAAATATTGATTATGAAATAAATAGGGCTATGTATTTGTAGTGCCTATATTTTGATGATCCCCTGCATATTTGGGTAGACTATATGTTATCCTATCACTAATTTTCCCACACAGTAAAATCTCTATATTCTCAATCTACCATTACTGATATCACTTACCATATGCAGATCATAACATACAAACTCGATGAATTAGGTTTGAAAAACTATAACCTATATAGAAATAATATTTAAATTTCCTCCCTAGATAACTTGGGTTCTTGTGGTATTATTATTTTTTTGAAAACATTTCATTATTTACAAATTATATATAAACATAAAAAACATTCAAAGAATCTCAATCCCATTAACTCATCAAACACCTGTACACAATTTTTTTTTAAATGAAGACACATTAATTTACACCATTATCAATAATTATCACATAAAATTTCATGGTCTATATTAATGTATAGAAAATGAAATATATATGTCATGATCCAAGGGTGTGTTTCATCATTTAAAAAGATAGTCATGTAAGCTAAAAATGAAATTTGTTTTAATACTAACAAATATGTTGATAGAAATATTTAAATAATCCATTATTGTAAATAAAGATACATTTTCAAAGACTTTATTTATAAAATGAAACACAAAAATAAATATACAATATCTATTATAAATTAAATATAAATAATACCTACACCATTAGTATATATTGAAATCCACTTAAATATATATCATCAAGAAACATTATATGAAAATATCATATAATGAAATAAAATTATAATAAGGATTATTTAATTACCAAACACCACATTAACCATATTAAATAATCTCATATATAACCATTTGAATAAAATGAAAAATTAATATAATCACAATCCCCATTTAACATTCTTTTTAGTTATTTAATTAAAAATATAATATCCATCGATTATAATTACTAATAAATAAATTAGTAATTCCTGAAACTCACCATTGAAATCATGAAATGTAATCACCATACCCAAACATTACATTTATATATTCCCCGTTATTATCTAAAAATAGAATATTTTATTTTGGATAAGGGGAACATAAAAATAAATAATATTATTATTTATTTGGAAAAGGAATATTCATGGAAAAATAACCCTAACCAATTTATGAGGAGTTAAAACCTTCAATTATGGAGATATAAGGACCTAAGAAGTAACTCAAAAAACCCAAAAAAAAATTAGTCACATTTATTAGAAAAAAAGAGAGATGAGTTTTTTTTCATCATGGATGAATGAGGTGGAAGAAAAAGAAATAAGTATAGAAGAAGTGAAATGTTGTGAAAAGATAGCAGAAAAATAAACTGAACCGTCAAAGACTAATGTTATATAGTCATTAAATGGATTTTTAGAGGTTAAATGATCTCCACTAATGAAGGATCAAATTAATGGGTGGATAATATCCCCCAAAAGGTTGTTAATAAGACTGGGAAAATTCGATAATTTCTCTACAAATCATTGGAAACTATATGGTTTGGCCACTTGTTATTAAAAACTATGTAGTTACCATGTGGATGGCAGTAGAAACTCAAACATGATGTCACACTCTACAGATACATACATTACACTAACTAGGAATTACCATTTCCTTGGAGACCCAGACCCATGAAACTAGTCATTTTTCATTTTTCAAGCCGCATTCCATTATTTCCATTAACATTCCAGGAACGGAGCACTAGTTTACCCATATAATTTTCCATTACTACATGACATTTTTTATGTTGGTAAATATCATAAACTATCAAAAATCCTAAAAATACTATAGGATCTCCCATAAATACAAAAATATAAACAATTAATGAAAAATTTATTTTACAATGATATCAGGGTCTAATAATTCTACACACCATATTGATTACTTCCACCATAAATTTATAAATTAGTAAATCAATGATTTGATATCACATAGAGATCCAATAAGATGTAAAATTAAAACTAAATACCATATCAACCAAAAAAATAAAAATACCTCCCTATATATATGAGTGATAACTAAAATCCCATGTCATAATAAAAAATAGAACTCTTAAAATGTATATATTGAGTTATTAATTAATGGCCTAAGACAAATCAATGTTCCTAAAAATATTTAAGATTTTTTTTAAACAATATGATAAAATGAAGCCATAAAATATATCATATTAACTAAAACAAATTAAATATACAATATGAAATTTTTTGTATGACTATCACCCAAAATCCAAAACTATTTCTTAAAATGAAACTATAGTTGTGCAATTATCCTCTGAAATGTCATCTAAAATGAATAATGAATTAACGGAACTAAAAAAAGATTGTTTCATAAATGAGAATTATAAAATGACAACTATAATCCATGGAAGGAGAGTGAATATTTTTGAATTCCATCTTTAATTTAAAAAACATATTATGATATCTTATCCAACAATAATGTTGTTGAGATTTTGAAACTCATGAATATAATGTCTTAGAATGCCTATGATTTACCTAGTAATGGAATAATATAAGTAAATTCATAGTTGATGGATTAGAAATAAAATTTGAGGATCTCCCTAATCATCCTGATTCTTTGCGATAAAATAAATCCATTTCAAAATCTCAAAAGATATGGATCATTGATATATTATTGAATTGAAAAGATTCCCACCCTTCCATGTAGGCCTAGAGATCAACTCCATGATTGTTACATAAGAGGATATATTCTTCAATGAGGCCCAAATAGAAAAATAAATTGTAGAGAATAATAGAATATGGAGGCCCATTACAAAATTCTGTAAAGAAAATTAGATCATAAATACAAACACTATGAGAGAAATTATGAAACTCATTAAAACATGTGATTTACCCCTTAATTCTGTATTCAGAACACTAAAGATTAAAAAGATCAACTTCGTTCTCTATAATTAATTCTAATGGTTAATATATTAAATAAATTAAGTAGAAATTAACCCATATGAAAAACAAAACATTAATTAAAAAAGAACAATGGGACCCCAAAAAACCCTACCTAATCTATCAGACATGTTTGAGGAGGATTTTTAATTGGGATGCTTTAGGAGTTTGGTGTGATTTGATGACATATTGAAACTGTTTTAATCACCCCCAAGCTACTTTCAAACCCTAATAAAGATATAAAATGACTTAATACTGAGAAAGGTTTGGATCTATAACTCTACATAGATTTTGGGGAGAGTAGGAACTTGAAATTCTAGACTAATGAAAATAAATACATTTGGATGATTAAAATCCCAAAAAATAAAATTTAATTGGAATGATGGGGAATTTTAATGGGTATCACAATCTTGATATAAAATAGATTTAATATTTTAGTTATAAGTACACACGATTAAACTCAATAAAATCATGTAATTAAAAATAGTCATAAAATAACAAAATTTCAAAAATATTATTTTCTATATATAAATATTTTCAAAAACATGAAATCTTATATTAAAATATTTATTTAAAAAAATAATTTTGAACTTCATTTTTAAATTCACATCATCTAAATTATATTAATCTATCTTAGAAAACATCTATATAATTTTTCCTAAGTATATTACACCTGTTATATAGAAAGGAATTCACATGACATATAGAGTTTCCAAAATAATGTAACAAAAAATCCCTCCAAGTAATATCAACACATAATAAAAACTCTATCATATGTAACTGAAATAGTGAATATTTATCATAAAAAATACAACTGAAAAAAACCTAACACATAAATTTAAATGTATTGTCAATTGAACATGGCTTGGTCTAATGGTTTGACAGGACATGTTCAAATCATGAATCCCCCACTATGAGTTTATAAAAACTATGCATACAACCTCCAAGTAGTTTATCAGACTATGTGAGATAACAATTTAACTATATTTCCAATCCAATTTGCACAGTAGCAGTACTGTAGCAGTACTGTAACAGTCACTGAGTGGAGGCGAATTTCCGGGGTACTGTAGCAGTACTATTGCAATACTGTAGCAGTCACTGTAGTATAACTGTAGCAGTTACTGTTTTCTACAGTAGAAGATGGAACTATTCAATTGATTTGGGCCTTCTGGCCACCAGTTTGGGCCTATGGATCTCTAAGGCCTTCGAGTCATCAAAGGAATTCAGGCCACATGGCCTTCGGGTCACGTAGACCAAGGAGTATCCCAGTTCACACAGAACATGCCCCAGAAGAGGATCAGAGCAACATGATTTGCAGCCACCAGATGTAGTGCTAACCGGATTGGAAGAATGAGAGGGTATGGTAGCCGCCATCTGGACCAGGCACCGTGCATCTTTGTACGGCGAAATTCTAGTCGATCTGCAATTCAAGGTGGGGAGTTAGGTGATCAATGATGTAGAAAGCTAGGGAGGGGCAGTTCAAGTGGGTTGTCCCTATGGGTCATGTATTGGGCATGGTATGCCTCTGGGCCTTCGGGTTATGTATTGCGGGTTTCTCAGGCCTTGTGCCTTGGGCCTACGAGTCATGTACGGGTTCCCCTTAAACCCTTAAAAGGGGGATTATCCATAATAAAAATAAAAATGAAGGCCTTCGGCCCATTCGGGAAAATTTTCACAGTGAATGCTGAAAATTATACTAATATCTAACAAGATCAAAACATAATTTGACACATAATTAATCTAAATAAAATGACCTAAATAAATAATAAATGATATTAAAATCGTAACAAAAAATTAAGAATAACCTACATGATGAGGATGTTAATATGTTACATCTAGATATACCATCCCAAAACAAACCACTAGACATTATAAATTTATAAATTAAGTATTGATACAATTTTATAATGAACCATCCTAGGGAATCCGGACTAGTTAAGATAGTCATCCAGTGTTAAGGAATAAAATAGTTCTCTATACATAATGGTTGGAATCTATTACTATGGATCCAAATGTAATCTATTTTTAATAGTTCCACTAAATGTGTTTTAAAGAACTCATAGTGGAATTATGATTATAATATTAAATGGTATTTCCATACATTATAAATCCTTGTAATGACAAAAATATTTTTTAAAAATAACAATAAATCCAAATATGTAATTAAATAAACTAAATACCCAACTCTCACACATATAATATATATAATAAAACCTAAAATATAATTAAAAAAGAACATTTGAATACAATAATTATTAATTGGATGATATATACTATCTATTAAAATAAATATGGTGACCTCCAAATACATAGCTAATATAAACTCTAGAATATGGAAATATTCTAACGCATACATCAAAACATGAACCAGTAATGATCCAAGGGAATATCTTCATTACACATAACATAATTCACATTATTTAGAAAAGAAAATTATTCAATTTATAAACATTGAATGGTATAAATATATTGTTTACTAAATAACTAGGTAGATTTTCAACAATAATTCCTCATATTTTTTTGAAAACCCTAAATAATAAATTGGTTGAAATAATGTAAATGAATTTTTGGTCTTCAATATTTTACGGAAAATAATTTCATGATTATTGTTTGAAAAAATTTCATGAAAAGTGATTAATAGGAATAAATATAGTAATCATTTCAATAAAAAACAATTTATGATTAAATTTGTAAAAATTTATACAATGTCCTTTACTTAAACAACCATGTGACTTAATTCAGAAGTAAAACAAATAATATAACAAGGATGAAAAATAGATAAATATTTTGGGGTATGAAATTATATATCCATTAAATTTTTTTAAAGGAAATTATAAAAAAAATTCAAATTAGAAAGAATTAATTATTAAATAAAAATATATTCAACTACTTAGAAAACGAATATAAAAAGTGATAAATTATATGATAAAATAACAAGGGAAAATGTCATGTAATTAGGCGTAATAGTATGGAAGTAATAGTATTATAAATTTAATAGTAATGTTTTTATAAGTAAATTTTCATTAATATAGTCCTAATAATTAGAAATCACAATGGATGTAGTGAGATTATGTATTATGCACATTGGATGAACAATCAATTATCCCTTTAAGAAGTTTCCTAATAAAAATTATTATAATATAACCTAACTATACCATACACTGCTTATAATAGTCATATAAAATACAACTACTTGGATAACATGTCTTGTGAAATTTTATATGTATAGAATACATCTCTAACTCTCCCACCAATATATATATGGTTCCCACGATATTAGGGACCTTGGGGAGAGATGGTAAATATTAATTGAAAACCATATATATAAATCATTAAATTAAGATAAATCAATGAATCATAATCATGTCACCTCATGCAACCCCCAGAAAACTATATTGTATAATGCTTGTCTATAATTGACACCAAAATCATTAATCATCATAATAAACTAAAAATTTCTAAAATATTACATAAAAATTTATTTCAAGGTGATTTAAAAATTTCTATACTTCATTTTGTGGGTTGTATTCATACATATTGTAACAAAATGACATCAGATACCATCTAAATCAGCACCTGAATGAATCCACCAGTTCCCTGATGTGTGAACCTGATCTCTAGAGTCTAGTGGTAAGCACTAAGTCATTGGAAACAAATACAATGTGAAGAACATTTCCAAAGAACTGATACTATACATATATGAATAGTAGAATGAACAGAGAAACAGGGTGAGATATCCAAAAGGATAATATCAACATCTAAAGACATTATTTCACCCAAATACATCATGTAAGAACATCAGCACAACAGAAATATTAAACAAGTTTTTTAGAAGATCCAACAGTCATTAACAACATTTGATTCCTAAAAATAATGTTTGATCATAGCATCTGAGTAGTGACATCCCTTTTCATATAACTTGCTTAAGACGATATACATACTCTACAAGGAAAAGGAAGTGTGTGTTTAAATAACCTCAATCAGTGCTCTGGAAGAAATTTTATAAACAATTCCATATCAAATAAACCATTTATGTTTTATATTAAATATATCATGGTGTGGAAATATTTTCTCAGTTAATAATAAACATTAATGAATAAAACTTCAATGGGTAATAATAGAGAAGTTTTCAAAAATTAATTTACCAAAAATATCATGGATATAAATAAAATTTTAAAATAGGAAAGGATTTAACATTTCAATAAATGATTTATGAATAATATTTCCTATCAAAACATACATAATTATAAAATTTCATAATAATGGAATGTCAAATAATTTTTAAAAATAAATAAATCATTTATATTTCTATATTTAAGATTCAAATTTGTAGGTTTATAAATAAGGATTATCCAAAATTAATGTATATATCCCAGTATGCTTCTAGGTGAATTAAATAATTTTTGCTCTATAAGTCAATTAATTTAATCACAACCATTTGAAATAAAAATTCAATCATTCACTTCCCGTCATCCATATGTTCATGTTTGTAAACATTCATTTCCAGTCAAAAACCTTCATCAAATTTTTTTTCATAAAAGCGTCTCCTTTTTTCAAAAAACAACATCAAATTCTTTTTAAAGAAACTAATTCATTTCAATCCAAAATATGAATAAAAATTTATCAAAAACAAATTTTATGTATTTCAGTCCATTTTCCTTCATTTTATAAAATATTTACTTACATTTTATTTATTCAGAATCTGGATTAAGATCATTCATTTCAAAATGTGAAAATTTTCATGAAATCACACGTAATTCTTGAATCTATTTTCAATGGAATTTCCCCACATACAAAGCATTCCAATTTTATAATTATTTATCCAATGATAAAATGCCATCTTATAGTGAAAATGGAAATTAATTTCATATTTTTAATTAAAAAATTATTTAAAGAGAATTTAATTTCAATAAAAAATCACTCACCTTAATTATAAAATTACAGAACACCTAATAAAGGATACACTATAGAAACACGAGAAGGTCCAAAAATTGTTAATGAATAATATCCACCTATAACACACATTCATTGATTAAAAAATTGATAAAAAACATAAAATCCCCATGAAGATAATATATATCGAGGGATTATGAGGTTTGGGTTCTTTTTAACCAATTACACCTACATATCGACATTAAAAACACAAAATTAAAATAATCATTAAATTTTACATGATAATGAATTTATGAATAAAGAAGGTTTGAAATCATTAAAATATGAGTTACAACCTTTAATAGGTTTAGAGAACAAAATTACCATTATTTATATATTTTATAATATATAATGGCGTTATGTGGTTGAGGCAAGGATGAAGAAATAGATAGAGGAAATGAAAACCTGATTTTCTCAAAAAAGTACATTGTGTATGTGTAACTTTTCATTATGGTTACATAGATCATAAGAGTCACATAAATGTACTAGGTTATGCTTAAATAATCCAATTTATTATTGTTATACCCTTACAAATCTCATCCATACCCTTATAAAATATTTAAAAACAATGATATTCCATTACACAGTCGGGGACTACCATTTTGTGACTCAGATTATATTTTCATTATACCCAAATTACCCCTTTAAATAATTATAAACATAGGGATTACCTTATATAGTATATAGGTAACCATTATATATCCTTTATAGAAAATATGGATATCCATATAAATTACATATGATAACCTTATGCTACCTTTTTAAAAATAAGGTTCTATAATTGCAACACCTTGGGAAATATTATGAAAATCAAAACATCTCTTATGTAGTGATGGTTTAACATTAAAAATAATTCGAAATAACTTTTCTACCCATATAATATATATTTCCTACACTTATGAAATACATATATACCAGGTCTTAACCGTATGAAACTAAGGGAAACCCCTCTTCACACTTATGAAAGTCATGAAAATTGTAATTTACCTTTATATAATACTTAAAATCCACCCATAATAATGGTAGGAAACTCTTACCCATACATAACCATTATAACATTTTAAAAGGAAAAAATTAGATAATTTGTTAATTTTTACTAATTAGAACATATAAAACATCCCAGAAATGATTTCTAAATAATAAATAAGACTAATAGGTTTATATAACGATGACAACACTATAAAATTATAAATAAAATAATTATAACCCAGTGCATACCTAAATGAAAAGGTTATGATTTTTTAATTCTCCCCACCATAAAGATTGATGTCCCCAAAAATATTATGGGAAATTAGACAATCAAAATTAGAAAGAGAGAAAAACCCAATATACATCATCGATCATAAAATATAAAAATGGATCCAAAGATTATACATAAAGAGACATAAATATTAAAAGATTCCATATAATTGATTTTAGAAACTAGTAATTGTTAATTACTTTTTCATGAGATCAATCATCAATAAGAATTTTTTTTAACAAAACTACTTAATGTGTTTATATGAATATGAGATGATATCCAATGAATACACAATAAGAAACAACATTCGGAAACTAGTCAACAATATTAATCTACTCAACCCTGAGAAATTAACTTTTAAACTCCACTAAAACCTCATGTACACCACTAAGGGAAACATAATACAACTAATTGATACATAATTCCAAGAAAATACTATGGAATCAAAAAATAAGAGACAATAATCTCAAGAAAGATAATCCTAAGGAATAATTTGAAATTAATCATTAATAAACCTTACCAGTTCTTAAAAACATTTTCCTGCCTTTTTTAGGTGATGGTACACCCGGACTATATAGTATGATATATGCCTCTGGTAATTCCTACTGAAACCTTAGATCATCAGTAACAGTAAATTATAGTCACTCAAATTATAATTGATTTCTAATATGTTCATCAATCATAAGGAAATACTGTAACATAGGTCTAACATCAATATGAAACATTACTGGAATAATAATAACTTACACACATGAAATTTGTAAAAAATAATTCATCCCATATGTAATAATTAGTGTGGATCACAAGAATGTAAATATATTAGTATCCTCTATAAAGGGAAGAATCCCATAGATTTGAAAAAATCACCCTATATTTACAAAGAGAGATAAATGTATATCCTATTTTGTCTACACCTTAGAGAGGAATGTTCCAGACCGATAAAATCAAATATAAAAATATGAATTTAGTATATCAAGGAAAATGAAATTCTCATAAATGAGCAAGGTTTAACATTCAAAAACAAGAATTAAATGTTTATGATCTCCTAACCAAATTTAATTTCCCTCAAAACTATATTATTAAAAACATATAAAAATGATTATTCAAAATATGACTATGATAATGTGGAAATCCATAAAACAACATTCTTACAGCTCAAAAATATAATACAATATGCACACTCAGAAACTAAAAAAAACACCAAAAAAATACACCATAACCCGAATGATAAATATTTTCTCATAAAATTTATAATTTATAAAAAAAAATAAACATGGAAAACCCTAATGATATCAAATTCAACAAAAGGATTAATAAGATTGAAAATTATCAATTTCTAGTAAAATCTTGTCCACTATGGGAAACACTTCACTATGGGGAATGTGGATGGCTGACTTATTCTATAATTATTATAGATAAATTGTTGTGACCTTATGACCATGTAATATGAGAGAATTTAATGGTTTAAAAAATCCAAAAATAAATTTCTAAATGATCTAAAAGGCCACATGTTTTATAGTAATTAGGATGATTTATATAATTGTTCTCTTGCTATCCTTATTTTCTACATTATATGAAAAAACATTGACTATGGTATCATGAATATAAAATATAAAATAGTATTCTTATATAACTACCAATGGGGTATATATTGGTGTTCATTCTTTTACACATTCTTGAGACTCCTCGGTCTCATTTAAAAATATAAGAAATTATCAATAACTTTGGTGAAAATATCATGTTTTCTTCAAGCATGAATGAAAGAAACAATAGTGTACCAAATATTTTAGGGTAGAGATGAAACATGGTTCATGAAAGATATATTCATTGAAATTTTTTAAAATACATAGAATAAGAGAGTAATTATATGTCCATGGTGGAGGATATGAATTCAACTTGTTAATATAGTGAGTGTACTCAAAAACTAATTCTTCTCTATGTTATAGATAATATAATTACATATAATGTTATACTATAAAAATCATGAATAAAATAATTAATGTAATTTACATTGAATGAAATATAATAGTGTTACTTATATGTCTTATCATGGGTAATATATATCCATAAAAATCAAAACCACACTCTTATGAATGATATTGGAAAACATTACATTGAGATATTCAGGATATTCTTAGATGAAGATTTTCGCAATCCCCTCTAGCCATATATATCATGAACTAATCTTTTTCTACTAAACCTGTCATCCTATCCATCATGCATTAAGATCTATAACATACCACCCCATAAACCAGAGGCTTTTGACCAGTGTTGAGGGCCTAAAAACTGTACAGTGATAAGATTATTCCCTTAGATCATTATTATATCAAAGTAGAAATAAATTAAAAACATATACATCCAAGAACATTATAGTGCACAAAAATAAATAAATAGTTGGTGAAAAAAATGAAGATAATTAAAATTTAGTATACATATTTAAGGGAAATCATAAATATATTGGTAACATACTAGGGAGACCCAATACAGAGTAAAACAATACACAAATATCTACAACTATGATTTGATCCATAGACTGAGTCTTTTCTACTATTGAACTACAATATCTCCAACCTCCAACTCCAGATGATCCATCCCACGTGATCAGTCAACAATGGGCCTTTATTTGGTATACTTCATACTGTTCTCAATATAAAAGTTGACATAAATTCTATAGCAACATCGAGGTTCACAAGGAGGGGGTGAGAAACAAATATCAGTAAACTAGAATCAACTATGGTCATAATATTTACAGTCTAAACATGTGAATGAAATACATGATTTAAACAACCTAGAAAAACAAATACTAATTATATAAGAACAAGAAAAATAATGAAAAAAACTAAAATTCTAAATAGAATAAAACAGCAATCCCTGAATTCTAAAGTAAAACACGAGATAAATCAACCCTCATTCTGGACCCCGCTAGAGAAATTATGAGACATATATCCCCCAAACAAACATTATGGGAATCCACTTTACCCACAAGGATATCAAAATTAATGTAAAAGTATTGGAATGAATTTATAACCCCAGGATCACATCTAAGGATTATAAGAAATGATGAGAAACTATCAAAACATAGAATCCAAAGGAATGATATGAACTTTTAGTAGAGACTCCCTGTTGACCATGGGAGGACAATACTATGACCAACACTCTTACAAAATTTAATGGGTAAAATGAAACTATCAAACATATCAACATTATGGAACATAACCAAATAAAATAATAGATCCTAGGAGTGAAATGACCTCCTTGTCCCACTACCCCTAGATCTAGGACAATCGTTGGAGGATTGGAGCTGAACTCATCTTGATCAACCATAATCTCCCTAGAACCCCCTCACAACAACCCAAAAAATTGGAGAGTAATAGAAAATATAATTGGTATAACACCTCAATATTTTGTAGTATGTATCCTCTTATGTAAATTCAACTTATTCGATAGCTAACATTGCACGTAACGTTGAACTTAAACAAACTATGATAGACTCTTAAATAATAACATGACCCTTGGAATAGTAAGGTGATTGTAAGGAATAGTAATCCAGGTATTAGAATAATAACCTCACCTAAGAGAGTATAACAAAACTATTTCTATATTATAAATGAAAAAATTATATATATATATATATATATATATATATATATATCATGGAATAAGTAATTAAAAGTTCTAAAAATGATAATTTAAGTGTTTGTATTTTTATGAAGTGTTAATATTTTTTTACAATTTTAGAATTAATATAATAATTTAAATGTAATTTATTTCCATAAAATAGATTAATAAATTAATAACTATTGTTCATTATATTTACAAGATAATTTCATGAGACCATAATTAATTTTTCAATGTATCCTAAAATGAGTAATAATATTTAAATCAGTATTTTTTGAATAAATAAATAATTTATTTAAAAATTAAATGTCTCATATTCAGATATTTATTTTCCTAATATGGAGTTCATTTATGATGTTTACACATAAAAAGTTGTTAGGGTGTATTTTCTTGAAATTTCTAAAATAGTAAGATTTTTTTAACAATTGACGTGGTTTGTAATTTACAACATTTAACATTATAAGTCAAATAAATGAATTTTTGAGACATTTAAAACATAATAATCCTTTAGATAGAACTCACATATACAATTCATTATACTTAGTAACAATAATCTGTACTATTGATTTTCTTGAGCCAAGATAATAAATAAATGGATAAAATAAAAAATTCACATCTCATCCCTTATAAATACAACCCTAAAACACCCCTTATCATCATTAGTTATAAGGAATGAATCCTATAAAAATTAATCCAAATACCATTAAAAACATCTTTCTCACATCCAAGAAATTTTTTTATTACCAAAATACCAAATCCATGTGTCTTAAGGAGGTTCCCTATGAGACAATATTGAAGAGGTAAAATCCTTCTTCTTTCTCTTTTAATTTCATTTCAATTATTATCCTCTATTAACCTCTCCAATCCAAAGTTGAATGGTAACACCGGTATAAAATATATTATTTAATATTATTATGATACTTTATTAACCATAATCAAATCCATTATCCTCCCCTTTTATTTTAAAAATGAAAACAATTTCAATGAAGTGTTGATTCACCGCCTTCATGGATGTCGAGTTTTTATTTTCTATTACCACATTCAAGGATGGACATAAAACCATTATTATTGATAATTTATATTTTAATTTAAATATTATATGTTATATCTTTTTATAGAACAAAAATATAAAAATTATATTAAATAACATTTAATAAGTTCGTGATTGTCATAAAAACCCACAAAATTAATTTAGACATTTTCCATGACGTTTTAACTAGTCAATATTTCCCAATACATATAACCAAATATTATATGGTACTATTTTAGAAAATTTGATTTCATTAATAATAAATAATTTAACTTTTGGATATGTTTTTCTAATTTGAAAATTACTCCCATTTTTAAACTCAAGTGTACCAACAACAAAACCATGAAATGAACTCTCTATGAACAATAAGATTAAACATTACAATTAATAGAAATAAAATTAAATTAATATTATTAAATTTTAAAAAATAAAATATATGTATAATTGGTTATTGATTATATAAATAAAGAAAACAATTTTTTTCCAAGACATTGAAGTATTAGTGATGAACACTTTCATTCATTTGGAAAGAGTTTCTCATCTCACTTTTTACTTTGATGAGATGTATTTCTTATTAAACACTTATTTATTATCTATGGTGTAAATAATTAATATTTAAATTTAAAATAATTAATATCTTTATATTCATGACATTGAATTATTGTTTTTATGATCACAAATTTTTAGGGGCATATGATTCAACTGTTTATAATGTGGAAAGGGATTGCTTAACCCAATTTTCCAGTATGTGGGTTATTATTTTATTGAATTGATTATTTAAGTATATCATTATGTTAGAAATTATTTTTCATTAACATATGTTGCATTTATAATTTTTAATGAAGATTTTTACAAAATACAAATAATCTATTCATTAGGCTAAGAATTATACAATATTTTAAAAATACTCTTTTAAATTATCATAGAAGGTTTTAATGATATGTTCATTGGGTGATTGGCCCGTAAGGGGTGCTCCCCAGCTAGGGTTCCCCCTTCGCTACCTTCCTCCATTCTACCTCAGGGTAGCTCGACACTCCTCGGCGTCTGTACGGTGTGCTTATTGTGGATTCCTCATTTTGCGGTGACGTTGTGCAACCCTGTGGGCTCGGCTGCCTCAACATTTCTCACCGTTGTAAGTCTGCTTCTCGCCTCACTCCACCTATGCTGGATAGGGCTTCTCAAGGTAGTGTGGTGATAGTCCATCGGCCGAGTACCCATATCTGCATCTAAGGGTTTATACCGCGGCTCCTGTGAGCATGTTGGGTGGTCTGTTGAGGTCACTGAGTCTTTTTGGGAGGGCGATGATGGGATTTAAAAGTGGTATTTCAATGGTTTCTGTAACGACAAGGAACAGGTCGTTGTTGTTGAGGTGATGATTTCTTGTTCATGGTATCTAACCTAAACATTTGGATGTGAATATATGTCTATTTATTGGTATTGGTTGATTCGTCTCCACGTTTTGGATGATTTGGAATTTTTTTGGGTTCTTCTGCAACTTTGAGGTGGATTTTCTTCTGTCCGTGATGTTCCTTGGTGGAAGATAATTTGATATGTTGATGGCCTACGGTGGTGGATTCTATGATGGTACTCTGGTATTGAGGTTTTAATTTTTTTTGTGTGAATTCCTCACGTTGGATTTCTGATTTCCATGTTTTGATAGGGATCCGACATTGGGGTGCTGGTGGGGGGCATACCAGCGGTGGCATTTGATGATTTTCCTACTTGGAATGGTCACATCGTGTTCTCGGTTTGGATGTTTAGGATGCTGGATTTTGATAACTCTATGTATTTATCTTGTGAAGAAGCTTTTTGTTCTACAGTTTGATAAGTTCAAATGGTGGTTCCTATATTGTTGTTGATTTTTGGATGTGTTTCAACCAGTATACTAATTGGGTCTACTTCATATGAGGTCGAGAGTAGGAATGTTACACCACTGCATGCCATTCTATTTGGATGTTTGAGAGGGTATGGATCTTCCATAAGTATCGTTCCTGTTCACCCGTGCACGGGATAACTAGCTAAGCGGTCATGCGATGGTGAAGGCATTCCATCATGATGTAATCGTTGGGGAGGGGTAGATCCAATAGTCTAGTCTTGGGTTATCCTCTTTCATGGATTTATTTTGTTGTAATGTTTCCACTTTTCAGTTTCACACTTTTTCCACAAAAGTGTTTTGATAATAAAAAAGATACTCTTTTGAATCTATTTCTTGAAAATACAAACAAAATGTTTTTATTGAAATTTATTCTACTTAATAAATTATTCCTACTTTCCTGATGCCTCAATGTCCTAAGTAAACCTTTACAAGTTCTCAAGATTATTTTAAAATAAATTAGTTTCCATTATAATTGTTAATTATTTTAAAAAAAATTATTTCAATGTAAATATGTATTTCACTCAATAATTTACATACGATTTTATTAGATTATTTCCATATATTTTAAAACACATTCTTGGATTTGATGAATAGTTCGAATTTATATACTATGAAACAATGTATCATATTTTATTGAATTTCATAAGATCAGTTTCACTATGGATGTTTTATTTTTATACCATAAATCATATTACACATGATGGTTTATGATTATTTTTATTATTTGGGAAAATCTATTTTCAATTCATATTTTAGTTTCAATATGAATTTATTTGATGATTATGTTCCACTCCTTTAATATGAATAATTCATTGGAATTATTATGTGATGGAGAGGCCCATTATATCCCCTTGTTTCATCAATAGACATCATTAGAGATACCGAGTTGGTTTTTTTCTGATTTATTACCTGATTATGTATTGTGTCTAGAGAGAAGCCTTGATAGTATATTTTTGATTCCCATCATTGAAAATTCCCTAATTATGATATTATTTATTGATAATCCATGATATTATTTGACTGGTATAATATCTATGGTTATGATTCATTCTCATGTGATTGATTTTATAGAATTATTTAATAATATTTTATTCTATCCATATTATAATAAATATTATGTTTTAAAAGAATTAACATTGACTTAATGATTATGTTCTTGTAATGATATCTTTCACTGTATAAATACACTTACTAATCATCTAATATCCCTACTTTCTTATTTTCGTTTTTCCCAGTATGCTATGATGTATATTGTAATTTAAATTTATGGATAATCTAGAGAATTGGGGTGTTTCCAATAGAGTCACTATTTTTTATTTCATTTCATGTTATAATGTAAAAATTATTTTTGAATCCTGTGTTCCAAAAATACTAATCTATTTGTTCAATTGGGATGAAATCACTTATACATTGTAAAATTGTAATAAATAAAGGAATGTGCTCCAAGATAAATTGGTTAGGGTCATTATAGTTTATATAAAATCATGTTTAGAAGAAATATTAGAAGTTATATGTAGGAAAATATAGATTAGGTTATATAAAACTTTAAAAAAAATTGATAATATTCCCATGGAAACCAATATTGTGGTTTTGATATTAGTTATAAATGAATTTGTATCTATTTCATTGGTTTTACACTTCATAATCTAATACAGCGTATTCGAGTTTTTGGAAAAGGTGAACAGTTGATGGAATAGAAAACCTAAAAATAGGCATATTCCATGTAGAGTTATCTCGTGTATGCAAGATACTGAAGTTAGATATGGATCTACAACTATATCAAAAAAACAAAAAACTAAAAAAGAACATTTGACTTAGGTTATGAGAAAGAACCATACTCACATAAATTAGCCTGATCTAAAACACAGTGTGAAAATACTATACCACTTCATGTGATAAAAAAAATCCATCATTAAATGCGACTATAAACACATTTATGTTAGAGTAATAGATATGTTCCTTATAAAAGATATGTCTAACTTTGGGAAGTATCTAAAGGGAGATGGTGTCAGGGTTGATTATCATATATCGGGAGATGAAGATTAATGGTGGTCATTATTTCAATAAAAATGAGTAAGAAATTAAAAATATGGAATGGATGGTATTAAAGGAGATTTTTATTGAAAATATTTCCATCATGAACAATAAGTGGATATGGAGAGACAATTATTGAGTCTATGATAAATGGAGGATGAAAATATTTCTACGTATGAATCGAACTTTACAAGGTTAGCAAAGAATCTATTACACTACATATGCAATCCAAAGAGTTATATTTCCACTTTATTGATAGTTCCCGAAATGTATTTGAAACTAACTAGACTCACAAACATTCTCATGATATGAGGATATAGTATCATGTCCCATCATGATGGAGAATTTACTTTCCACTCTATACTGCATCAAAGGGATGCATGATAAGAAGAGGGATGATGAGTACTATAGATAAATAAATAAGGAAATTAGGAATAAGGGATAAATATAATTTCCAAATTACAATAAATTTTGAATTATAAATCCTAGAACATGATTATTGGGAATAGAAGTTTGTGTGAAGTGTAGGGAAAAAGTCCACCAGGACCATGTTTTCAAGGGAAAGAATGATTTCTAAATTTTTTAATGCTTCATCTATAAAGATATTAGACACTATTCACAATATTGTTCAAGTCATCAAGTAATAATTACCCAAAAAAGGCCAATTTAAAAATGTCATTCTTATATATTCCCAATTTTTATGGTTGTAGTTACTAATTATGTTGTGAAAGGTTATTTAATTATCCCCTCAAATATTTCTAAAAATAAATTTGATCTTGGATCATGGTTATATTTTATATCTTACATATTTTCTATAAACATTATAAATATACAATTCACCATAAAAAGTTAGTGTTCAGTAATAAATCCTTTTTTAAAAGTCCACATGATTTAATCATTACATAATCTTGAGTTACGTCAAGAATTTGACACTGAGGATCATTTCAGGTTTAGAGTTTTAAAGAATTGAGCCATAAATATTACATTACATCTCAAAAATTAAAGAGTAGGCACTTATTCTCTATCCAATTTTTTCCCTAATATAAATATTCCAAAAATAAAACTCGTTAAAATAAAACAAGAATTATTTTCTTGATGTAAATCGTCTTGAATTCTTCCCTTCTCTTACCCTTCCTTATAACCTATAAAAAAATTCAAAAACAAGGGATGAGCATAAAAATATAAGTATGTTTTTTAAATTAAGGTAAGAAAACATTAGTCCATCAATACATTAAAAACCATGAAAGAATACTTTTCACTCATAAACCATGTGATCTTAAACATAACTAATTAAATCATAAGATTTATGAATAAGAAATTGAAATCCTAAATCATAAAAGGTAACTTGTGTAATCCATAACATACATTATAGTGTTCATAGCTACATATAGATTTATGTTTGGAATTCTAATCATATTATATTCCCAAAATCTCTTAGTAGAAACATAAACATTTACCTCTGTCACATTACCCAAAGCATTGGAGAGCTATCTCGGGCTCAACCACCGATGATTTATCATTGTACCACCATTATACATGAAAATTTCCCAAGAACCATAACATATTCATAAGAAATAAAATAAGAATAATTTGAAGATAAAATTTCCACATTCCAATCATAATATATAATTTCACGCATATTGAATTAATTAATTATATATAAAAACAATTTTAAATGCTAAATTACATAAATGGGTATATGGTATGTATTTTCCTTGTAAAAACACTATGTCTTGTGAAGGAAGAAAAATATCAAATAATACTCACGTTGGGATAAAGGTCATTTTCACCGCGTATGTTAAAAAAACAGTTCATTTGACGTTTAGTAAAAAAACTTTGAAAATATATTCTCTTTGAATTAAAGGAAAATTCAAATGGGTTTATACACTGTATAAAATAATGTCTTGTATGAATCAAAATATTCCTCAATGAAAGGAGATTGAGACGAATTCCCTTACCTTGTGTCCGACTCACATGTATGTTCCTTGTTATTCCTGAACAAATAAAATTACATAAATTTTAACTTTTTCTAGAAACATTTTCATGTTTATTATTCAATTTATAATACTTATTACTACATTATAATCAATACATTATTATTTATGTTAATATTGATCATTTTCTCGATATTCTGTACTCGAGTCAAAAATAAATTTTTTACAATTAAATATTGTCCATGTGGTAAAAATTCAATTATACACATAATGATATTTAGGATTTTATTATCATATATATATCTATTATATATATGTTTTTATAATGGTACATAACATTTTGAGATAATAAATGAAATACATTGTTCATGGAGACGGTGAGCCGTACGCACGCATGAACGCTACTTTCTTTTCTTTTTCATATTTAAAGGAATGAAAATTAAATGATACATAAGTATAATATAATTTTTTTTATAATATATTATTTTATATACGTTAAATATTTTCATTACTACCATCCTTTATAGATTCCATGTATGGCATCAATGAGTCGTTTCACTTTGAGGGGGAGGTAGTCTGCTCTTCCTCATATTAAAATTATCGTATTTACACATTATAGAAATCATAAAGGTATTATTTAAACAACAAAAGTAATCATAAATAGAATATAAATATAATATATAACACATACACATATAAATTTATCATAATTTCCACCATTAGTGGTAGTTGGAGATAATTTAATAATCATCATTTTTTTACCCAATAGTTCTTCGTCCATAGAAATAGTGTTTCTAAATACATTAAATGGATGTGTGATTGAGTGTAGGTAGATTAATAGGAATAAAAAAATCCTATTATATTTAAAATACTGGTTTTTTTGTTAAATAATTTAATATAGTGAGTTTAGGGGGTTGGTGAAGGGAAAATAAATGAATAAAGCTTGAGAGAAGAAATTACCTCAAATCGTGTAACTCCTTTTTATTTAAAAAAAGGATATCTTGAAATGCCTTATTTTCATCATAAGTCTTCGAGGAGGAATCATAGGTTGTTGGGAGCTTATTTGGGCAGATTTTGGACAAGATAAAGGGCTTGAGAGGTGTGATTAAATTTTTATAGTTGATTCCCTGTTATAAGTGGGAGGAGGGGCACTTTAGGATAGTATTAAAATATTATCTTATAATAAAATAATTTTCTGTTTCAAATAGTCCCAAAGTAATTTATATAAATTATTAGATTTTTTTGGGACGAAAAACTATCAACCAATAGGTTTTAGACATGTCTAGGTAAAAAAATTTAACCTTATCTTTTAGCTTTAACTATAGTTAACAAATTTTTCTCTTAAAATGACTTCTTTTATATTCATACTATATGGTTAATATAATTACAATAAATTTCTAGTCGAACCTTAAGTGGTTCGTTAATTACATTTAATAAAAAATTATTTGTTTTAAAAACACATTTATCTCAATTTTCATACTACTCATATCATGACTTTTCAAAAGAACATAAAAACATGATTATTTCTAAATAACCTCATTATTTTAAAGATAATAAGTCATAATTATTTATAAAATTCATGGATGTCATAAAAAACTTTTAAAATAAATTTATTTTATTATTTATAATCTCATTTATTTAAATCGTTCATTAATTAGCTAATCACTACATCAACATTGTGTGACAAATATATTTATTTATTTGATATCTAAAATTTTTAAATAAAATACCATGAATTAAAAAATATTTTTTTCTTTATAATGAATATTTATTGTCTAAAATATCACTTATAAAACCCTATAAATTTTTTAAATAAATGATATATGTTTATGTTATATTTTTATTTACATTAAATTATTTCTTATAAAATGTCATTTTTACATCCAAATGGATCAATGGGGTCCCAAAATAGACCCATGGATTCCCATGTTCCAAAATATCTCATAAAATAGGATTAGAATACATGTTATGGTTGTTTTATATTATTAATTCTCATTTTTAAAACCAAAAATGATGTTTTTAAGAAATAAAAACTACCAAACGATTGACATGTGTTTGTGTCCAAATTCAAAGTGAAATTACATCCAATGACCGAAATTAGATAAAATTATAAAAATATAACAAATTTAAAATTTATAACCAATTAAAATGACAACCTTACTTTATAGAAAAATTAGATGAAAAGGCAGTTCTGACATAAAATGCAGTATTTGTCACTATTCATTAAAAATAAACTTTATCAAAAAATTTCCTAACATTTATTCGTAGTAAATTTTTATTTACCAATTCTAAATAAGAAGTTTATTTTGACTAATGTAACATATAATAGTGACAAAAACAGTATTAAGAATGGGTTATCAATACAAAAGGCTGTAAAAAACCTTTTAAAAATATTAGAGTATTTTTTCCTTAAAATCGGATGTGTTCTTATTTTATTCCAATAAAATTTATCAGTTAAATTTAAAGACATTTAACAAACATATACAATAATATTCTAGCTAGTTAAATTCATTTACCCCTATAAAATTACTATGTGTTAACTAACATTTATAATAATAATATTTTTATATTATTTTTAAGTATAACTCAAAATTGTGCACAACGTAAGATTTCAAATCAACCCACTGTTGTATTCTGAGTATTCCATCAGAAAAAGAATCCCCCTTATTTTAAATTTCTTAATCATAAATATTAATATAAATGAAAAGGTATTGTTCTATAAATACCTTGATTGTTATATTTCACCCCCTTAGGAATTATGCCTCGCAATTCTATTCACTTAACAAATTGATGGGGGTATTTATCCCTCCTAGCATTTTCAGATTCCCATGTTGCCTCTTCCACCATATGGGTTTTCAGAAAAACCTTTACCTGATGGATTACCTTATTCTAGAACACTTTCTCTCTTCGATCATGAATCTTTACTGGTTTCTCCTCAAAAAAGAGATTTTCATTCAACTGAACTACCTCTGGACACAAAACATGAGGTGGATCAGGCATATACATTATCAACATTTAAACATGAAAAACAGTGTGTACCTTGGATAAACTTGGAGGTAAATCCAATCATTAGAAAACTGATCCAACTTTCCCTAGGATTTCATAGGATCCAATGAACCTCATACTCAATTATCCCCTCTTACAAAAACGAATCACACTTTTCCATTGAGAAACATTGATAAAGACTTAATCACCTAACTCAAAAGAAAGTTCCTTCCTCCGGTTATCTGCAAAAACTTTCTTCATGATCTGAGCTATTCTTAGGTGCTTCTAAATCAAATAAACTTTTTCTTCCTTATTTTCAAACAATTATTCTCCCATAAACATTTTTTCACCTACTTCATCCGAGAAAGTAGGATTTCGACACCATTTTCCATATAATGCTTCCAATAGTGCCACATATAAACTGGAATAAAATCTGTTATTATAAGAAAACTCATCCAAAGAATTATGTTGGTCCCATTATCCCTTGTAATCCATTGAAGAGGCCTATTTCATATCATCTAAGGTCTGAAATGTTCGTTCAGACTGTCCATATGTTTGAGGATGAAAAGATGTACAGAAATTTAATTTAGTTACTAATGACTTCTAAAGACCCTTCTAAAAGTTAGAAGAGATCCTAGGATCACGATCAGATAAAATAGAGAAGGAAACTCTTTGTAAGCTTACTATCTCATTAATATAAAATCAATAAATTTGATCTTGAGACAGAGTATTTCTAATTAGAAGAAGATGAGAATATTTAGTCAATCGATCAATAATAAACCATATTGAATTAAAACCTCAAGAATTCTTTAGTAATCCCACTATGAAATCCAAAGACACACATTCACATTTCCACTCAAGAATTGGAAAAATTTTAAGCATAGCTATCGGTAACTGCCATTCTTCTTAAAACATTTGACAAGTTATACACATTACAGTAATTTCAGCAATATCTCTTTTCATTCTATCCCACCAGTAATACTCCCAAATATCGCTGTACATCTTAGTACTTTCATGATGAACTGAAAATGGAGAACTATGAGCTTTACATAACAACTCTTTCTTCATCATTGAATCACAAGGCACACATAACCTCTTTCCAAACAATAAAACACAGTCTTTATCAAATTTTAAATTCAGTTCACTTACACTTATGAACCAATTCTACATTTTCTTACAACTCAGTATATTATTTCTTCTCTTGCATTATTTTGTCTGTTAGAGGCGATTTTACTACCACCGAAAACTAAATAGTGTAATTCCCTACACCAAAAACGTCCAATCCAAAATACATTAAATCAAAAAACTAAAGGATCACAATCCAAATATTTCATGGTTATTATAGCATAAATCTTTCGACGCAATGCAACAACCACTTTATTTTCCTTTTTCTGAAGGTAATTAATAGTGCAATCATAATCCTTGATAAATTCTAGCAATCTCCTTTGTATCATGTTTAATTCATTCTGAGTGAATATATATTTGCAACTTTTTTTATCAGTATATATTTAACAATTTATTCCATACAATGGATGAATCAAAATTTTTAATGAAAATAACATTATCTAATTCCAAATTATGTGTATGAAAATTTAACTCATGAGGTTTCAACTGATGTGAATCATAAGTAATTTCTTTATCATTTTTAATAAGGACACAACCATGTGATTTCAATGAAGATCACTATAGATAAAAAAATTTACCATTTCTCGAAGGCACTTCCAAAACTGAAGGATTCACCAATCTTCATTTCAATTCATTAAAACATTCATAACATTATTTTCTCCAGATGAACTTAACACAATTTTCTATTTAACATAATCATTGGTTTAGATAACCCTGAAAAAGTTTCAACAAACCTCCAGTAATAACCTACTAAACAAAGAGAACTATAAATCTTCATTATATTTGTGGGTCTTTTCCATTCTTTAACATCTTTTGTTTTAGCATTATCAAAAGTTATTATATCTTTAGAAACCATGTGACCATGGAAAGGTATATCTGGTAAACAAAAATCACACTTTTTGAATTGCCCATGGAGTTTATTATATTTTATGCATTGCAAGACAAATCATAAATGACATTCATGCTCAAATTTACTTTTTTAATATACGAAAATATCCTCAATAATAAAAACCACAAACATTTATAATAACTCATTGAAAGTTCTATTCATACTATCCATGAATACAGGAGGTGAATTTGTTAACCCAAGAGGAATAACTAAAAATTCACAATGTTCATATCTAGTGAGAAATTTGCTCTTCGGAATTTCTATTTCCTTTACTTTCAACAGATGGTATCCCGAAATCAAGGTAATCTATGAAATATATTTAGATCCCTAGAGTTGTTCAAACAAATCATCTATATAAGGAAATAGACACTTTTTCTTAACAGTTATGTTAATTAATGATCTATAATCAATGTAAATACTCATTAAAACATCTTTTTTTAGCAAACAAGACAGGATCCCCCCATGGTGATGAGCTAGGTCTAATGAAACCTTTATCTAATAACTCATGAAATTCCTTCACTAACTATAAAAGTTCAATTTGAGCTATTCGATTGAGGGGTCTTGAAATGGGCTTATCATCAGGAACTAAGTCAATTATAAATTCAATTTATTGGTCTAGTATTATAATAGAAAACTCATCATGAAAAACATCAAGATAATAATTGAATACTGGTACTTTGTTAGTCTGAACAGTTCCTTTGTTTTCATAAATATGTTAAAGGTAACATTCTTTTCCTTATTTTACTAGATTCATAGCTTATTTATATATTATCAAAAGTAAGGGTTCATTTTTGTACCCAAACTAAAATTATTTCAAAAATGAATCCTCTTTATATCTGTTGTCAATATTTGCTTCCTAAAAAGAAAGACAATCCATACCCCAAATAACATCAAACTCTAGTAGAGGCAAAACAATATGGTTTGAAGATAGATTCATTCCGCACACAAGCACATGACGGTTCTTGTAATTTCATTTTTTCTCAACATTTCCTCCCGGTGTTTTGACCCCAAGTTAATGATTCATATCTTTAGATTGAATTATTAATTGACTAGAATGTTTCATAGAAATTAGAGAATGTGTCGATGATAAGTCAAAAAACACATTGTAATAATCTAAATAAACAAACAATCTATCTGAAACAACTTTATTTGATGGCCAAGAATCTGCTGAAGTAGTTTACAAAGGATTCCATCACGCCTTTCTGCTGGTAGTCTGTATTCTTTCTTTCATATGAGTTATTTTTTGGACACTCATTTTCATAAAGACCCATTTAATTTCACATAAAACTTTTTACTTACTTTAAATCATATTTTTTTATTACCATTACCATAATCATTTTAATTACAATTAAGAGACTTATCTCCCATTTTACCACATCGGTAGCACTTACCAGAATTCAGAAGGCATCCCACAGTGTGTTTTTGCCACAATTTTTACAACAATTAAAATTAAGTTTCTTTAAATCAATATTTTTTGAATATTTCTTACCTTTTTTCCACCTCGGCCTCTTATTCTGATGTTTTTTTTAAAGATTATCATTGGAAAACACAACTTCCACCATCTACGTAGAACGAAAAAAATTTCATAAATTTAAAACTCACAAGAAGATAAATCAATTTGATACATTGGCTTTAATTCTCAGAAAAAACGAATTAATTTACTACCAATATCCTATATGAAATTTGGATCATAACTTTCCAGTTGAGTGAATATTGCTTCCTAAGAAGCCACTGAGCCATCCTCCTACCTCAATTCCAAGAATTGTTTTTCCATCACAAGTCAAACCACCATAGTAAAATATTTCTTATGAAACATACCTTAGAATTAATCCCAATAAAGTGCATCAATCTCATCACTATACATGATATTTTGAACCATCAACCAACACATATCGGATCCACCTTCAAAATAGTAAATAGAATGACCAACCCCTTGATGTTCTGAACACCCCATGACAACGGAAGTATATTTCATTTCATTCATCCACCCTTCATCTAGTACATGGTAAGATTATACTCTAAATTATTAGGGATGTTTCTTCATGAAATTATACACTATTGACATGTTACACTATGGTAGGTATAAATGATCTCATTCATTGATACCACCACCATTTATAGTAGTAGTCAATTGTTCAATAATTGCAACAAATTGTTCAGTTCTGATTCTGACCATATCAGGTTGCTGATTTGGGAGATTATTTTATTCATGATGGCGTACCATCATAGACTCTTTGTTTCCTCTTCAGAAAACCTTTCTAATAACAAAAATATATTATGCGAAGCAACATGGTAATCTTTGAATGATTTATCATTTCAATCGTACCATAAAAAAAATTTGGACATAAATATAACAATATCCTAACTCCTAAAGTTATCTAAAACGACCTCTAATACCAACTATAAGGCCCTATGACAGGAAAATTACATATTTTTGAGTTACTTCCACAATTCTACATTGAGGAACCTTTCAGGTATAGATTTTAGAGAATTATTCCATAACTATTACATTACATCTCAAAAACTACAATGTTGACACTTCTTTTCTATCCAATTTTTTCACAAAAATAAAACGCCTTAAAATAATAAAAAATTATTATTTTTTGGATTAAATTCTTCTTGAATTATTCCTTTATCTTACCTTTCCACATACCATATGAAAAACATTACAAAAACAAGCAATTTGCATTAAAAGCACAATAAGGGTTATAAAACAAGGAATGAAAACATTAGTCCATCAATACATTCAAATAAATGAAACCATACTTTTCACTTATAAAACATAAGCTGTTAAACATACCTGAAGAAATAATATGATTTATGAAAAACACATAGAAATCATAAATCATAATGGTAACTTGGTGCATCCATAATGTACTTAAATTGAAGCCTTCACAGGTACATAGGGAATTACATTTTGAATACCCATCATAGTATATTACCTAAATCTCTTAGGTGAAAGATTAAAATTTTTCTCTATCACATAACACAATTAATTGGAGGGCTATCTCAGGCTCACATGCCCTAGGATTATCACAGAACCACCAGTATACATAAATAATGACCAAGAACCAAAACTTATCCATTACACATAAAACAACAATAAAGGAAAGATAACATTTCAATATTCCAATCAGAATCTAAAATTATAAGAATATTGACATAATAAATTATTTATAAATACCATTTCCAATACAAAAATACATAAAAATGTTATATTTATATCCATGGTTATCTTTCATTCTTATGTGATTATTTATAAGAAATTATTTGATCAGAATTTATTGCCACCATATTATTCTTAAAATTATGTTTTAATACCATTAAACAAGCTTTATTTTTTATATTTATTAATGATACTTTATTCAAATTCATACCCTTACTGAGAATCAAAGCTCACCATATCCTTGTTTTTTTACATTGATTCCATGATGTATATTATGATTGACATATGTGGATAATCTTGGAGAATAAAGGTGTTTCTAATTGAGTTATAGTGATCTACTACATTTCATGTTATACAGTAGCACTTATTTTTGTTTCTATTTATCCCAATATAATATAATATTCATAGATTTCAGGTGTGATAACTTGTACATAGTACCAATATAATAATGTAAGGAATCAACTCTAATCTATTAGGATTGGGGTCTTTATAATATAGCCTAAAATGATCTAATAATATCCCAAATGTCTCCCCACTCATCTAGTGTTAAAAAGGAATAACATGAACCCTCTAAGAACACATTCTCAAGAACCATGGATGGATATAACATGGACAAAAAAAATTAATTTCTACGACTGGCATCGATCATTTCACAAGCCATCAAGAATGGCGAACCCTCCATGGACCCCAAACTCTCTACCGGGGAAGGACACCCTGTAAGGGGATCTTCTAGGAAACCAAAACATCATTCCATGATAGACAAAGGATTCCATCAATTGTCTTATATCTCACAACCCAAATATTACCATTCCTAAAATGGAAAACTCAATCAATAATTACCTGTAGGGAAACTTCAAATGAAACCTCAACTATAAGGGAATCCTCAAGACATACTATACCACTCAGGGAATTCCTCATAACATGGACCTTAGACATATCTCAAACCCACACAATGGATCTCGGCTATACCTAACATCCTCTGATGTCATCGAAACATAAATATTTTATAGGTTAAGACCCCAAATTACAAATTCTAAAACTCATGAAAATAAATAATTATCTCAATCAATAAAACACTCAATTCAACATCTTGGAATTTTCATAATGAACCTCAAGATACCCCACATTGGATTATCATGTCACTGTGTTTAACATGGTAACACCCTCACATGGGCCTCACAACATACAACCAAACCACAATTGGATTGTAGAACTACACCCTAAATGGAAAAAACCATCCAACCTATCATAGTATGAAACATTATCCATATAGCCTAAGAATTGAAAATAGATTCCAACAGTATGATCTAAATGGAAAAAATGAATATAATGGAGTAGTCAGACAACCAGTTATATCTCTATTAAATGAAGACACCCATAAATCCCTACTGAAAAATTAAACAAAGTGTACATCAGAGTAGATGGTGTGTACTCTCAAATGTGCACCTGGACTTGTACTTCTATATGGCTAGACAACACCCCTCAGTTTCCCATGTACTGGTACGTGACCATGAATCGCATGAGGTTTGAACAAGTACTATTACATTGATAAGGAATAAAAGGGACTTGAACATGTACTACTACATGGCATTGAATCCACATAATAGGCCTCTGACAAAACACAAGGCCCCATGGCCATGTCCCATAACATTTAGTGTACCCAAGGTATAAGACATGCACATCACAAACTCTATATTACAATTATATCAAACAAATGGAAATTTACAATGAGAAATAATAGTATATGTAGTATACATAAGGTATATTATGTGTAATTACAAAAAGATCATGTTCTTTAAAAAGGATTAAAACATAATTTGTGTCATTGAAAGCACACATTGTGTGATAAAGATTTCAAGAAAATAAATTCCATTAAACATCCTGACACCGCTAATTTCCCCCCCGAAATCAATACACCAACATTCCAGTGGTCCCAACCAACCAAAATTAGGGAATAAAACAAAAAATATTAACCAAATGGGGATTTAAAATTAAACTATTTCCAAGGGCTGATCTCTGGCCATAAAAAATGACGCTTTGATTGTAGATCAACAGCACACAACCCCCAATCCCGGACATGCCATTTTAGTTGCTCCCTTCCATGATCCCCTCTCTCCCTCTAACTCTACTCTCCCTCTACATATATCCAATGAATACCCAAAATGGCGACTCCCATTGGTGGTACATGACACACAATAGGGGAAAAGTAAAAAAGAAAATAGGAATAAGAAAAAACAATGGAAAAAAAGAAAAGGAAGAATGAGAAAAAGAGAAATTTGGTCTCAAATTAGGTGCTAGATTTAAGGTTCTATGTCACCTATGAAAAACCCTCTATCATGGACTCAAACACGAATACCGAATTATGATATTACACCCCAAAATAATGATATCACCATTTTAACATGCATGAACAAATAATATTTAATTAATTAAATATTATATATTATTCTAAAATTCAAATGGATTGGATTTCCCCAAAAATAACATCATCGGGTAAAAATCATACACCATGATCAATGGAGTAGTTAGATGAAGTTTATGAGATATACTAGAAGGAGAAATTACAAATTTTTCCCTCAAACACAACCTCATAGATAAAATTTCTATTAACCATATTTTTCAAAAACATTCATGACATAGTTCATTACAAGATCCCCACCATAAATTCTATATCCCATGAGAAGCCTTAATGGATAACCATCTTCCATGATTCACCTTGAACACGGGAGCTTCTGAAGCAACCGAGAGTATATATAGATTGGTCTCAAATTTCCCACAACACTCCCAATATGAGGCACATTCATCCATGAATGATGTAAATATCTCCACCATAGGATTATTATTATTGAAAATCCTAAAAAAACACCAAAACTCATGGACCATGATCCTTACACTTATGAATGTATTGGTTTTACATGAAGTAACCACATACACATTAGCACCAACAAAAAATTCTAATCACTTCCAATTCTTGGATCACTATAAATGAAATCCCCAACACCCATATACTACTTATAATGAGAACTATAACCCACTGTGGCCTATATTTTATTTACTATTATATGGCTTCCCTTTCCTTCAAATTCATTTTCTGACCACAGAAACAAAAAAGTAATATGCCTAACTAGTGGACACTTGACTTTTATTAATAAGGAATCTTTCAAAAAACCATGAGAACAACAATTATCCTCCTCAATGAAGATTTATTACTCAAAAAAATCTCACTAAATGTCATACTAAAATGATCCCTAATATCACAGACATTATCCAATTCTCAAACATCCAAAAATCATAGTCTTATCACATGTTAGGTATAACCAACCTGACCACCCTAGATGATCCTCTTGAATAAAAGGAACCTAACTCATGAAATCTTCAACCATGTGACTACCCTACATACGGGAATCTATAAAAAGACACAGGAGCATAACCATGATCCTAGTCGACCTATAAAATGACCAGGTCTAGGAATCTAACAAAACCATCTCTCTCAAAATTTCCACAAAAAAAATGGAAGCATGTGATTTCAAGAACTAGAAACACACTACTACACATGAATAAAGAAAAATAAAACTATCAAAAAACATCTTTGATCTACAAAAAAAATAAGGTAAACTGAATCCTAATCCAAACATATATATGGATGATTTCCATCACTAGGAAAACCACCACCACCAACCAGGAATATAATTTTTTTAGACCCACAATGTTTTCAATGCATCCATCAATGAACAGAATGCATGTGTACCATTAGAGATAAAGTTAATAAAGTATCCACCTATACTATCACTAAATGAGAAGTACATATTGTTCTATTT
This sequence comes from Viscum album, assembly GCA_963277665.1. Classification (NCBI taxonomy): domain Eukaryota; kingdom Viridiplantae; phylum Streptophyta; class Magnoliopsida; order Santalales; family Viscaceae; genus Viscum; species Viscum album. Next base: position 97,502,020 of record OY728128.1, on the reverse strand, counting down.
AGTGGAATTCCACCATTTATTTATATGAGAAAACACTACATGAGTAGTTTTATACACTTTTAAAAAAACATATATCATTATTCAAAGAAACCATGTCATGAAATTTTCCTGAGGGTCCAATGTTCTATGGTTATTCATTAACGCATACCTATTTCAATTAATATAAGAAATAAAAACTCAAGAATAATATAATATGTTAACATAATTTCATCACTAAAAGTGGAAATCAAACAATTATAACTTAGACAACCCATAATAAAATGTCACAACACTATAACACATTACTTGTTACTAGATTAGGTGTTCAGGACACTCCTACAAGATATCAATCCCAAACTCTTACAAACTACACGATAACATGTTTAATAACACATCAAATATTAAGATAATGTAAAATAATGGTATAAAAATATTATTCACAATCCGTAAAAGGTCTACCTGACCCATCACCTAATTAGGCCCATATAATGCCTCTATCATGCATCCCTATAGACTAGCGGATACTGACTAGTATTGTGGGACCAAGAAGGATACAATTGGATATTATTCCATTGGATTGGAGTGAAGATAAAAAAATATAGGGAAAAATATATAAAAAAGAACATCAGGGTGAATATAAATAAAAAATAAATAGGTGAAAATTGTAATAAATGAAATGATTTATATAGACTCTGGGGAAAATATACAGACACTAGTATCCCACTATAACAACCATATATAGAATAAAACAAATAAAAATAAATATACAAGGCTCTATAACTACTTCAATATAAACAACATACCTGGTATCCAAGAGAGTTGAAATACTCCGCATTTACCCTAAATATTCAAAAGATTCATCCCACTAGATCATGAAATAGAAGGTCTCATCCTGGTCCACTGAATCCTAGTCCCATCCCAAATGTAGGAAAAAGAACTACGGGTACCCAATATTCACTTATAAGTGATGAGATAAAAATAACAACATTCCACCTCCAATGATGGTCCAAATATATGTTTTCTGAACATGGGGATGAAACACGAGATATACCCATCAAATCCAAAAAATGGACTATTGCGAAAAAAATAATCAACATATAGAAATGAATAAAAATGGGAAAAAAATCTAAAAATAAATCCATGAGTCTGATTATGACATTTGAGGTCAACATACCCGTTCACTATCTCCATCCAGAAGAACTATAAAATTTGTCTCACATAGTGACTCATAAATCACGTCCTCTTCATCAAGAAGGATCCATAAAATTCAATATGAGTAAAATAATGTATAATGGACTATAGAAAAACATCACATACATCAATAAATAAGGAATATGTTATGGGAATAAGGACAATATTGTAATAACCTGAACTGGGGTAGGGACTTCATGTCATCCTCATAAGGATATTACTATGCCCAATTGTAATGTATAAGTAATAGGGTGAAATGAACTCTTCAGTGAAACTTCATGAAACTTGACAAGACACAAATAAAAAACCATGCCTTTGGAGTGAAATAGCCTCCATGGTCTACCACCCCAAGCCCATGGAAAATGATGAGACATTTGTAAAATACTATATTAGAACTCCCATTATATTAATTTTTTAACCTCACAAAACCAGTAAAGAATCTATAGAATTATTGTATATCTAAATTTTATATTGGTATAATAATATCCTAGAGGTCACTTCTTTCATAATTTCATGGAATATAACAGCCTCAAACCTCTAAGACCACAGGCTCTAAAATAAGGGTTAGCTAAATCATAGACCATACAACTAGAGCTATTGAGACATGGATTAACCAACTAACTTTCCAACAATCATGGTGAACCCTCAAAAGTCCCCAATGCCATATCTCAAGTTGGATACTGAACAATTAGATCCTCCAGAAACCCCAAACATCTATCCAATACATCTGAATCAAACCTCATCCCATTAGATAGCTTACAACACAAATAACACCATAACAAATATGGAAACCTTGAGACATGCTACCTAGAATTAAAACTTCTACCCCCACCATTCCTTGAAGGGTAGACTCAAGTCACACACCATCCCATTATAGATTTCCTCATGAAATCTACCTTATACCTATTGTAAACTTTCATAAAAAGGCTAAAATCCATGCCTAATAACCCATGATACAATCCAACATGAAACTCCTACAATTAGAGTCATCACATGATTGGATCAAAATCTCAGAAAACCGATGTAATACTTTAATAAAAGAGAAACCTACATTCCTCCACCTATAATACGTTTAAAGAACCTTATGTAACCCCACATTTAATCCTCAATCGAAGGTAGAAAACTTGTTTACAACTATCACATGGGACTCAAAACACACTGCACAACTCACAAGAGAATTCTAGAACAAGAAACTCAAATAAATCCTCCATCCAATTTATCTCATTCAAAAGAATCAATAAAAATGTTCACTGAATACTAAAAGGATTGCACCATTCTGATCTTTGTGGGAAACACTCAGAATAGAATTATTGCATGTCCTATTATAAAACCAAGGAATGAAGAAGCACCAAACTCATTATAGAAATAATTACGTAGTGTGTACTTCTATGTACCCAACATGCACAATCAAATATGAACATGGAAATGTACCTTAACATGTCCATGAACAATTTGGGTCTTCCCAAGTAATGGTACATGGCCCTGAATCTATTGTGTTTGGGACAAATTCTATTACATTTGTTGGAAATATAGATATTCAACCTGTTTATTAATAAAAAACCATATAACCCACGTATGGGGTGATTTCCCAAACACATGTCCCCCTAAAAATGTCCCACTACGTGGAACGTACTTTTGATACACGTCTTGTACTTCCCCAACATTGATTTTTATTTATCCTGGCTACATGTCCAAGTACGTGGAAAAAAATTACATGGTATGTACTTAAGGTGCATGATGTATATTTCATGAAATATTATCTACCTTGAATATGAAGAACCAATCAAGTGTGTTTTTGAAACCACAGACCATGCGATCATGATTTCCCAAACAGAAATCCCTATAAGCCTACCAAAAGACACCAAATTCCCGAAAAACAAACTAGATAGACCCTATAGGAGTCCCCAACAACAAAAATTAATTATTTTAATATGTAATAAATTAGCCTATGAGTTTCAATGCTAAATTAATTTTAAATGTCATACCTACTGGTGAAAACAACTTATGCCCTGATCTAGGATCAGTACCACTTGATCTCTAAACCCAAAACCCCACCATAGCAACAAACTGGCATGATACCCCCCTCTTCCTCCGATATATATATTTATATATAGTAAATAACCTAAAGGATGAGGAACCTTGGGAATAAATGAAATAAAAAATTAAAAAATATAAATTAAGATAAGAATAAGATAATAAAGAAGATATAAAAAATGAGAAAATGAAAAAAGGAGGCTAGCTTGGGTGCCTTATGTTGGGATACACCACACAAAGGGAAAACTATCTATACCAAAGTCAGCTATAAAGTTATAAATCCAATTATAATATTCAATTAGAATATATCAATGACCAAACATGAAAAAGAAAATAATATTCAATTAATTTAATATTATGTATTCCTCCAAAATTAGAAGAACACATAATGACACCAAAGACCAATATTTGGGTAAATAATATATTTTAGGAACAGAAAATAGATTATAATAATTATCTTGGATCCACTAATATGTGAAACTACCATTTTTCTTTCAAGAACCACCCAATAAATAGTATTAATTTTCATCATAAATTATTATGATGAATTTCATAAAAATATCACAACATCTTGAAAATACTATTAGCCACAAAAATTAAGAGGATTCAATTCTTGAATGTAAAAAATGTATTCTCCTACTGAGCTATAAGAGGAAGAACATAGGGCATGAAGTGTTGAGTCGACATTACAAGTATTTTGAGAGAATTATGGAAAACCAATTATTCTATTTTATCAAAATAGTTGGTGTACTGTGAAATGATGGAGAAAAAACCCATTAAAACATGAGGATCTGAGTATTATGAATAAAAAAATAAACATCATAAAAAATAAAAAATAAAAGTCCTAAATTCCCCACGAAGGATGATCACCTATTTAACAAAAGAGTGTTTTATTGAAATCCATTTCAAAAATAACTTTTTCGAAACATTTTCCCCAATTCGAATACATTTAATAAAATTTAATTCTCACAAAAATATTTTCAAAAACATTTTAAAATATATAACACTAAATATATTAAAATTTTCTAGTTTGAATTTTTGAACTTCAAATAAAGGTATTGTAAATAACAATTACTCTAAAAAAATTAACAACCTATACAATATTTTTTTAAAAATACATTATCATTTTTTTGTACAAATATTTTTATAACATTGATTACAAAAAACATTTGAATTTATTACAGTGTTGAATCTATATTAAATTCTAAGCTTTTCCCCAAATATGTCATGCATTTTTTAAAATTTATCACATAAACAAAAAAATAAATAGAATAATACCCAAACATGAATTCGGAGAAACAAATATTGTACATAATAAAAAACCCAACACCCAATTCAAGAAAACATTAAAATTCATTGAAATATATGATGGTAAAGGATTAGACACATAGTTTTCATGGTTTTGTTCCAATCATTTGAAGATCATTGAGAGTCACCCAAAGTTGGATGTATAGTCTACACATTATATACCAAACTGTTTGTAGTAACATCAACCAATTTAAATTCCCTATAATGACTAACCTTCTCAAAACATATCATGAACTCACAATGTCACAATGAAATACTACATAAAAGGGATAATTATATAAAAAATATATGAGGACGAGATGATTATTGATAAATACTAATCCCAAAAAACTCATGTAACGAATGTTTCATCTCAAATGTTGATGATAAAGAACCCTCCCATGAATGGATAATTAAATTCTTGAAATATAACCCTCAAAAATACCTTAAATCTAAAAAAACACATGAAAAAATTAACTAACAAAATTTTTAATGAATATATGAGGGTTATAATATAAATTGGAAAGTAAATCTGTATGTAATGAAATGAATGCAATTATGATCCCCACTCAATATAAATAAGAACCAAAGTATCATAAATAATATGGCTGGAATTATTTTAGTAGACCATCAGAAATACAAATAAATGAACTGGGAAAACAAAATACACAGAAATTGAAATTTCCATAATATGAATATACAAGTATTCAAATTTTTTGTAAAAAAATATATCACAAAATTCCATCATCCTAAAATTTTAATGTGGGTTGTTTATGAGAATAGCTATTTGAAACCACTAATATGAAGGACCCACTAATCATGTTCACTAAGAACCTCTGAGTGGTGGTTTCTTTTTTCATTAACCTAGCATAACAAAATATTCAAATTCTTGAAGATAATGGTTGATTATGAGAAACAAATCACAATATGTTTTGAAAAATTCATATCATAATAAATTTATATTTAAATTACTATTTGTTCATAATTTTAAAAAATATAATTTAATTTAATTATTTTTACAATTTATATAAAAACCTAATTGAAATATATTTTAAACCATAATAGTATAACCTGATAAAATATTTCATTTCCACAAAATCCAGTAGAATTTTTTTCAAATGTCCATGAATAAAAAATTTATATAAAAAATGAATGAATACATAATTATATCCAAAATTACACGAGTAAAACATTCCATATGAATAAAATGTAATATAATTTTCATTTTCCAATAAATAAACTATTGCAACATTGTAATGAAAACCATTTTTAGGAATATATATATATAAGAATTCTCACACATTAATGTATAAATAATGATATTCTAAAAGATGAATTAATCATTTTTGGGGATATCATTCAATCCCATGAATTTTAATAATTTAAAATAATAATTAACTGATTAATTTTGAAATTATACATTATTAAGGTTCAAAAAACATTCCTTTATTTTTTTGAAAAAACCATCAACTTTTTTTAGTAGATTATCATTCCATTAATTTTAAAAACCAACATCAAATAGATTTTATGAAAAAGAATCCTTTCAACTCGAAACAATTTTCAATTATTTTTTATCAATAAATAATTCCCATGATTTAAATCCATATCAAATAATATCATAAAACATTTTATGTTAATTTATTACCTCGTTACTTTGCTTCACATTAATCCTTTCACATGGATAAAATTATAAAAAAATATTACATTATGATGTATTTTATTTTCAATTTAATTTAATCAATCTAATACAATTCCATTTGAGAAAGGTCTTCTAAAAATCTACAAAAACACTTAGAATAAATAAAAAACCATATCAAATTATAAAAATATCACAGATTCAAATAGAATTCAATTGAATTAGGAAATAACCACCCTTAATTATGAAATTCTAAATCCCATCATAAGGTATCCATTATTGACATAGGTGAAGTCGCACACATAGTATATAATTAAATACTTCCCCTAACATACTATCATTGATTAAACAACCAATGGACAACATAAAATCCATAACATTTTACTTGAAAATGTGGGTAGTGATGGTTTCATTAATTTTTAAATAAATTAATATATGGTAAAACCCAATGATTTTATTGTCATTTTATTTTTAAATAAATCTAACAGCTTGGGTTTCACACAACACCAAATTCAAAAAGATCTTATTCTTTTAAATAAGGGAATGTTATAAACTAGATTTTAAAATAGTTTGAATGAACAGTATTAACCGTAGTACGAAATTTATAAATTTAATTTTTTGACATTCTTACAAAATATTTTATATTCATAAGATAATAATGAAGCCATTTTATGTATTAAAATAATATATTTACTTAAAGGTAGTTTTTCCGCCTTTGTATGACACACATGTTTTAAAAAATAATTTTGGCATAGACATAAATTCTATTTGAAAAATATAAAATTCATATTTTAATTAATAATATCAAAATTTACATTGGTTCAATTTATTTATTTTCCTGATATGTTTTTTGTCTTGAAGAATAGTTATAATATATTTCATTTTAATTCTCCATATCTTCTTCATATAAATAATTTATCATGTTAAATTATATTTTTAATTTGTTTTAAAGTATAATTAGAATATTCTTTATTAGTTAATACAATTTAGTTCATTAGAATCAATTTAACATTGAATTTGGATATAAAAAAATCTATCTTTTGAATGTTTTCACTTTAATAACATGTTTTTTCATTCCAAAAACTAGAATAATATTAAATTAATAACAAGAAGAATTTTGTTTTAATTTAATAAAAATTGGATTTAATACATTAAATATGTGGATCAAAATTATTTAAATAGGTTCCTTTTATTTTTTAACATTATTAAAAGTAATTTTAGACATTTTTTAATAATATGGTTTAATGTAAGTCGGGTAACTATGGGTAAAATTAATATAATATATATTAAAAAAGTTCTCAAACAGTTGCCCAAATTTTATTGAACGGGTTTTTATCAATAAAAATCAACATTGGGACGATTTTATGGATTCAAAGATCCACTTGGATGATTCCATCCTTTTTATTGTATTATATTTTATCAAAAGCTAAATAAGTCATGCTAATGTTTTTAATAAGTATTAATTTTTTTAATTTTGTTATTTAGAACATATATTTGACAATAAAAGTTCATTTGATGTCTAAAAGGTTTATCTAATCCATGATTATTTATGTGTAATACGTTTTAAATAAATTATTATGTTTATTACTTACCAAACGATGATGAATTTATTATTTAATTAATGAGAATATCAATTAAATTATTATGAAAATACTAAAATAATTATAATTTGACATAATTAATGTCATAAAATATTTTTATAGACATATTTGACATGTTAGGTATATATTGAATGTTTTTATTAGAATATATCATGATTTATCTATTTTTGGAATGTCATAGAAACGAATAGTTTCAGAATCATTATTAATGTTATATTATAAAATATTATATTTAATTAAATGTTTAAAAATAAAAATAAATATAATATTCCATCAAATAATTATGGTTAATGATTCTAATTTCATCCATATCCAGTTTGAGGATCTTTTGGAATTTTATCGTAACTATAGGCACCTTTAAATAGTAAAAATAAATTTTGTCATGGTAATAGTTAAAGGTTTTAAATAAAAGTCAAAACCAAAATATAAGTGTAATAATGTTAAAAATACATGTCAAAAAATTATTTTTTTAGGGGATTTCGACCCATCTTTAAGTATGGTATGAAATAATTCACCTTAGAGCTATTTATAAATGATAATATATTTATATTAGTTATATATTTTGGCAGATTCCATAATTACTCCTCACATCAATTATTAAAGAGACCATCTTCCCTCACTTATTCAAAACACATTGAGCCTTATAGATCAACCGAAACATGGGAATTTACCCTCCAAACATCCTTATTCAGGTTCTAGAGGTCCATTTATTCCAAAATTTCATGCTTTAGATTTTTAATAAAGAGATAAAAAGGAATTTCATTGAAGGAGAGGTAATTATTTTACCTACTCATTCAAGTTCATTTATTCGTATAAATCCCCTTAAAGAGTTTTTTACATAGTAAATTAATAACTCTTGTACTATATATGGGATAATATGTCAATAGTACTATGATAAAATGATATTTCACCTTTTATCCATCCCCTAAAAAATTAATTCACCACTCTTCCGTGTGTACAACTTATCGTCTCCACATCATGGTGTATTCTATTTTTCATCACCATTTAATTTGGATGGGCATAATGATGTATATAATGGATATAAATAATAAATATTACATTTTATTGATTATGTAAAACTAATATAGCATCAAATTCCTTGTATTTTCACTATTAAGAGAATGATTCCATCACTCATGCATACATACAACCTAACATCTCCACGACAAGATGTGATTAATTATCCAATTTAAACAGTTATGATTGATTATAAAAATGTTTATAATGAGTAAATATAATATCAATTTACATATTATAATTTTTTAAATGAACAAATATAGATTAGGATTATGAAACTTGGCTTACATGAAAAATAATTCGTAGGAAAATGAAGTAGTGAACACCCAAAATAATGGTAAAATGAAATATTATTTACAAAATGATATATAAAGATAATATATGATGTCGTAAATATAAATATTATTCACTTATTAATAAATTACATGATTTAAATGAAAATTCTTGATAATATAGATCATTAAACTGATGCAATGTATTATATAAGTGTTATTTCACAATCTCGTTATTGTTTGAGAAAGATTATATTTTTGTATCGACATGGGAATATTTTCATCCATTTTGGTGTCTACTAAAAATCTTTTCCAAATGATTTTTATTATTATCTTTGGATTTTTAACGTTATTTCACCCATATTTGAATTTATATAAAAATGTTAGAAAAGAGTGGTTTTTTTCTCCAAATGAGGTACTTTATTACCTTTTTAACAAATATTTGGAAGGATTGTTTTTTACTTATAAAATATGAGAAGATTTTAATACCATTATGTTGTCATAATGTTTTGAAACATCCTTTTCCAGATTACATTGTTCTTTTCAATAAAAATGTTTTATTTTATAGTTTTGATGATTTCTGATAAATTATTTGAATGATAAAAATGAAGTTTCTATCCTTAAATTTTTTATGATTTTGTTATGGTATTTTCATATATATCAACATCATTTGATATATATTATTATTAATTGATGTTGGTTTCTTATGATATAACATACCATACTTTATTTATGGTTTTATGATCATTTTTGTCTATAGAAGTTCTATTTTAATACAATTCATACTTTTTTGTTAATGTATTCACATTTGGTATGCTATCATTTCAATAGAAATGTTTATGAGGATTACGTTTCACTAATTTCATAATAGGAATCCATTGTACTTAGTAACTGGTTGGTGGGACCCTCAATATCCCCTCGATGCATCGGTAGTTATGTTGAGTGAAACATGGTTTACTATTGGATGAGACCTTACCTATTTACATATGGTGCCATGGATGAAGCCATAATGATAGGTTTTTGATGTCTGACATTATGAATTCCCTCATTATTAGTTTATTTATTGATATTCCACATAATTATTCAATAATTATATTGACCATGTGATTATTCATAAGGAATTATTTTATTTTTATTTATTCTAGACATTTTACTCCCAAAAGTATGTTTAAATGGATTTTGATTAAGTTATACACCCATCCATAATTTTTATTATTATATACTCATAGCAGTTTAAATTCTATGTGTAACCTTACTGATCATCTGAGAACACCTCTTTTTTATGTTTCATTATTCTCAGGTTTATAAAAAGTATATTAGGACTGATATACAAGGTTATGTAACTAGAATAAAGGTTTTTATAAAATATTCTCTATTTTTTATTTTTTTAATTTGTAAAGTATGGTTCATGTATGTAATCTGGTTTCTAAAACTATTAAAATGATTAGTTCTTTGGGATGTGATTCCTTGTATAATAGGAAAGTGTAATATTATAACCAATGACTCTGGGGTATTAGGGCCAATTTATTTACAGCTGGTAATAGAGGACGCTTAGTAGAAACATTGGAAACTCTAATTAGAAAATATTGATTAAGGAAATATGACCCTATAACAGACATTGAAAATATTCACAATGTAACGAAGACTAGGATTTTGATTTTAGTTATATAATTAATGTTTAGTATGGTACTATTTTTAAATTATGTTTTATGATTCCTAACCTAATCTATTGTATTCCATTATATTTAAATGGTGCCTAGTGTAAAGAATGTAATATATATCAAGAAACCTAATACATGTATTGATTGACCAACTATGAAGGATAATATTATTGGAGTTAGATCTGCAACTGGTGTGGAAAAAATTATAACTACAAAGGTACAACTCACTCATGTTATATACAATAACCTTAATCATATGGAGAATCCTAATACACACTACAGAAAACAATTTTAGATAGCTTCATGAGACAACAACCTCTATTATTCAATAGGACTAGATATCCATTTATATATGAGAAATATATATGTTCATTAGAGAATATATTTCATTCATTCATTAGTAATTAAAGGGAGATGGTTGCCTTAAAATTTTATCATCTCTTAGGATATGAAAATAAATGGTGTTCACTGATTCAAAACATGAGGGAGAGGGCTGAAATAGTAAATATTGAATGGAATGATTTTAAATAAATTTTCATGGAAATATATTTCCTTCATGACAAATTAGTGGATTTGGAGATAAAATTATTAAATCCTAGGATAAAATAAAATGATGATGTTTCTAAATATGAAGCCAATTTTACAAGGATATCACGGAATTCTATAAATTATATGCATAATCTAATGAAAATGAATGGTAAATTCTTTGATTTGTTAAAATAATTCCTCCAAAGAGAACTGGTCTCCCAATATTTCTCATCATACGATTATATAGTCTTATGTAAAATCAATATAGGGAAATAATTACATATATGTTATGATCTTAAGGGAACAAAATGGATGAATAGAACTTCTAAACACTATTGAAAATTAAATGTTGAAAATATGAATAATAGAATAGTTTAATTTCCATCATATAATAAATGTGGAAAGAAACATAATGAAATATTCCTATTGGGAACATGAGTTTGTTATAAGGGTGTATAAAATGGCCACCAAGTTCATGATTTAAATGGAAAGAATAATGTCAATAATGTGATATATTTTAACTATAAGGATATGGGACACATTGGAAATTAGTTTCCTATGTTTCCTGGAAACCTTCCCATGAAAGGTGAAAAGGGATAAAGGATAAGCTAAATTGATTAAAACTGCTGAGGTTGATTTTTTTGATGATGAGGTGTAAGGTACATTAGTTATCTATTTAGTCTTAGATAATTCTTTATTTGTTTCTGGATCATCACATTATTTTATATGATATAAATTTTCCAAGAGTATTATGCATTTTCCTTTTGTTTTAATAAATGATTTTTCAATAAAAACTAATAAGGGATGTTAGATTGCAACAATGATGTGTCATTAATTCCACTCTATGACACATAAATGTGATTTACATACTAACCCTATGATCGAAACTATGTTTGAATATTATATAATCCTCAATAATAACTAGATTTTAAAATATGATGTGAAAATTTGTTACCCAAATAATGATATCATGATTTGTGAGGAAGATGTAAAATTACTTATTATTAGAGAAGAAAATCCATCATCCTATTATTATCCTATTCCAACCACCAATATCAATATTGAATGAAAATATTTTAGGCGAATAGAAAATGACATATAGGGATGAGTAAAATAATCTTAAAATTAAGGATATACTTATTTTAAAGGAATAAATTGATATATTTTTTGAGTAATTACTTGGACATCCACTAATGAATGATGTTGACTTCTCTATCCATTTAATCCCTGATGAAAGGCCAATATCCAAGACTTTATATTTAATGATTATAGTGAAATTTGTGTTGCTGAAGAAAAAATTAGAGGATTTGGGTTAAATTTGATTTAGTCTCCCTACTATTTCTCCACGTGAATCCCTTTTTATCATCATTAAAAAGAAATATAGATCCATGAGGCTTTGTATTCACTATAAGAAAATGCTATTGAAATAAAAAGAATATATCCACTTCTCACATTGATGTTTTATTAGATAATATTTATGGAGCTATTTTTATGTCAAATATTGACCTTAATTCTAGATATAATCAATTTTGATTTAATAAAGAAGACATTCTGAATACTTCTATTCAGATGAGGTATGAACATTACATGTTTATGGTAATGCCATTTTGATTCACTAATCCACCCTTTGTTTTTATGGAACTAATGAACAAATTATTCAATGTATTTCTTGATGATTTTGTTTTGTTAATCGTTGATGAAATTCTTCTATATTATGTATTAAGATTATTATAATCATTATGGATCTTTATTGAGAATCTCATAGGGTAATAACTATATGGTAAAATTAGAAATTGATAATTTTGGCCTGAGGAAATTATGTTTTCATGTTTATATTTTCTAGAAAGTTGGAATATCTATTGATATTGTAAATCCAAAGGCAAAACAAGAATGTCCTACACCTATGTGCATAACCTAGGTAAGTAGTTTAATCTGTTTAACACATTGCTATCGGGATTCCATTTCTAATTATTCATGATTGGATATACCATTATCCAAAATCACACATAAACAGGTTATGTTCATATAAAAAATATAATGTGAGAAATATTTTGAATAATTAATTAAAAGAATTCTAAATTCTTTGATCATGAAATTACAATCAATAGTTATTGGATTGATGATTTATTGTGATTTATCAATGAGTGAACTTCATTGTGTTATTATATAGAATGATATAGTTATTGAATATGCATCCAAGAAGTTAAAAACTCATGAAAATAATTATCCAAATCATGATCTTGAGTTGGTAGCTATAATCTTTTAATTTATGATATAGGGACAACCCCTCTATGTTGATTGATGTGAGAAATATACAAATCTCAATTGTTTGATATATCTCTTCTCCTAGAAATAACTGAACATGAGGGGAAAAAAGTTGGATAAAACTAATATTGGATTATTATTCTTAGACTCACTAACACCCATATAAGGAAAATTAGTTGGAGGATGAATTGTGTAGGAAGGATCATGGATTTATGAAAAAAATGATAATTGAAAGGGATCCTATGCTCATGGGTCTAGTAATAATGGAAACAGAAATTATCAAGAAAGTTGAGACTTAAACAATTTTTGTAATGGTTTCAAAACAATATTTATTATAAAGGATAGAATGTTCTCAGTTTGGTGAAGTGACTATTCAATAGAAAAATTAAACCTCGTCCTTATGGAAAATTGATGAACATAGTTTATGAAGATATAATTTTGAAATATGGTAAGAATATTTTCATTCCCTATATACCAAATTTAAAAAGAAAATCATTATTTAATTCAGAATGATCAAATTTCTCTATACACCCACGTAGTACTAATACATATAGAGATCTGAGGGATAATTTATTGTGGGATAATATGAAGAAATAAATTGATGACTATTTATCAAGATGTAAGGTTTTTCAACATTTGAACGATGAGATAAAACATCCTAGAGGATTCATAAAACATCTTCGTATACCTATATGTAAATGGTATGATATTACGATGGAATTATTTATGGGACTACCAAGGAATCTGAGAAGGAATGATGCAATATGGTTTATTATTGGTCGTATTACCAAATCCAAACATTAACATTATTTAAGAGAATATTTACCTATTCAACACTTATAATGACTCTATATTAAGAATAATTTAAGAATTAATGGTGCTCCTCTATCGACCGTGTCTAACTGATATCATCATTTATATAATTATTTTAGAAAATTCCTGAGAAAACCCTTGATACTAAACACATTTGATCATCACCTACCACCCTAAATCAAATGAAAAATTAGAAAGGAATACAAAAAATTTAGTGGACAACTTATGGTTGTTCCCTCATGTCATTCAATGAATGTATGATCATTATATAACTTTTTTATAATCTTAATATAAAAAAAATATTCCATTAAAGTATTCAAATAGAACCCTATGAAGTGATATATTGAAAGAGATTCCATTACAAAACATGTTAGGATGATCTTGGTGAATCGATGATTTTCAGCAGGGAACATGTTGATGAAACAATGTAAGAGGTGAAGACTATTCAAACACATATCATATCAGATCAATGATGGAAAAATATATATGATGATAATTAGAGGTAGTATTTGGAATTTAAAGTCAATGACCTTGTTTTCATGAAGGAATATCCCAAGAAGTCTATTGAATGAATCAGTAAAAAGTAAAATTATGGCCCAGTTACATCAAACCTTTTGATATTATGGAATGAATTTGAACATTAGTTTATCTTTTGGAAATTCCTCTTAGATCTCCAAATTTTCAAGATGTGTTCCATATCTCTTTAATAAGGAAGTACATTCAAGATCCAATGCATGTTCTCACTTATGAAGAATTAGAATTGGAACTTGATTTATCAATCTATGAATGGATTATATTGATTATAGATACTAGAGAAAAAGTATTGAAGAATCAAATTCCCTGAATATTAAAGGTAATGCGTAAAAAAGAATAAAATTGAATTGGCCACATGGATTCTTGAGTAAATAATTATGAAGTACTAACCAAATATTTTTGTGATGTGAAATTCTATAAATTTGTTGGATGAAAATTTTTCAAGGGGGGGAGAATTTAACACCCCAATATTTTATTTTATGTTTTCTTTTCAAATAAAGTTAGTAGCTTCTGTTGAATACAACATTGAGATCAAAAAGACAACAATATATTAAATAAGTGAATGTTATACAGTAGTCATTAATATTGAAGGAATAGAAATTAGTAACCATAATATGAAAATTTATATATTTAATTTTTTTATATTCATCCATATTATTTTATAGGCATAAGATAGGAATGAACCCAATTTTATGCATTAAATGACTATATTTTTCTAATGTTTTTAAACCCTTTTAATATATCACTTGTATAAAATGTATTTTTTAATAATTTTTAAATTTTATTTTACAAAATAAAAATATTATTGGATATAATAATATTAATATTTACTTTGTTTCAATTTTGGTCATTTTTCTATTATGTTTCTTGTAGTAATGAATATTGATAAAATATTTCATTTTAATAGAAAATATATTTTTCATATAAATAACTTATAGAGATAATTTATATTTTTTATTAGTTTTAAAGTTTAATTAGATTATTTTTTTAGAATATAATCCTATATAGGTCATTGGGATAAATTTTACATTTCATATGTATATAAAACCCTTTCAATATTTTGAACATTTTCAATTTTAAACAAATTTTCGCTTTTTGAAAACATGATTACATTTAAATTAATTCATGGATATTTTTAATTTTTAATTTTATAATATGGTTTAAATATTTTAAATCAGTGTTTACATGTTATTTAAATAGTTTCCTTTTGTTTTTGTACATTACGAATAATAATTTTAGTAATTGTCTTATTAACAAGGTTAAAGGTAAGTCAAGTAAATAAGGGTAAAAAAATATTATAAATATAAATAATTTCCAAAAACATATCCTAATTGTAATGGATGATATATTTTAAACCTATATATCCTTTGGATTGTTTTATGGCCTCTTTTAGCCACATCTATGACATTATGCCTTTTACAGTAGGTAATTTTATGAAAACCCAAATATGTCATACTCATGTTTTTGATAAGATTTAAATTTTTAATATGTGGATATTTGAGAAGATATTGTAATATAAATAAAATTTGAAATATAAATTATTTATATTCCCCATGTTTTATTTATTTATATTTTTTATGACTTAAAAAATTACCTTAAGGGATTATATAATGATGATGCAATAATTATATAATTAATACGAATATCAAATAAATTATTATAAGAATATTAATGTAAATGTAATTTAACATAATTAATTTCATAAATAAATTTTACACACAACATGGACATGTTATATATATAATAGAAGTGGTTTTTCATTGAAAACATGTTATATTGATTCTTTTAAAGGTCAATTTAATGAATAGTATCAAAATTATAATTAATGTTTTTTAAAAAATTAATATTTTATTAAATGATCTATAAGTAATTAAATTGTAAAAATCATTAAAATATTTTTGATACAGTTTATAATGTGATCTATGACTCATTTAATTTTCATTTAAAAATTTATAGTTACTATATTAACCTTAAAAGAGTAAAAATGCATGGTGTCATGGTAAGAGTTAAAGGGTGTCAATATGGGTTAAAACCAAAACATTGGGGTAATAATGTGGATAAAACTTGAAAAAAGTTATTTCTGAGTGTATATCAACCAATAATAATTTATTAATTGAAATAACTTTCTTTTGAGCAATTATTAATAGAAAATTAATTTTTATTAACTATGTATTTTGAGATTTTCCAAAAGTACCTCTCAGCTAAATTATAAAAGGAAACATCCTCTCTAACTTAATCATATAATTTTGAGAATTATAGATTGATAAAATTCTACCCATTATGCCTCCCAAACTCCATATCCATATTCTAGGGGTCCTGGTATTCAATGAAAACCATCTCTATATCCTTTAAGTGTATATATATTTTAATTCCATCGAAGAAGATGTAATTTATTTACAAAATCATTCAAGTTCATTTCTTCTTATGACACCTCTTCTTGATTTGTTTCTACAATTAAGTAATAAACATAGTATAATCAATATTATGAGATGTTATTATTATTATTGTACAACCATATTCCACCTTTCATACCTCACATGAAAAGTGAAATCGCTATGAATGCGTGCAAACAGCATATTGTCTCCACAACATGGTGTTATTTTTTATTCATCAAAACATTATTAGGATGCTTCTGATGATGGATATTGTGGATAGAAAATGTAAATATGAAATTATATTTATTCTTTATAATTATTATACCATCCAATTACTTACCATTTCATTATTAAGGGAATGATACAGTCACTCATGCGTATGTATGGCCTACCGTCTCCACGACACAATGTGATTCATTTTCCATGTTAACCATTCTTGAATGATAATAAAAATTTTTATAATGAGTAAATATTATATATATGAACATAATGTCAATCAGTATATGTTATAAATATATCCTATGAATAATAAATATGACATATATGAAAAACATGAATAGGATAACAAAGTAGTTAACTCCAAAAATAAGGGTAATAATGAAATATAATTAACAAGTAAATATAATAATATCATATATGATATCATAAATTTGAACATGGTTATAGTATAAATTAATAAAATTCATTAAAATAATATGTAGAAGGTTAAATCACATTCATCTAATGTAATTTATAGGCTAAGGGTTACTTCATAGTCTCATTAATAATAGGTATTGTTTAAGTTTAATTCTATACTTAGGGATATTTTCTTCTATGTCAATGTTTTCTAAAAATGTTTTAAAATTTATTTTTACTATTATGCATTATTTTTTAATATTTTTAGCCATATTTAATTTTTATTAAATAGTTTGAATGTTTTTTTCATTTTCCAAATCCTGTAAATTATGACTTTTAAAAAAACAGATAGAATTTTTTTTGAAGCAATATTTTCATGTTTTGATGGTTATAATGAAAGAAAATGTTTTCTATAATAATTTCATGAATTTTAAATAAATTATTTCAATTTAAAAAATGGTTTTTCAATAAATTAATTTTTAATGATTTTATTAGGGTTTCTTCATCTATATCATCACCCTTTGTTAGATATTATGATTAATTGAGTTTTATCTATTATGATACCATCAACCATACTTCATTAAAGGTTTTTTATAATTTTTGACTATGGATGTTATATTTTGACACCCTTCATGGTTTATAGGTCAATTATTCCCATTTCATATGTGATATTTTCAAGAAGGACATTTAAGTTGATTACATTTAGTACATTTTCTTAAGAGGAATGCATTGGAATTATTATTTGATGGGTGGGGCCTGGTATATCCCCTTGAATCATAAGTAGTTCTCATGAGACAAACTAATTTGGGTAATGGCTGAGCCCTAATGTGTTTATGAATGGTGTCTTTGCTGAATCATCAAGGATATGTTTCAAATGTCTGATATTATGAATTCCTTTATTCTAAGATTAGTGAATAATATTCCCTATGATTATTAAATTATTAGAATATCCATGTGATTACTTTTATAGAATTATTTTTTTAATTTATTCATTCCATATTTTTCTTAATATTATGTTTAAAATATTGTGTTTCAGTTATACACCATTCTATAATGTTTATGACTATAAATAAATAATATCTTCTTCTATACGCTTACGATAACTGATCATATGACCTCACCTATTTCTTTTTTTTTCTCAGGATACTAATATGTATATTATCATTGAAATTAAGGGTTAATAATTTGGAATAATGGTGATCAAAAAGGATTCTCTATGTTGAAATTTATATTTTATATTGTAAAGTAAGGTTCTTTTATTTAATATGGTTTTAAAAACTAATAACTTGATCAGTACATCAGGATGTAATTCCATGTATAATATTAAAATATAATAATGTAATTACCAACTATGGGATATTGTGGTAAGAGTCATTACACCTAGCATAGTAGCATTAAAACCCCAAATTAAAATAACCTTTTAATTTTCAATTTTGTGAAGTCATGAATCTGAATTGTTTAAAATAATTAAAACATGCATCATAATAATTATCTGGTCTAAATAACATAACTAAAAAATTTATCTTTTCAAAATGTTTAAAGGAATTATTTAATCAATCTAAGGAGGAAGATATACAAACAGGAAGGTAAAACACATTTTCCTCAAATAGGAAACTGTGTAATGATCAATTTGTTTTAAATTTACAATGCTATTAATTATCACATAAGGGTACCATGATACCCTTTAATAACCCCAAGAATGAATGATATACATTTATGAAACCCAAACCAATCCTTAAAAATCCATTATAATTCAAGAGTTACCTTTACATAGTGAGGTCCCTACAATTATGCTACTCATCCTACCATTATAGATCACTTATGATACCCAAAGGTAACCATTATAAATATAGGGCTACCCTTATACAACAAATAGGTAACCCTTGTTTATGTTTAGAAACATAGGGATGCCCTTATGCAGTTTATATGTCATCCTTATGTAACTTTTAAAGAAAAAATGATTCCTTTAAGAATCCTCGGGGTTTCCCTTATACAACTTAAATATTTGCTAATAAAGTGATGGTTAGATGTTAGGTGGGATTTTTAAATAATAGGTTAATATTAGATACTAGAATTTTTAACCTTACACAATGTGTATATATAAGGGTTTACCCATTCCCATCGAACGAAATGTTCCTTTAACCATTATGAAACTATTACAAATAAAGATTTACCCTTACAAAACTCTTAAAATCCACCTTGTTTAATTCTAGGATACTCTTAACCTTAAGTATATCATATACAATGATTAATTCAAAAAATAATTTAAATATTATATAATTTATACATTAAAAACAATAAATAAAATTAAACCAAAGGGGGTTCAAAAGATAAATTAAAAACAAGAGGGTCCAAAATCACCTAAAACACTCTCAATACCTAACTAATATGTCATAATCCTTGAATATATTAAATATAAAATTATAGGATGTTAGATAAGGATAATAAAACCATTTTATTAGAGTTAACAACTATATATGAGTACTGATCATCCAAATAATTTTCTTAAAGTTTCATCTAAGATAAATCCTATTTTAAAAAAAAAGAAAATAATAATGAAAACTACGTTATCTAATATAATATATATATATATAAACAATCATCAAATAATTTAAAAAATCATTGAAAAAAATAAACATATATCATATATAATAAATATAGGAATATTGCTACAATAGTGTTCAATTTTCCACAACCATAATGTAATAAATAAACAACCATTTACATGTCATAAAATATATCCAACAGAAAAATTATAAGATATAAAAAGAATATTTTCATCAAAACCCTATTTTGATAAAAAGAATATTCCTTTTGAAAATTTCACAATATTCATAGAATTTAATTATACAATTTAAATGAAGTAATTCATGAAAATGACTTTTGAAATCACGAAATGGGATCATTTGAACAAAACAATATATTAACAAAACCTCCAGGGTTTAAAAATAATAGAATATTGTTTTGAGAAATACACAATATAAAATCATAAAAAATAGTCATTCATGAAATCTAAAACTCTTTCAAAAACTATCATTAATAAATTATTGATATGTTTAATCCATTAAAAAAATAGGGGAGAACACAATAACAAATTCACACAACCTAAACAT
This sequence comes from Viscum album, assembly GCA_963277665.1. NCBI lineage: Eukaryota > Viridiplantae > Streptophyta > Magnoliopsida > Santalales > Viscaceae > Viscum > Viscum album. The sequence goes on along the minus strand of OY728128.1, from coordinate 97,481,099 downwards.
AAAAAACACAATAAATAGAAAAAAACAACAATAAATTTTGGAAAAAATGATTATATGGGTGAAAAATGACTATTAATGAATATTAGAAATGAATAGGAAAATAGATGGAAAAAAATGGAACCTAAAATTGACATACAATGATTGAAAATATATTAAGATATGAATGATGGATGATTGATGAGCCACAATAAACCCTTTATAATTTTTACCAAAATGGTAAAAAAATCGACCCTACATGGATTTTAATTTCATATTGGATGAATATAGATTCTATAAATTCAAATAACCTGGAAATGGAACCTCATTTGGGCACATTGTTTACCAATCATTGCACCAACCATGATTATGGAACTATAAACACCAAATATATGCATTATCGTTTTTTCAAATGATATCTATAAACTATTATCCAATAATTAAAGAGTGACCCATAACCCACACACCTTTCATGATTTATCTGGGATGTCATACGGTTTACCAAACTATGTGATAATAGTATGGGATGATGTTTGTTACCTTGGAAATACTATTCATATTGGCCATATAATTTTCTATTGAGTTAAAAGTATCTTTATTACTCTTCCATTACTTTTGTTTTGGAAATTACACTCAATTAAATACTTAAATAAGAAATTATTTTATGAAGTAAGTTTTTTAATTGTTTTTGAGGAGAATTTATATATTCTATCATACATTGAATTAGTTTTAAAGTATTTATAATTATAAACATACCATATTAATTAAAATTATCTTAATCATTATGGATTTTATAATGACTCGATGAACCCTTATCTAATATGATTTAAGGATACTTTTTTATTTCTTCATACTGACAATGTTTTTTCAATCATACTTGTCATCAGAATGGATATTTAAAGACCCCAAATTTTATCAATGAAATTTCTCTTTTCATATAGTAATTTCATTTATATTAAATCTCATAAAATTACTTTGAGACTATAAAAAATTCATTATAAATAAATAATTAATTAAATTAGAAGTATTTCTAGAGTTTTATGAACGTATACATATGAAATAGTAACATGACTCTTAGATTAGTAATACGGTTCTTTGGAATTGTTAATTGGCTGAATGAATAGTAAGATCAACAATGAATATTTAAATAAAATTGGGGAATATTATAAATGAAATTATTGTAATATTATATCATACTATAAGTAAATAAATTATTTTAAAATTATTCATTATGGTATAGTATTTTTTTAAGACAAAAATATTTTATTAAATGTTTTGACGTTACACTGCAGTCCCATCACCGTTTGTCCAATTGTTGCACAAAGAAAAATAAAATAACCAAAAGTTATTTTATTATTTTTTTTCAGTCCAAAAAAATTAAAATTTCCATCTGACAGTAGCTAGTCAATGTTTAGATTCCCTTAATCTAATCTCAGCGTTGTAGATTAAATGGTGCCCTTAGTTTTTTAATCCGAGCACTGGTTCAAAAGATGGAAATCACCACCCGCACGTTTACTAAACGTACCTTAAAAAAGTTCAAAAATTATTAACAGTCACCCTCAACCCACACCATTCATGGTTAGGCTTCTCCTAAGTGGAACACATTGTCACGAGATCAACAGTACTCACGGATTTTCAATCCGAGTTACCGTTTAGACGCTAAGGATTTTACAATAAAATTATTGTTAATTAATTATTTTATTTTGCGGCCAAAAAATAACATCTGTAGGCAACCCGCACAGGAAAATGTTAGTATCTTTCAGAAGAAAGAATACCCTCCCTCGTTCAGTGGTGGTTACAAAATTTTAATCTGAGTCACCATTTTTTAGTTATATTAATTTTTTAAATTAAATAATTTTATATATATTTTTTTATTTACATTTATTCCTTTTTTGGATTTTCTCACCGGAGGGCTATCCTAACTAAAATTATGTCACAAATAGGGTAAACACATCATCCGGAATGCAACAGTTCCCTCATATTTCTGATCCATGTAGCCATTTAAAAGTTATTCCACCTTTTCAGGGAAATAACTAACACATACTATTTAAAGGTTAAAAAATGTTCGACAGAACATTTGGGGCACTCCAGGCCTTGGAATCACATGCTATCAGATTTCATGGTCTCAAAATAATTCCATATAAAAAAATTAGATGAAAATTCCATGATGTTACTTTCTCCCCACCTTTATACATTTTGTCCCTGAAAATCCAAGGCCCAAACTCACAGGAAGAAACTGGGTCCAATAATGGTTCATGTGATGCTTCCAAGCACACTCCATGGGGGAATACCGAGATCATCCCTTCATATGTCCATCTCTTACTAGGTCTACATCATACAGCAATAGGCACATTTTTCTTTTGTAGTGAAAATTTGAGAAATAACTAAGCAACATGATACATCTACAATCATGGGGTCTAGCGGCCCACTATCTAGATCCACCGGTGGCCTCACCAAAGGCCAAAACAAGACACGACCACTCCAAATTATGCAATCTACACTAAGTATGCATGGCATGGAACCATTACACACTGTTAAAAAATCTTGTTGTCTAACTCCACCATCACAGTTCAACTCATGTGGGACTCTTTACAAGAGTACAGACCATGTTGCCCGGGAATCCCCAACTTGCAATGGAAATCCCTTATCCACCATGCAGATATACTACACTGCTTGCCCAATATCACCTTTCTAGGACTGAATGGTAGTATTCCATACTAAGATTGATGTCATAAGGTCTCGAAACCCTGACTAGAAGATACCAACATCAACTCTCGCCTCCAAGATCCAGGTCACACTATCAGCGGGTTACATCTATCTGGAGTCTCTAAGCGTGAGGGTCAAGTCCACGGTCCAAATGCATTCTCAAATACATGAATAGTACTAATGGAAAAATAACATCTATATCCTGTGTATTTTTAGGTTTAAATAAAAATAAAAGACATTTGTCGTACCTCAAACATCACTTGGAGTTTTCTTTTCATGAGACACAACTACGTACAGTTGTCCTCACCCACGTCCCCCTTCTCCCTGAGCCTGGCGAGGACCCCCCCCCCCCTATTTCTCATCCATCTCCTCTACCCCTCCTACCAAATTAATGAACTCCATGCTCCATGTGCTATCTCTACCAATTAGGTTCTTCTTTCAACTCCCTCTCAGCATTAAGGTGGGTTGGGATGTCTCTAGAAAGATGTCCCAAACCATTACAAACATTCCACTGCCCTCCTACGGCTGATATGCTCCTTAGCACTACTGTGGTTTCACATACCCATGTGTCTTTGTCTGGGGATGGGTATACCTCCTATGTCGCGATCCTTTCACCATTCATCTGCTTGGTCCATTTGACACCTATACATTGGGACCTCTTCTATAGGTCACATCCACCTGCTCCTCTTCTAGGAAGCACTCAAACCCCAGGGATGACGCTAGTACCCCATCATGTGTCGTAATGCTGAGAGGTATCACTGATTCCCATATTACCTAGAGAAGTACCTACTCGATTGTATGGGCCCTAAATTAAGGGTCCCACACCATATATTCCGAGTATCGAGAAAGATCCATGAACTTCATTGAGTATTATACTACCTTCATGCTGCCCAGCCACCTGTGCAGCAACTCTTGTATGTGTACAGAGCGCGAAGTTACTGGAATGGACTCCTCCCTAAAGAGGAACTAAAAGTATGTCTATGTGAGGGTTGCCTCATCATGAGTCTGAATCTTCATACACCACCATCTTCCGGCTAAGCTCTGAAGAAGGATATTAGGCATTATTGTTTTATGGTCGGGTAGTTTCCTCAATAGGTGGAAAACAAACACAACAACCTTATGAAAACCCTCAACTACCTAAGGACGTGACTTTCCATAGAATATGGGAGGTCCTTACCACTGGAACTCATGTAGGTAACTGATCTTACAAACTTTCTCTTTCGGAACCACTAGATGTTGATTCTTACCATCAGACGGTGGTAACATTGGTGCACCACTCAGTGGGTCCATCTCGATCACTAGTCCTGAAAAAAAATGCCTCGTCGCTAGGTGGGTTATCCCTATAACCTTGTATCGGGATCTTGGCATGTCAACCACATTGAGGCATCCCTTGATAGATCAATATTTACCATGGTAAGAAGTTTAGATCTAAATACTTGACTCAAGAAGGAATATGGAAATCAAAACCACCAATAAAATATTCATATTCCCTTCTTTCACCTGCAACCAGTGTTTCCATGTACTGAGTAGGGTAACAGGTCTCTGAAGTCCTGGTGTATAAATACGCCAGCCACTGCATCAACACTGGATTCCATGTCTTGATAAATGAACTTGAAACACTTAATAATGTTGATCACGACAAAAACAACAGACCCTTGGTCATATAAGTAGAACCAACCTCCTTTGATACCAATTAGTCATAACCCATCCCCTCGGTCCCATGCCGCGACATAACCCACACACTCCTCCTAAAGGACAAGGGTTGGAGACTATCATTGAAGGAGTCATCTTGCATGTGGGAGACATTTTCCTGGATACCTGTACACACATGCACTGACAAACAAAAACCACATAGGTGAAAGATGAACAATATGTAATCGAATACTATAGTAAAATATCCAGTAAGGAACTGAGTGGTGTAATCATGCTAGTAGACTATCCTAACAAAATAACTAAAAATAGAAACATACAATGGGAACACCGATGACTGTTTGTGGAAGATCCCACCTGATCACTGGAGTAGTGAAGCTACTGGTAACAGATGTAGAATGTAATGTTTTCTTGGTCCTTCTAGACTCCTCCTAGTCCTAGGCCACCAAGTCCATTATTGTAACATCCATTTGTCTCATCTCCCTTAGAAACCCTATTTAAATGTAGAACACCAACACTAGACACAACATGTGAGGGTGAATCCCATGCAGGGGTGAGTAACTCAGTACTCAGTAGAAGAACCCAAGACCCTCGATGGTCTCTTAGAAATACACAAAGGAATGATACCTCAAAAAACTATAAAGTAAACCACAAAGATTATGCATTGTCATATATACTCTAGTGTCTTCAATTTCATATTCTTAGGTCATACAAATATACTCATCCCATCCACAAAGAAACATAAGGCCCCAAACTCAATCCATTTCCACTATTTCCAAATAAGGCTCAATGTGTAACTCAAGGATCAAGTGTACGTGCTCCATGAAATGGTCATCCCTGATGGAACACTTTTGAGAGATGTACTCCATTAGGTAAAACATAACCATTCCTAATATAATGTCTGAAAGGAGATGCTCCATTAGGGACTTTCTTCTAGAAATTTCTCTACTGCCCGACACTAGAGGTCTTGTAGTCACAGTCTTGTTCTCGAGGTATGTCAAAGGGAAACCAAGTGAAGAGGCCCACTCCTCAACACTGCGTTTAGTTGTGGGTTCACTAATGCAGTCTAACCCATGATATCTCAGCCTCCTCAGTATGAAGTGGCCCACACCTCAGTCCTTTGGGGGAGTACTAACTTATACAATGTGTATCAACTACAACATCTGGTGGGGCCCGCTCCTCATAACTGATTCCTGCAGTTGAAGGATATCCATCTCTCATGAATGACCCACTCTCTATATCTACATTGAGATGGGGGATTACTACTCCATATGTGAGGACCCGCACCATACCTGGTAGGGGAGTACAACTTTGGAATTTTGTTCATTATGGGGGACTCGTGCCCTAGTATATTATGGGAGTAAAAAACCCAAGCTAGAGGACCGACACCCTGGCTTGAAAGGGGAGTAATGACTCTTCTCTAGCACTGCATAAGGAGTACCTTCACCCTGGGTTTACAGGGGAGTACCTAATACTAACATATAGGATCCACACCCAACCGAGTAGGGGAGTACCGGACTCTAAGTAAGTTAACTATGGAGGACCCATTCCTTAGTCCAATCGGGGAGTACCAACTCCAAATATAGAAAAACCATCTCAGAGTAAAAAAAACTTTCACTCATGATTTGGGCAGTCCCATCTCTACTGGAGCAGAGGAGTAAGGTATATACGCGCCTTAAGTCATCAAGAGAGTGGCCATCCTAAATCTAAAAACAAGAAACACCATTATTCTTATCCTTTGGTTATTGGTCATACCTCAACCACTACTAAGTTCTGTAAGGATGTAACCAGATAATCTATCATGTCATAATGGTTTCAACACAATAGACGACACGTAAACCATAAAATCAGTCTAAAAGTTATAGGCATTTCCATGCTGAGGGCTCGGTTGGATTCGTGTACGATCCAAACTGGCCAAACTACAACATTCTATGAAAGTCATTTGGATTATATGATAAGGAATTCCTCATCCTAAGGGTTCTGGTGACGAAGGCGGTTCATCAAACAGACATCTGGTTTAGGAGATATGCTCGTTTAAGCAAACTGGGCCTTTAGGGTGTCCAGGTCCGGTCTGAAAAGGTCGGACCACCCCAACCCGGCCCGCTCAGCCCAGTCCGAAGGGTCTGTGCTCGATCTGGTTTGGCTAGGCCGTGGGCTCAGCCTACTAGGATGAAGGTTCGGAGTACTGGTTCAGCCAAGCCCACCCGGCTGGGCAAGGCCCATCGGGCCATGGAGTCGCTCGGCCCGCTGGCTGAGCTTCGGGAATTTCTCCCTTCACAAACAGCTAAATTCGTTCGTGTCTTCAAAGTCGTAGTTCTAGGTGGCACCACATCTCCTAGAAAATCTATGTGGACCATCCAGCTATGGAACCATGAGCACGGTTTGGCTCTCTATTGTGGCCTTCTTTTGTGGTGCACGGCCGCAATGCGCTACCTGGCACATCAGGGGCACCAAATGAAGTCGCGCATCCTAGACGATCCACATGGACCATCCCACTACATATTCAAGGTCATGGGTCCACCCTCTGTCGTGGATCGATTTCGGGGCCTTCAACTACGGCGTGCCGCCATAGTGCACTGTCCATCTTCAATGTGGTCGGTGTTGGCCGACCACCCCTTGTTCGTTGTGGTGACTTCAGGTGCCACCCTTCCCTTACGCCAGGTGGGTGTCATCCGCCGCCTCCCTCAGTTTTAGGTCCAATTGTGTTCCATTTTCATGATGCCGCTTCTTATGGTCTCCCATGTAGAACACATCTATAACATGTTTGAAGGAGGGTCCGTGCCTTATTTGTTCGGCCCGCGCTCTCCACGTTATCATTATAACATGGGACTGATTATTAGATTATAAAAACTCCCATAATGAAACCATGCATTATCCTCCCACGTTGAATAGAAAAACACTGGTCAACACATTGGAAGGTTGACCTATGTTCTATATAATATTCAAGAATGGGAAAAAAATGGGGGAATCTAACATATAACCCCCTACATTTTAATAGTTGGAAGGTGTTTCAGATGAGTATGAAGTTTCCATATATGAAGGTATTCGTCGGCACTTTCTATCACCCGTCGATTCCTCCAACGTTCATTTCTAGAACCTTCATTCAAGGTTGGTGGAAGTCTTCATGGTACTCCTTCAGAGGTTCCCCTATTGCTTACCAAAAACCCATGCTCGATCATCATTTAAATAGAGGAGAGGAGAGGATCAATGCACCACACAATTAATTAGGTTCATTAATGGGAATAATTAATGATCCTCTTTTATTATCTCAACCCTGTGGTCACACATTCATTAAAATATCCCTATGGTGTGGTTACAAAAAATATGATTCAAAACATTAAATGGGTTGACATTGAACTGTGTCCACGTTTGTCCAGCGGTTGCACAAAGAAAAATAAAATAACCAATATTTGTTTTATTATTTTTTGTAAGTCCAAAAAAGTTATCATTCTTGTCCGACCCTTTCCATTAGAATTTAAGCCTCCCTTATGCAAATCGTGTCTCTTTGGTTTCAATGGTGTCCTTGGATTTTTAATCCAAGCAATGGTTCAGAAGATAAAAATCACTTCCCACACGTTTATTAAACGCACCTTAAAAGAGATCAAAAGTTATTAGCAGTCACCCTTGACCTGCACATGTTGAGGATAAGATTCACTGAAGGGGAAAACAACCTCACGAGATAAATTGTACTCATATATTTACAATCTATGTTACCATTTAGATGTAAAGGAATTTTTAGTAAAATTATTATTACAAAAATATTTTATTTTACGGCCAAAAATTAACTTCCACAGGTGGCACGCACTTTCCAATATTAGTATCTTCCTAAGGAATGAATACCCTCATGAGTTCTGCGGTGGTATCAAATTTTTAATCTGAGTCACCTTTTGTGAGTTATTATCATTTGAAAAATAATATATTTTTATAAAATAATTTTATTTATTTTCATGGAATTTTTTGGTTTTTTCACAGGAGGCTTGCACCGACTAAACATAATTTTTATCTACAGTAAACCCTCCACCCTGAATGCAATGGGGCCCTCATATATCTGATATTGGAACCCATTTAAGAGTTATTACACTTTTTTAGGAAAACCACTCATGTACACTATTTAAAGCTTTATAAAATTTTGACGGATCGCCCTGGGATCTCCGAGACTCATAATCATGTGCCATTAGATTATTCGGTATCAAAATAATTCCATATAAAAAAATACACATTAATTCCAAGGAAACAAAATTTTGATGTGTTGATTTTTTTTATTTTGAACCTTGAAGTATGTTTTAGGGGTGTTAATGGGGTTTTAAAAGGGTTGAGATGTCAATTTTTTTTCAAATGGTTATTTCTTTGTGTGATATTAGTTTGTTCTGAAGTGGGACCTTGGGGTACACTTTTGAGATGTTTCATAAATTGAGAAATTCTTTATTTATGTGGGTATTGGAATTCGAAACATGGTTGGAATGGTTTTGGGGGTTTTTTGGTTGTGTGAAATAAATTTTTAGGGCAATTAGAGGTTTTTATGACTATATGGTGATTTAATTTAGAAAATGAATCATTTTGGGACATGTTAGCATTTTTTGGCATTTGAATATAAATCATCAAATTTTGGCTGGTGAGAAGGGAATTTAACAGGTCATTGATGTTTTTGTATATTAAAATGGATAATTTTAAAGGAAAATGATTCTATTTGGTCATGTTTTCCTGGTTGTGCATTTTATGTATAAATCGTGAAATGTTTGAAATAGTGAATAACTAGTTTTAAAAACTGTAAAATGAATGAGTTTTCATTAGGAAGGGGAAATGACATGGTATGGGTCGATCATGATCAGGTATTTTCTTGCATTTTAAAAAGGGGGAATTGTGAATTATTTATAAGTGATGAATAATATATTGAAAGTTTCTTTTCAATGAAGTGAGTAAATGGAAATATGTTTTTTTGAATGGAATGATGTTGTCGTTGAAATTTATAGTATTTGATATGAAAGTTGTGGTGTGTGTGCATGTGAACAATAATTCGAGCACATGGGGAAACCCTAGTATATGGTTGGATGTCTAGGACTACTACACTAGATGATACATAAGTGGTTCTTCCTAGTTTAATCTAGCATGATTGATGCTACAACACAGACTAAACATTTATGATGATTGTAGACCACTAGGTTATGGGTGTGTTCCTTACCAGTGGCTCGTGTATGAGACCATAGATCATTTTGGTTCATATTCCCTCTTTACACTGAGATACGATGTAACTAGGGCCCCACTCGAGCTCGATGAACCTTATGGGATTTACCCATAGTGCTCTACTATTCATGATGTGGTGCCTCCCGTCAGTATATGGAGGACCACTTGAGTGTGTGTGTGTGTACATTATGAATTTTATATTACACCTTAATGTTGTTTTGGTGAAATGATTTTTCTCCAAGTGCTCCATTGTAACTTTTAGATTGTAAATTGTTTCTTTAAAAGTGTTTAAAAAGAATGAATTTGAATAAGTATGTTAAATTCCATCTTGATCTTGTGGCAGAGAATCTTCTTATTGGGTGGAATCCTAATTGGATTTTTTCTCACACCTTACATACACCATTTGGTGTATGTTGTCCTTGTTGTTTGTTTATCCAAGGTTGAGGAATCATTCCTAGCGATGTCAGTTTGATATTTTTATGGTATTCTCATGCAGGTTGGTGTTGGTAGCATGGAGATGTGGCTTCTCATGTATCTTGGACGTTTGTTTTGGAGTTTATTTTTATTTATTTTTTGTAGTTCCTATTGGGATTATGTTATGTTGTAAACTTTAAATAGGGTAATAGTTAAAGGGATGTTTGTTTTTTTGTTTCTGGATTATGTTTGTTTATATTATTAGTTGTTTTGTGTTTATTATTTTGGGTAAATAGTTCCCTTATATTACATTTTGATTCCTATGAACATGTGAAAGCCTGTAGGAATTAGTAGCACCCTTCGGACAGTGTCATGGACCAGTTTGGGCCCTGGGTCAAATGGAAACCCAACTTGGTTCGTATTAAAATGGAATCAATGGGGAGGTTTTCCTTACAAGTCTTGTTTCTTTGGAATGATTCGGTATAGAACAAAGCTTGGATTTTCAGAACTCTATGTTCTGGTTATGAGTAAGGTGCCAGACCATCACACCTCATAGCGGGACTAGAGTTAATAGGGGAATTTGAGGTTTTTGTTGAGTCTATGGTCCTTGTGGATAATCATGATTGGGGGAAATAAAAAGAGAGTAGGGTCAATGGTCTCATTGGTATCACAGGGCCTAGAAAGACAAGTGGATCTGGAGGCATTTCCCTAGTACACTCTCTATGATGGTGGATTTGTTGGCCTATGGACACTATCCATATGTCCATGTCACCCAATAACACTAATTTACCCATGAATTCTCTTGGGTACCTTTGAGTTTTTTAAATCATTTTGATAACCTCTGTTTGAAAATATATGAAATCTATATATTTATGTGGAAATGAATTGATTATCAAGGTTATGGAACAAGGGTTTTTAGAATAGTTTTGAATGTGGTTCTAGAAATGTTTATTTTCATGAAATAGTTTTTTGTGTATGAAATGACATTGTATTTTTTTTTATAATTGAAACATGTGGATTTAAAAACATGATGGAATGGGAAATGTGGTTAATTTTATGGTACGTTTTGAATATTTGTTTTTGATTGAATTTGTTAAACTAAGGAAAGGGGTTTTGAATAGGATTAAGTCTTTGAAAATGGCATTCAAGGTTTGAAAATGAATTTTCATCTGGGAATTTGGTGATTTTATAAAATGTTTTTGAGACTCAAAGTGTGTTTTATTTGAAGGTTCGATGTGTTTCTGAAACTATTTTTGTGAATGACTAAAGTGTTTTTCAACCATTTGACTTGTATTTTTTCAAAGAGGAGGTGTGGGTCGATTGTTTCATTGCATAATGGAATGAATATAGTTATAAATATTGGTATTTAGATGGGTATCCACATGAATGAGTTTTATGTGAAATGTGAATTGGTGCCCGAGTGACAGTAGAGAATGCATGTGTAAGTCACATGAAGTACCAATGGAGATTGTGCTGCCCACCAACCATGTTTTATATTCAAAATTGTTTTAAATGAATGTATGGGGTTCTTGATTTTCTATTGTTATGTGTTATATATTTCTGTGTATTGGGAATCTCGTAGTGGGGGTGTTTTTAATATTGAAACGTCTCTTTTTAATGATGTTTCAGGTTGCATTCTGTAGGTATTTTGGGTTGAGGTGTTAGTTAATGGTCTCTATTGAGATGTGTCTCGAGAAGTCCTTTGTAGTGGTTTTTCCGATGAATCGGGCCTTCGATCAAGGTATGGTTCACTAGTGGACCAGTTTGATTGGGTCCTTGGTATTTCTAATTTTTTATTGTACAAGTGTAATTTATGTATAGCCACGGATGGTTTTACATTGACTATCCCTCTAGATGATCAATGTAAGAATTCCTTCTTGTGTTTTCGTGTTATTTCCTTTTATCTTATTTTCATTTAAGTGAATCTTTTCACAGTGAAAGGGAAGATGTAGTAACGTTTAAAATAAATCATTGTTTCCTTGAGTCATTTGAGTTGTCAAAGGTCAAGATTGACACCCATTATCCTGAATGACAACAGGGGAAGGGAAATTCATGGGGGGAAGGTAAAAAGTAGTCTGTATTCTTGGTATTGAACATTACCATAAAAATTTATTTGAATCTTTCATTGGCTTCATCTATGTATGAGTTCTTTTTAAGCTGTATATGTGATGAATCTAGTTGTAAGAGGCTATTATGGATGCTTGCAGAAATCTTGTGTCGTTTAAGAATTAGTTTATTGTCTATTTTCATGTGATGTTTCTTTTTGCAGCAAGGGTCATGTTAAATGATTCTTGGTGCTATCGTGGTCGTTTTTTGTTATAATGGAATAAGTTGTGGGACTTTCCAAGGGCCTCTATTTTACAGAAGTGTATTTTCCCTCAGGAAATGTAAAATTCCTTAATTTTATAGGAAGGAGTCATTTATCTGACATTTCTCTTGATGTTTCTATTTCGAAGTAACAATGGGAGATGCATAAGAACCATTTTATATTTTATGTTGGTGATATTTAGATTCAATGTAAGTGTATGTCAGGTTGTGTTGTGCCAAATGGTACTGCCTCAATTTTGGTATGGTAGCTTGTGGAACCAAAAAAAGGGTTTCGGTTGAGGGTTTCTATAGCATGAATTTGAGCTAGGAGATGCATCAATCATCAGATCTCCATCCATCTGTCATGTAGTAAAACTTTCATGCAGTCATGGGAAACCTACTGTCCTGAAAGGCTCAGGCCTAATTCCAATTATCATGGTGGAATATGGGGATATTTTAATCATCTATCCTCATTAACCAGTTATAGTTGTTCCCTTTCAGTGGAAAGTGGTTGGAGGAACTCATTTTCACATGTGACCTAGGTGAGTGTATTGGTTATCCCTTAGGTATGTTATGGATTATTATTTCCACTTCCAGAGACCCAAATAGTTGTGTCTCAGCAGGTGTATTCCTTTAGTTAATGTCCCTTTTGATGTATTTTTGGGTGAATCAATCTTAGTTTTTTTGGGGTTCATCGATGGATGTGAAGTTTTTGGTTTTAATTTGTTCATGATATTGATTCTCTGGTTATTGGGACCTTCCCTCCACACCCCTTGTTGTAGGGGTGTTTAGAAATGTTGGGGAAATTTCATTGTTTGTGTATCTTCTACCAGTTCAAATGGTGGGGAGACCCACGCTAGGTCTCACTCAAATGTATATAGAATGAATTAGTGTTGTCCTTTTTCATAAGGGAAGGGTGTCCATTCAACCCTCCACATGTTAGTCAGTTGTTTCTCTTCTCGACGGTTCGGTGGTTTCAAATGGTGGGGAGTCTGTTTGGGTCTCCCATGTAGATCATTTAGTTTTATTCTTAGAAATGATTTTGTTCTACTTGTTTACTTTGGAAATGGGAGTGATTTCCGTTTATCAGGGCTTTATGTGTTTTTATTTGAAGGATTGGATTATGTGGGTGTGAAAATATTGATCCTTGATCGATCAACTGGATGTGTTCTAGCTCTTTGTGGTATGTGACACTTAGAGGAATGTCTTTTTACAGTTTTTTAGAGGTTTATTAGGTAAATTTCTTAGATCACAGTGTGTTTGCCTCTTTTCTCATGTTTTTTAAGTGGAACTCTTTGAACCATAAGGGGTTATCAGTTTTTTTGTTCTATGTATTTTTATGGATTTACGAGGGAAGAAATATTTATTTTTAGGAGAATTGTTCCTCCTAGAATTATTAGCTATTTTTATTTTATTATATTATTTATCTTTGAAATACTTTTTGACGTGCGGGTTGTGTCCCGATTCAATATTTTCTTTTGTTGATAAATTATATTTTCAAGGCCTTATAGCATACGGTACATGGGCGAAGCATCATTTAGAAACTTTTCTGCTTCTCTTAGGCCATAGAGTGACCAGACCAATGTTTTATTAGTTAAATAAAGTGAATTAATAATAAAAAATAAAATTAAAATAGTGATAAAAAATAAAACATGCAATATGTGATAAAATATTAATTAATTGTTTGAATGATAAAAATAATAATATTAATTGAGTATATTATTATTATTATTATTTTATTATTTTATTTTTTTACTATCACTTTATTTTTATTTTTATTATTTTTATCTTTATATTTTGTTTTTTAGGTTTGATTCACCCTATATTTTTTTGTTTGAACATCCAACCCATCACCCCTCCTACCCCATGTGCCGCGACACTACCCCCTCCTACCCAGGTCATGCCCCGTCTCCCCCATGGCTAGCTGCCTCGTTGGTGAACCCCCTGGCACCACGCAGCAAACCACACTCATTCCCCAGTTCTTTCTCCCACGTCGTGTTTCCCTTGCATCCCTCGGTGAGCCACGCACCGAACAGCATCCCCCCTTCGTCCTCCTTATATATTGACCCACATCCCCACTTGTTATCTGGAATAATTATAGCGACCTGGACTCCTGAAAGACCTCATGTAGTATCTCTTCTCTCTATCCCTCTGAGTATACCATTTTTCCCCTTGTTTTAGTTCATGTTTTGTGGGGGATTAGGGTTTTCCAATGGGTATGAGGTCCAACTTGGGGGGTTTAATCTTTGGATTTTGGATTCTATCTCCTTGTTTAGAGAAAATCCTTTCTTTTATGTTGTGATAATATGGATAAAGTGTTTTTTTGTGCCATTTTACAAAAGGATCATCATGTGAGGTAGGTGGTTCCATGCCCAAGCATCTTTAGGTCATTTAATTTACAGCTTAATTAATTTTAACTTGTTCTAATGATAAATTACATAGTTATAATTCTATTTTGTATATAGTTTGACATGCACATATAATGAATTTTATTTTTATAAATGAAATTCCTTTATATTCTATACGTGTTTTGTTGTGGAAAATTTTAGACGCAATTAATAAATTGGTGATATTATGAAAATTATGTTTTCAAAAATTCTTATGGTTTGAATGTGATTAATGTAGAGTTTTCAAAAGCATATATACTATGTTGACATGTGTTTTTCTTTATTATGAACCTTGAATAATATTTTAGGGTTGAAAATGATGTTTTATAATGGTTGAGATTTGAAATTGTGTTAAATTAGTTCTTTTTTAATGTCAAATTAGGGCTTTTTTTGTGAGTCCTAGGGGAATACAAGTGATATGTTTTATAAAATGAGAAATTGTTAATTTAAGTGAATCTTGAAATTCATTGCATGTTTTGAATAGTTTTTGGGGTGGTTTGTTAGGTGAGAAATACATTTTTGAGTTCATTTGAGTTGTATATGTCTATATGGAGAATTTAATTGGAAAATGATTCCTTTGGAGAATGTTAGACATTTGTGCATTTTAATATAAATTTTAAAATGTTTGGATGGGGAGAAGTGTGTTTTCAATGTATTTTTAGTGTTTTTATATTTAAATGGAGATTTTCATGGGAAAATGAATCACTTTGGGCATGTTTTCATTGTTTTACATTTTATGTATAATTTGTGAAATGTTTAAAAAGGTGAAAATATTGTTTTAAAAATAGTTCAATGTATGATTGGTTTTATGATGTGTCTTGACCCTTATTTTTTTATCAAAATTTTTATTTTTATAATATTATAATAAGGGGTAATTGAGAATTATTTATTTCTGATGAAAAAAGTCTTGAATGTCACTTTTTAGTGGTTTGTGTGAATTGAAATTAGTTGTTATGAATGGAATGATGGTTTCATTGAAATTAAGGGTCTTTGATATGAAAGATGTGTTTTTTTTCATGTGAACATTAATTTTAGAACATTGAGAAACCCCGGGTATCTTGGTGGGTGTACTAGCACTAGTACGCTAGATGACACATCAGTGGTTCATCCAAGTTTCCTCTGGAAAGATTGATGTAAAAACACTAACTAAACATTTATGATGATTAAATACCACCAGGTAATTGGTGTGTTCCCTAATAGTGACCCAAGCATGATAATCTAGGTCATTTTTGTTCATATGCCATGTTTACACTGAGATACAATGTCTCTAGGGCCCCACTTGATCAAGATGAACCTTAGGGGATTTAACCACGATGCTTTACTATTTATGGCGTAGTTCCTCCTGTCGGCATAAAGAGGACCACATGACTGTGTCTTTTATTTATGAATTTTATATATCCCTCTAAATTAGTGTTTGTGAAATTTTTTTTGTTAAACTGTTCCTTATTAACTTTTATCTTGTAAATGTTTCCATTAAAATTGTCTACAAATCCTGAATTTGAATAAGCGTGAAAAAATGTCTCTTGATGTTGTGCCATGGAATCTTTTTATTGGGTTGAATAATATTGGGCTATTGGCTCAAACCTAACCTAACCATTTGGGTGTATATAAGCCTTATTATTTGTGTATCCATGGTTGATGCATCGGGCATAGAAATGGTAGTTCAGGTTGTTGATGGTCTTCTTGTGTAGGTTGGTTTTGGTTGCCTGCTGATGTGGCTACTCATGTCGCATGGAGGTTTGTGTTAGAGTTTTAGTTTTCCTTATTATTTTTACTTCCATATGGGTTTGAGATGAGTTGTAAACTATATATCTGGTCATAGTTTAAGTGCATGTATGTTTTTCTATTTTCAGTTTTAGTTTATTTATCTTGTTATGGGTGTTGTGATTATTATTTGAGGTAAATCATTACTTAACATTACATTTCCATACTCGATAACTTTTGTTAACCCATGGGGATCAGGAACACCCTTCAGGCCTTGCCACAGACTCGTTCAGGAGCCTGGTAGGATGGATACCCGACATGGTTCGTGAAAAATATTAACAAATGGGATAATAATATTGATAATGGTATCAAACTAAATGATAAAAATTTTAAGACATCAGGTAGGAGATAAAATCTGTATGAGAAAACATCTATTTTTCAATAATAGATTTGGAAAAAAGATTAAACATTATTAAGAATTTAAAAAAATATACATAAAACCTTAAAATAGATATAAATGAGCATAGTAGAAAGATAAAATATATTGAGGATCAGATAAGACGACTCAAGAATAATAATGAGGAAGTCAGTACTCTCAACAAGTAACTTTTCCAAAAACTAAAATGTCTAGAAGAAAATATTTTTATCAAAAAGGAAATGATACATGATCTATAAAAGATAAACCAATCACAAGAATATCATTATGAAAAATTTAAATAAGGAGACAATGAATTCATGAAATTTAAGACAATAGTAAGATCCATGAACCCCATGAAAGAATAATTTCTTCTAAAAAACACATAAAGTAACTCTTTTGATAGAACATTCTATGAAGGACTTTTTCATCTACATAAAATCTCATAGAATTTATTATGAATATAAATTGGTTTAATGTCCTATCATTTATTTTATATGATAAAATAATTTATTATGTCGTTTTATATATTTTTTTATATAACCCTTTTTAGGTATAACAAAAATCGTTACCATTCTTTATTGAAAATAAAAAAACGTTGAAATTTTTTTACCCAGGGTGATAATTTTTATATATGGGTGAAATGTTTATGTAATGGGGAGACAAACATATCTAAAATATAGACCATCATTTGGAGGATTTCTTACCAAAATGGGGACTTATTAATATTCAAGATTTTATTAAAATGAGTTCTATATCTTAGGGGGAGATATGTTTTACATTACTAAATTTTTATACATGGTACCTAATAGATAATTGATTTATATATTTCATAGTTACTTTTTTTAATACTTCTAGTTTTTCTTTCCAAAAAGGGTGATATTATTGAGTCAAATTTATCATTTTCACTTTTCTGTTATTTTGGTTTTGGAAATCACAATCTATTTTTTCAAACCCTATTTAACTACTTATTTTGTTTGTAAATTGTTTTAATTATTTTTTAAGAAAAAATTCATGTTTTACCATACATATAATTAGTTTTAATGTATTCATAAATATAATCCTACCATATTCGTTAAAATTATCATAACCAATATGTATTAAATAATGATTTAATTTTCCCTTATCAATTCAGATTTAAAGATGTTTTGTTTTTTCTTTATACTGAATTTTTTTTTCTAATCATGGTTAACATTGAAAATTATATTTATGGAGTAATACTCATAAAGAAAATTATAATTACATTTTTATGTAAATCCACCATATTTATCTATGATTAATTTATGAGTATGGATATACATATTCTATTTTATCGGAATACATTTTACACTGAAAATGGTTTACAACAAAATTAAGTTAAAAATTCTGTTATAATATGATTGTTGAAGGTAAAAGTGTGCAAGACATCACCAAAATTCATGGAAATATAATTTTTGGAGGACCAAGATGTCTATTGGATGTGTCCCTATAAATACCAATACATTCATCGTGTTTGGAGTGAAGTGATGATAGTTTTCATTTAAAAAATCCTTAGTCTATAAAAACTATGAATCTTAATAGAGTGAAAAACATTCCCCTCATACATATAACCTTCTTGAGTTAATTTTTGAAATTTCATTGTGTGTCCAATTGTGAATATGACTGAGGGATTCTTAGGCTAGGAAGATAGATATATGATTTGGTTGATCGGGTACTTATAGGGATAGAAAGGAAAATTTTGATCATCATATTTTGGTCTTGTGGGGATAGCAAGATAGATAATCTGATCATCATATTGTGGGTTTGAGGGGATATTCATACAGGGTGATCAACGTATTAAGGGTTTGTGTGGATATCAAGACATGCAATCCAATCGTAATATTTAGGGCTCGTGAGGATTAGGAGATAAACTGATCATCGTTTTAGGGGATTTACCTGGTAAGGGAATGAAATAAATTATTGTATCTATAAAATAAGGGAACACTATCCTATGTTATTGGATACACATCTCTTTTGGATTAAAGAATTTTATTTATTTGAATTACTTGTTTTATTAAAAGTATTTTATTTCCACATCAATCGTAATAGAAAAATAATCCTTCTATATTAATAATTTTAAATTTTTTATCATAATAACATTGGTTATGATTCGACTAATTTTCATTGATTATAATTCTATAAAGAAACATTAATTTTCTTCTATTCTGATTATCATAATCATTGTGATTTTGATAATTTTTTGAATACTCAAAAAAATCATTTTCACCTAGGAATATAATTTAATTGTGAAAACATTTACCACTGATTACTAAATACGATTATATCGAATGTTTAGGAATATTCTCATTATGACCTGTGTAATGCATATCAGAATCTACTTTATTAAGATATTTTTTAATGGAACCATACGAATAGTCCTACTATCCTTGAAATACATAAAGGGTATTGTGAATAATTTTTTAACCCTGTCAAAGTACTATTCTTTATTGTTAAAATTTATTTTTTAAAACATACAATTCACCCTCTCTTTTATTTATCCATATACATATTCATTTTGATCCCAAAATTGGTATCAGAGTTAGTTAATTGTTATACAGATACATACATTAACCAAATCATATGCCATATGTGAGATTATAAAAAAACACCAAAATACATCAAAATAAAATTGGGGATCCTATAAATAAAAAAATGAAAGTATTAAAACTAATATAATTATGTTTTTATAATTTCATATCACATAAATGAATTCTCTAGGGAAGCTCATCTTGATTTTCTATAAGATTATTGGTAAACTTTTTGGAAACTATTCAAAATGGTTGATCAACAATAAATTAAGGAAAACATTCTAAAGCGGTCTAAAAAGTTATAGATCAATAATGAATAAATTAAAGTATAGAAATGATTTAGAATTTATAAAATCATGATATATAAACATAGAAATGATAAAAGGGAACCTGATGAAAAATAAGTTTTTTATTTGTACAAAAATAAGTAGAATTTAAAAATAATAATTATTTATCTAGGTGATATTATGAAATAGATAAATAATAATGACTTAATATTAAAAGATATTATATATTATGAGATTCTAAGGATTTATCATCTGAATAAATAAATTATCAAAAACTATTTATGATGAAATATTTTGGTTTCATTAATCCTTAATATAATTTTCCATAATTGAGAAATTAAATTATATAAACATTAAAATAATACATAAAAATGATAAATAATGAAAATGGTATAGAGGGTGTAGTTTATATAATTTTAAATTAAATAATTAGTCTTGTGTAATTAATTGATAACCTAATGTGTAATACGAATTCATTAATAAAATTAAAAATGTTAAAATCATATGTAATGGATTTTAAATGAAATATGTTCACTAATGATAATATAACCACGAATAATGGATTTAAAAAATGTATATAATTATATATGAAGAGTAAAATGTTGGGATATGTGAGTAATAGATGGATTTTATATAATTTTATATTAATATTCATTAGATTACACAATCACATGGCTGAAGAACATAAAATATTAGTGCCTTTTGAATCTTAAAAAATAATATTCTATTCTGGTGAATGATCTTCAATGTTTCCCATAAATTTATTTCCCTCGGTTACACTTATATATAACATTTATTAATAAAACTGGGAATGGATACATAAGAAATGGAGATCTTAGACACATAGTAGGTGTAAATAAAGAGGATACATATATAAAACATTAATATAATGGTATGAGAACATGAGAATAATATTTCTAATCCATACTCTACATATTAAGGATCATAATCATGATTAATGGAATTAATATCTGATATTTTTAAGACTATATTGATTATATCATCAAATAACATGAGCCATGAGATCATAAAATTGGGAAAATAGTTAGATTTTCAACAGACACAAAAGAATATAAAATCATTCCCTAGAAAACAAGACTTCTTTCCGAAACATATCAGGGAACATCATAGGGGATACACAAACTCCGAAGGACACATGACACTCCCCAATGGAAGAAAATTCATTATAGTGTAATGAGTTCACTCCCCAAATATTCATAATATAAAAAATAAATTACTATACAGGGTTCACTACCCATTAACGCCTTTTCAATTTTAGGAGATATTTAAATCTTTACCCTATGCGTTGGAGGGAGATATAAGTATCATGAGTCACATAATGGAATAATACATATGAGTTCCACAAAATCATAAAAATACATCATATAATAACACATGAAATTAAATAGGTATCACACACATGTCTTCTTATTACTAACTGCATAAAATAGTTATTTTTCAAAATCATTTCACAATATAATATCACACAGCTGGAAAATTGTGTTTTCTGAACACTTGTATACAAATGGTTTGAATAAAACATTGGTATGCTTAATTTTTTCCAATGGTTTTTTCAAACTGTTGGGATAATGGGATGAGAATTATCTTTTCCTAAATGTTTTCTTAAACCACTGGGAAAAGGTTAGAAAATATATATATATATATATCAACGGTTTTTAAAAATCGTTGGTAAATACAATATTTCCCCCAAAATATCAGCACTTCCAGAATCCCTCCGCCCGATTGGATCCATAAACCTAATCGTTGTCGACGCTCTCTCTTCACCCTAAGGTATCTCTAGAAGTTCTCTCTAAAATCAGGTAATTATTTAATTCTACACTTTTAATCTGTAAGTGGAATGTCATTCATCTATTTTTGTTTATTATTTATTTCGATTTCGCCTAAACGAGATCAGCCTGGTCTACTTCTATTTCTATTTCTCATATCATGTTCCCTTTCCACAAGACCCTTCTGCAAGAGCTGATCATGTGAGTGAGGTTTTATATTATTTAATGTTATTGGGGCCTTGGGTAGAATTTCCTTCTAGTGGAATCCTTTCCATTTGTACAGTATGGCATTCTAGTGTGCCATGTGGATAGTGAAAACCCATTTGAGTTGTTGAATAATTGTGGTTCTATTTTTTGTGGGTTATGTTATCTCAGTTATGAGAGGTATTGTGAGTGAACTTAATTTAGTTTTATGAGGTATTTCATGTATAGTGATGTAGAAATATGATTCATCGATTTCATATATAATTTGATAACCTGTTTCGTTGATTTGTATTATTTATCTTGCTATCTCTATTGATAAATATAAGATGTTGTCTTAGTGTGGTTTTGTTTTGGTCGAACTATTTTACTGACACCTATTTATAAGAAGATATAAAGTAAAATCCTTTGTTTTTTTATTCATGTAGTACATGGAATGTGTTTGAAATGGATAATGGTCTGAGTGACTCTTTGGGGTTATATTATTGAGTGAGTTGGGTAAGTTGGAAATGGTTATGTGAGTTCCTTGTGGCCAATGGGGTATGGTTACAACCTAGAGGGGTGTTATGCTGGGATGTGGATGAGGTTGCCTGATGAGATTGGTCATATATCGATTATGTCCCATGGGATTGACTATAACATTAGGATATTTCTGAGTTATTGGGTATTCCTTAGGTGGTATGGTATATGGTCAGATGGGATAAGAAAATTGATGATGATTATCTTATAAAAGATTAACTTAGGAGGGGGTGTGGGATATCCTAGGAGGGAGGGGATTTTTCCACCCCCACCCCCTTGTACAACCCCCCCTGGACACCACCCCACCCCCTGGACACCCCCACCCCCTGGACACCCCCACCCCTTGGACAGCCCCACTAGACACCCCCACCCCCTTGGACAGCCCCCAACCCCCCTAGATAGCCCCCCTGGACACCACAACACACCACCCCGAGGAAAACCCCCACCCCCCAGACAACCCCCCTTGGGCACCACCCCACCCCCTGGACATCCCTCCCACCCCCTTGGGTAGACTCCCTTGGACACCCCCACCTCCTGGACCCCCACCCCCCTCGGACAGCCCCACCCCCTTGGAAAACCTCCCTAGACACCACCCCACCCCCTAGACACCCCGACCCCTAGACACCCCCACCCCCTGGACAGTCCTCCCACCCCTTTGACAGCCTCCTGGACAACATCCCACCCCTGGACGGCCCTCTCACCCCCTGGACACCCCTCCCAATAAGTTTATTTTGATTTGTTTTATATTTTCATTTTACTATTCAAGTGTCATGATTATATGAATCAACATGATTTTAATCCTCATAAAAACTCATTTTAGGTGAATTTCATTTTTATATTGTGGTGATATGGTACTTTCTATGGACTTTATTTTGGGTGTTATGAAATGTACTAACTTTTCACAATATTTCCATTTTTAGCATCAATAACTTATTTAAGAAACTCTCTTTACATATTCTGTATCATTCATGAAAAGCCTTCACATTTTAATCTCTTGAACAATTTTTTATCTAGTCTATGGTGTCTTCTTATTATGTTATAAATGACAAAATTACAAAACACATCTCACCAAAAAAAATTGCACACAGAACTGAATTAATTAGTATATCTTTATATTGTTTTAATAGTTCACTACATCCACTAGAACCTCCTTCCTTTATCATTTACATAAATATATTTATGATTAAACTTCAATATTATTGAATTGATTATGATGAAATGACTTATAAAAACTGTTTTTACATAAAGGACAAAGTTGGATGTATGAAACTGATCAGATATCAAGCGATTTTCAAAATAATTTGAAGATATTTTTGGATTTTTCATTTCACAATGCTTCAGATAGTTCTTTCTTGTAACACCCCAAGCTTCCATGGCACTCCTTCCCTTTAATAATACAGTATTGTGTGTTGTACGAAACTTCGAGTTCTTACACACACCACAACCAATCAAACTAGCCGTTATGAATAGTAATACCCACTTTTTGAAATTTTATAAATTTTATCTTTCAAAATGGACTTCATTTTTGGATTCGGAATATCGAAATTAGCCTAGTGTGAAATTTTGGTATTTTTCTAAAATCATTCAATTTTCGATGAATAGTGAAAAAAACTAAGTTATAGTTTAAAACAAAATTTTTATTTATATAATTATTTATTTTATTTAAATTTAATGAAGGTAAAAATAGATACATAATACCTATATAAGTTCAATGTAATTCATTGGAGTTAGTTTAGAATAATTTTAGATATATAAATTGTGTTTTGAATTTTCACCATCTTTTACCCACCTTCTAGGAGAATTTGGAAATTCACATAAAACATAATTTTACCACTTCTGTGAGTGGAATTTTGAAAATCGGAGAGACACGGTTAATATCAAGGAGTAAAATTTTGTTCAATGAGATGAAAATAATTTTTGGTGAATAGTAACTTTTTAATTTTATTTACCACAGTTAAAAGTAAATTGGGTAATTAAGGGTAAAAATTGTATTAGTATTGCCCTAACACATGTCCTAATTCTATTGGACATGTGTATCTTGACCAAAAACAACCTTAGGAATAAAATATTATCATTTAGGTCCACTTGGATTAGATTAGGACATTTATTATTATTTAATTCAAAGAACAGTTAAAAGAGTTAAAATCAATGTTTATTTACTAAAACATTTTTAATATAGGGTTATACATAAGATAAGGTCAATTTCAAATATTCATTAGAAAAAAAAAATGATTTCCTACATAATTGTATTTTATTTATAATTTTTAGACATTAACTAATTTAATTTATTTATGACACAATGGTGAAGTAGTAATTAGCAAATTAATGAAATATTAAAATAATTGATCTTATAAATATCCAAATAAATGTAATTTCCGACTTTTTATGAATTAAACTAATTTTCTAGGTTAATATGACATATTAGTATTGATGATATAAATTTTTTTCGATGTAATAATGCTTCTATGAATTTATCAAAAACAAAATACCCAATATTGTCAAAATTGACATAAAAGAGATTTTAAAACAAATATTATATTATTAATTTATATTCAATTCCTAAAATATAATGTTTAAAAAATAGACTTATAAAATGATATTTTTATCATTAATGGACCACTTGGGGTTCTCTGGGAGGTATATAGTTTGTTTATTAACTATATATTATAAAAATACAAAGTTACATGGTAAGTGTCAAACTAATTAACTAAGAGTTAAAACTAAAATATAAGGTTAATATAATGACCCAAACCTATCTAAATTATATTGAATGAGTGGTTTTCGACTCATCCCCACCATAACCTTTAAATAATCCACTTTTGAGCCATTTTAAACCGAATATGAATTTATTTTAAAATAATATTTCTAACATTTCCAAAGGTTCCCCTCACCCCTCTTATAAAAGGGCACTCCCCCTATCACTAATTCACACATTCAGAGCCTTTTGGATAGGACAACCCCTTCCCAAATACTCTCTAAACTTCCCTCATTTCAGCCTAGAGGCCTTAGTTTGATCAGAATGCCAACCTACGGAGCCCGTTTGATCAAATCAAAAGGGAGAACCCGAAGAAGAGGTAATGTTTTCACCACGCTCTTTCAAGTTCCTTTCTTCTTCAACTTATTCTTTCTTTTTTATTCCCATTCTAAAATAATAAATAAATTATTTTATATATACTGTGATGTTATTATAAATATGCAACAACAATATTCAGTATTCTATCCATCCTTTGAATGACATGTCACTATACGTGCGTACGTACGGCTTACCGTCTCCACGTCGTGGTGTAATTGTTATTCAATAAATTATTATTTGGATGGGTATAATAATGATGTGTAATTAATGTAAATAATACATATAACATGATAATGATCTGTATATATGATATACCATCCAATTATATATTATTTTAATATCAAAATAATGATATTGTCGCTCGTGCGTACGTACGGACTACTGTCTCCACGAACGCGATGAGATTCATTCTCCATCGTATCCATTAAAGTATAATTATAATTTTATGATTTAAAAATAATTTTTAAGTACTTGATATCATTATTGATATGAATAAGATACAACATATCCCTAACAAACACGGCTTATGTGACAAATCATATACGAGTAAGTTAACACCCAAAACGAAGATAATACTAAGATATTATTAACAAAGCAATGTTAACAGATCATATATGATATCATATTAATGTATATGATTCCTGTATAATTTAATAACAATTATTTTACCATTATACAGGAGTTTAACCTACCCCAAAAAAGGAAAAGTACAAGGTAAGGGTTTATTTCACAATCTCTTCATTATCCGAGGTTGTTTATTCGTAATTATCTATCGGGACCTCTTTATCATCCACATCCGTGTTTCATAAAAATGTATTACAAAAAATTATTACTATTTTAAAGAATATGGGAAAAAGTCATTTATACCCTTGTTGACTTTTTATAAGAATTTTATTAAGGAATCTTTCTATCGTTTTCCAAACAAAGTCCTTTTTATCCTTTTCGACAGAATTATGGTAAGAATGTTTTTTTAACTTATACAGCGGGTGCGGCTATTTTCTGCCGTTATAAAATCATCAAAGCATACCTTACAAGATTATACGAATATTTTCAAAAAAAATGTTTTATTTTATAAATATATGACTCTTAAATTATTTCAAAATAGAAAGATATATTTCTCTGAAAAGACTTTTGATTTCATCTATGTCAACATCCTTTGATGGATTTTATGTTTATTTGTAGTAGATTTATTATGATACAAAACTTCCATAATGTATTGATGGTTTTGTGATATGTTTGACTGTGTATGTATTATTTTTATACCATTCATGATTTATGAAGAAAGTATTGACATTTTCTATGCTAGTTTTGATATGAATGTTTATGTTATGTTTAAACCTATTCATATGAAGAATTCATTGGACTTAGTAAGTGATGGGTGGAGCCCTCTACAGCTCCTCGATGCATCGGTAGGTCTCATGATACAAACAAGTGTCTTGGAATAGGGCCTTGACAAAATATTATTTTTGGTCTTCGCCCGAGGCCTTGGCTAGGTGGTTATAATAGTCTGGAATTATGCATTCCATCATTATAAAAGTGGTTATTGATATTTCATGTGATTATTAGACTAGTAGAATATCCATGTGAATAAGTATATGAAATTATTTAATTTTATTTCTTCCATATTATGCTGAAGTTCAATCTTTAAGAGGCTTTTTTAGTTATACATTGCATTAAATTTTTATTCTTATTTATGATTGTTTTCGCTATATTGTTATCCTTACTGGGCATTTGAGCTCACCCCTTTCTATGTTTTATTTTTCCCAGGATGTGAAGAAGTATTTTATGAATGATCTGCAGGGATAGTATGAGGGGATAATATTGTGGACTATGGAGACTATATTGTTGTAGTTTTTCATTTTATGATGTAATGTAAACTTTATGAATGTATCTAGTTATTCCAAGGATACTAAACTAATCGTTATTTCGAGACTTGATCTTTCTTGTGATCGTGCAAATGTTATGTAATAATTCACCGACTCTGGGTAACTAGGGTCGGGGTGTTACAGTTGGTATTAGAGGAAGTTTAGTATAAACCTTGAAAGCTAGATTTAGTGAAACTCTGATTAGAGCACATAGATTTAAGGTTGACTTTGGGGATTATTATAGAAGAACGTCTTAAAATTTTTTTTATTGTAGAAATTTTGTCAGTTTTTCGAGCAATGCATCCATGTCTGGATACGAGCAGGTAGAGGCAGATCTGGCACAGATGTACATAGGGGTAAAACCAAAAAACATCACTTTGAGCTAGACTCGAACAGGATCTGGTGCACGACAACGGGCCTTGCTGCACTCTTGGTTACGACACTCCCGGGGGATATGCTTAGGATTACTCTCATTTTTGTAACAAATCTTTATGAAGGGTTTATGAGTATATATGTCCTCAAAGAAATTTTTTTATGATTATGGATTATATCCATAAATAGTTCAATTTATGTTAAGTGTTT
Source organism: Viscum album (assembly GCA_963277665.1). Lineage (NCBI taxonomy): Eukaryota > Viridiplantae > Streptophyta > Magnoliopsida > Santalales > Viscaceae > Viscum > Viscum album. The sequence continues at coordinate 97,453,499 of OY728128.1, read as the reverse complement.
TATAAGTATGGAATTATGTATTTTGAATCATAAACTGATCTAGTTTATGCCATTGTTTATAAATGGAACCTAGTGGAAAAAATGGAAACTGTATCAATGCACGCACTCCATGTAGGGATTTCCCACCTGATCAAGATAATTATAGTGGAGATGGTGATGAAACTGGTGCTGATCAACTAATTTCCATACTGGGAAAACTCGCTCAGGTTATGAATAATAACCTTACTCATATGGAGCACCCTGATCCACAGCGTGGAGGATCAATGTTAGATCTCTTCATGAGGCAGAAACCACGAATATTAAATGGGAGTACAAATCCATTAGTATCTGAGCAATGGAAAATTTCCCTAGAGATAATATTTCAGGATTTGGGGAGTAGGGAAAGGGAAAAAAATTTCATGGAAGTTTATTTCCTCACTGGAGATGCTAATCACTGGTGGTCATTGATTCAAAACACGATGGAAGATGATGATGTATCAAATATGGAATGGAGGGAGTTCAAAGATCTGTTTTTAGAAAAATAGTTTCCTCATGACCATCGAGCAGATATGGAAAGGAAATTTCTGAGTCTGAGAAAAAAGGAGGATGAGAATGTCGCAAAGTATGAGGCTAACTTTACATGGATAAAAGGTATGATGGAGATTATATACGTAACCCAAGAAGTAAGATTGATCGTTTCTTTGATCGGTTAAAACTGTTTCCTTGTCTAGCATTAGTCTCACAATCCTTCTCGTCATACGAAGACATTGTCTCATGTGCTATCAAGACAAAAAAGGAATTCTCTAAGTCTTGTGACTTTAATGAAAATCCAGAGAAGAAGAGATATGCTGATCAATCTAGGAATGGAAATAAGGGGAATAAGGGAAAAGGTGAATATCCATCCTGCAGTAAATGTGGGAAGAAACACCCTGGTATATGCTTAAAAGGAATGGGAGTCTGTTACAAGTGTGGTGAAAAGACAACCAATCTCATGATTTCAAGGGGAAGAAGGAATCTAATGATGTCCAATGCTATAATTTCAGGGAGATGGGACATTATGCAAGTGAATGTCCTAAGCATCAGGGGAACATACCTCAAAAAAGGCCAAGGGATCAAGGCCAAGCATATGTTATCACTACTGTTGAGGTAGAATCTCCGAAAGACGTGGTGGAAGGTAATTTAATGGTTTCCTCAAGTTTAGAAAATGCATTATTTGATTCTAGATCATCTAATTGTTTCATATCTTCCTAGTTTGCTAAAAAAATTAGATATTTCCAATTTGAATTAACAAGGGATTTGTCAGTTAAAACTCCTAATCGAAGTATCATGGCAACAAAGTTTTTTGAATCATTCCCCATTAGAGCACATAAATGTTCTTTATACACTGATCTCATCATCATACCAATGATAGAGTTTGATATAATCGTCGGTATGGATTTTATTTCGGACCATGATGTGAAGATTTTTTGTAAGAAGAAGGAGGTTACGATCTTTGATGATGATGATAAGGAACACCTTATCTTTAGATCAGAATCATCACCACCTAATTCTTATCTAGATCCACCCCCAGTTGCTCAACTAAATTCAATTATTGGGGAGGAAGATAATGAACTGACTATGGGTGAGTAAGGGAATGTTCAAATAGAGGATGTACCTATTGTGAATGATTATGTAGATGTGTTTCCAGAAGATTTACTTGTACATACTCCATGACGAGAAGTTGAGTTTTCCATTGATTTAATTCCTAGATCAAGGCCTGTATCGAAGACCCCTTATAGAATGGAAACTGTGGAATTAGTTGAACTAAAGAAACAACTAGAGGAATTGAGTAATAAAGGATTTATTCTCCCTAGTGTTTCTCTATGGGGAGCCCATGTTCTTTTTGTTAAAAGGAATGATGGATATATGAGGTTATGTATTGACTATATGGAGATTAATTTAATAACAATAAAGAACAAGTATCCCCTACCTCGCATTGATGATTTATTTCACCAACTGCATGGAGCTCAATAATTTTTAAAGATTAACCTTCGATTTGGATACCATCAGTTGTGTGTGAAGAAGGAAGACATTCTGAAGACAGCATTTCAAACAAGTTATGGGCATTGCGAGTTTACTAATGAATAGAGTTTTCAAGGAATATCTCGATGATTTTGTGGTGGTATTTATTGATGATATCTTGGTATACTCCAAAAGCTACGAAGATCATGAAAATCAATTGCCCATTATCCTAAAGACTCTGAGAAGACCTGAATTATATGGGAAGTTTAGCACGTGTGAATTTTGGCTTCAGGATATTTCTTTTCTTGGCCATATTGTCTCTAATGATGTAATCTCTGTTGATCCTTCTAAGACCAAGGCAATCCAATAATGGATATCACCTACGAGTATAACTGAGGTATGTAGTTTTATTGGTTTAGCAGGTTATTATCGACGTTTCGTCCATAATTGTGCCCGATTGGCTAACCCATTAACAAAGCTCACACGTAAGGGGGTTAAATTTGTTTGGACAAGAGAGTGTGAATAATGTTTTGAATAACTAAAGATAAGATTATACAATGCTCCTATATTGACTCTACCATTAGGGAATGATGGATTCATTATATATATTGATGCATCGAAGAAAGGACTTGGTTGTGTCCTTATGCAGAATGATAGGGTTATTGCCTATGCATCATGACAGTTGAAACTTAATGAGCAAAACTATCCTACTCATGATCTCTAGTTAGAAGTTGTAATCTTTTCTTTGATGATATGGAGGAACTACCTCTATGGTGAAAAATGTGAGATTTATACTGATCAAAAGAGTTTGAAGTATATTTTCTTACAAAAAGAACTCAACATGAGGCAAAGGAGATGGCTTGAATTACTCAGGGATTATGATTGTTCGATACACTACCACCCAGGGAATGAAAATAAGGTGGCAGATACTTTGAGAAGAAAATATCATGGAGTTTTGAACAATATGAGAATTGAAAGGGATCCAATTTTCATGGATATAGTGAATATGAACATGGGAATAACCATAGAATGTGAAACATCAGTGCTTTTTCAAATGGTTGTCAAACCATATTTACTAGAAAGGATTAAGAGTTCTCAGACTGATGATGAAGAATTTAAAATGAAGATTAAATCTGTGAATGATGGGAGATTGAATGACTTTGGGTATGAAGATGGAATTTTGTAATTTGGGAAGAGACTTTGTGGTCCCAATATACATGATCTAAAAAGGGAATTGTTGGACGATGCTCATAGATCCAATTTCTCTATACACCCTCGGAGAACCAAAATCTATAGAGACTTGAAGAAACATTTTTGGTGGGGCAACATGAAGAGGGAGATTTCTGATTTTGTTTCAAGATGTATGGTTTGTCAACAAGTGAAAGCTGGAAGGCAACAGCCTGGAGGAGTCATGCAACCTCTTCCCATACCGTAGTGGAAATGGGACAATATTACGACGGAATTTGTCATGGGGCTACCGAAGACTCCTAGAAGGAACGATGAAATATGGGTTATTGTTGATCATCTTACCAAATCAACACATTTTCTTACTATAAGAGAAGTTCTACCACTGGAAATTCTAGAAAGACTGTATATTAATGAAGTGGTGGGACTTCATGGAGTACCCCTATCGATTATTTCTGATCGTGATCCCCGTTTTACTTCAAGATTATGGAAGAGTCTTCAGAAATCCCTGGATACTGAACTTCAATTGAGCATTTCCTACTACCCTCAAATAGATGGACAATCAGAACGGACTATTCAAATCTTAGAAGACATGTTGAGATCCTACTTGCTAGACTTTCAGGGTATGTGGGATCAATATTTACCACTGGTAGAATTTTCCTATAACAATAGCTTCCATTCAAGTATTCGGATGCCACCATATGAAGTGTTATACGAAAAGAGATGTCGCACACCAACCTGTAGGGATGACGTTGGCGAACAAAAACTTATAGGCCGAGAACTGGTGGAGGAAATAATGGAAAAGGTAAAGGTAATCCAAAACCACATCAAAGCATCTCAAATTAGGCAGAATAGCTTGCTAATAACCGAAGGAAGTATTTGGAATTTCAGGTAGGAGATCATGTTTTCTTAAAGTTATCTCCACGGAAGGGAGTTATACGTTTCGGTAAGAAGGGTAAATTGAGTCCTAGGTACATCGGGCCTTTCTAAATTCTAGAACAAATTGGGGTTGTAGCTTACCGTTTTTCAATGCCGCCAAGTCTCTCCAAAGTTCACGATGTGTTCTACGTATCATTGTTGAGGAAATACATGCCTGACCCTGCGCATATACTCACTTATGAGGAATAAGAACTGGAACCTGATCTGTCTTATTGCGAAGAACCCATCAGGATTCTTGATATGAGAGAACAAGTACTGAGAAACCAAACGACTCGTCTGGTAAAAGTTTTCTGGAGAAACCATAAGATGGAAGAGCCAAAGTGGGAACCTGGGGAACATATGATGAAGAACCACTCGAGTCCTATCATGTGGTAGTATTCTAGAAATTTCGAGGATGAAATTATTTGAAGTAGTGGAGAATGTAACACCCCAAGCTTCCACGGTATGCTTTCCTTTGAATAATACAGGAGTGTGTGTTGTACGCAACTTCGAGATCTAACACACACACCACAACCAATCAAACTAGCCGTTAGAAATAGTAATACCCACTTTTTAAAATTTTATAAATTTTATCTTTCAAAATGGACTTCATTTTTGGATTCGGAATATTGAAATTAGCCTATGGTGAAATTTTGGTATTTTTCTAAAAAAATTCAATTTTTGATGAATAGTGAAAAAACACTGAGTTATAGTTTAAAACCAAATTTTTATTTAAATAATTATTTATTTTATTTAAATTTAATTAATTTAAAAATAGATACATAATACCAATATAAGTTCAAAGTAATTCATTGGAGTTAGTTTAGAATAATTTTAGATATATAAAAATTTTATTGAACTTTTCACCGTCTTTTACCCACCTCCTATGTAAATTTGGAAATTCACATAAAACTTAATTTTACTGCTTCTGTGAGTGGAAATTCTAAAATCCAATACACATGGTTAATATCAAGGAGTACAATGTGGTTCAATGAGATGAAAATAATTTTTGGTGAATAGTAACTTTTTACTTTTATTTACCACGGTTAAAAGTAAATAGGGTAATTAAAGGTAAAAATGATATTAATATTACCCTAAAACATGTCCTAATTCTATTGTAAATGTGTATCTCTACCAAAAACAACCTTAGGAATAAAATATTATCATTTAGGTCCACATGGATTAGATTAGGACATTTATTATTATTTAATTCAATGAAGAGTTAAAAGAGTTAAAATCAAAGTTTATTTACTAAAACATTTTTAATATAGGGTTATACATAAGATAAATTCGATTTTAAATATTCATTAGAAATATAGAAATATTTCCTACATAATGGTATTTTATTTATATTTTTAGACATTATATAATTTAATTTATTTGTGACATAATGGTGATGCACTAAATACCAAATTAATGAAATATTAAAATAATTGATATTATAAATATAAAAATAAATGTAATTTGAGACTTTTTATGAATTAAACTAATTTTATATGATAATATGACATATTATGATTGATTATATAAATTTTTTTCTAAGTAATAATGTTGTTATGAATTTATCAAAAACAAAATACCAAATAGTGTCAAAATTGATATAAAAGAGTTTTTAAAACAAATATTATATTATTAATTTATATTCAATTCCTAAAAATATAAGGATCGGCCAAGAGACTTATATCAAGATAGTTGTATCATTAATGGACCACTTGGGGGTATCTTGGAGGTATATATTATGTTTATTAAATATATAATATTAAAATACAAAGTGACATGGTAAGTGTCAAACTAATTAACTAAGAGTTAAAACAAAAATATATGGTTAATATAATGACCCAAACCTGTCTAAATTCTATTGGTTGAGTGGTTTTCGACCCATAGCCATCTTAAACTTTAAATAATATACTTTGGAGCCATTAGAATCAGAATATGAAATTATTATAAAACAATATTTCTAGCTTTTCCAAAGGTTCCCCTCACCCATCTTATAAAAGGGAACTCCCCCTTCTCACTAATTCACACATTCAAAGCCTTTTGGCTCGGCCAACCACTGACCAAATACTCTCCCAACTTCACTAACTTCAACCTAGATGCCTTAGTTTGATCAGAAAGCCAACCAAAGGAGACCTTTTGATCAAATCAAAAGGAAGAACCCGAAGAAGAGGTAATGTTTTCACCACCCTCTTTCAAGTTCCTTTCATCTTCAACTTCTTATTTCTTTGTTATTCCCATTCTAAGATAATAACTCTAGTATCTTATATATAATTTGATGTTATTATAAATATGGTACAACAATATTCATTATCTATCCATCCGTTGAATGACATGTCACCATACGTGTGTACGTATGACTTACCATCTACATGTCGTGGTGTAATTGTTATTCAATAAATTATTATTTGGATGGGTATATTAATGATGTGTAATTCATGTAAATAATAAATATAACATTATAATGATTCTGTATATTTGATATACCATCCAATTATATATTATTTTAATATCAAAATAATGATATTATCACATGTGCGTACGTATGGACTACCGTCTCCACGAACACGATGAGATTCATTCTCCATCGTATCCATTCAAGTATAATTATCATATGATGATTTAAAAATAGTTTTTAGGTATTTTATATCATTATGGATATGAATAAGATACAACCTATCCATAACAAACACACAATATGTAACAAAACATATACGAGTAAGTTAACACCCGAAACGACGATAATACTAAGATATTATTACCAATGCAATGTTAAATGATCATATATGATATCATATAAATGTATAGCATTCTTGTATAATTTAATTTCAATTATTTCACCATTATAAAGGAGGTTAACCTACCCCCAACCAAGGAAAAGTACAAGGTGAGAGTTTATTTCACAATCTCTTCAATATCTGACGTTGTTTATACGTAATTATATACTGGGACCTCTTTATCATCCACATACATGTTTCTTAAAAATGTATTACAAATAATTATTACTATTTTAAAGACTATGGGAAAAATTAATTTATACCCTTGTTGACTTTTTATAAGAAGTTTATTAAGGAAACTATCTGTCATTTTCCAAACAAGGTCCTTTTTAACTTTTTTGACATAATTAAGGTAAGAATGTTTTTTTAACTTATACGCTGGGTGAAGCTATTTTCCACTGTTATAAAATTGTTGAAGATTCCCTTACAAGCATATAAGAATATTTTCAAAGAAAATGTTTTATTTTATAAATATATGACTCTTAAATGATTTCAAAACAAAAAGATATATTTTTCTAAAAAGAGTTTTGATTTCATCTATGTCAGCATCCTTTATTTGGAGTTGATTTAATATGATACAAAACATCCATATTGTATTGATGGTTTTGTGATATGTTTGACTGTGGATGTGTTATTTTTATACCATTCATGTTTTATGAAGAAAGTATTTACATTTCGTATGCTAGTTTTAAAATGAATGTTTATGTTATGTTTAAACCTGATCATATGAGGAATGCATTGGACTTAGTAAGTGACGGGTGGAGCCCACTATAGCTCCTCGATGCATCGGTAGGTCTCATGAGACAAACTAGTGTCTTGTCACAAGGCCTTGACAAAATCTTATTTGTAGTCTTGGCACAAGGCCTTGGCTATGTGGTTATGATAGTATGGAATTATGCATTCCATCATTATTAAAGTGGTTATTGATATTGCATGTGATTATTCGACTAGTAGAATATCCATGTGAATAATTATATGGCATTATTTCATTTTATTTCTTCCATATTATGCTGAAGTTCAAGTTTTAAAAGGCTTGTTTTTTAGTTATACATTTCCTTAAATGTTTATTCATATTTATGAAAGTTTCTTCTATATTGTTATCATTACTGGGAATTTGAGCTCACCACTTTCTATGTTTTATTTTTCCTAGGATGTGAAAAGTATTTTATGAATGACCTGCATGGATAGTATGAGGGGATATGAATGTGGACTATGGAGACTATATTGTTGTAGTTTTTAATCTTATGATGTAATGTATACATTATGAATGTATCTAGTTATTCTAAGGATAGTAAACTTATCGGTCTTTCGAGACTTGATCTTTCTTGTGATCATGCCAATGTTATGTAATAATGCATAGACTCTAGGTAACTGGGGTCGGGGAATTATATTGAATACACTGCCCATGTTCCAATTGTGTTGGTTGACCTTGGTTGAGCAGTGAAGAAGTCAACTACCACATAACCAAATTTGATTTTCAAGAAAACTACTATGTGTGGTATCACAATGGGGAGAAAATGAAAGGTTAAATTGCTGATGATCAAATTGAAATGGCTGGACTGGATAATTTTTCAGATGATCAGTTTTTTTTTATTCTTCATCATGAAAATAAGAAATAATTTTGACTCAAGAAGACTTCGATATGAGGACAGATGATGCATCTAATGAAAATGATGATATTGTCTGGGTGAAAAAATTGGTTGATGTTGCCACAACTCTAGTATATCAACAGTACGATAAAATGAAAAGGCAGAAATTTTTAATCTGGTTTTTTCATGGGAAAACTATGTATGGGATTTCTAATATAGAAATCAATTACATTCTTACCTTCTTGAAGGATTTACTTATAGATGATGCAGATATTCCATCAAACCACTATATGGCATGGAAGTTAGGTGAGGAACTTGGATTTTCAAGAAAGAAAATTCATGTTTTCCTGAAGGATTGTAGTGTATTCTAGGAGGAAAACTCTGAATAAAATGTTTGTATAAAATGTGGCACATCACGCTAGAAGTCAAAATCTGATGGAACACCATCCCACGTGCCACCGAAGGTAATGTGGCAATTTCTATTGACCCCCAGACTCCAGAATCAATTTAAATCTAATGAAATATCATTTAAAATGAGATGGAATGATACTGATAGAAAGAATAGTACTGATGATTTGGTTCACCCTGCATATATATTTTCATGGAAGAAAATTGATGCTCGATATACTAATTTTGCAGCTGACGTGCATAATGTGAAGCTGGGTATTTCATGCAACAGTTTTAATCTGTTTGGGAAGATGCTTACTTCCCATAGCACATGGCCAGTTTTCATACACATTTATAATCTTCCCCCTTGTGTGTGTATGAAAAAACCATTCACTTTCATGAGTATACTCATATCTTGCCCTTCTAATCCCAGCATTGATAATGACGTATAAAAGCAACCTTTAATAAAAGAGTTGAAACTTATTTGGGATGTGGGTGTTTGCACATACAATGCATATTCGAAATACATAATTGAGATGTGTGAAGCGCTTATATGGAAGATCAATGATTTTCCAGCTTATACAATGATGTTTGGATGGAGCACAAAGGGAAAACTGTCATGTCCTGTTTGTATTAAGAATACATGATTCAAAAGACTGAAATGTCGATGTAGTTTCAGTTTTATGGGACATCGACGATTCTTACCAATGGACCATCCATAGAGAAATAATAGTTGAAGATTTTATAATACCATAGAGACCGATGATTCACCTTAGAATATGTCTGGAACTGAGGTGCTTAATGAATTGAAAGATTTCAGTTTTTTATTCGGGAAGGGTTAAATGAAATCTGGAAAGAGAAATAATGTTTCCACTGAAACCTGTTACGATTGGAGGAAGAGGAGTAACTTTTTTTATTTTCATTATTTGTCAACCAATTTGTTACGTCATTTCATAGGCATAATGCGCATGTAATAGAATATATGTGAAATTTTTCTTTCGATACTTCTAAATGATAAGGGAATGGAAAAAGATGATTTACAGTCTCAGCATGACTTGGTGGATTGGGGCCTCAGACCAGAATTTCATCCTATGCATATGAGTTAAAATAAATGGAAAGTTCCATGTGCATCTTATATGATGAAACCTATTTAAAAAACAATTTCTGGAAGTATTAGAGACTATTAGAGTTCCTTATTGTTATTCATGTAACATATCAAAATGGGTCAACATAAGAGAGTTGATGATAAAATCATCGAAGACTCATGATTAGCACGTTCTTCTGCATGAGTTGATTCCAATAGAAATCTGTCATCTTTTTTCCAATAATGTAATAGTGATTGTTATTCGGTTGTTCCATTTGTTTAGATATCTTTGTGCTAATAAGTTTTCCAAGTCTTTCTTGCAAAAAATGTTGAATGTTGCCCCATTAATTTTATGTGATTTAGAGAAAATATTTCCTCCATCATTTTTCACATGCATGTTATATCTAACTATCAATATTCCCACTGAAATACTTCTCGGATGACTAGTTTCTTTTTTTTATGTATCCAAAAGAAATCAATTTTTACACAATAAAGTCTTATGTCTGATACAGGACACATCTCGAATGTTCTATCGTGAATGGTTACTTGGCCCAAGAATGTATGGATTTCTACTCAATGTATCTGTCTGATCTTACTACATGAATGAATAGAACAATGATAAATGAATAATAATAGTATGAGAAAATTTAACCCAGTTTCCCAACACTTCCCCAAACAGGATAAATTCCGGGATCATATACATTGAATACATTAAGCCTTGAAGAGAGGGAGATGGCACATCGCATAGTTTTGTTCAAATGTGATATGTTCGATGACTACATCAGGTAACTAAATTGAATATGTATATATTATATATATATCTGTTAAACTATTCAAATTTTATATCTATTGGGAACATAAAATAGTGATAAATAGAAATCATCATTATTTATCATTGAGGAGGGAGACTTTTCATAGCAAAGTGTTATCTGCTCAGTTAAAATTGAAGGTAAAAATATTAATATTTAAAATAATTAAATAAATATATAATTAAACTTAATATTCATTTATATTATAGGTATTTATTTTTCCATCTAACTCTGTCTCTGAGGAAATAAGATCTTTGGGTTTTGGTCCTAATTCCGTGGTTTGTGATTGTAAGTCAATTGTTATCAATTGGTACAAATTTATTGTCACTAAATGAGAAATGAACATTAGAAAACAACATGATGGTGTTACGGTTACTACCAAAATATATTTTTTTGAAAGTACATCAGATATTAAACCGCGATTTGAAAATGTGGGTTGTTATGGAGTCATTGAAAAAATAATAATGTTGGATTATTACTCTCATGGACAAGTCACAAAGATGAAATGTCATTGGTTTGATTCGATGAAAAGACAAGGAACATTTATTGATGAATGTGGATTTTGAGTAATTAAAATGGCTCGCACTCTTGCTACTGAAGAACCATATGTATTGGAATCAATGGATAAACAAGTTTTTAGGTCAAAGACCAACTTCGACCTGAATTTGGTGTCATAGTTGAAGTAATTCCGAGACATATTTTTGATTATGGTGAAGATGGAATTGACACCATCCCTAATGCCATTGGAACTAATCCATTTATTTCTTTTGATGACTCCAATAGATCAATCTTCATATTTTACATTGAACCTGAAGTTGTGGTGGGAAATATATGAAATCATCCATTCATGTTATCAATTATTTTGGTTTACCTCAAGTTGGGTTGTTAAGGTTGGTTCTATTCAAATTGATTTAATATTGAATCATGCATCATCTACCTAAGCTAAAGAAATTAAATTTTTCCTTAATTTTTAAAATTCCATTTCCAATTAAGAATCTGGTAGAATCAATGTTCTTTGATTTTAATAGACTGGTGACACTTAGTAAATAATCATCCTACTAAAAATTAAATTTCATTATTACAACTTGTATGATTTATTGACTTCATTATATATTTGTTCAAGATCACCTAAAACAATGGTTAGATAAATTATCTGTGAATCCTCTTATTCCCTCTCATTTATTTGGTTCTTTGGGTTACACATTAGTTATCCTTTTCTATTTACTTCCATATTTTTTTTAAATGTAGGAAATGAAACCAATTGAAGAGAGGTGATGGAAATAGATTATGGACAACAATCATCACATGACTGAGCTAGGCATTCCACCACTAGTGTCTGCAGTGAGTATTTTATTTCAAATATATTTATTTAAATTTTATATAATGACATGTGATTAATATTTTTAAACATTTTTTCCGGATCCATCTATTAGGCGACCGTTATTTGAGGAATAGCCGAGTAGTGGTCCCAGTACTCAGGGTGTTCATACGAGGGGGTGGTACGAGTTCTAGACGATCTGGTCGGTGTACCTGATTAGACCATGCCCCTCCCACTGACATACTATCCATCCCACATTCCGATCCCGGTGTCCCGTTATAGACAAAAGGGATATTTAGGCCTCCCATTTTTTCACCACCATTTACATCTGACCCACCTCAACCATCTGTATCATATCCGATGATGATTCTGAATCCCCATCCAACATTTGGCCAGCCATCCCTGTCATCTTCTTTTTTTACTGATTCAGTATTTTTGGGATTTTATATTCCATCTTCTTTGACTACTGCTCCACCATAGTCTATCCTTGCGGGGAAAATAGGGGGACCTACTCCAACTATATAGGGCGTTCCTTCTGTTTCTGCATATCCAGCGGCACCCATTGATTAGACTACCGCAGGTATACTTATTCAACCCTAACAAATTATTACACCATTATTTATATTCATTATAACATGTATTGATAAAATATTTGTTTTTATTTCATAACAGATACATATACTAATAGGAAGCGGGGATGGGGGAATACACGCATGCGTTCGGTGTGGAACCGCCGCACACAGTTGATGGTGGAATATAATGAATATAGTCAGATGATTTAAAAATTAGGGCTTCAATGTTGGAGTTTTTTGTGACGCTTGGCAAATACTCTGACATCATTCTTGTCAACCTGCTCTCATGGAGACAGCTGCCAAATTATGTCAAGGATAAAGCCTGGGTAGAGATATGGGTAAAAATATCTGTTGTATTTACTGAAATATATTAATTTTTGTATTTATATGAATTAATTTTTTGGTTTCAACTGTGGTTTAATTTCCCTAATGGTGAGGGTGCACGGCCAGCAAGTTTAATGGATTTAGGCGATCTTTTATAGAGCTTATAAGCATGAGTTTTACATTGGATGGCGTGCTAGGGTGGGAACAGAGTTAGAGGTGGTCCATTTCATGGATGATTGACCATTATAATAGTACCGAAAGATGATTACTTATTAGGCGACTATCCAGTTTATAGTATTAATCAAATTAGTAGTATTTAAATGAAAATTTTGATGTTTCTTTGTTAATATTAATTATTGAAATTTTTTTAGGATGCATCTGCAAGAAATAAAAAAAACATTGATGTTAAGAAATACATCCCCACATTAGGACCTACTATGATGCCAGATCATGAGAGAAAACAGGTATGATAGTTTATAATCTTTCTTTTCTACTTGAACTTTCTATTTTTTCCTCCATAATTTATTCGATTGCTAAAGTTGTTATATAATTTTAGTAATGAAATTAATATGTTTTTTTGGTATCCTAATTTGAATTATGATTTTCTACATAAAATTTCATTATATAGGAATAAATTGAATATAGAAGAATGTGTGCCTCAAGAAAAACTATTTTGCTCGAGTAGAAAGAAGAAAGATGAACTGAGGTTAATGAATTGACTCAACAGAAGATTTTATGTTTTACTTTGTAAATTTTAAATTTTAATCTCTATTTTTTAACATAATAATAGATTTATATTTTAACAGGTTTCTTTAGGGTCCCTTGATGCCCAGGAACCTAATAATTATGAGCCAAATGATCAATTACATATGGTGTTGGGAGATTATCACCCTGGTATATTACGCTGCCAACTTGGAAAGAGTATAGTTTTGACGAGGTATTGTCACTCCTCAGGTACCATTTGTAGTGCCATCAAGTTGCAGTAGGTTAACGCATAGGCGAAACAGGCTGAAAAGGGGCCACAGAGATGGCATAACTGTCTACTAGGGAAGGCACTGCATTTATGAAACAGATGGAAGTTTTACGTCCAACAATTCCACCAGAGGCCAGCACTGCTTGTGATGATTATATTTCATCGATGCATTCTATATATAGTGCACCATGTGGTAGTTCTAGAATTGTTAGAGAAGATGGAAAGGAGGAGACTGAGGGGGAGGAGGAGGGGGTGAGGAGGATGTTTAAGAGGAGGCTGAGGAGAAGGAGGAGGGAGAGGAGGAGGCTGAGGCAGAGGAGGAGGGTGATGAGGAGGTTGAGGCTGAGTAAGAGGATGAATAGGAGAGAGGGGAAGATGATGGGGATGATGAAGAGGATGAGGGTAAGGATGGTGGTGATGGTGATGAGGGACAGATTAATCCATTAAATTTTAACTGATATTACGGAACATCGATGTTTATTGATTTATTGTGCCTAAATATATGTGTGATTATGTAGGTCACAGTACCTTTATTTTTTATCTGTTGTAATGAAATTGTAATTTTTTAGTAGAATTTAGAATAATTATGGTCTTATTAGAATTTGATATATTGAAATTATTTTTTTATCCTTGAATGAATTTTCATAGAAAATATGTAAATAACATACCATATGTCTAGGAAAACCCCCCAAATAGACATCCACCCTCCTCCCTGGACCACGGAAAGCCCCCATACAGCCCCCCAGACTCCCCCCCACCCTCCTCCCTAGACCCCGTAAATCCCCTCGGATAGCCCCCCACCCTGTTCCCCCAACCCCGAATATCCTCCCACCCTCCTCTCTAGACCCTAGATAGCTCCCCCTCCTCCTGGACCCTAGACAGCCCCCCCCCCCCCCCACTCCTCCATGGACCACGAACAACCCCCAGCAGCCCCCCGGACATCCCCCCACCCTCCTTCCTGGACTATAGATAGTCCCCCTCCTCCCTGGACCCTGAACAGCCCCCCCCCCCCCCCACCCTCCTCCATGGACCATAGACTGCACTCGGATATCCCTACAGGAAGCCCCCCCGGACAGCCCACACCCTCCTCACAACGCCCTAGGCATCCCCCCCTCTTCCCTGGGACCCAAATAGCCCCCCCCCCCCCACCCTCATTGGACCCCAGACAGCCACCCCCCCCCCCCCCCCCCACCCAAAATCCCTCCATGTACCCCGAACAGCCACTCGGACAGCCCCCGCCCTCCTCCCTAGACCCCGAACAACCCCTCTCCACCATGGACCCTAGAGAGCCCCCCCCCCCCCACACACTCGCCTCCCAGGACCCTGGACATCCCCCAGACTGCCCCCCTGATAGCCCCCTGGATAGCCCCTGGACAGCCCCCCCCCCCCCCCCACCCGCCTCCCTTGAGACAGTCCCCCAAATAGTCCCACACCCTCCTCCCTAGAACCCTGACTGTCCCTTCCTCCCTAGACCATGGACCCCCCCCCCCTCCCACCCTCCTCCCTGGACCCCGGACAGCCCCCACCCACCTCCATGGACCCTGGATAGCCCCCTCCTCCATGGACCCTGGACAGCCCTCAGACAGCCCCACTGACAGCCCCCCCCCCCCCCCCCACCCTCCTCCATGGACCCTAGACAGCCCCCCCGGATAGACCCCACCCTCCTCCCTAGACCCCGGAAAGCCCCCCCCCCTCCTCCCTGGACCCTGGACACCCCCCTCCTCTCGGGACCCTGGACAGCCCCCGTACAACCCCCCCGGATAGCCCCATGGACACCCCCCTGATAGCCCCCACCCTCATCCCTGGACCCCGGATAGCCCCCACCCTCCCCCCTGGACCCCAAACAGCCACCCCTCCTCCCTGGACCCTAGACAGCCCCACACCATCCTTCCTGGACCCCAGAAATCCCCCTAGACAGCACCCAGACAGACCCCGGACAGCCCCCCCCCCCCCCCTCATTGGACCCCGAAAAGCCTCCCTCTTCCCTAGACCTTGGTAAGCACCCCCCCCCCCCCCCCACCCCACCCTCCTCCCTGAACCCCAGACAGCCCCCGGATAGCCCCCCTAACAACCCCCAGGATAGCCCCCCTATCAGCCCCCCAACCTCCTCCCTGGAGACAGCCCCCCCAGACAGCCCCCCACCCTCCTCCCTAGACCCCGGACAACCACCCTCCTCCCTAGACCCTGGAAAACCCCCCACCCTCCTCCCTCAACCCCAGACAACCCCCCCCCCCCACCCTCCTCCCTGGACCCTGGACATCCCCCATCCTCCCTGGACCCCGGACAGCCCCTGGACAACCCCCCGGACACCCCCCACACCTCCTCCCGGGAACATAGACTACCCCCCCCCACCCTCCTCTATGGACCCCAGACAGCCCCTCGACTCGACATCCCAACATTGTTTGAGCGGCGATTCAGCATATATAAAACATCAAAACAATTCACGAAAGGCTAAGGACCATCTACCATTATTCTAGAGACAATCGCGCTCTTTATTCAGCGTCTTGGATCCCAATCTAAGCTCTCTTTAAAATGGAAACCCTTTTAAGTAAAAAACAACTGGCATATGGAAAACTGACCAAACATATTCAGATTTGTTTTATACATTAACACATGAATCCTTGGGTCAATTGTGACATGTTCTAGTCAACACCTCCTCCATTTGAGGCACGGTGTGGCCGGTACCACTCAAAGTGTCTCACTTTTATTTTAATTGGACAACTTTTTAAGTGAACACTACAACTGGCATACCAAAAACTGAAAAAACGCATTCATATTCTATTGATACTTTATAAAAACGATCCATGGGTCATTTGGGACGTGTGTGAGTTAACCCCACCTCAATCCAATGCACGGTGTGTCCGGTACCTCTCAAATTGTCTCACTTTTATTTGAAATGAACAATATTTTATTTGAAGTCAACAAATTTCATATGAAAAACCGACCAAAAACATTCAGGTCCTGTTGATACATTAGGACAATGATCCATGGATCATTTTTGACATGTAAGAGTCAGCCCTGCATCAATCTGAGGAATGGTGTGGCCAGTTACCACTCAAATTTTCTCACTTTTATTTGAAATGTATAGGATTTTTAAGTGATGAGAACAACTTTCATATGGAAAACTAACCAAACACTTTCTTATTGTGTTCATACTTTAGGATAACAATCCATGGGGTCATTTGTGGCATGTATGAGTCAACCCCCGCCTCAATCCAAGGCATGGTGTGGCCGGTATCACTCAAAGTGTCTCTCTTTTGTTTAAAATTGACACTATTTTATGTAAAAAAAAACAGACATATAGAAAATAGACCAACACTATTCTAATTGTGTTGATACTTTATCACAATGATAAATATGTCATTTTTGATGTGTAAGAGTCAACCCTAAATTATTCTGAGACATGTTATGGCCGGTACCACTCAAAGTGTCTCACCTTTATTTGAAATGGAGAAATTTTAAGTGAAAACAACAACTGGCATAGGGAAAACCAACCAAATGCCTTCAGATTATTTTGAAAACTTTAGTAAAATGATCCATGGGTCATATGTGACATGTATGAGTCAACCCTACCTCAATATGAGGCACGTTGTTTCTGGTATCACTCGAAGTGTCTTTCTTTTGATTAAAATGGACACCCTTTTAAGTAAAAGATATTGGCATGTGGAAAACTGACCAATCATATTCGGATAGTGTGATACTTTATCACAAGTATACATGGTTCATTTTTTACATGTACAAGTCAACTCCACCTCAATTCGAGGCACGGTGTGGCCGGTACCACTCAATGTGTCTCACGTTTATTTGAATTGGACAAAAGTTTAAGTGAAAACAACAACTGGCATATGGAAAACTGACCAAACGCATCCGTATTCTATTGATTCATTAGTAAAACGATCCATGGGTAATTTGGGATGTGTACGAATAAACCCCACATCAATCCAAGACACGTTGTGGCCGGTACCACTCAAACAGTCTCACTTTTATTTGAAATGGGCAGGATTTTATGTGAAAACAACAACTTGCATATGGAAAACCAAACAAACACTTTCTGATTGAATTGATACTTTCAAAAAATGATCTATTGGTCATTTTTGACGTGTAAGAGTAATCCCCGCCTCAATCAGAGGCACGATGTGGCTGGTATCACTCAAAGTGTCTCTCTTTTGTTTAAAATGGACACTATTTGAAGTAAAGACAACAGACATTCGAAAAAACGACCAAACGTATTCTAATTGTGTTGATATATTATCAAAAGGACCCATGGGTCATTTTTGTCATGTACAAGTCAACCCCGTCTCAATCTAAGGCACAGGGTGGCTGGTACCACTCAAAGTGTCTCACTTTTATTTGAAATGGACAACATTTTTAGTGAAAACAACAACTGACATATGAAAAACTGACCAAACGCATTCGGATTACGTTGATACTTTATGATAATGATCCATGGGTCATTAGTGACATGTACGAGTCAACCATTCCTCAATCCAAGGAACATTGTTGCTGGTAGCACTCAAACTATCTCACTTTAATTTGAAATGGAAAGGATTTTAAGTGAAAACAACAACATGCATACAGAAAACCAACCAAACCTATTCGGATTATGTTGATACTATATCACAAGGATCCATGGTCCATTGTCATATATTCAACTTCTCATGTGAGTAACTCCTACCCCTATTTTAAAACACATGATATTTAATATGCCAATCCCATCCTCAAACAGGGGGTTCTAGGACTAAACCAAAGTCCCTTTAGGAACCCAATACCAAATACATAATTGAATATTCATACCCACTAACCAAAATGGGGATTTATCTCACATCACACCTAGGAGACAAAATTTAAATTAACCAGATACCCCTTTTATTCCAATTTAAAAGTCTATAAAAACATGTAGGCTATTCTGGTAACCCATCTCATATGTTGAGATTGGCCAATGTTTTCCACTAACACATCAGGAACCATTTATAAATGGATACATAGTCATTAGAGGAATATTAACATCACATGCGCTTCTTATAACTCATCCTAGGTCTAAGAACATGACCACTACCATTGTCTATCATATGGGTATCATGATCCTTGTCCACTCTACCCGGGTTTTTATGATGGTTTTAAGATAGGCAACCCAAGACCATGAGTAAACATCCCATGTGCTTCCTATAACATTTAGGTTTTTTCTCTTATGTGTATTGGTTTTTTGGTTTGAGTGAGGAGTGAATTAAAAATTTTGAATACTGTTATGGGTTTCATTACTTTTCTATTTTAAATTTTTTCATTCTAGATGCATTGGATTCTGGCTGTATTGGTAATGAACTCTAGATTTTGAATACTGTTATGTGTATTGGATTTTGGATGTATTGGATTTTAATTTTGTATTGGTGTTATGGGTGTTATTGCATTTAAATTCTACAATTATTGAATTTTGTATGTATTGGATTCTGGATTTTTCTCTTATGTTGTGGTTTGAGTGAGGAATGAAATTTAAATTTCTAAATTTCTAAATTCTGGATGAATTTGAAACATCCCAGGCAGCCTTTTGGATTCTGGGTGTACGTGTTCTTGCAGGACATGGAGAGTAGGTTGGAGGTGGTTGCGGGAAGTTTCTGCTGTGGAGATGCAACATATATATACCAACAGCGCTCAAAACCATTGGTATATCCTTTTGATATATATTATAACAATGGTTTGTTATAACCGTTGTTATAAACATCTACCAATTGGTTTTCAAAACCATTTGTATATCCTTTTCAGGTATATTTTACACTATATACCAATGGTTCTAAACCATTGGTATAAGGGAAACATATACCAACAGTATGTGAAACCATTGGTATATCTCTTCCCATAACACATATAACAACGGTTTACATAGAACTATTGGTTTAATCCTATAAAAACAGATTACATGCCCACGGTTTGGTAAATAATTGGTATATAATATACCAACGATTTCCAAGACTTTACCAATAGTTTAGAACTGTTTGTAAAGGGTAAAATTCCAATAGTGTCACATGAAAATAATCTGGTTTCATAAGAGTTTTGTTAGGTTATATCCCATAGATTATAAAGAGGTTTTATAAATTACATATGATCATAATAATATACAGTTAAAAGAAATAATAATAATAACTAACATGGCTCATATCCCTATTAATGTGTAAACTACATCATATGATTTCATCATAAATAGACAATGATTTTAAAATACCACACGGATCATTTCTCAAGAAAAATAATATTTATGTGAGAACCACATTCTAAAACAGAAACCAATTTAAAAATAATTTTCTTCGAAAAAATAATTTAAAACTTATAAGGTAATTTATAAAAACAATAGAAAACATTTCTTGAATAATACAACCTTTCCTACATCAAAAAATATTTCTAATACCAAAATAATTTGAAAACCATATTCCTAGAAAATAAAGTGAAAGTTTATAAGGAAAATTTTGAGAAGAATTTTTAACACCATAAAAAATTTAAAATTAATTGTCCTTGATAATGATATGGAATATCACTAATATAATTAAATCATTTTTAGAAAACATTATTTTGAATGAAAAAAGTATTTTTGACAGAAGAGGTTAATAAAGTTGATTTTTATTAAGAAACTTCTCTTGATTATAATAAATAAAAAACATCTTATAAAATGTAACATTACATGAGGATTTCTATAATAAATAGTGTAAATTAAATTTAATGGAAATTATTTAGAGGTAGATCATGATATTGCAACATTTCATAAAAAATCATAAACACTCCCTATAAATGATGAGATTATAACATTAAATTTATAAAACATTGATAGAATTAAATCATAAACCCTATGAGTGAAGAAAAAATAAAGACCTAAAATATTATGAGGATTATTAAATTCATTCTATTCAATGTCTATGGGAATTTTTATACACCTCATGTGTGTAACATTACATACGTTTCATTGAAGGAAAATTGATATATCATTTACATGTCATTTTTTATCATATGATCTCTAGTCCCAAGGAAATAGATATCATATAATGGATATGAATTTAAAAATAAAATATCGTATAATCATCATAAAATACATTCATATTCACTATACACACCACATAGAAGTAAAAGTTGATCAATATTGCATGTATCTCACTAAAGTAAAATGTGTGATGGAAGCACAATAAATCCTATTATATAATAAATATATCTATATAATAAATCTATAAATGAAAAAAAATAACATATATACTACCATATAATATTTAATTGTGATATTATATTATCTGTTTATTAATAATTCTATGTTAAGGTCATGTTTTCGTTAATAACTACTTTATTTTTCACACATGTTTTGACATATTATTATTAGTCCAGTTAAATAGATCATTATTTCTTTATTTCTGGAATCATAACCATGTTATCAATTCCATATATATTCAATATATATGTATTTATATTAATATATAACATTTATCGATAGGAAATAAAATACATCATTCATGCAGATAGTAGGCCATACGGATGCATGAATGTTGTTTCCATATTCTGGTTGTATGGAAAAAAATATTTGTAAATAATTTATATATATATATATATTATAAAAAATAAATAATTTCAATGTAATCAAAAAAAATATTTTAAACTCATCCCTACTAAATTCCATGTAATGCGTGAACTAATCACATCACTTCACGAGGTAGTAGTCTACTGTACGCATGAACTTCTATATTGTATTCCCAAAAACTAGAAAGCAGGATATTCTGTGTTATATAATATTTCAATAAGAATAAATACATAATAAATATCATATATAAATATTATTTCCTTATTTATTTTGAACATTGGAAGGTGGAAATATAAAAAAATGAACAACATTAGTTCGTGAGGTAGTATTCCCCCGTACACACGGATGCTGATTTCATCACCCATTTAATGGAAGTGTGCATTGTTGTAGGTCATAAAATAACATTAAAATATAATTATATTAAATATAGTTTTTTTATATAATCACGACTTAAAATTAATTGAAGTTGTATATGGAAGAAATAAAATAGTAAGGTTCATTGATGAACGTTTCCTTTTCTTTGGGTTCCCTCTATGGGTTTTCACTAAATCATTCAAAGGATAGATTAATTCCTGAAATAATGAATCAATTAAAAGGGTATGTATTTGGGTATGTTTTTTGGGATGATCATGGTTAATCCAAACAACATAATGGGTGATAAGAATATGGGAGAGTGAGTTTACTTTTATAGTTTTGGAGGAATGATATTCTTGAAAATATTCAAAAGTATTCCACATTGGGAGGTGAAGATTAAGAAAATTTTCTAAAAATCTATTATTTGGTGATTTTTAGGGACCTTATTGTCAATATAGTCATCCACCACACATATATAAACATTTTTATATATATCATTCCTTAACCCATGAGTTTCAATTTTTTTTAAAAAAACATTATGGTAACTATTTTTATAACTTAATTAATTTTCCCATTATGAATAAATTAAAGTGATAATTAGGAGATAATTTTTATTCAATTATTTAAAATAGTATATATAATTTTTAAGGTAAAAATCATATGAGTTTTGGAAATTAACTACAATATAAGGGAAAGTTACGAACAAAAACATCGCTTTATCCTTCATCGTGCTAACAAAGTTTTTACTATGTTATAATCAATATTGTAATTATAATCAAAAAAAATTGTCCAAAAACGAACTATATTTGATATATATTAATTTTTAAAAATAATATGAAATAAAATATTATTTATATTAATTTTAAATATATTAATGCAATATCATTTCTTATAAATATCATTAATGTTTATTTCTAAATTATTCATTTAACTAATATGTAAAAAAACAAAATAGTTATGGAATAAAGATATATAATGTTCATGAATTTGTAAAAATGTTAGATTCCTCTTTTAATGTTACATAACATAACAATTCGTTTGGTTAAATTCACTTTAATGTTCTTTGTTTCATTTGATTTATTTAATTATTATGTAAATAATTCTTATGTTGGATGTTGATAAGAATTCAATATAATTATATCTTCTCAATATATAAAAATAAATTACAATAATAGAAAACATATTTATCTTAAAAAATAATATTTATAACTGATCCTGTGTATTTTTCACATATTCCAAATCAATATTAAAAATAAAATGAAGAATGAAACTATTTTTAACCTTTTTTTATATAGCATATTATATGGATCACATTAATGTAAAATTGACCAAAAAATCACAAACTAATATCATAATGCTATAATTTTATAACAATTTTCATACAATGTCTATTGTATATGGTATTTTTCATTCTTACACAATATATTATATGTTTAATCACTATGTGAACTTGTTTTTTCCATAATAAGTTAAATTAATTTTAACTGTTTTTACTAATCATATTTGTAAAGAATAATGTTGGAATTATTAGAAATTATAAATTATTATAATTCAAAATATGAAATTCATTTTTTCTAAATTTAATTCACATAATTTTAAGTATTAAGTTTAAAATTAACCCCATGTACATTATGTGAAAGTGGGGTTTCTGAAATGAAAATGATCAAATGTTTTCAATTTTTTATATCCAAATTCAATATAAAAAAAGAAAAATGAACAAAATTGGATTAATTTATCTACAAATGAACTAATTTTACTTTTAAATTAATTTAAAATAATATATAATATTTTTAATTAATTAAATAAATTACAGTTTTCAATTAAATTTAGTAGTTTCCTCTATTCATCCAACAATGAAAATTATCAGAAAAATATCAAAAATTAAACCAAAGATAATATTAATATTTCACATTAAGATATGATTTTTATTCATTAAATTTATTTTCTAAACGTTTTAAAATTTATTTTTAAAATATGTGTGCCAGGAAAAAATAACCCATATTTTAGAAAATAAAGAATTTTTTAGAAAAAATTTGATTCTCCTAAATGATTCTTAATTTATTTATATTCCATAGATAACTAATAAATGTGTGAAAATATTAATTTTTATAAGTTATTTAATTCATTCTATTCTTTTAATTCCAATAGTAAGTAGATAACTCCCATATTAATTAATAGTATTAATAATATATTTATGCTTGGTAAAACTCGTTCTTGTGTGAAGTAAAAAATATAAAAATAACTCATTTTTTCTATAATAGAAGGAATATGTATTTCTTATTATAGTGAATTATTAACATTCTGTTGCATATATAGAAATATTAAGAAGTAATATTGTGAAATTAAATCCACTAACGAATATTAATTTATTCAAAAATATTAATGTAAAACATGCAGAGTTATATTCAAACCCCTTAAAATTACATTCAAACATAAAATTCATATAGGTCCTAAATGTTTTAATACAATAAAGTTACTTTCATAGAATCCCACATTATAAATAATAATACTATAACTTTATTCTTAAAGTGATATTTTCAAACATAAGGATTACCAAAAGTAACTTAGAACTAGCTTTCCACATAGGAGAACACATGGGTGATGTGATGATTTGGACATAGAAGAATGATATAAATAATTATAGAGAATGATAGAGATCACTGATAAAAATAAACTGACTGATCTAAAGAATGTTTTCATTTAGAAAACCATAAATATATAATAATATAAGTGTCCATTTGATTCATCGAAAAATAATATACTAGGATAATTTTTTCCAAGATATTTTTATTAAGGTTAAGAACTTTTTGTGAGAAGGAAGAGTTACTTGATTTCAGTATAATTTAAAAGAAAAATATCTCCCTTGGGTTGTTATTTGATCAACATTAACTTCATTTATTACTATAAGATATGAAGGTGAACATGTTATACTTGAATCACAAATAAATCATTATACATATAGATAGAATGATCAACCATTTCGCCTATTATTATTTACCATTAACACAAAATGGTTAGCACAGGTTACTCGATATGCATAAATTATCATATACAAAAATAATCCACTAATAACTAAAAACACATTAAATTTCCAACATAAAATATTTCAAAAATGGTTAAACATTTTACCCTTATGAATTATTAATTTTCAGACATTTATAAGGAAGTTACCTAAATTAGATTGACATTTTCCCCACATATATCATAAGCTAGCTCTTCATTGTCACATACCAAATGGGAAAATAATTTCATAATGTATTTACTTAAAACATGGTAAAAACATTAATTAACATAAAACCTTATAAAAAATTTTAATTATTATTCATTCATTTCATAAAACATATATTTTGCGATATATTCCTTAAAATAAAAAAAGTAACTAAATTAATTATTATATAAAGCACTTCATCAAAAAATATTATGAAAGTAACAAGGTTTTTTGAAATATCAAATTTACATTATTCATATCTAAAATCACTTTATCCAAAATAAATCTCATTCAACATTGTGAATATATAAAAGTTTATCAACCCGTAAACAAAATTTTTCCTTTTCATTAAATCAATTTTCTAGTCCATTTGTACCATTTAACATATTCATGAAACTCTTTTATTGAAAGATACAATTGAAAAATCCATTTATGTTTTCCGATTCTAAAAACCAAAAGACCATTGATAAAAATATAATTCATTGAATCCTAAAACATAAAAATATCCACCATTCTATATTTTTAATACACCATTAATCAGGTTTTGATATCTTATTCCATAACTCATATTACTTCCCTATAACTTATTTAGTCTCTTCATCATTGGAAATATAACCATTGCCCATATGAACATTCTTATTTATATCATTAGATTTCCCATCAGGACATCAATTTTAGAAATTATTATAAAATTCACATTTAAATCATTCAATGGTATATGATAAAAAACAGAGGACAATATTCTCATCCATTGAATTAACTAGATTTTTCATTTTACCATAATTGTTACTTTCTTTGTGTCTTTTTTATAGTCGAAACAACATCATGTTCCTATAAGAAATTTACTTTGGTGTTTCTTCCCACATTCTATACATGTATGAAATTTAATCTTCATTCCTCCATGGTCTCCACAACCCAAACACTCAACAATATTATTTGTTATTTTCTTTGGAAATTATGAGAGTTGGTTGCGGTATACAATATTAAGAATCTTACATTAATATTTATTTTGAATCATCATATTTCCCTATGCTATATTCCTCTTCCCTATTGACTGATCATCATGAAATTTTCAATCAAACTTAGTGTTATCATGGTTCCTTTGGGTTACGTCCCATGACTAAAACTAGAATGAATAGTGTAGGAAATAGTTTTCATTTCGTGAATCCACATAATCATGAAATTCCCCTTATATGATGCATACATTATGACTCATTATTTTATATATATGGAACCATAATATTAACCTTCTTCCAAAAGGTTCATCATTTATTTATATCGTTTATGATAGATTTATTGAGTTTTTTAATTTAAAAATTGTACCCCCTAGGATTTTAATAGCTGGTGGGAAGAAATTCTAATTTCTATGCACTAGTTTATAATCATGTCAAGATCAATATGGTGTTTTCAGATTCATTACCCATAGGTCAATCTATTCTTCATTGACTTCCAATTGTAGTATCTAGATATGGACGTGCTTCTAGGAAAACAACACACTCTATACATGAACAAAATTCCAAGACATGTTCCTAAACATGAACTCATCTATATACTTATCCTTAGAAACATCCTTATACTTATCCTTATAAATATTCCTAGGGATCTTACTAATGTTTTTCCATCCCATTTTCCTATGGTTAACCAAAAAAATTATTTTATACCAACTATAGAAACCAAGGAATATTATTCATGGATATGAAAAAAAAATTATTATGAATAATCATTACATCACAAAAAAAAAATTCATGATGACCATAATATTTTAGTGCCATTGGAAACCAGGAAAAATATTCTAGTCTCATGAAAGATAGTCATTGTTTCTCAAAAATAGCTTCTATATAGATACTCTTACATAATACCATTATTTATAACATGTGTAAGGGAATCATAATAAAGGGTGATCTTAGATTCCAATAGTGGTAAATAAAGGAGATACATAATCATAACATGCACATAAGATTATGAGAACATGAAAATAAAATTTAAAAACCATATCATGCATATCAAATATCAAAAGCATGAGTCACTGAGTAATGATTGGAAGTTCATAAGAATTAAATTATAAGATAATAAAATAAAACATTAATTGAGAGCATTAAATCGGCTTAATACATTATTCTAATGAATACACATAAGAATGTAAAATCATTATCAGGAAGTAAATTCTCATTTCCAAAACATATCAGAGAACATAATGGGGTACTCCTACTGGGAAAGACAAAACATTATCCCAAGGGGAAGCCCATTCTCTATAGTGGGATGGGTTTAATCAATGAACATTTATAAAGGAAAAATTATATTACTATTCCATGTTCACTCCCCATTCTATTCATGTCTATCTCTTGATATATATAAATATTTACCCAATGCATTGGAGGTAGATATAGGTCTCATCTATCACATAATGAAATCATTCAAATGTGTTCCATATGATCATAAAAATTAATTATATAATAACACATGGAATGAAATTTCTATAAAAAACATTCAAAATATCATATTCATTGGAAAAGAGATGGTCTTCATAATCATTTCATCATAAAATATCCCATGAGAGTTATCTATTTTCAAAATCATTTTTTCATTGTATAATGAATGGAAGAGAAAGAGGTGTCACAATCAACATTTCTTTTCAAAATTCAGCCATTAATTAATTAAATAAAGTTTTTCCTTTTTTTCATATCCCTGGTAAATAATAACCAATATTAGAGTATTTCGATATAGATGGAGAATGATTTTGAAAAATCACTTGGTGAATTTCTTAATAAAAATGGCTTTTCTTTGAAAATAAATTTTTTAAAAATAAAAAAAATTAAAATGATTTTCTTTGAAAACCACATTAAAAACCTTTAATTTAATCATTAAAAATAATATAAAACATTTTATGAGGTATATACACTTTCATCTTTGAAAAATTATATTTAGAAAATAAATCATTTTTTAAACCATATTCGTTGAATATAACCATTCAAATATATAACTGATGATTTAAAAACAATTTCTATCACCTTTTAAAATTTCAAAACATTTTAAAAATGCATTTCCTATTATATTATATTAGAATAAGATTTTTAATATTTTTTAATCATTTATAAGAAGCATTATTTTTTATGACACAGATTTCCAAATGAATAGAGAAATATAGTTAGATTTTCATAAATACATTCTTTTAATTATATTAATTACCAAATATTTGTTGAATAGTTCCATTAATTTGAAAAAATTTCATGATAATTATTGAGAGTTATATAATAATATTTCATCATTGGTGAATTATTCAAAAACATATATATAATAGATGAGAATGTAACATAAAATATTTATGTATTTAAAACATTTAATCATAAACCCCATTAAAATGAATAAACTGAAATAAAAAATATCATGAAGATGAAAATATTAATGATATTATGTAATAATGGGTATGTATATAAACCTCATGAATTATTATAGGTTCATAAGATAATTTACATGTAAAGGAATGAAAATTGGGGCCAAATACCCTTAAGAATTTTGTAACATTTGAACTATAATACCAATGAAATAGAGAAAATAAAATGGATATGAAAATAAAAATAAATGTTAGTATAATAGTTATATAAAAAAATATTGAGAATTATATACACCACATAGATGAAATAGGTGGCAATTATAGCTTGTGTCTCACAAAAGTAAAAATTGAGATGAATATCCCTTACCATAAGTATTGAATCTTATCGTACTCCTTCAAAAAAACATGTATAATAAATACATGCTTATCATAGAAATATAATAGAACCATATTAATATATATAATACCATATATAATTTAATTAATAATTTTTATTAATATTTTATTAATAATTACGTATGAAATTTATGTTTTGAGTAACATCCACAATGTTTTACACGTTTTTACATGTTATTTAAGGTCATCTTACTTGGATCATGATTTCACAATCACCAGAAATATACAGATTATATAAGAATAACATATATTCACCACACACACACACACAGATATATATATATATATATGTAGTAATCCATAATATATAGTGGTAAGAAATTAAATACATCGTCCATGAAGATGGTATATCGTATGATCATATGAACAATGCTTCCATTTTTAATTTTTAATGAAAAAAGTAAAAGCAAATGATATATATTATAATTATTTTATGATTTTTATGTTATATATATATTACTTCTATTAAACCAATCCATAATACATTCCATGTATTGTGTGAACTAATCACATCACTTTGTGAGGTCATAACCCATCGTACATATGAACAATATTATCATATTCCCAAGAAATGGACTCTAGGAAGGTATGTGTTATATAGTAATTAAATAAAAAAAGAAATCATAAATTTCATATATATAAAATATAAATAGTGTTTCCATCATTCTTCTCAAACATTATAGTTGGTAATGGAAACAATTTCATTAGTTCGTGAGGCGCAGTCCTCTGTACACTTGAATGATTATTTAATAACCCAATTGATGGAAGTGTATGTGGTTTTAGGTAGTAAAAATAAAATAATCACACATTATTATACTATTGATCTTATGCTTGTTATATAATAATTATATAAAAATAATTTTTTGGGTTAGAGGAAGAACTAATACAAAACGTTCATTAATGAATGTTGCCTATTTTTTGGGTATCCTCTTTGGGTTTGCATTGAAGCCTACAAATAATGGATATATGCCTAAATTAATTATTATAGGATGAGGTTAGTAAATTTATTTTGTTATTTGTTCATATATTTGTTGATCTATGTTGTTTGAGAGGCGTGAATGTGAGGTGAATGTGAGTTTCCTTATATTGTTGAGGAGTGGAGTTGTGGTAAATACTAAAATATATTCACTATTGGGATGTCAAGAACACCTCATGTTTCCCCAAATTAAATAATTAATATTTTAGACTAATTATATGGTCAATAAAACCCTCTAACACGTATTTATATATATTCTTTAATCTTTTGTTTCTTAAACTCTTATGTTTCCATATTATACCATTTTTGTTTTCAATATAATTACTACTTTTCAAAACATAGTAATTTACACTTTAATAATAAATTAAATTCAACCTATTATATAATCTATGTTCATTGATTCAAAATATTAAATTATATTTATAATGTATAATTTTTTTTGAAAATTAACTTTAACAAAAGAGCATGTATAATAAAAAATCATGCTTAAATATTCACCATGCAAACTATATTTTTAATATTTAATAGTCGATATAGTCATTAAAATAGGAAAAATGGACCATAAATGGACCATATTTGATTATTATTATTATTTATGCTTTATTTTCATATTATAGTGTATTTATTAATTTTAAATAAATTAATAAAATATTATTATTTATGAAATAACATTAATGTCTATTTGATGTTTATTTATTTAACAAAATTTAAAAAAATCAATACAATGATGGAATTAAAATTTAATATTTTCACACTTGTGTAAAATATTATATTAATATACAAAAATAATTTTACATTATAAATCATTTAATTTACAAAACTTTAAATATTTTTAGTAACATTTATTATTTTTTATTTATTACATAAATAATTCTTCTATTGTAATTTCTTATGAACTTAGAGTAATTATATAATCTATATAAATATTTAAAAATACCAATTAAATAAACTAATTTACCTTCAAAATTAATATTTAAAATTGACCATATATATTTTCTCCTATTCTATGGAATTTTTTATTTAAAATTAATTGAGGTTCATTTTTTAACTTTCTCATTAATTAATTTATTATATGGGAGATATTCATTTAAAAGTGCCTAAAAACACATAAAATTATTTAAAAGGGTCATAATGGTATAAATATGCCTATATAAGTGGTTTTAAACAACCTTTGGGTCATTATTTCTCGTTATATTCTATAATTAACAACTATATAAACTAATGTTTTTCCATAATTAGTGTAATAAATTTTAATTATTTTCAGTAATAGTTATTTAACAAAATTATTTGGACTTGTTTGACATTATAAATTATTTTTATTCCAAATATTTAATCCATTTTTACAAATTCATGTTATAGATATGGAAAATTTTAGTTCAAAATTTGTCATTTAGATGTGACGAGAATGGGGGGTTTAAAAGAGAAAATGTTCAAAAGTTTATAATTTTTTCCAATAAAAATTAAATATTAAAATGATTCAAATGAAATAAATTAGAGTAATAGATGTATAATGTTACTAATGTGACTTTAACACCAATTAAAAATATATGTTAACACTATAACATTTTTAAATTAAAAGATAATTTTTAATTAAATATAATAATTTTCCACTATTCATCAAAAATTGTATCTTCTCATAAGAATAATCAAAATTATTCATAAGATAATTATGATATTCATATTTCAAAAACATAATATTATTTTTTAAAATAAATTCTGTATAATTTGTGAATATTTTTATTAAGTTGTGTGTGAAAACCATGATTAACCAACATTTTAAAAAAGTATACACTTTTTCATAAAATATTTATTTTTATATTCAATGATTATTTTTTTATAATCAATAAATATCTACTAAAAATTTAATAGAAATAAATATATATATATATATATATATTATTTATTTAGTCATATTTATTTCCTCAATTGCAACCTCTTGGTGACAAATATCATATTAAATAATATTATTAATCACATTTTATAGTTTAGTAAAACTCGAGAATTCATGTTTCAAAAGATATCAAAGTAAATTTGTATTGTGTGTAAAACATAAAATTAATAGTATTGTGTTTTTTGAAAGCTGAAATTGGTGTTGCGTATAAAGATAGATTAACATGGTGAGCATGCAAAGAATGAAATTAATGAATTTAAATTTATTTAATTATAATAATTCAAAAAATACTGGGTGTTACAATTAGATTAATTTAATTCATATAAAAAGGACAATAATATAATATGGCAAACAAATGTATAAATTTATATATTATGACCTCCATTTTGGTAAATATTTCTCTACCCAATTGGATGTTAGTATATACTCAATATTTTTCAAACTAATGGATACCAAAGTGAATAAATGTATATTTAAAATGAATATAAATAATGATTGTCTTAATTTAATATGCATAATAAAATGAAAATAATTTATTAAACATATACTATGTTTAGATATAAATATCTTTCATCTCAAAAAACCAATATTGATAAATGATAAACTGTTTTCAGAGAAATATACCATTTATAAATTAATTAACTAGTGAATGTGAAGTCATAGTGGGGATGTATAAATTTAGAAAATATGACTAGAAGTATTTAAATACATATAGTAAACCATACAAAGAACAATTAGTGAAGCATGGATAATTTTTACTGAAGTTACATCACAATAAAAAATAATTAATAAATAAAAAATAAAATTAAATTATCCATGAATCTCAAAAATAAAAAATAAATGGGCCTTATATTATTGGCTTTCATCTGTAATTATGTTAACATGTATAAATTTATAAATAGGAAGAAATATTCAAATAGTAATGTAAATTTTTTTAATTTTTGAGAAATAAAAAAACCGATCATATGAAAAATAAATACATTGAGGGATAGAAATGTTAAAATATAACCTCTTTTATTTTGTGTGCCTAAATTATTCCATTATAAATTTTAGGTTATGAATCATTTAATGATTAAATTTATATTTTGAAAATATATTTAAATTATTTAAGAAATGTCAGTGGAGAAAAGGATGTTGGAAATTGGAAATCCTAGGTAGGTGGCATGAAGTTGTAGTACTTAGGAAACAACAACGCCACAAACAAGAAGGTACAGATTAACCGATTTTCTGGTTGTGTATTGGTTGGTGTCATCTATGCCTTAGATCCTTGTAACATTTTAGTTGGAGTTTTTGTTGCTCAGGTACCTCAAATAGATCCCCCGTCTGACTATAGAAAATACACCAGAATGAAAATGAGATTTATGGGAAAATGGTTATTAATGTGGCCATTAGCCCTCAAGTGGTGGATACTGCCTTGATGGACTTTTCGTAGTGGGAGACAGAAGGTATAGAGATATATAAATTTTTTAATTCTATTTTTTAATTTTTCCTCCACCTATTCATCAACCTTCATTCAATTTTAGAAGCCCTATAGATAACTGAATAATTTTTTTTGGCTTCTTCCCTCTTGAATTGTAGTATTGTAACCTACACACCAATCTGGTGATCATAATTTAGTAACATCCATCATTTCTACATTTAATCTATAATTTCACTTGGGATAAACAATATACCACTAATGTTATGATAAAACTTAAGAGCAATCACTTTTCTTAATGGGATATTTTTATATCGTTGATATAAAGAGAAACCATATCATGAGATTTGTCATTTTCATCTCGATTGGACCTAGACAATTGATTGATGTGGCACATCACGTTTTTTTTAAAATATAATCCTACAATTTTGGTATAGTTTTCATCATTGATCACGAACAAATATTTCTAACATGAATTAATGAAGATTTTTATAGGGTTTATTTACATTCAACTTGACTCGGGTGGAAATTAAGGATAATTAATATTCATTGTGCTATAGGTTGGGAATCCTTTCCATATAACGAATATATGCATGGTTTTTTTCATCATTGTGCGTTTTCATTGTTCTCCCATGATACATATTCTCGACATGATTCCCATATATTTTTCATGTCAATTCCAATGAGAACAATGGATGATATGATTATAAAGTGGATTTTTATTTGATATATAACTCTTATAAGTCAAGAAATGATTTTGAACTACCTTATATTATATTTCTTGTCACATCTCTTATTCTCTATATCTGAAATTTGGTTAGTAGTGTATTCATAAGAGATAGTAACTTTCTCGGAGGGGGAGTTTGGAAGATGTGATTGAAATTCATAGATCCATAAATTTGGGATGATAAGTAGTGTGATTTCCTATAATAAATCTTGGATTTTTTTTTGACATTTGATGTGTGGCATGCCACAGATTTTTAATTTGGATCGATATGTGTATAACAATTAAAGGGTAGCATGAATACCCCTTCATGGGGGATTTGTAAAGATGATTGGCTATTTGAGTATGTCAGTAAAACATGTTATACTCCCTCACACATGGGTCTAATGCTGGTAGATCTAGTTATAAACAACCCCACATATATGTATACATGTTTGATTACATGTACTTTACATGTGGAATGATTATTTTCATGGAAGTAACTAGTGTAAATTGTACAGTTATGTTCAGGACCATTATTCCTTTCCTACAATGTTTTATACTCCAATAGTACACATGCATCTCAATGTTTCATGTACATTATAGATATGGGATCCATTTGTGGGAAATGTCCAAATGGTAGCTAGTTGAGTAGGATCAGTAGGATAGTATGAGATGATTTAATGTTTTCAAGAACTTCTCATAGTCACTTCTCACTTTTTTAGTATATTGATCAATTTCATATAGGGATCATATATTCTTGTTTTAATTAAAATATTGATATACTATATCCTAATATAAAGTATTTTATACACTGATTATTTGGATTTTTTCTAATATATTTATGTGAGCACATATTAATATTGAATATTTTTTCCATATTTTGGGTTTTACCTCTATATGTCTATTACGGAGGGCATAATCTCAAAAAAATTTATTTCACATGATCTCTAGTTTTTGGAAGTCTACAATGCATGGGGAGGTGTGCATGATTTCATTTTTCTTCTGACCAGAACCATTTAATTTTGGTCAGGTAATTATGAAAATTTATCAGATACTCCATTTTGGGATTATAAGCAAGGACAATTAAGACAATAGGGGGTGAATAATCATTTTCAAAAGTTATAGAAAAAATAATCCGGGTTTAATTATTTCATGAAAATTTTGTGAGATCTATGTTCAAGATATTAAATCCATCAGAAATAAAAATAAAGTACACAATTATTTATCGTGGTTCATATCACCAAAATCCTATTCCATTCCTTAAACTTCTGTCTCTGTTGGATGATTCATAACAATTATGGAATCACATTAGAGGAGTGAGAACCAATTACAGAATCTAAATTTTACAATTACCTAGAGGTAATACCTAGTATTTTTACAGGATACTAAACCTTGTATATGGCATAAAATTTTAGTGGGACTCACAACCCATACATCTTTTTTCCTGGGGAAATGACCAAAATAGGGACATCCTAATTTTCA
The DNA here is from genome assembly GCA_963277665.1 of Viscum album. Classification (NCBI taxonomy): domain Eukaryota; kingdom Viridiplantae; phylum Streptophyta; class Magnoliopsida; order Santalales; family Viscaceae; genus Viscum; species Viscum album. The sequence continues at coordinate 97,418,282 of OY728128.1, read as the reverse complement.
TGTGAAAATAATAAACAAAACATAAATAGAATTCAAATAGATAATGAAAATAATTATATGAATAAAACATATAAAAATACTAATATAAATATTTAATAATATACATGATGAGGTTTTATGATCTTTGATCACATAAATATAATAAAGTAAAAAGTTTATATTCTTCTTTGATCATAGAGAAGGAATATATGTCACAAACGTTTCTTGATTGTATGAGAGCTACAAGAAAGTTAATCACAAAAATGATATATAAAGAATGTATGTTGTGTTTTTATATTACCCGATCACATATCTAACCAATTAATCATGAATTTTCATTAATTTATTTTTTCTTCTCAGAAATCCAGGATATCCTATCATGGAATACAACATGTTAGTAACGAAAAAATATATTACTCTTACCTCTAATTTAAATCTTGGTTCTTATTAAAAAGAGTAATGGAATTCTTGTGTTTCTATAAGAACCTTGTTAAATAATTTTCGAATATATTAGTTAATATAAATTATACTATTTAGTATATTTAAAACAAATAAGAAATCTCCCACAAACATATATTAAATGAATAGTCTAAGTATTACTGAAAAAATAGCATAAAATTTATAATAATAAAATTATTATTTAAATAAAATTTTCACCCTATTTTATATTCAATAATTTATAAGAAGTGTTGTTATGATATATATATTATTCTAATAATAAAGTTATTTGTTAAAAAAATATTAATGTTTTTCTACTAATCTTTTTATACAAAAAAATTAGTCAAAAATAGAGATTCATTGAAATATAATTGTTCTAGAAAATACATCATTTGTTCCACAGACAGTGTGAGGCACAATCCTTATGGTTATTATGTATTTTTTGCACCTAATTGTAAGTTAACTAACTAGTTGACTTGTAGTTAGTACACTAATCAAGAAATTATTGTCACTTATAAATAATATAAGGTTAGTAGAAAATTAATATAGTTTGATCAATTTCATTTTAGGGTGTACATGAAATATGGTAACATGGAAGATAACTGACACTTTCATGACTGGTAACTACTCACATGGTAAATAGTCCTGGTAGGATCACTCTACATCTCACATAATGATGGATATAGACTTCACTATAGGTACACCATGAATATTCATCATATGGTTACTCACCGCCTCACTCTATGAATATATACCACCACATGGTTAGTTAGACAAATAGTGCAGTGTGCTTCATTGTCCTACATTGGAAATGTAGTTATGAGATCTACCTCTATAAAAATCATGCACATGCACTTGCACTATAGACTATATATACAGAATCATCACTATTTTCCCATCCACACACACATACGAGCATCGTCCAGGTGGGCTAATTAGGTCCATCCTTCTCCAAGGGGAACTATGCCCAAATAATAATGCACTCTTGTGGGATTATACATGGATTACTGACCATTATGGATATCTAATGTGGGGTTATGTCCCATGGGTTTGTCATATGGTCTATATGTGATAGGGGGATGGCCCATGGGTAATTTGTCACAAATCCGTGGGTTATAATTATAATAGAAAAAAAATAAATAGATAAATTATGTATAAATATATAAATTCATTAAAGAAATTATTTATAAAGAATAATTAAATATAAATTAATGTAATACATGTAATAATAAATCATTATTATGTTTTAGATATTTTAAATCCAATTGAATTTGATGAAATAATAATTTTAAATAATTTTTAAATGAAAAATATTAAAGAACTAAAACCCAATTTCATGTTATAATAACCCTCCCCCACCAAATTTAACTAAATAATTATAAAAAGAAATTTTGTATATTATTAAAAAAAATTTAAATAATAAAAATATCATTATAGTTTAAATTAAAAAATAGAAAATTTTTTAAAATTCCAAAATATTTCTCCCAGATTTTTACATTTTAAAAAAAGTAAATTTAAAAATTAAATCTCTAAAACATAATCCCTTTTAAACATTATCAACTATATACTATTAATTGTGTTATTTTACATTAAAATAAATAAAATTAAAACCTATTTATGTACAGTACACATGTAAAGAGAATATAAATAATCACATAGCATTACCATGAAAATAAATGAACTAAAAAAATAATTTAAGAATCAATCATACCAAATTCCAAAATCATTTTCTAATATTTTATAGAAAGTAATGGTTTAGTGAGAATGTCACCTAATTGTTTTTTAGTGGGAACAAATTCAATGATAGTATCACCAATACTTACATGATCCCTTAGAAAATAATAACTAAAATCATTATGTTTTTCACTAGAATTTTGTAAAGGGTTTTTAAAAATTGATATAGTATTAGATATACCACAAATTATTCAAATTTCATGAAAAGTAACATTAAAATGTAATAAATTGTGTTTAATGCATATAATATTTAAATAGAAACCAGTTTTTTTATCATATTTTTCCTCAAATGTAGACTTGGCTACTGACTGTTTTTTCATAGAACTCCATGAGACAAAAATATTACCCTGAAAAGTAAACATACATGGTTTTATTTGACGATCATGATAATAACTACAAAAGAAGAAATTAGAGTTTTATAACATATAAAAACAGTTAAAATTTGATTAAAATACACTAGTGCTTACAGTTCCATTTAAATATCAAATTTTTCCCTAAACATATTTAAGATTACTTTCCTTCATGTACTGATAAAATATTGCACATAAACAAACTATGAACATTATGCATTTCATAGATGTAGTAATATATAATTAACATTCTATCATAATTCCATACAGTGTAATATCAAAAACCTTTCCATATTCATGCAATTCCAATTCGGAATTAGTACTCATTTTAGTTTTCTTAGACATACAAGAATAAAGCTCAATGCATTTAAAAATTTCATTACCTTATTAATCTTGAATTAAGAAAATATAATCTTTTCATTGAATAATTTTTAATCCAAGAAAAAATTTCAATTCTCCCAAAAAGTTAATGTAAAATTTTCTTTTAAAAATTTAAGAATGATCAGTAAATATAAAGTCATTTTTGGATCAAGGAAAATTATTTAGACAATATAAATAATTATTATTTTTTGAAACATTATTTTCACATTTATAATTTTCACATCCATGGGGTTATTTAAAATTAACTTCCTCATAAAATTTTCCATTGAAAAAATTATATCCCTTTTAATTAATTTTAATATTTGAAAACAATGAAAGGGTAATTGAATTCAATTTTCATCTATCCTAGGAAAATGAGAAAAATTATCTTTAATTGTATTTTATTCTTACTAGGAATAACCTTGAGATAAAAATCTTTCTTTATCATTAAGAATGTATCCATATACAAAACACTTTTTTTAAAAAATCCATTTAGTTTTTATTATAGGTTTCTATTTTTTAAAATAAATGAAATTCCACAATTTATTCCTCTCAAATTGATTTAATTCATCATGTTTGAATTAATCCAATATGAATCAATTAAATAATTATCAATATCAATAAGAACTAAATCAACAACAAAATAATAATTTTCACTTTAATGAAAACTAATTTTCTACTTTGTATTATAGATTCAAAATTATAAATTATAATTTTTATTGGATAATTTTTAATTTTTTCCATCATTTAGATTTGTTTGAGTATAGATATTCTCCCCCTAAAATTATTCATTATACTTATCTTATTTATTATCATCACTAAAATTGAATTCTCAAAATTCATTATCATCAATCATTAAATAATTTTTTTATAGTAATTTCTAATAAACAAAACATGTATAGACTCTTAAAAAACTAAAGATATCTTATATAGAGATATATAATCATTTATAGTATTTTTATACCCTAAAAATATTCATTTATCACTTTTAGAATCCAATTTTTATAAATTAATAATTTGGTTATAGAGAATTATTTTGAAACTAAACACCCTAAAATATCTAGTTATAACTTTAAACCATTTAAACAGTTCATAGGGGGTTTTATTAAAATTGGTCTTATAGAAAAACGATTTAATTATTTGAAAGACTTAATTCTAACCTCTAGTTAAAAATATATTAGCACATTATATTCTATAATCCTTCATTAATCCATTCCATGTATAGATCTATTGTTTATTTTAGACACATATTTTTGTTATGGTGTCTTAGGTGATGAAAAATAATGTTTATATCTATTTTATTAAAAAAATCATATTCAAAATTGATAAATTCATTACCTATATATGTTCTAATATAGATGTTGGAAATATTATGGATTTTGTAATAAATTTATAGAAATAACATAACACTAAATATGTTAAATTTTTATGATATAAGAAATAATCAATATAAATATACTATAATGATATATAATTAAAAATACATACATTTTACTTCAAAAAATAATAGGTTTTAAAAGTCTAAAAAAAGTAAATTTTTAATAGTTCTAAACATATAATAGTATTGACATCATTTTTATATTTAAATCTTTTTTTAGGCTTTATACACATTAAATGAGAATAACACATAAAGTACATACATGTATGTAACATTAATAATTAAATAACCTATTCATGATATGAGAATTTGTGCAATATTCCAAAATTCACATGCCCAAGCCTCCAATAACAATAAATTATAAAAATTTTCTACAAAATTCAAACACTAATCCCTTTTCTGGGTTTTATCAGAGAAATAAATAGTCTAAACACACTCTTTTTTATTTTATGAAAATAAAAAAAATTATTTTTCATAGCTTTACATTTTTTATTTTTAAATACTAAATTAAATGTATCATAATATAGTTATTATATACTTATAAAATTATCATTTATACAAATATATATAATTATTTTGAAATCATAAGTGTTTTTTAAGTGTTCATCTTCACCAATTCCTTTAATCTAGCCATTAGAGTTGTCTCCAAATATTATATGGCCATTATCACATTAATTGAAGGATTTTTTTTTGAAATATCACCTTTCAAGTTCGTGGAGTAACCACTGTCTAAAAAATGAGTATTTGATAATTTTACAAGATATTTCATGAAATTGAACATTAAAATAGACTATCTTGTAACATGGTTAAAAATGGATTATTAGTATAATTTTTTAGAACCCAATTTAATTTAATTCATTTATTGGTGGGTTGTATAGAAAATAAATCAAAAAAATGAAAGATATTTAATGTCAAAATTATTTTTTATATCATATTGAACACTAATTAGTATAATTGAATTTAATTCTACATTTAATACATCTTACTTGGGAAATAAGAAATTTATATTTTTGTTAATGATATTCATATTTAACATTGGAGGATAAATGTTATGAACAAACCGAATATTATTTCTATTTAGTTTCATTAATTAAAAAAATTTAATCATATTGTTTTTTACATTAGACAAATTTATTTACATTTTCTCTATGATTGACCACATCAATGTTCAAATATGTATTCTCTTTTTAAATTTTCTTAGAACTTTTATTAACCTTATCATTATATCTAGAAACTGTGATTTCTAATTTATTAATTTTTTACTTAAGTTACATAAAATCGTATTCATATTCAATTAAATTTTATAGAACTAAATTTAATCCTATTTCTTAATATTTATTATTCATTACCAAAAATTATTTAACTCTTTCAATTTTTAGATATGTTTTTAAAAAATATTAATAAAAATTATAATTATATTTATCAATTCAATTAGCATCTATTTTTAGATTATTGGATTCCAATTTTTTGTCAATTTCTATAAAAAATTAATTTTATAAATTTTTATTTAATTACAAATCAAAATTATCAAGAATCATTCATTTCATATTCTCTATTAACATTGAAAATTATTTTAACATTGAATAAAACATAAATATAATTAGATCAAGAATCAAAATAGAAATACATTTTATTTTTAGATAAATAATTATGATCGATTTTTGAGATAGTAATTAATTGAGATAAATGTGAATTTGTTACCTTACAATTTATACCCATCAATTTTGGGTTCCTAATATCCTATTCACTTCTAGAACCCATTATTGTGTAAAAATGTCTGAGCAGTCCTAACCACCAATTTTTTCTTTTCTCCTATATTATTTTGTCTTTCAATGAAATTTTGAGTTTTTTGTCTTCATTCCTAAAGATACATTTCTTCCTGCACACATAACTAGTTAATTCTAGAATATCCTTATTTTTACTATAATTACCTTCATTTTCATCATTTTTTAAATTATTTCTAAACTGCCTCTTACCTTCATTTAATTTAATGAACTTAAAAAAATTCTTGTAAAATGGATCCATCTTTTTGTAACTTTACAATAAATTAGATTAAAAAGTTTTGAATATTTCAATAATATTTTACTAAAGTTATGTTGTTTTCTCTTGGTATCTTCATCATCGTTAATTTTTTTCAACTCTATCCCATACTGCAACAAATAGCCTATTAGTTCAATTATGGTATACTCTTTTAAATTTGTACACTCATCAATGAAAACCATCTTTACATTCCATATTTTTGGAAGGGTTCTCAGTACTCTTTAAACATGATTTGTGCTATAAAATATATATCCATGATCACTATTAAAATTTTTAATACTTGTAAACCAACTAATCAACTGGTTAACTAAATATTCATCTCTCATCCTGATGTATTAATATTATTCTTAGAGAATTCTGAGCATGGGTCTTTTTAATTTTTTTGTCTGATAGTTCATCACATGATTTATTTTCAATATATCATGAGATTCCATATAGTATATTGTAGGACTATAGAAACGTATACGTATAGTTTAGTACAAAAATATTACAAACTTCTTAATTAAAAACATATCATAACAAGTAATTTCCTACAAGTTTATCTATATCTTCTATGGGTTGCACATATATCTTATTCATGATAGTCCAATAATACAAACATAACTATTTTAAGTAGGCTTTCATTCTATCATTCTCGTAGCTATTGTCACTTCCATCCAATAATGAGAGATTTTATTGAATCCATGTATCATTCATAATGAGACATGTCATCTTAAATGAAAATTTCATGTATTTGTTATACTATTACTTCTATAATATGAGTTTCATATATTGTTTAAAATAGACAAAACATTTTAGACAAATTAATAACCCATTAATGGAATCACCTCCAGTAATACCAAATACTAGATCATAAGTGATATAAATTAAAACTGGGGGGTTAATTTTAGTTTTTATATATTAGTGAAAAAAATATAAAAGTTTGCTTTATTGAATAATCATTAGTGAGATCTATTTTCCAGATTTATAATTCATCAAAAATAAATATAATGAAGATATAATTTTTTATTAGATTATATCACCCAGATCTGAGTCCACTCCTCATCATTTTCCACTCAACAAGAAGATTGGTATGCACTAAGAACTCTTTTTTAGGGGTCTGATAACTTTTTATCGGATATTCCATCTAAAAACACATATTGGTACAACCCAATATTTTTATATGAGATTAAAACTATCATGTGGCCAAAAAATTTATCAATATTCACAACAGAGACATTAATATTGGTTGTAGAATAACCAGATGAAACAAGACCATATTTTTCGAACACATCATCCATACATGAATAGATTATAGAATTATAATTAAAAGAATAATATTGGGAAAAAATACAATGAAAAAAATATGTATATGAAGATAATGATGACTAGGTCCAATAATCTTTTGTCACATAAATAGAAGAAATGAAAATTTTGATGTTATTCTATAAGTTTCTTGATCCCATGAGGACATGAAGAAATAGTATAAGAGGAATTATATATGAAGTACTATATGTACTTGTTTTATATACTTGGATCACATCTTTAATCATTTAATCCAATATCATTATTAAAATAATTTTCTTCTTGGATCTTCAAGAGACCAATCATTTCATTCCAATTTATAATGCAAAATAAATATCTCCATTACCATTAATTTGAAACATATTTTTTATTAAAAAATAGTTAGTTCACAATAATATTGAGAAAGAAAATTGTTAAAAAATTAAAATAAATTGAATAATGTAAATGAGAGTATTTCATATTCTTAAAAAAACAAATAATTATGTCATAAACATGCGTCTAGTTAATAATTCAAATACTATAGAATGTAGTGGAAAATTGAATAATTTGGAAATTGTTATATTCATAATATTTTACTCAACTTTTTTATACTAAAAATTTATTTACAATATATTATTATTATTTATAATCATTTTATATATAAATAAAGTAGTTAATAAAATTTAATCAAAGTATTATTAAATCATTTTATACAAAAAAATGAATCTAAAATAGAGTTTTATAATAAATATAATTTTTATTGAAAATAAATAATGTGTTGAACTGACTCTGTGTAGAATATGACTCATAATTTGTATGCATACCATGCACCTTTTGTTTAAAATACTAACCATGTGCCACATAGGTGGTATTCTGACCAAGAATGAATGATAACATAAAAAACAAATGTTCAGTAAAAAAATTACCTTAATTTATATTTCAAAATAAGATGTACATGACATGTGTTAAGGTTGAATTTCATGGTCACCAACATAATAGGTAATCTGTTCTCATTATTAGTAGCCATAGTAGGTTCATTATATGTGTCACAGAATGGTGGATGAAACCTTCACAATAGGTACACTAAGAGGATTCTTGATAAATTGAATTACTCCATCATGTTATGTAAACATACTTCCTAATGATAGTTTGGATAAAAATATTATCATGAAACACATTCCCATATTGGAAACATGATTGGGAGATCTACTACTATAATAATACATTACTCCCACTAACACTTCGAGTTGTCTATGGGGGATCATCACATATTAAAAATCAACAAACTGAAATGTTCATCAACACTGTGGCCTAACTAGATCCATCCTCTTTCCATATGCACTATTTTCATATTCTACTACAGTCATGTGGGATTATACATGGCCCGCCAACCAATATGGATGGTCTATATTATATTCTCTCCCTTGGGGTTGACCAATGGTCCCCAATATTTGTGAGGGATAGCCCATATCTTATTTTTGAATAATCCATGTATAATAAAACATTGAAAAATTAATTAATAAATGCTTTAAGTTTTTTTATATGTTTAAATTAAATAATCAATAAATGAACATTATTTATTAAATAATTTAATATAATTAAATATGAAATAATTTTACTCTTTTAAAAATTTAAATTTAATTTTATGAAATGAAAGAGTAATTTACCAGAAAACTATGAAAAGATATTTATTATTGTTTTAAAACCCAATTTCAAACACTAAAAATCCCCTTATTTATAAAAATAATTAGAAAAGAAAATAATTAATGAGTTACAACCCAATTACAAAAATTAACACTCTTTTATTCTACATTTAACTATCTTTGGAAGTGGTATGTAGTATAATGTTTACTTAGGAATCATTCAAGAGAATTACGAAATTTCATAAACAATACTATATATTGGAAATTTAAGATACCAAGATTCTGGGATTGATTTTCATTTAATTCATTATTAATATTGATATATTTCAATTTGGGTAACACAAATTATGTTGGTGTCCAGATTTATAGAATTTGGGTTTCATTCAGGATTCATGTTCTGGAATATAGGTTCATATGTCAAATGTAAATGTCATGAAATTTACATGGTTTAATTAATTAAATTACTATTAAAATGTAAGACTAGTTTTTTATTGCTATTTTATTTCACACATTTAATTACCCAATCATAAGAATATTATTCATGTTTTGTGTGTATATTTGTAAATAATTTGTATATGTAAGAGACATAGATTCATCAATTAATACATTTAATGGGGTATTTACTTCTATTTAGGGTATCCTCTAAGGAATAAACCCTTATTTTATTTTCTATTATTTTTTGAGAAGGTTATTTAAAAGTCCTCTTTGAATGGAAGTTTTATATTTTCAATGATATTTCATTGGAATTACAGAGAATGCCTCCACCAAAAAATTTCATGGGACCTCAATGAAAATATGGCCACAACACACATGAAATAGAGGATGCCCATATTTCACCACCAACTATACTAGAGTTTTCTACTAGGAATAAACCTCCAGTTGAGAAGTCTCCAATGGAAATTTAAATGATCAAACCTTGAATCTTATAAAAATTTACAATTCATGGAAGAAAATACCTCAGTATTGGGCTGAATATGTTTTAATAAACACATGAATTTTATCACTAAAGTCCCCATATATTACTATGCAATGAAAACCACAACATAATAAAGAAATGATATAATTAAATGAGATGATATTCAAATTAGTGATGAATCATCGAGATCATAAGGCTAGACATACTAATTTTAAAAGTTATATTCTATATATGAGGTGGTAGTGTGTTATAAATTTCATTGGAGTATGTGTTAGACTAAGTGAAAAATATTTTTATGACCTCTTATTTATGGAATTATTCACTAGTATATTTAATTTAAACCATGCTTTGGTGTTTTCAGATTATCATTAAGGGTTGATGTGTATTTCTTCTAATTCAATTTCATTTATAAATATTCTTTTTTTCTCCTATGTTGGTTGTGACCAAGGCATAAAATGGTAAAAATATTTATATTCGTCTCCATCCTAAGTTAGAATAAAAGGTTATGAAATTTTATTTGAGGTATAATGAAGAGGTTATTATTAATGAGAATATTATTGAAATGGGGTGATAAGATAATAAATCTACATGTGTTCTTTTATTCATCAATGATTTTAATATTTTATTTAGAAATGGTACCACAAAACCATATCATTTAAATTTTAATTGGAAATCCAAACCATTTTCTATGAAAAAAGATGAAAATGAGAGTAGTGTAAGGGATCTTAAGATCTTTCAATGGGATATGATTTTTTTATTTGGTTTAATATTGGATGGAATGGTGATTATCTAAAACAGTTTCCTAACCTACATATTATTTTTCCCTAGTGTTTCAAAAATGTAAAACATATATTATTATTTGACAATTCTTGAATGGGATTAGTGATATCGGTCCATAATGTGTGTAGGTATTTTTTTCCAAATGTGAAAATAGAAACTTCATGTGAACCCTTAATGATTGCATCCTGGTTAGTATTGTGAGTAAATACTAGTTAAATGTGTAATTTTAATTATCTTATGATGTTTTAAAAGTTTTAGATAGACAAATACAATCAATGATTAACCATATATGGATTTATCATGATCTATGTTAATGGAAGAGTATGATTTATTTATATAATAGATAATATCTAATTAGGGACAATCATTCCTTTTAGTGGGAAACTGTCTTAAGGATATCCCTGATGAATCACGAATTTACTTGATGATTCTAGTGTCCACTCATGTAGAGGGACATTTCCACATTTGTTTCTCATTATCTTACTCGTAAGATGATCGAAGAAAAAAGTGCGACCTTGTAGGTGGCTTCATCCACTCACGGTTCCTATGTGAATGTTGGATTTAGTGATGATTGTATTAATCATGGGATTTACTTTGACCCTAATAGGTATAGTTTTGATATGGGTTATATTTTATTAGATGACCATGGTGGAAGAATTAATACCAACATGGGAGACTCATTATGTGTATGAGAGAGGAATTATCTATTATATATATATTTTGGTTACAATTACTATTCTTGAAATTAATGACTTAAAGGCATACTCAATTTACATATTATTATTAGAAAGTATTGTGTAAGATGAGAAGGAATCACTTTTATTTTAGTATGAATTATCAACCACATATTAATGGAGTTTCAAAGAGAACAATCCAAAAATAAATGAAATTTTCATGGGAATAAGATATAGATTTTAGTGGATGGTGGGATGGTCATTTGGAAATGAAAAAATTATCCAAAAACAATAGTTCCACTAATCAAATAATATATCTCCAAGTGTAGTAGACCATGGAATGGGTTATGTTGATTCAGATGATACTTTTTACTACACATAATTGAAAATTATCATATAACATCTACTGGGTATAAACTTACTTTTATTCTATGTGAGACTAAGGCTTTATGAAGATGTCCCCTAAGTTGTTAAATGGATTTTTATGGATATAGTGGGAAAAGGAACAATAGATTTTTTTATCAAGATCATCATATGCATTATTCTGATGGCCAATCAGTCATACCTTCATATATAATATTGATGTAAGCCTATTATTATCCATTATTCTTATCTTTGGAAGTGAAATATCAAAATTAAAAATGTGATATACAATGAGGACATTGAGAGGGAACTAGATGAATCCTATATTTAGTGAATAGTTCATATTTTTTACATTATGAGAACTTACTATGAAGGTTGACAATTCTAATTACTCAATTACTATGACATCATGGTTTTATAAGGAATGATTCTTAGAAGAGTGAATCATACATTCAGGGAAAAAGTTCTAAGTTACACAATCCTGAATTGGAGACACATCCCCTAAATAGGAATTTGTTAGTGTGAGAGAATTATGACATCATAAATATTAAAGTATGACTTATTAAATCCATTAAACTATAATTTAATAATTATATTAAAATAATTGATCTATGATACATGTTCTCGAGAATCTAAAAACATGAATACCATGTAATGTGCCTTGAGTATATATTACTAAGGTTATAATGAGTCCTTTGCCTTTTTAGTAATGTTCCGCAATCCATTTGAGGGTGGCCACCAGTAAATATGTGGTATCATAGAAGTTATGATGATGTTGGGGGATATATTACCATTATTTAACTTAATTTTAATATTTACCACCTATTAGTTAATTATTATGGATGATTTAAAACCCTAGGAATACATTTCAAGAGATTTTGGATTCTTTTCAATTACAACATGGACTTGTGAATCACTGATTGATTTGGGGATACCATTTGGCACGTTCCATGCATTATATCCAGGTTTCCTCATTTATAATTGGAACACCCCCTTTTAGATTGTTGTTAGAATTGTATATTAGAGTTTATATATTTTATAATGAGTGATTTTTTTATCAATTATAGAAACAATAACTATTTATATTTAATTGGCATATGCTTCTTGATTAGAACGAGATCACTGATGTTAATGACTCTTCATGGGTATGTTGAATATAGTACATAAATTTGTTTTTTGATTTTATTTTTATATCATGATCATCGAGTTCTTATGTGGTGAAATAGGGATTGAACTTATGATTATTGATTTGTAACATAACTCAAGTAGCGATTCATGACACTAAAATGACATTGAACTTGAGGTAGGAATAAATTTTCATATATATAATATAGAAATAGGTATTTGTATTGATTGTGTTGTGACTATGTGAATAAATGTGCCAACAATTATTTATAGGATTCACATGTTGTGTTCATGTGTATCCCATTAATACATATTCATGATGTTAATAACATGTGGATGTGCATTGGCATTATTTATCTTGATTGACATGGAATGATTTTGAACATACTTACTGTATATTTTGTGTGCTATGTATATTACTATACCATTAATGTGGGTATATGAGGATAATATGTATGGTCTATAAAATACTTTAGAGGGGGAGTGTGGAAAATGTGAGGATTTTCCCCAGATATATTTGTTTTTGTTGACATGTAGTATGATATCCTACCCAAAATTTGTGATTTTTGGATCAGCGCATGATCTATGGATCACCCCGTAGCTTTGAATTGGGAGTGCATGAGTGTTTCGCTCAAATGAGTTCATGTATATCACTTTAATATGGATATGGAATTCTAATCCGTAGGATGGGTATGTTTTTATAATTAGTGATATTTCTAAAGGAGTGGAGCTAGTGTATGTATATTTAGTACTTTAGGACCTCACACAAGTGTGGACATGATTGATTACATATTTATTACTGTCAAAATGATTATCTTCAATGTCAGAAATTATATATATTATTAACTTATGTTAAACACTATTGGGGGTTTCCGACTAGGTTTTATATTCTCAACTTACACATGTATCTAAGGGTGTCTCTAGATTTCATTACCGAGGATTTTGTTCGGTGGTAGGGATATGCAACGGTTAGTTGAGTAGAAGAACACATATTATATGACGTGTTCTAAAGTAGTTAAATATGGATTTAATTTAATTCTACTCTCCACATCATTTACTATACTTTTTTTAATGGAGTGATCCTCTGCAATTGGGGATCCATTATTTTGGTTTGGATTCTATGACTTAAATGGACTTTTGTTTTGTTATGGGATTTAAATTATTATTCTCTTGAGTTGTTTGGATGGACTATCAAACTCCATTATTATTGTTATTATTTTCTTCCATCAAACATCTCTATTTGATGTCTTTTCTTATGTCATAGTCTCCCCATGTATTCTCTCAGGCTATCGCTACCTGATCGAAGCCAGTTTCTAATAGATTGTGGAACATGGATTTATAGAATTATGGTGATTGAACCTAGGTATTTTGATTTTTATGTTAAATAAAGAATTATATACCATGGATGGGTCTCTTCAATGACTAAATACACACTATTAACATTACTAAATTGGGTTTTATTTTTGATGAATATAATTTTTGTTTAGTTTTCAGAATAAGTAATGAAATAATTGAAATATAAAAAGTAAACAATATGAAGGAGATTTTATTTTTCATAAAATATTGAAAATTAATTTTGGTATAAGGGTTAGAAAAAATAACAAAGTTTATTTGGTCTCACTGGTAATCATAATAATTGAAAATGATGAATAAACATGATATATTATATTTTTTTATAAATACACTACTTAAGAATAAAAAATTTATATATTTTTATCTGTCAGATGATATAATAAATAATATTATTTGTGGTTTCTTTTATAGATGTTTGTGTGGATGTAAATATTTGAAAATGAAGACAAATTTAGTGTATTAAATATTAATGATATAAATCTTAATTAGATGATTTATATGATTATAAATCATGTTTTATAACTATAATGAGTATTATGAGTCCTTTTGGTCATAGATACTATACAAAGAAATGGATTTGGGGTGTTAAGTCCTTAAAAAGAAACAAATATATCTTCTAAAAAATATTTAGATGTATCATGGGATTGAATTAATTTTTAGCTCTTCTTTCATTGATTTGATAATATATTATTTTTTATGAGTAGTTAAAAAGGAATAAAAAATATAACAAGATCATGGATAATTTCATATTATGTATAAAGATTTTGTTATAATGGGGGAAAAATTTATTCATTCCATACATAGAATATAACTATTAGATTTATTTGGCCTTCTTTATGCCTATTTTGAATTTTCTAAAATGAAAACAACAATGGTATATTTAAAATTCATTGGATGTAATAGTTGTAGTCATAAAATGTTAGGGAAATACGAAAATTATAATAATACACATGAAACATGTATATTCATTAGATACTCATTCACAATTAAAATAAATAATTTATAGAGTACAATTATTCAAAATACATATATTGTGTGGAATAATGTTTTATGAATGGTAGCGTACAAATTTTATAAATAATTACTCAAAATGATAAAACTTAAGGTGATTATTTAGGCTATTAAACAAATAATTCTATTAAAACATAAGAATCTGATATGTAATATTATGATTTTAATGAGTTTTTTATAGAAATTAAAGGAACTATTACTCCACTATAAACGTATAAAATATGGAATATTTAAAATTAAAATAATTTTAGGTATAATAAAATCATTTTAAAAATCATAAATTAAGAATGATATATTTAATTCATAATTTTATTTATTATAAAAAATATATTTTATTATGCTACTATACATGAAAATTTTATTTGATCCTAGAAAATAGAAAATATTGTATTAGAAAATAACATTGGATTTAATTATTTATGAAGAGATAATAATTAGTCTACCACTAAATGGGTATATAGAAATAAGATTATTTATTATTGAGAAATTATGTATAACATGTATACGTTACTGTATAATGTATGTTTTTGTATAATTTATATATATGAATGATACAATTGATCTTGTATCTATATTAGAAAAAAATCACAAAAATTATTGACTCATCAAATAAATGTTCAAGGAATTCCATATTGATGTTATCATTCAATGTTATAATATAATCATGTATGTGGTAGATTTTATGGAACACAATTAGGGCTTATAATATTATATAAACAATATAATTATGTGAATGGTTTGAAAAAACATATATATATTTAGTCAAGAACTAATACCTTCTGATTTATGAATTGAATTATTTTTATATAGTTGATGTTTACATGTGGTTTAGTGGATAAAAATTTTTATATAAAAATTTATTAATTGAAGAAAAAATTATTTTACTATATATTGAAGTCTTTATAATTGGAATCAAATGATTTAATTATATGATATCGGTTAATCAAATTTTTAAAACATGATTTAATTTGTTCTTGGTGGAAGAAATAATCATTATTATCATGATTATTATTTAAATAATGTTGATGAGGATTATATTCATAAATAAAATACTCCAAAAATTTAGTAAAATTGAATCATATAAAATATTTTATTATATTAATCACTAATATTTATGCAAGTCCATTGCTTAATTGGAAATATGATTATAAATTAATTAATTTCATCATAAACAAGTTAATCATTATTCTAAAAAGTAATAATAATTCATATTTAACATACTAAATTATAAGATATAAGATATAGATGGATTAGGTAATTCAGTATTTTAAAAATAATATACAATTTTATATATTTGTATCAATGGATTATAGTTTATTTAGTATTATTTATAATGAAAACATTGAGATACCATTCATTGTATTAATAATAAGATACATAATATCTAATTCAAGTGGAATATTTTTATATAGTATATAATTAAGTTTAATGTACATGTTAGAAGATAAATATATTATTCATAATCTTAATTTATATATGAGATATTTTTTTAATTATCTCCTATTATTACATAGTTAAGTAAAAAATGATTTTAAAATTTTGGATGACATTTTTGTGTACCTAATCATCATCGTATATTAAAAATAGATTTCTTAATAATTTTTTTTTATAATCCATAACAATGATAAAACATTATACAAATATAATATTATTATATCATAATAATAATGGAAGAGTATTAGAAACTCTTGCAGAGTCATGAAATTTATAAGAAATTTATCATTATCCATCTAATGCAAATTTTTTGCTATCATATGAAAAAATTAGTTGAACCATTGGTTTATACCCCTTTGAGTTAGATAACAATATTTATTTATTTTATAAAATATATATGTTTTTTATAATTATTTTTTATAAATGTTTATTTTTTAGTGTTCCTTCACGTGGGGATTAATAGGTTTTATTTTTTGAGATATACTTGAATTTTCTTTCAATATTTTTTTACCAAATTGATAATAACTTGTATAGTCTTAGATTTTGGTCATAAAATCAATTTCAATGAATTTTATGATCATTATTTATTATTAAATATGGTGATAAATATGACATAGGTATTGTAATATATTACTCAATGTAAGTGTGGTATTTAAAATGTATTATACTATATTAGGATGTAGTTAAATAATAATATTCATTTATAAATGATAGAATAAAATAATCAAAAATATATTGTAAGCATTGTAAAACATATTAGTTTTAAAATATAAATAATTGGATAATTTATTTGAGGAATATTTTTTTTGGAATATGTGAGGAAAAATGAATTTATGTGATGTTTTCAGTAATGATTATTATATCATGATATTATACCATGCCAATGTTTCATAATAATAAAAGGTAGAGATAACGTTTTATAATATAAATATACTAAATGTACACCATCTCCATAAAGGATAATTGTATATTTTGATTTATATTATTTAGGTTATTTCTATGTGTTAATGTATAGATATATATATTCAATATTGTCAGACTAAGGAACCATATGATAATGGTGAATTAGATAAAAAATCCATTTTTCCCAAAAAAATTATTATCATAATGATTAGTGTGTGGGATCTAATATTCTATGGAATGAATAATTTTTAAAAAAGAGAAATAATAAAATATTACATAATGGTTTTTTATATTTTTTCCTAACCATTTAGAAGTGACTAGTCTGTGGTGATCAATACATGTTATCATATATCTAACTTAATATTTTTTAATTTATTTAAAAGATAATAGAGGGTAATAATGATTTTTGAATCCATGGTAGATTTAAAAAGATAAAAAAACATTTTTATAAATTAATTGTGAATTCATGAAAGCATAGGTAATTATATACATTTCACCTCACCTTTTCTTCATACACAAAATATGTGTTCATAATATTTTATTAAAATGATATTAGCTATTTTTTCAAAAGAAACATATCTCAATTTTGAATGTGTTTAACCCTATAATTCCCAATGTCAATAATTATTTATTTATAAATGAAAAAAAATCAATAATAATCGACATTTAAAATTAGTATTTTTTAACCTTGGATTTGAGTATTAAAAAAACTATGTTAATTAACTTATTTAAACAATTATTCAAAACAATATTCAGATTTATGAAAATACAAGTGGTATAACAATATTATTCATTCCAGTATTATGTATGAAATTTCCACCTCCAAGCTCTTGTAAGAAACATAAGATAAATTAAATATTATACCTATAAACTATGGTTTGATTCATCTAATATAAAAAATACTTACAATGGTAATTATCAATTAAAATAGTTTTCTTCATTAATATATAGTTACAAAAGAAATGATATAATACTCAAATATATGGAATAATTTTAGTGCATCTCAACTATTATAGTTATTGAAAAATATGAATCAAATTGAGTAATGTGAGTAATGATATAGTATTTCTAGGTGTAGTTTCAAATGTCAAATTTAATGAATATTTGTTTATCTATCTTAACATCCACATAATTTGAAAATACCTATAAAAATTATCAATAAGTAAAGGATTGAAATTATATGTTAATAGAGGATTAATTATTATACCTAAATCATCAAATACACCATTCTCTTATAAATGTAAATTAAAAATAACTGGGTAAAATACTTATTTAGTACCAATGGTGTATGTTTAAATCCATAAGAATTAATTTTCATATGTATGTGAAAATTGTGACACTAAATAGAGAACAAAACTCTCAGAAATATGTATAATTAGTTCACTAAATTCTTTAATACCATCAGATTAATTCTCATTAATACATCATTCATTTGTGGAATTGGTAGGCCTAGGGTCATGAGTATATTAAATGAACATATTTTTATAATTTTTAGTATATAAAAATGTAGAATTTATTATGTAATTATTTTGTAGGGAATGATAAAAAATTACCTTCATAACAATGGTGGTATCAAGTGATACCTAACACATAACAACATAACACACAAAAATAATCCTAAAGTCCAAAGGATCATACAATAAAAATAATATAAATTATATAGGACACATTATTATTGTGATGAAAAAAAATTAATATTAATAGATATGGTGTAATTAAAAGATAAAATATATTAAATAATTTTTGTGTTGAAATTATGTGTATATATATAGGTTAATATGAAATGTAGAAATGCATGATAAAATTTGGAAAAGTAACATTGAACTCTAAAAAATTAAACAAAAATATAAAATACAAACCAAGTTCATCATAGGTTCCAAATATATCATTTTCATTATTTAAACATAATCTCTCATATTAAAACACACCCCAAAACATATTTGTTTTTTTCAATTGGATAACAGATACATATTGAATTTATTTATTAATAATTATTCTACATTAGACAATGGGTTGAATCACACATAATGACATTATAATTAATATTCATATTCATATATTTTGAAAAGTAAAACAGAAAAAAGGGTTATTATATATTCCCAGTGAGTGGTAATATAAGAGGTCTACAAAGATGATCATAAATTATCATAATATAAACATGTGAGTATTTAATCATAGTCATGGTACCTGAATCGACATAATGAAATCTTGTCTAACAAAATATGGATCATAATTAAAGAATAATTTTATAATGAATTTGGAATAACATAATACCTTATTCAAAAACTATTCAATAATTGTAATCCATATAATAATATTACATGAATTTTTTATATCACAGTGTAATGTAATATGGATATGTAATATAAATACATATATTAAATTATTTATTGTGTCCACCCTTTTCCAAAACTATCATCACAAAGTAGAATGAGTCTCATAGTGAATTGTTTTAATTATCTACTAAATTACATGACATACTATGAGATATATGTCTTTACATTGTGTATTAGAGGGTTATAATGAACCCAACCATAACATAGTGAAAATAATCCTTTAATGGTTTTAGATTACTCTCTATTACACACTATCAAATGAGATAATTATTTAAGAAAATAAAACTGATGGATATATATTTTTGGGCCCACCTATATCATAATTTAATAACTATAAGAGTGTTCCACATTAATAGGAAATAAACCCATAAATCCCACATATAATAGTTAACCTATATGAATGAAATAGTTTTCATGGTGACTTATATAATACATAATCCTCTACATAATAAACAATAAATGGGGTAATAGTGAAAGATAATATCTCTATAGAAACATAATAATCATTTAATGTTGTTGGAATAAAAATAAAACACATTAATACATATTTATATAATTTCCCTTAAAAATAATAAATAACTTTTATATTTTTACAAACAATTATTTTGAAGGGAGTAATTTATCAAACAATGAGAAATCATTTTAACCAAAAAACTCACAAAAATTAATAAATAATAAATCATAATGAAACATAATGAATATCATAGGATAATTAATTCATTAATATGTCTTGAATATGATATTCTCATAAATATTTTTTAGTAAAATATATAATTTAAAATATCCTATAATGAAAACATTGAAAATATATTACTTTTATCTATATAGTAGTAATGAAAACTTCAATACGACATAGCATTATGAAAAAATATATGTAAATATAAATGAAATTTATAATGAAAAATAAATTATATGATCTTAAATGATAATGCACCTTAAACAAAAAAAAATGGATAACGTCGTCTCTATTTACATGGACCTTTCTATTGAATTATATTCCATTGGAAGGTGAAATGGTAATAAAAATGGTAAATAATATAAATATATTTTTGGGATGAAAAATATTATTGGCTACATATAGAATGAATAAAATGTTATCCTCAAATGTAAATTTATTCATAAATAGTCACTAATTTAATAAGATATTGGATTAAAAATGTATGGATTTAGTGGTTTTTTATCAGAATCTTATCATGAAGAGAACGTGTGACTAATTTTTAAATCCCCTAAATTATAATTTAATTATTATGAATGATTAATATGGTGGTTTATATAAAAAATAAAAATAATATAGGTGGGGAACATAGAACACATCTCAATGGAAGGAAAATTGATACGATAATCTCTTATCATTACCCACTACATCCAAATAAGAACATCAACCGCTAATATATTCAATATTACCCAATTAATAACATATTTTAGGATCATAATAAATGGAATAAATAACCTCTTATTAAATATATTTTAAATATATTATTTCATTTATTCATATTCTAGAAGAGAATGTTGACTTTTTTGTAGCACCATTCTTATAGGAGTTGAACTAGCCCAATTAAAAAAATCATATACAGCTGAACATGTTAGTTTTAAAGTTATATAATCATAATATAGATTTCATATAAGAATAATAATTTTCATATAAACCCTTTATAGTGAATAATGATATTTACATGGAGATCTCTTGAGTTAGTAATTTAGAAATTTTTTTATAATTGGTTATTTACTCTAAGTAAATTAACTCATTCTCGAATTGGGATCTTTAGGAATGATGGATTTATTATTCCTTCATAGAACATGAATCAACCCAATGACTACAAACTATTAATATGTTGATTTTTTTTGTTATTCAAGTGAAAATGAAGAAAACTAATTTTTTGTGAGTGACAGGTGAGTGATAATTTTTATGTTTGTTTCTAGTGGCATTATAAAAAATTGCCACCCCTTAATGTATAAAGATTAAATATTCAAATGGGATGTTTTGAAAATGGAAAAAATATTAGTTAAGGAATGAGGTATGTTCGATCGTGACATCAACACTCAATTAAATGATATTTTTTTGATATTTTAAATTGTTACAGTTATTTAATCCCATTTAACTTAATTTACCTTTTCCTTTGTAACACATATTTTTCTTAAAAACGTATTTATATGACCAAATTTGAAATGTAAAATTTATTTATTTTAATTTCATCAATATAAACTCAAAATACATTTAATATAACAAATTATTTAAATATTTGAAATTTATGATTTTAATGAATTAAAATATATATAGAAAATAGTTTTTTAATGAAAATGACTTTTCAGACTATAATTGTTCTAAATATTAATTCATACCAATTAATAATTACCTACTTTATATTATAAATCAATATACAAGAAAAATTATTTTAATAATCTTTTAAAAATTTAATTTTAAATTTATTGAAGTAAATAAATAAAATATATTATAACAATTCATTAATAAGAAATATTTTTTAGCATTAATTGATTTTAAACACATACCATTAAAATTAATTATATATCCTATAATTATAAAATTATTTTTTATCCATTTAAATTTTAAATTTTTATTAAGATTTATCAACAAAAAAATATATTTCCTTTGGAAAATTATTATGAAAATAATATAAAACAAATATACAATCAATAACAAAATAAATTATTTTTTAATAATTCCATAATTAATTTTTATCAATGACTAATATTACATTATATTTGTTACTAAGAGGCACACAACATCAATGTATATATTTTTTTACCCGTATATAACATGTCGACATATCTATGGACCATTTTTTTTAACTACTATATATATAAATTCAATATTATATTCCTTTATATGGCCTTAAGAAAATCTATAAGATCATTTATACAATTATATTACATAATTCACAAAATATATGTTATATTTATAATAAATTTCCTTCCTTACATAATTATAATGAAATGTTGGATCTCCAATAGAATCCTTATTGGAGACATATCATATATTTGGAATATTTAACTTCTTATAGTATTATTACTTCGATAATGTTTTTCCACAATAACATATTTCCTAAATAATTGTTTTGGAGATTATCTTGTATCATATTATATAAAACAAAAATTAATAATTTTATATAGAAATACATACTAAAATATCAGGTTGTTGCATTATACCACATAATATAATTTCTCTCTCAAAATTTCATGACTTTGATTGAAAAAATTGTTGTTAATTTTATATCATTACATATTAGGATACCACATTTCTTTCTTAGATATATGATTCATTTTCATTACAATAACTATGTTATTAGTCATGGTTCACTATAATTTATCCAAATGTTCTAGTATTTATTCTAGTTCATCCTCATAATACAGTGCATATTTAAATTTTACTACCTCTTAGTTAATTACATGTGAGTGGTACTGTATATTAGTCATAAAATATGATACTCTTAAATAGTTATTAACTTTGATATATGTTTGGTGTAAATATATGAAAATATGTTATTATACCAATATGATGATTTATTTTCATGAAAAAATGTATTTATCGATCAACATTACCTTCTTTTTAAAAGCTCATAACATTATTCAATGTTGATATTCCAAGGAAAACCTTTTATCCATATTTTATCAACATATATTATATTTGAATATTAGAATAGATGGTATATGATATTTATGAATTTTTTATGTTTCATCCAATGGTTTGAATCATTTTTGAAATTTCCATAGGAATATATGGTTCAATATTATTATTATTATATCTAACATGAACTGATAATATTTATTTTTTGAACTACTTCCCACACAGTTAATCATATAGTACAATTTGAATGATAAAATGAATAAAAAATTATTATAACAATATCTCCATGAAATTATATTAATCATAATGGCCTTTTAAATCCATTGAACAATATCTTAGTATATTCTATTTTATTTCACTCATCCATTCATATTAGACATTACATTTGGATACTAAGTATTATTATTTATCAACTATATATACAACGAGTATTCATAAAATATCTAGACAATAAATGTAAATAATAGAACCATATTATATAAAATTGATAGGTGGTACTCCATAATGCCTTTCCACTTTTTGTTTATCATGAATTTTCAACAAATTAATAACTATCTAAAATATAATTTAATTAGTTAAAAATAAAAGGAAGTCAACTACAAAACATATATAATAATTTCATTTAGTATTATATAGTAATGAAGTATTGAATTAAATTTTCATATGCTCCAATATCCATAGTGGCATGGGTAATTATTAAAATAACACTCCTAGACAAATAGCATTCATACTTAAATAGTTCTGAACCCAATCATTGAGTTACATACTCTATGATATCCCACAAGATAATGTCCCACCAAAAATGATTCATGGTATCTCTATAATTAATTAAACATATAATATCGATATATTATGAAGAATTTTATGAATAATTTTATATCTCAATAAATTATGGTATTGAAGGAAAACATATTCATTTATTAAATCATATAATTAAATTATACTTAATAATGATCATTATACCATTTCTACAATTATATTATATTTGTATATCCCTTATCTACACCTCCATAAACATCACATGGATGGATTATGAAGTATATGTTTGAGAAATATTGGATTTCACCCCATACCTTATGATTTAAGGGTAATCCATTTTAAATCCATGAGTGTTGAGTGGCTTTCATTTCTCACCATGGATAAAGTTACATGAATCTTACTTTTCATTGCGTCGAGCATAGTAATCACCTTCTAAACTTATTAATTAATTGAGATTTCATAGTCTATGATCATCTCCAACCATATCCATTTGTGGAAATTCTACACCCAAAAATTGAATATATAAATTACGATATTATGACCAATATATATATATATATATATATCACACTTCTCCCTATAGAGATAACACCTCCAAATTGATAATGAATATTTTACTACCACTAACTCAAAATCTGGGGTTGGTTAATTTTTTACATACACTATTATTTATCATCTGTAATGAGCTACCATTATTTATTTTTTCATGAGGAATCATCTAATACATTATATGATAAATATATATATATTATAATACCTTTTTTTATATATGATATGTTATATACAAATACCACAACCAAAATTCTCACAAAATATATGATACTTTATACACATTCATTTTCTAATGTTACCAATATCCCTTCTATGATAACATTGTTTTGGGATTTTACCATCTCAAGAAATTAAATAAAATAATATATAATATCAAGAAAATCAAGGAAACATATAGATCTATATTATACTGGTTGGTCTCAGAAAATCTCAAATCACCACAATCATTGAAATTTTTTTATATAAACTATATATTATTATTACATATCCAATTAATTATACATTCATAAATTAAAATTAAAAAAAATAAATTTTTCAATGAATTTCCCCATTCTCATGGACTTTATCATTTTCCTAAAATAATTTTCACACTATTCCTAACGCTAAGACTATGAGGTACTACAATTTATAATTATTAAAGGTAACTAATTGAGGTAATATCTAATGAAACTATTCTACAGATCTTACATGATGGAATGTGTATTTATAAGTATTTATTACATCATTATGAATTCATAATATCCATATTATTTAGAAAATTATTTTTTTGGGTACTCCTACTCATTCAAACGTCAATTGATTATATAGAAAAATATTTTAAGCATTGAAAACCTTTGATCCCCCATAACATATTGATTATGTAAATTGTTTTTGTGAATAAGATAATTATTCTTGACTATGAAATAAAAAATTTACAATTATTTATATAGAGGATTATTGATCTATAATTATTCTTTAGAGAATTAACTTAAACACCCATTAATGGAATACATGTATGAATAAGTCCCATATTGGGGTTTCATTATATTTCATTTTCAATTCATCAAAAACAATCAATTCTATTGTATAAATAGTAATTGATAAAAGTATATCACAAAGTATGAATTAAATAGAAAAATAAACCTAATAATTATGGTGATGATCATTAAAATCATCAAGAGAAACTCCTTTTTATTCAATTATATTTGTAATATCCACAATATTGAGTTTCATTAAAAAAATTTATGCTAAATACAACACAAAATTTTTTTATTAATGTAACCGCAAATGGATTTAAAAATAAATTTAATATTGAATGCACAAAACATTAAGTCTCTACGAAACAACAAATGTTTATAACCAAAACAATAAACATAATTTTTCCACATCTGCAATTTGAATTTCGAAAAAATGGAATACTTGATTTTCTTCGGTAATATAATTATTTTCTGATATGATTAACATAATTTTTTTGGCAAATAGTGACATGGTTTTTTTGAATAGTAATGTTACCCTTATGAATGGTAATATGACCCTTTAGAATAGTATCCAAAAAAATGAACGTATAAATATAATTTAGGCACCTTAAAAATGAAATATATTAAATAATTAAGTGTTTGTTTTTTTCTATTGAATAATGAATATTTTATTATAATTTTATATTTAATTTATTTATTTAAAATAAAATTCGTTTTCATAAAATATATTCCGAAAAAAATATTTTTTTGTTCTATTATTTTAAGATAATTTAATGAGACATTAGTTATATCTTATAGTGTTATAAAATTAGATTTAATTTTAAAAACTATATTTTTAGACTAAATAATGTTTTAATTTTAAAAATTAATTTCTAAAATTTAGAAAACTATTTTCAAAAAATTGAGTTCGTTTTTTAATTCTACACATTAATGTTTTTAGATGATTGTTTGGTATTTTTATGAAATAATTTAATTTTTGGTAAATAATATAAAAAATAAGACAGTTTTTAATAAAGTATTATATTTTTCATGACATCATCATGAAATTATTATGATATAAAAATTTATTTAAATTAGTTTAGTAATTAAAAAATAATATTACAAGTGTAATTTTTTATATAATTTATTTAGAACATTAAAATTATATATTTTGTTCATGTATAGAATAAAAATAAACTTCAATGTAGACATAGTGCCTACACATCGCAGACAAAGTAAAAAATGGTAACTTATATATATAATTGATTGATAAATGTTTTTCATGACTTAAATATTCAATATTGTGTATTATTTATTTCTTTGGTTATTAGTTTCAAATTATATTTCTATACAAGATAATACTTTTCTAAATGCAAGTGCAATGCTCATGCAAGGAAAGAAAAGACAAATCAACAAATTAAGGAAGTTTCTTTGATATGGATATAAGACATTAAAAACAATGAATGAATATAAATGATTATTTTTAACATAATTAGTTAATTTTTATTAAATTAATTTGTTTTTAACTTTTATATATAATGTAATCAACATTAACTCTTATCCAACATTAATGCATCGCTTGTGGAAACATATGAAAAATAAATTAAATGTTTTTAATTAAAATTATAATAACTATTCAAGAACACATAATCTTCATAAAACCTTTTTTATAAGTATGGATAGACCATTATATATCTTTTATTTGATTTGGGGACACATTTGACCCAAAAGAATCATTTTTATCCCATTATAAAATTTTATATAAAATCATGTCATGGTGTTCACACTATAAAAATTAGTTTGTATAAAAACAATTTACGGTCATCCCATGTTGGTTTTTGGAAATAAAATAGTTTTTAGAAATCTTATAAAACTATATTTCTTATACAATTTTATTTTCATTTTTTACACAACAAATAAATACCATTATGGATTTCACAAAGATGATGAAGTATTAATTTAAATAATAAATAAATTAAATTAATTAAATTCAAAATAATATACTAAATTTATTCTCAAATTTTAAAGAAACTTTAGGAATTACATATATTGATATGATAATTTTAAGAGATAATAAAAATTATATTTGAAATCAATACATTGTTTTTAGGTTTTTTAAGTCTAAAGTTATGAATACAATTTAATTTGGCAACATCATTTTTAATGAATATAAAATTTAAATAAAATATTTAAAATTGAAAACATTTGGTATGATATGTGATATATTATGATTTTTAGACAATTTTAATGTCTTAAAACCTATATTATATTTATTATATTTTTATAAATTTAGTAATTAGTATGTTACCCTTGTCCTCAAATATAAATAACCCATCCCCTTCCATTGAAAAACAACTCATTACACCCTTTACAAATCCAAATGAATATAAAAACCCCTAATAAACCTCTTAGAACACCTAGGTATGTGTTGGAGTTATCTATCTCAAATCACATAGGGAGTTATAGGGTTGTCCAAGAGAAGTCGCACCATGGAAAGAGTAAGTATCGATTAACTCCTACCTCTTTTCTTCTTCTCCTACTTCTTTCCCCTTTCCTTTGGAAACCATATAACATAAAAACAATTATGGATTGTGTTAATATTATATTAATTATGTTATCTAAATAAATGTATAATATATATCACGTATATAATTTTTTTCACTCCCACTCTTAGGACGACGTCCCATTAGTGGTCGGTTAACCTCCTATAGAGACATTGCTAAAAACAGTTTTTATAACCACCTCCATGGTTGGAAAATATGGATTATATATAATATATAAATTATTAACTACATTTATTTTATGATTTTTGAATTATTTAAACTAATTTATAAATTAAATTTTCTAAAATAGTGAAATTAGTGCATGGAGAAGAATTTTTTTTATGTAAAATATGATATCAAATAGCATCAATTTCATCAACCGAAATTAAGAAATGTAATCCAATGATTAAAATTGATAAATGTTTTTATAAAATGACTATAATACACTACTATATCATGGTTTTAATAAATATAATTTTTTATTCAAGATGCACAAAAGAAACATAATTAAGCAGGACTTTAGGTAAGGGAATTTTGTATCACTTTTAATTTTCATGATATATAAGCTATGATCACCTCCTATTTCTTGTGTGTGGTGTGTGTACAGACATATAATATTGGATATCAGGAATACATTCATCGCCACTATATTTAATAATTTATTTTAATATATTGGACTTATTATTTAAATTTTCAATGTTTCATGGGATGCTTTGACTATTTAAAGAATCTACCCTTTCTCCATTTAAATATTAATGATATTATCATATATATTTATTTTTATATATATAAATGGATGTAAAGAGAATTTTAGGTCTATTTTTAATTTCATTAGAATGATTTCAGAAGGAATATTTTTAATGTTTTATGTAATGTACTCTTTAACTAAAACATTGTTTTAAATATTTCAATATGTATTTATCTAAATATTCCAAATTAAGGTACATGTTTTAAAAATGGTTTTAAGGATGTATTTATATAGAAATGAATGTTTTAAAATTTTATTTACAATCAAAATATTTATAGTGGTATTTGACACTTTGATTTAAAAATATATTTTTAAAATATCTTCTTTTATAAATGTGTGGGTTTTAAATAAAGTATTTCAAAGGAGTATGTGCCTCAAGATATTTTAATTATTTTGATAGAGTATATTCATATATTTCAACATCCATTGTTGGATGTTATGTTTAATTGAGTATTATTCTTTAATGATTTCATATATTATATTGTATTTAATGGTTTAAGATTACTGTAACTATGGATGTGCTATCTTGATACCATTCACCATAATAATCCTAATGGTTAGTATTTATGTTCAATTAATATGGAATGTAGTTTACATTTCATATGTTACGTTTCTGTATGAATGTTTATTTTTATGAGGATTCACCCATTTAATATTATAAATGCATTATACATAAAAATAGATAGGTTGGTCTTGTTATAGCCACTTGATGCATCAGTATGTCTCATGAGACAATCTAGTGTCATGGCATGAGGCCTTAGTGGATTGGATATTATGGTCTTAGAATATGGCCTTGATGGTGTGATTGTGATGTCTGGTATTATCAATCCAATGGCATGTGGACAATTATTTATTCACCTTTCCTAATTATTTATATTTCCACTCTATTTATTTACCATTACTTAACATTGTAGATCACCAATTTTATATGGTTTATTTTTTCCCAGGATACGAAGAAGTATATATTAAATGACTTTTATGGATATTCTATGAGTTTTAGATGTTTTCAATGGAATTTATATGTTTTATTTAATTTCTAGTTGTAATGTTGATCTTATGTATGCATATAGTCTTCCAAAACCACTAAACTAATCAGTCCTTTGGGATACTACTTTCTTGTAGTCATAACATGTAATAAAATAATGCATCAACTCTAGAAAACTAGGGTATGGGTTTTACAGTTGGAATCAGAGGAAGTTTAGTAGAATCCTTGGAAACTAGATTTATGTAGTGTAGATTAGGGAATAAAACACTAAGATTGGCAATGAGGATAAGAATACAAAAACATCCTTGAATTTTTTAAGGAAGATATTATATGGATCTTCCAAGAAAATACAACTTTTTCTGGAAAATACTAGTGGATGTGGTTCTATACCAGATGTATTTAGGAGTAACAACTCTGAAAAGGAGTTACAGGCTTGACTCGGTGTAACCTGTTACACGACAACAGGCCTTACAACACACCTCATTTGACACTCATTGGGGATATTATTAGGAAACTTCAAATAAAATTTATCCACCATTATGAAGGATTTATTCCCATAATATAACCAAATTATATGGTTCTTGTATTTACAATTAACAAATTTTTTTATATGTTTTACAATTTTTGGAGTTATAGAATGTTCATAATTATATGTTCTAATATAATATATCGAATTATTTAGAAATTTCACCAAGATAACGAAATGATAACGTCACAAATTCATGTGATGAAAAGAGTAAGAATGATCATATATCTCATGGTCCTAATCCCTCAGTGTGAAGAGATATAGTCTCCCATGTATCCATATCAAATGAGAAAGTAATATCATTTGTTAACTAGATATGTATCGAATTATATGTGTCCTATGGAATTGAAGAGAAGTAAGAGAACAAAATGATGGAAGAGAAAAATATAGATAAAGGGAATAAAGTAAATAAATTAATTACCACATGTGATTATTGTGAAAATATTCATCATGATAAATAATTTATGGGAATGATAGTTTATTATAAGTGTGTTGAAAAAGTACACCATGTTCATGATTTCAAAGGAAAGGAAAAAGGTTTCCAATGTACAATGATTCAACTCCCTGGAGATGGGACACTATACGAATCAATATACCAAGCTTCAAAGGAATATATCCCAAATTATGTTACTTGATAATTCTCATGCTATGATTCTACCACTGATGAGTAGAATGATTAATATTCCATGTCAAGAATCATTTCATTTGAATATTTTATCAACAATGTACTATTTATAAGAATTATGGAATATAGGAGGATTGGACTACAATAATTTTTTATTAATGATTTGATACAACAAGGTGAATGGTACCAAGAAAATATATTAATTGGAAATAATTTTTTTTTGGAAATGAATGATTAAGAGTAAGAAAAATCTAACTATATTCTTGATGTTAAGATAATAATGAAGAAATATTTGATTGGGGTAAGTGTTGATACCTTGGAACTGATTAATAACTTATCGACATGTGTTTTATTTAATCATTAATAGTGATTACAAATCATATCCATATAAGGAATATATCAAATACCTTTTGTAAGTATGAATTCATGTTTCCAATATGGTTTTATGTTAATTAGAGTTATCTCCATATTTCATGTACGAAAATGCAGAAGTTATTCACATGTTTGGAATGTGAAAATTTAGAGCTTCTTAATATTGATTTAAGGAAAATAATCTATATGATTCATTGAGTAGTATGGTTCATGGAGTTCTAAATAAAATGAGTATTTCTATGGATCTCGTGTACAATGATCTAGAAATGATGGCTATGGGAATTATGAAGTAAGGGTGGTATATGATTTGGGAGGAAAGGAAAACTGAGCCCTAGGTACAATGGTCCTTTTAAAATTTTTGAGAGATTTAGAGACGAGACTTATCATTTGGTGATGTTGTCGAGCCTTTACAAATAACACAATGTGCTCAATGTCACATTATTGAGGAAGTACGTGCCAGATCTAACATATGTCCTCAGTTCTGAAGGTATTGAATTAGAACCTTACTTATCTTACCGTAGAGAGCCTATATGGTTTTGGGAATCTAGAGAATAAGTTTTGAGGAATTTGATGACTCGTCTAGTAGATATACTTTGGAATGTTTATAAACTTGAAGAGGCAATATGGTAGCCTGAGGAACATATGATTATAGAATACCAAAATAATTTTATGAGGTAACATTCTAGAATTTTTTGGATGAAATTTTTGAATGGAGGGGAGAATGTAACAACCCATGTAATTACAAATAAATTTAATATTTAATGCATGAAACACTGAGTCCCTACAAAGCAAGACTTTTTTATAACCTAGCCAATAAGAGTGATTTTTCCACATCTATGATTTGAATTTCAAAAAAATGAAATAGATGATTTTGTTCAGTAAGATATTTAGAGTCCTATAGGATCAACTTACTTTTTTTTTATAATAACATGACCCTTATGAATAGAAATATATCCGTATTAGTAGTAATATTACATTTATAAAAAAGTAATATGACCCTTTTAAATAGTTACCTAATCCATGAAACTATAAATAAAATTTAGGTACCGTATAAATGAAATAAAATTAATAATTTCCTGTTGATATTATTCTTGTGAATAATAAATATTGATTTAAAATTTTATAAATAAAAAATTTATTTTAAAGAAAATTCATTTTAATAAAATATACTCCTAAATCAATATATTATTTTCCAGTGATTTTATTATAATTTAATGAGACCATAGTTAATTTTTAAGGTGTTATAAAATCAGTTTTAATTATAAAATCTATATTTTTCGAGTAAATGTTGTTTTAATTAAAAAAATTAATTTCTCATATTTAGGTATTTGTTTTAATAAAATTGGGTTCATTTTTAAATTCTACACAACAAATGATTAGTATAAATTATTAGGATTTTTATGATATAGATTAATTTTTTGGTAAATAGTAAAAATATAATACAGTTTTTTATAAAATTCGTTATTTTTCATGGCATTGTTGTGAAATTATTATGATATAAAAAATTATTTAGACTATTTAATAAATAAATAATTATAGTATAAGTGTAATGTTGTTTATAATTAATTTAGAACATGGAAATTATATTTTTTTTGGTTAAGTATAAAAATCCTTGTCAATGATGATGCAATGCATATGTAGTGCTAACAATATAAAAATCAATAGCTTAAATATATTTATATTTGAGTACTATGTTTTCCTTCATGACTTATTTATTAATTAATACCTATTATTTTTGTCTGTGGTTTATAATTATGAATTTTAGTGCTATAAAAGATGATCCTTATCTAAATACATGTGCAATGATTGTGCAATGTAATAAAAAAATTTAACAAATTAAGGTAGGTTTTTATAGATATGTGATTAATTAAACATAATGAATGAATATAAATGATTAATTTTAACCTAATTAATTTTTTTTATATTGGAAATATTTTTATAACTTTTATATATGAAATAATTAACATTAATTCTTATTCAACACTTATTTAATAATACAAAACATAAATAATATATTTTTATTTAAAATTATAAGAATTATTAAATTACACTTATGTTGGATATACTTTTTCTATATGTATGGATCGACCATTATATATTTTTGGATTCAATTTTGTGACACTTTTGGCAAAAAATAACTACTTTATGTCCATTAGAATATTTTATTTAAAATTAAGTCAAAGTGTACACACTATAAACCATAGTTTGTATAATAATTTTATTAATGGTTTTCCATAAGTGGATTTTTTAAATAAACACTTTTTTGAAATCTAATAAAATTATAATTTTCATAAAACATTATTTTTAATTTTTAATCAATAATTAAATACCATAATGGCTTTCACAAGGATGATTCGGTATTAATATAATAATGAATAAATCAAATTAATTATATTAAAATATTAATATAAATATAATTTGATATTTTTAAGATAATTAAGTAATAAAATAGTTTTATAGGATAATTATATTATATAATCAAATTCATATTATAATATTTAGCATTATTTTTATGTTTCTATATTCAAAAGTTATGAATAGTGTTTAAATTGAAAAATAAATTTTCATGAATATAATAATTAATTAAAATATTTAAAATATATATATATTGAAAAAATCCAAAAATAAAAATATTAGGTTAACTATGTGATATAATGTTCTTTTAATACAAGTTTAAACTCATAATCCCTATACAATATTTGTTATATTTTTATAATTAGAGTGATTCCTAAGTTACCCTTCTCCTCAAGTATAAATAACCCCTCCCCCTTCTTTTGGAAAACAGTAATTCCAGCCTTTACAAATTCAAATATTTCTCAATTTCCTCAATCACAAGCCTCTAATAATACAAAGATATGTTCTAGAGTAATGTAACTCGAATCACCAAGGGATTTATAGGGTCGTGCAAGAGAAGTCACACCATGAAAAGTGTAAGTCTCCACTAACTCTTCCATTTTTTTATTCTTCCCCTTGGTATTTTACATTTCATTTAAAATATATATATTCTAATAATTATTTTTTGGAGTATATTAAAATTATATTCATTATTTTATCTTACATCATGTATTATATGTATGACATATATAATATTTAACTCTTGCTCTTACGATAATGTCCCATTAATGGCCCGTTAACCGCCTATAGGGACATTTCCAAAAACAGTTCTTACAGTAACCTTAAAGGAGGGAAAATATAAAATATAAAATATAAATTATTTATATATTTTTAATTAAATTTATTTTATTATTTTGGAATTTTTTAATGTGATGTATAAATTACATTTATGAAAATATTGAAACTAGTGCAAGGTGGAAAATTTGTTTATGCAAATTATGCTATAAATATTCATCAATTACATCAATTGTAATTAAAAAATATTATCCAATTATTATAATTGATAAAAAAATTATAAAATGACTCTATTTTAAATCAGGTTCATTGTTTTAATAAATAGAAATTTATTATTTAATTCGCGCGAATGTGACGTAAATAAGAGGGACTTTAGGTAAAGGAATTTTATCTCACATTAAATTTTTTAGACATATAATCCATGTTCACCACATATTTCATTTTTGTGGTTTATATAATCCCCTATTATATTTTATATCAGAAACACACTTATATTCAGGATATTTAATGATTCATTTGAATATATTGGGATTATAATTTAAATGTTCAATATGGTATGGGGCACTTTTAATGTTTAAGGAATTAATCCATTCCCCATTTCAATATTTTTTATAATATAATTCATATTTAATTATATTTATATAATGTTATATAGTTGAAAATTTAGGTATATTAATTAATTTCATTTTAATTATATAAAATGGAATATTATTAAGGTTTTAGGTAATGTACTCTTCAACTAAAACATTGTTTTAGATATTTAAAATTTTATTCTTTTGAATATTTCACATTAAACTCCAAGTTTCCAAAATGATTTT
Source organism: Viscum album (assembly GCA_963277665.1). Classification (NCBI taxonomy): domain Eukaryota; kingdom Viridiplantae; phylum Streptophyta; class Magnoliopsida; order Santalales; family Viscaceae; genus Viscum; species Viscum album. The sequence continues at coordinate 97,382,627 of OY728128.1, read as the reverse complement.
AAGGATGTATATATATAGACAAGAATTATTTAAAACTTTATTTCCATTCAAAATTTTCAAAGTTTTATGGGATACATTAATTCAAAAATATCTTTTTAAATGTATTATTTTATAAATGTGCGTATTTTGAATAGATGATTTGAACAGATTGTTTGTATTAAGATATTTTTAATGATTTTAATAGATTATTTTCTTCTATTTCAGCATACATTATTGTATTTTTGATTAATTGTGTTTTTTATTTCAGGATATCATCTACAATATTATATTTAACGGATTATGATTCATTGGACTATGGATGTGTTATCGTGATACCATTCACCGTAATACTACGATTGGTTAGTATTTATGTCTAATGATTGGGTAAAGTTATTTAAATTTTATATTTTCTGTTTCAATATGAATGTGTTTGTAGATTATTTTTGACACCTTATATATGAAAAATGAATTGGACATACTATGTGATGGGTGGTTCCTTCTATAACCCCTTGATGCATAAGTGGATCTCATGAGAGAGACTAGTGTGTTGGTCGAAGTCCATGATGGAATGGTAATTATGGTCTCAGAAGAAGGCCTTTATGGTGTTATTATGATGTCCATCATTATGCATTACATCATTATGAAACTATGTATTGACAGTCGATGTGTTTATTGAACTATTAGAGTACCCATGGTTATGTTTTATTATGGAATTTTTTATCAAGCTCTTATTCCTGCTATATTATGTTCAATCATATTTTTAATAGCTTGTGTACATTTTTTTATAGACCTTGAATTGTTATTTACGTTTCTGCTGTATATTTTTCTCTTACTAATCATCTATGTTCACCCCCTGATTATGTTTTATTATTCCACAGGATGTCAAGATGTATATTATTAATGAATTGTAGGGATAATCTAAGAGTTTTATTTGTTCCAAATGGAATTTATGTGTTTTATTCTATTTCAAGTTGTAATTTTTAACTTATTTATGACTTTATTCATAGAAAACTACTAAACTATTCATTCCTTTAGGATACGACTTTCTTATAATCATTCCAGTGTAATAAAATAATGCATCGGCTTTGGGAAACTAGGGTTGAGGCATTACAATTATTATCCATATAATATATGTAATTTCAAATATATATTCCATCTTTATTACTCAATTTAAATTTAATCATATATTGGTTACATGTGTCATATTTGACTTCTATATATGAGGTCCTTGTATATAAAACCAATCCTTTCCCAAAATCTCTGTAAATTTCACAAAATCATGTTTAATGAAATTTTTTGGAAGCACCTTATCACAAAAATATATTATATAATATATATAGATATTGGATGAAAACATCAAAACACTAGGAATATGAATTGACAAGTAAATTTATATCCATTATAGATATGAAAAAATAGTATTAACTAATTTTAATGATATGATGAAGTTTATTTAACTAATATCAAATAAGATGTTTCCAATATTGTGTGTTACTATAATAGCCCCAATATAATTATTTTTTCATTTATCCCCTAGTAAAACATATATATATTTTGTGAGTACATTGAAGTAATTATAAGAGTTCATACTCCATCGATAAAGAAAATAATTTCTATGTTCTCATAAAATATAACTCCTTCATTTATTACTATGATATTTTAGGATTATCATACATCACATCAGGTTCAAAATATGTTGGTTAGTTTTTATACTCTTATTCCTAATAAAACAAAAACCCAATATATTTAATCCATTATTTGATAATAAAACATAAATATTGGGAAAATGAAATATATATTAAATAACATTTTAGAAGTTTAACATTATATAACATAATAAAACCCACTATAGAACTGATATATTTAATTTCAATACATTCTAGAAATATAATTAAATTATTAATTACCAATTTTAATTGTACACATTGTAATATTCATATTAATTGTGAAATATGGAAACCTATGAAAGGTGGAGCTTAGAATATCGGTAAATTTGAAATGTAAGAGAAATCATTCGATGTAAAAAGGTGAGTATAAATTGAAAATTTGAGTATAATATCATAATGATGGTATATTAATAAAACATATAGAATTCGTAAAAAATAAACTAGGTCTTATAAATAATCAAACAAAAAAATTATTATTTTGGAATAAAATAAATGGGTCTTAGGAGAATAAAAATCACAATTAATGATATGAATCCAAAGATACATTACATTAATATGTTTTATAACATAGTGTTGAGACAATTATAGGGAATATAGATAAAAAAAGTGTTTTTTAGAGTTTGGTTTGAAATTATTCATTATTATAATCTTTTCATCATTCTTGTTTCTTTGATTAATGTATTCATATAGATTTTTCGGGCCTAGATACATGTATTTTCACCCTTTTCATGTTTCAGTAGATGGTGGTGCTTGGAGGAGTCCTAGAGTGCAGTTAATGTTGTTTAGTTTCTTAAATAGCAGATCATGAAGAATTCAGAAAATTTAAATGTTTTAAATCATGAATTCATAGATCATAGTTTAATTGAGATCATGTTCATGTCTTGAAATTCATTCGCTTATTTTGCAGTAATCTTAATGGGGTTCTACATAATGTGTAAAAATTATAGAATAATTTCTTTGGGGATTGTTATTTTTGGTGAGATCTGAATCCAAATATTTACATTATATGGAAGGATTTCATGTTTTGTAAATTCCATTGGAAGTTCACCTTTATAAATTGTAGAGGCCTTGTGTTTTCTCAAAACCTATTACCCTTTTCCCAAATTATAGGAGGAATAAATCTCTCTTCCAAAGAGATTTGGATTCATATTAATAATAATGTATTCACGAACTTCCTTCTTCTATCTATGGTGATTTGAGGCATGTTCTACCTCATCTATTTTAGTTGATTTATCTTGTTATACTTTCTTCTTATGTAACATTGATTAAAGGTTTTCTTTATGTTCCTAATGTAAACTTTCTTGGTTGAATGATGGTTTGGATGTGTCTTGGTTTTTGTGGATGGCTAGCACTTCTTTTGGAAGAGTTGATCAGGATCAAGGACATTCATTCATTCTCATGAAAAGATCATTGATTCACTTGATTTAAGAGATTTGTTAAATTTTATATTTATTTACATGAAATAATAATGTTACCATGGATTTTACATTTATATAAATTTAATTAACCTAATAATTATTTAATATAATTAATAATGATTTGGAATAGTGATAAAATGTTTTTTCTTTCTACTGTGATGATGTCTTGCCTCTTTATATTCTTGATAGTATGATATTCGTGTTATTCTTGTTATCATCTATTTTTGTACAATTGAATAGCATGTTGATGTGAATGGAAACTAGTATATAACATTAAAATGTAAAAAATTGATAATTAATTGTCTTAAGAAAAATTAAATTAGAGGAACATTTGATTCAATTATTTATTGTAATTTGGTGATAATAAAATTAGATAAATGCTTACACTTAATAAAATGTGATCTTCCATATATTAATGTAACTGATATTGATGTGTAGTAAGATAATTATTGTGGTTGATAATAATAAATTTCATGATAATGATAATGGTTTAAATACTAAAAGTAAGTTTAGTTTTTGATAGATTGTTATAGCTTTATTCCTCAGGCTTCCCAGAGTTTGAACATTTGATTAATGAATTGGTTAATTAGAATCGCAAAAATAATTGATTGTGTCATAAAGGTAGTTTCATGGGGCTGGGTAGATTGTCTAATTTTTAAGGCCATGTGCCTTCAGTTTGTAGTCGTGAGATCTCATTAATGTGAGAAGGCCAAATGACTTATTAACGAGCATAGATTTCTTTATTGTCTATCATATATTTTCCTCGAATCCTTCTATTGTTCTCTAGATGTGAGAATCACTATCTAATGTTATATGGGGTATGCAGGATGAGATTTGGAATTAGTGAAGGATGTTTGTGCCTATGATGGATGATATGATGGGGAATGTATCCCCAACGGACGTGGTATCAGTTAATCCTGATGATGGTAAGATACACCTAGAAAGGCATGTGTGTGTTAGATATGGGAACATAGACGGTTGAACAAGATGATGCTATGCATACCAATTGATTTGAAAATGGGATATGGAATGCTTAGTTGTGAATCTTTTTAATAATTAATTGATAGGTTTCTTGTTTTATATGAATTATATTCCCCACTTCATGATGATATTGGACGGGTTTGATGCATACCCCCTCTTAGTGGTGGCATAAGATTGATTTCCTAGTTTAACAAAAATATGTAATGACTGTAATAATATTGAATATATTTCAAAACTATGGTGTTGGGATATGTTGGGATGCAGTGAGATATTAATCATGATAAACTGGAAACTATATTTATATTATTCTAGGAAGGAATGGAATTTACAAAATTGATTAATTAATTTATCTTTATAAAATTTTAATGGATAATTTAGTTGATAATTAATTAATTAATTAACGAAAATGTAAAATGGTAATTAAGTTTTTATTTTAACACTTTTAAATTCTTATTTTCATATATTACATCTTGTATTAGAAATATATTATTGGAGTTTAAGTGAAATTAGCTTCAATTATGTCTAAGGAAAGGTTATATCCCATAGTGTGGTTGTGAGATATTTTATATCTTATTTATTCAATGATTCCATACATTTCTCTTCCTATTTAATTTAGTAATATTGAACCCCATTAGAATCATGGTGGGTATTTTACAAAACATACTAGTGTTAATATGGATGGATGGATACCCCCTCAAGGCCCACAAACATCTCTTGGTATTTTCTTGTGTTGGAATGTAAACTTTTTAGTTTCACTATATATTTGTGTAGTATGATAAGATGTATATTGGTTTTTTCACAGAAATTTATCTCCATATATAGTATACAATGGATTATTATAGGAATTTTGGTATTGGTTGTGATGTGATGTAAAACTTCTTGGTGTGTGGTCTGTTATGGATTGAGGTATAATATCGGATGTCTAATACACATCATACAGGCTATAGAGGATTCTAAAAACTACCTGGTTACTATATGGGGATGTGATATGGGATAATATGATGACATGATGAATGTGGTGCTTTTTTAGATACATTAACCAAGTGTATTTAGTCTAGATTTTTTGTGAGATTTGTCTTAAGATATACCACATTGGGGAAGAGCGATATAGTATTGGGGAAGCAATAAATTGGCACCCCTGACAATACATTATTATATTGTATGATCTCTAGTATGGGATTCATTCTCTGAGTTATCTGTGACTTAGAAAGGAAAATAGTATAACTATAAATGTGATGAGTAGGATTCAATTTTATTTAGTCTACTTCAGCAGGCTGTGATTATATTTTTCATTAGAGATTATAGAGTGGATCTAACTGAGTATGAAATTATGCTCATACTACATATTTATAAACACTTTTTGTTCATCTCAACTAGGTTAGAGATCAGGATACACATTATATGAATCTATTCTTACCCATTGATTTGATACTGAGAGCTAGGATGCTTAGTTTTGAATCGGTTAAATGGTCGATGTCAAGGTTTCTTATTTTATATGAATTCCATTCCCCATTTCATATGGTTGTTCCATGTGCTTGGATAAATTTTTCCTCTTACTCGTAGCATATAATGGATTTTATAAAGTAACAAAATTATTTAATGATTCTCATAATGATGAATAAATGATTAAACATTGTGGTCATCCAATGCTGGAATGCTATGATATATTAATCTTGATAAACTGTCCACTCTATTTACATCATTCTAGGAGGGCATTGAATTTAATCTGTTGATTAATTAATTTATCGTGAAATAATATTAATCGACAAGTTAATGGATAATAAATTAGTTAATATAAATGGAAAGAGGTAATTAAGTAATTGTTTTTCTCTTTTAAATTCTTCTTTTCTTATTGGATATATTCTCTTAGCATTAGAAGCATGGAGTCCAGATGACATTAGCTACAGTTGTGTATATGAAATGATTAATCCCATAGTGTGGTTGTGTGATATATTATATCTTGTGTATTATGTGATTTTATAAATTTTACACCCATTTCATTTATGGAGACTAACTCCCATTTGATCTTATGATGGTATATTCCCAAACATCCTAGTGTCAAGATGGATGGATGACTACACCCTCAAGCACTACTTACTTCTATTGGAAATTCCTTATAATGAAATAAACAATTATTAGTTTTCACTTAATGGTGTGTAGAGTTCTTTAATAGATATTGGTTATTTCACACACATGTATCTCTATATATTTCATACAAAAAAAATTATAGGTATTATGTTTATTGGTTCTGATGTGCTGACATACTTACTTTTTTTATGGTGTGTGATGGCTTGAGGTATAATACCTTATTTCTAATAAAAAAACATATAGGCTCTGGTGGATCCTAAAAACTGCATGGTTACTATATGGGGATGTGATATGGGATGATATGTTGACATGATGAATTCGGTGCATGTTGTGATTCTGTGACTAGATGTATTCCGGATGGTTTTTTATTAGGAGAGTTGGATTAGGAAATTCCATTTTGGGGAAGAGTGACATAACATTGGGGAAGCACGAAAGTGGTACCCTTGATGTTTCATTATTATATTTTATGATCTCTTATATGTGATACTTTCTAGGAGTTATCTATGTTGTGTAATGGAAATCAGTATACCTATTTATGTAATGAGTAAGTTTCCCTATATTTCAATCTTCCTTAGCATGCATTGATTTTCTTTTTCATGAGAGGATATGGGGTGGATCATACTGATTATAACATTATTCTCATCCTACATATATATATATATATATATGAAATTTAGGTCATATAGACTTAGTTTGAGATTAGTAGATACATTACTAGTTCATGGTATTACAAAAGCTGTTCAGGCATCGTGGTAGCTATTATCTTTACCTTTTTGGTAAATTTAGTTTCCTTTATGTCATTAGAGTACTGAATAGAATTTCATGTTTACACATAGGATATATAAATTAATATATTTTTAGCATGTGTATATTGGTGTATCTATATTATCTCTTTGTTCTTTATGTTCTATTAAAAGGATATCCATCCCATATATATGATTATTAAACTATTGTTGCTACTTCCCAACCTCGGTATAACTAGAGGCAAGACATGGGTAGTCACCATATCCCTTCCCTTGTTTCTATCCCATGAGGGGTACTTGTTGGGGGATGGATATTGACATAGTGTAACTGAAGGTATATGTTTGAGGGATAGGATGGTGTTTGGAGTTACGAATTGGTGAGGTTGTGTTAGTTGGAAGGGAAATGATGTCATCTATGTTTAGTAATCATCATAAATAATAGATATTGTAATTATATTGGTATTTAGGTCCACATATTATCTGATGTAGAGTCTTTTATGTTTACTCTACCTACAATATAATGTGGTACTAGCTATAGGGTAGAGACCAAGGAATTGATCATGAATCGATCATCCTTAGATATATGTATTGAAATGGGAGACCCTTGGGATATGATAAATTATTAACTAGACAATAAAAAAAGTAATTAGTTAATGTGAAATAATCCATATTCTAGGCTTAGGAATATTATTTGTTTTTTTTATTATTTTATAGGGATTTAAGTCCACGTCCTCGTCATGTTGTCACAAATATATTCAGAAATTAGTTCTATTAGATCAATGAAGAGTGGACGTCAATGATGGTGAAATTTAAAGGAGGAAACTACAAGAGTTATAACAACTAATAATTTTGAATTATGGGGGATCCATTTTATATTCAGTCACATAATAATGGTGGGTGGAGGTTGAGAGAGATTTCATTGATACATTCTAATAAGGAAGATTGGGTATCATTTACAGTGACAATGTTGTGTGGAGCTATGAGGCAATGGTGGTTTTTATTGCTTGTGGATAGAAAAGATTTTACTTTATCATGGGAGAATATTTGTATACTATTTACATAATTTATCCCTTTCATAAATAATTAAGGAAACCTATTTCTATGAGCATCTTACAATTCCACTTCGGAGTTCAAGTGTATGAGATTTTTCGATCTATTTTAATATCTTTCCTTGGTATTCTCTGACCTATTTCCAAATTAAGAGGAATGGGATAGGAATTTAAAGGAGTCTTTTCAACTAGAGATCCAATTATAGGTATCCCTTTTTATACAGAATAGTTATCTGGAGGATCAAATAAGGGTAGTGGTAATTGAGAGGATGTAGAACAGAACCATGTATTCCTGGGAGGGGATTTATTTGGATTTCTAACAAAGTATATCTCCAACATAGGGTTACCAATTTCCCGGAAAGAGGATATTTCAATCATCTAGGGGTAGGTTACATCCCCCATATGATTTATCTAGGGGTAGAAGCTCTCAGTCATATTTTAAGGATTGAGAGACACGTTTTTCTTCTTGTGGCTGAGGTCATTAGTGGAAAGCGTTCCTAACCATTCTGTGTAGTTAGTGTGAATGAGGTGTCCCTATTCATCATCCTCTATTGAGGAAATTTCATCTGAGGTATAAGTAGTAGAGTGTTCTAGTTTAGGATTAACATAGTGGAGAAATATTAGGAAAATATATCACCAATATGATCATCATCCTCAAAAGCATAGTGGTACCATGGATTTTCTCATCAATAGGGATAGAGAGGTCTCATAAACGGTCTTGTAGATATTCATGGTCTATTTTTTCTAGAACAAGATGATTCATACATAAATTGAGGTACCCTTATCAAATTTTCAAAATGTTATCTTGATTTTTTTAATTAAATGTGATGAAACCATTAATATCATCTACACTCGTCCATGAATTTAGAATTGAGGTATAGTGGATTTTAGTGCTCATAGAATTGACTAAGATAGATGGTGGTCAAGAATATTTGTATGATGACTATTTATACAATGAGATAGATAGAGTTATTCACCCCTCTTATGTATACATCCTATGTCTATGGATACATCTATATGACATGGTCCTTAGCATGGATTGGATGTATTCGATGTAGGTTAACATTTATTTCATCATGAGTTAGGTTGTCCTCTAGAATGCTGATGGAGATCAAACTGTGTTTTATTTGTGGATGAGACCCTAAAATGGGTCAAAGTAATGTTCTTTCCTTATCTTCATTGATAGAGTAGTCAATTATAAGCACGTCATAGGTTCAATAATTAGTGATTTTCATGGATATTAATGGTTACTTTTACATCTCTCTAAAAGAGGTTATGGAATTACCACCTCAAGGGAGATCAATATTGTGATCGATCTACATCAAAGAATTTTTCTTATCTATAATCATTCATATATGATATCACATTCTATGTTGAGAGTTATATGAGTATAGCTCCATGATCTATTATAGTGAGGTTTTGTTTGACTATGTGTGTCACCTTAAGATGCACTAGTATATTTTGTATAGATGGACAATGAGGCTTTGTTGATTTCTATTTATTATCATCACTTTAACTAAGTGATAGTGATGACCTATAATCTTCTTCCACAAATTGATGATTTATTTGATCATATACATGGAGAAATTTGGTTCAAGGTGATCAATTTTTTGTAATGATATAATGAGATGCAGGTGAAGGGTGATGATATTACAAAGACATATTTATGTTCTACTCTTGGGAATTATTATTTCAATCTGATGCTACCTAGAGTAATGGATTCCATAGGAATTTTCATCGGTATGACAAAAGAAGTTTTTAGAGAGTTACTGGAAAATTTCATGCTTGTTTTCGTCAACAATATCCTTGTGTAATGAGCATATGAGGAAGAGAATAAAAACTATATGTATTCAATTTTGGGTGTTCTTCTCTTTAAGAAAATATTTGGAATCTTTTCCAAGTCTTATTGATAGTCTTGTAAAGACCATTCCATAGGGCATGTTGTGTCCCATAATATATTATTTTTATATCCTTCCATGATAGAGAAGGTTGTGTCTAAGAATCCACAAACATAGTGGAAGAGGTGTAAAGCTTCCACAAAATTATAGTCTATTAATGAATGTTCATAGATTATTTATATTAGGTTGAAACTCCTCTTATATACAGGAATAAAATTATCAGGTTTTCGGGGGGTCCAATTATTTTCTGGCAACAATTGTGTTCCTAAAAGAGAAGTTGGTTAGTGCTCTAGACCTTTGTTTACTAGTATAAAGAGTTCAGTTTGAAGTTTTTTTGATGATTTGTCCCATGGATGGGGTTTTGTTATGATATTGTAGAGGTTTTTTGTTTCATAAGGGTATTATAATTTACATCCTCTTGAGATTAATTATGACACCCATGATCATGTTTTTGTTGAAGTTGTGTTTTCTTTGAAATAGTTGTCATATTATCTCAACGGGGAGTGTTTTGTTTTTTTCCTAACCATAAGGGTTAGTGGTATTTATTCTCCATGCTTGACAAGAACTTTTTTTATAATTATTTTATATAATTATTTAATGATTATGAATTCATGATTTAATATAACCCAATAAAATGAAATGTTGAAGCTGATTCACTGAGTATGATGTCATGTAGTGATGGCATGAGTAAATATTGTGATTCATGGAGAGTGACTGAAGAACCCTTGATGATTCATCATGATATAAGAGAGTATGTAGGTATATATTTTCTTTTATATATTATAGTGCATTCAGATTTTGTGAAGTAGGTGGATGAGTCCTAAATAGGGGATTTTTAGGTGGTGGCCTGGTGGTACTGAGTTTTTTTTATAAATTCCTCTTATTATTTATTTAAGGATGGATATAATTTGGTGATGTACTACGTAAGTGTTTTCATTCCTTTGGAGTTGAAGGATATTTTTAAACATGAGTTTCATATATCATCTTTGGCATTACATCATTACGTAAAAAATAAGTAATCATATTTTTGAGGTTAGTTGTGGTGTCCTAGGTTGAAGCATGAAGTTGAAGATTTTATTTCTCAATGTGTGTTATTTCCAAATGTGATGGTCAAGCGCAATGTTCTTGTTGGATTTCCCAAGTTTTATGATGTTCCCCAATAGAAGTGGGAGGACAACTCAATGGAATTATTTAGGAAATAATCACGTTATTTTATAAGATAAGATTATTTATAGGTGATAGTAGAATATTTGATGAAATTGGCCAAACTTAATGAAATTTGGGATCCAATACCAGTAGAGTTTTTATTGAGGTAGTATCTGTAAGATGTTTTGTGACTTAATGGTGTCCCATGGATGACCATATCTAATAGGGATCATTTTTTACCTCTATGGTGTGTATAGGTATCCATTTTTATTTTTGATGTCAATTATTCCATTATAATACTTTTCAACCGTAGAAGGATAGTCAAAAAGAGTCGACGATCAATACTCATGACAAAATGATACAGTCCTGTATCATGGATTTTTCACTTTAATTTATGGATCACATTACCTATTATGAAATTGAATGAAATAAAATTTTCCACTCTTCCATTTTTATAAAAACAAATTAAGACAAGTATAGACAAACTTTTTGTTATCCATTGAGTTGGAATGGGGTCAGAGAGGCAGAGATTCATAGGCTGGAACTGGTATAGAATACACCAGAGATGGTACATGTAAGTCATTAGAGGATTAAGGATAAAAATTTTCATCCAAAATCCTATGAGGATCATAGCATTAGACCTATAAATATCTATTCTAGAGGTCATTCTATCCGTAAGGGGTCTCCTCATCATGTTAAGTAATTATTTGGTTTATAGATTAAACATTTTCCCTAGATTTTTTGACCTTTTTTGTGGTTTCTAGTGTTGGATGCATGGAGTATCAGATATCGCATCCCCCAAATATGATCCAGATATATGATGTTTCTTAGTTGTCTATGTTGAATCATTATCTTCATGATGACCCCTATGTCATTTATTGGGGTGAGATCAATCATGATGATGTTGGGACCTTTAGGGAGTGGGTGGTAGAGATCCAGGATAGCATGGAAAAGGGGTTTCTGGGCCATGTTATTAAAATTGATCATGTCTTATGGAAACATTATGGATTGGTGGAGTGTACTAAGAAACATGACTAGAGTATGATCAATCAGTTCCATTATATGTTTAATGTTTTTATCCACTCTTGTAACATTGTTTGTTATGTTGATATTGACTATTTTAGTTTATGATATAGTTTCCTCTTGTTTCTTATTTTGTCCTTACTCTTGTATGATAGGTATCTCCCCTGGGATAGTTTTTAGGGGATATTTATTTTGGTACATGGTTTTTCACATTTCATGCGATGTTTTGGTCATGTTCCTATTATAGAGAGTTCATTAATATGTATCTCACATGGTGGAAGTTCATAAAAACTCTCTTTGTTTTCTCTAAGATATTGATAATGTATTCTCAATGAAATTTTTTATGGGGTATATAATATAAGGTACCATATCTATTATCTATGACATTGTGTGTTTTTGAAGGTCATGGTACTTGGAGGAGGCCTAGAGTTGGTCCTAAAGATTTTGAGTGCCAAAATTTGGGAGTTGGGGGAATACATGATGTGTATTTGATTCAAATTGTGAATTCAATGTTCACAACTAGTGTGGGAGCACATTCATGGAATAAATTAATTTCAAAGCTTATTGAGGCTGGTCAACGTCGTTCTACATGACATGTAAATAATCATGATTAGTTTCTCTATGAAAATGAATATTCTGACAAGATCTAAAACCTAATATTTACAAGATTTGAAATGGTTTCATTTCATGTAAATCCACTATATAGTTTTTCTTTATAAATATTAGAGGCCTCATGTTTTCCCAAAAAACATGGTCCTTCTCTCAAAATCAAAGAATAAAATGAAGATTTTTATAATATTTATGGAATCACTATGATGGGTATTGATTCATGGCCTTCGTCTTTAATGTACCAGGATTAAAGGTACGTTCTACATCTTCTATTGTTGTTTTTATATCTAATTACTACCTATTTTTTATTCCATATGATGGAGCTAAATGAATATGTCTCTACTGGTTAATTTTATTGGTTTTTATTGTGTGGTTCCATAGAATCCTTCAATGGATGCAGATTTTTATGGGATAGATGACAAGGATATGTAATGTTGGTTCGTTCTCATGCAAATAATTTTGAAACCTTTGGGGTTTTAGATTCATTGAAAAAGCTAATTATTTATGTGAAATAACATATATATATATATAAAAATTTCTTACTTTATCCATTTGTATTGAAATGGAATTAATCTAAAAATTATTTAACTAGATTAATAAATAATTTTCCATAATTATTGTATGTTTTTTCTTGCTATTGTGATAATGGTTTGCCACTTGATTTTATATAGGGGGTCACATCAATGATTTTCCCATTTGAATTTATTTTTATGAAATGGATTTCCATTTGATTGATAGAAATTGGTAAATAATGTAATGAATGAATAAATTAATAATTAATTATCATAAGAATAATTAATTAATAGGAATGTCTCTATCAAATGATTCTTATAATTCGATGATAATCAAATTGATGTGATTCAGATCCATAATTAAATGTTATACTCCATGTTGTAATGGAATTTATAAAAAAATTGTGTCATGATAATTCTTGTTAATGATAATAATATAATGAATTATAATGAGAATGGTTTTAATAAAAAATTCATGTTTAGAATTTGATATCTTGTATGATATTGTTGCATTATGCTACCCATTTTTGGAACCTATGATTAATGAATCAGTTAACTCATGAAGAAATACTAATCTATTGTGTGATAAAAACATTATAGGGCATGGGTTTCCCATATTCTATAGATGTTCAAGTGCCTAATGTTTGTAGTGTGAGTGCTCATTTACATGTGAAGGATAGAATCCTTATTTAAGGTAATTGGTCACCCTACTAGTTATGGTATTTATCTCTTGATTCTTTGTGATTTGATCTATATTTGGGATCCAAAATAAAATTTTATATAGGGAAGGGAGACTAATATTTGATATTAGCATTGGATGGTTTTTCTGATGTAGAAGGTAGTCCGGAATGATGTGATAGCTGTTAATACAGGTTATGTCAATGTGAATCGATATATGCTTGTGGGTTTCGTGGATGGAACCAGAGATGATGAATGGATTTTAGGATTGGAAAACTAGTTGATGTTATGTTGACATCTTTGATTTTTGATTTTGAATATATTTAATTTATGGGGTTTTGGTTTCTTTTTTATCTACATTCTTTTCCCCGCTGATTGAGGTAGTTTGATGTGCTTGGTTGCAAGTTTCAACTTGGTGGTAGCATAGGATACATTTCATAGAGTACCTAGACAATGAATGATAAGGATAATGTTTAATAAATGTTTAAACTATGGGTTTGGTTGGTGATATAATACAATGAGATAGTAATATTTCCATACAATAAAATCAGTTTGCATTATGCATTGTGGGTAAAGAAATTAATCTAATGATTAATAAATGTATCATGAAATAATAATAATTATTAATTTAATAGATAATAAATTTATGAAAAATGTAAATGATAAAATTCAAATATGTAATTAATTCATCTCATTTTATTCTTTTGTGCATATAGGATATCTAGTCATAGAAGTTGTAGTCTAGAGTCTGATAAATGTTAGCTACACTTGATTCAAAGATAATGTTATTCTTACAGTGTGGTCATGAGATATATTATAACATATATATTATGTGAATTCAAACATTTCCCTTCCCATTTAAATTATGGAAAATGACACCCAATGGACTATGGGAAGGTGTTTTCCATAACATCCTAGTGGAATTATTGATCGATGACTACCCCTTGTATCCATGATCCCTTCTCTTGGTAGTTACTTTTTCTAGTATACAAAATAATTAAATTCCCCATATATGTGTGTAGAGGGATTTAATGGATTGTGGTTATTTCAAAATCTTGTATCTCCAGATATATTATTTAAATGTTTATTCTAGGTATGATGTGTATATGTAGTGATGGAATGAGGTACTTACATGGAATATGTGGTGTGATGGATTGAGGTATAATAGCCAATGATTGATACATATCTTATAGGTTGTTGTCGATCATAAAAACAAAATTGATAATATATTTATATTTGATATAGGATGATGTGATGGTGTGATGAATGAGGTGTATGTTGTGATTCATTTCCAAGATGTCTTCCAGATGGATTATTTTTTAGGGAGACGGCTCAGGAACTAAGAGTTTATTAAAAAGTGGAAAACCAATGGGGAAGTGGGGGAAAGGTACCCTTATTGATACAATATTTAACTATATTATCTATTTTATGTGATACATGGAAATCTATATACTTGTTAAGGTTGGGAACATAGTATTACTATTTAGGTTTCATGTTAGTTTCACAAATGTACATAATGTTTTAGCATGTTCATCTTTATTTGTTTCACAATATAATATGGGGAGGATCCAACTTAGTATACTATTATAATCACCATAGATATATATAAATTGTTATTCATTTTATCTGGATAGGTTTTAAATTAGGATATACATTAAGAGATTGTGGTTTTGTAGGACTAGTTTGGTAATTATGGTTGTTTTCATCTCTGCCTTCTTGGTATATACAATTTTTGTTCAGTGGTTATAGTACATTATCGCATTGAATATTTTCTCATGGGATATATATATATATATATATATCTGAGTGTGTGTATGTGTCTTCGCATGTGCAGGTACTTATTGTTTCATCTATCTTATCTCTCTATTATCCTCAGGATCTCTCTTGGGGTAGTGACTTCTATAAGTATGATTATTTCTCCCTCAGTGCCAGTATATAACCTATGGCCTATAGGAGACAAGAATCATGCATTCACCATCTCACTTAAATCATTACTATAAATGAAGGTATACTATTTTTTTTGGAGGAGAGTCATGACATGGATTGTATTCATAAAAATCTTGGATTCGGGTATTTGATTCGGATCAGAAAACATCATTGGATGGTGATATCAGTTACAACAATCAACATTCTTCATAACTCACGGTGGGATCTCTAGTTATTCTTTCGATCACATTTTAAAGAGACATATTGTTGGTTGGGTTCATGATCTCTTAATATAACATGAAGTGGGATGGTGAGATTATAAAACTTAGGGGCTCCCGGTATTGTAATAAATCATTTAATGTTATTTTTAATAATGTTAGCATAGTTGGTTTAGTGAGGTTGCTCACAGTCAGTATACATACTGTTAATAGAGGGTTGGTTATCCATGTAAAGTACAAATGGGGTTCACATTTTGCATTTTTAACCGAGTATGTTGCAATTTGTTTCACCATGAATGGTCACCTTTCATGTCCAATATACTGATCATGAATATGCCAACACTTGAAAAAGTTATTGTGATCATGTGCTATCTTGAGAATCAATGTACTATGTTAGTTATGTGATCGATCGCCCTTCATGTAGAAACTTCATTTTTTTCAGGGGAATTTATCATATTCAGTCTGTTTCAACAAACAAATATTGAAAAATTTTCTTCTAATTAACTAAAAAACGTAAAATAATTGAATCCAAAATTTTAAAATTAATAAACATTAATTTCAAATTCATTAAGATTAAACAATTAAATTTAGATTTTAAAAAATGAAAAACAATTACCATTAAAAAATCATATTATTTTTTCCAAATTGAAATTTATTATTACATTTTTTTCAAGTATATTCAAATTTAATAAGTCCACTAAAACTGAAAACATAAATCCATTTTTGATATGATTCTATCTTAGATTCAAAATATTTTCAATTCATAATTTTAATATCCATTTCATTTCAATGGTTAGATTATTAATTTATATTCAAAAATAAATATATGCAAAAACCACATATAAATCATTTAATCAATTAAATTAAAATTTATTAAAATTAAAAAACATTTATTTAACTAGGAATTAGATTAAATAAAGGGGTATTTTAATTAAACCATTGAATTTTATTAAATTATAACACTCATAAACTTCTTTTTAGATAATTCCATTTTATTATGAATGAATGTTATTGTTATCTATTTGGTATTATAAAGTCTATATCATTACATGCAATTTGTATAAAGTTATTATGATGAAGTAAGGGATCAATGATAAATTCCATTATATATCATTTGTAATCCTATTAATTATAATACATTACAATATATATTTTTCTTATTAAAACATATTATAAATCAAATTATTATATATATACTGACATACTTCTCTTACCGTTAATTATACCACATTCATATGTTATTATAATGATTTAATAATGTAATATTTCTCTTTATTATGTGGATTGAATTCCATCAACATTTTAAATGGATGGGTACCCAAACATTCCTTCTATATCTTCTTATAATTGAAGGTATTTCATAGGCTGTGATGTATTGAGATTTTTTAGTGCAATAGATGGTGGTTTGGATATCGAAATTGACATTGGATGAGGTGTGATATCCTGGGTGTTTTCTATAGAGACGTTATCAGGCATGTGGGGAAATATCCCATGTGTCTTTGGGTGATATGGGATATAACAGGCATCTACTTGTGAGATGTGATGTGGCAATTCCTGGTGTTTTGGTGATCCATGGGGTCTTCCAGTGATTTGTGTTGTGACCATGATTGTGGGGGGGTGTGGTTTATAGAAGAGACGATAGTTTTAGGATATATGACATTGGGTTTGAGAGTTTCATACCAGTCTTAAAGTCATGTGGGGTACCCTTATCAATGTGATTAATATTATATTATATTAGATGGTTGACATTATTTCGTGACAATGTGTTGTTGTGGTAGGTATGGTTGTTATTCCTTGATAGGTGTTGTTGGTTCTCTTATTTTCTAACAGGTGCATTAGTATGATTCTTTCATATGTGCATGAGAGAATTGAGTTTTTTCTACATAGTATTATTGTATGATCACCCTACATATATAAAACCATTTTCATGTTTCTAGGAGGACTACATGGACTCTGTTTTATACTTCTAGATTGAACCTTTGGATAGTTGTTGCATCACATCTTTATATTTTCTTTTGGATATTTACATTGAGACATTATTTTATCTCTATCAGTTTTCTTTATACTTTCATGTGTGATGTTTTTTGGATTTATTTTTATATTATTTCATGAATTTTTTTTGGGTGATTTATTCTATCCTGTAATCATATTAAATTATATATGGTAACGCCTCCCAAACATGACAATTTTGTATACCCTAGGTACAAGCCTCCAACATGTGGCCTACTAGAGGTATGACCCAGGGGGTCATTATCTCTCTCCTCCCATTATTGTATCATTGGTCAGTGGGGGTCATGAAATAGGGGATTCAAAAATGATGTTTGTGTGATAATATTGATATTTGAGTATGAATCAGTGATGATTTCATGGGTGGTCATGGAAATACATCCAACGGAACTTTGTGTGTGATATAGGCTAGGGAGTCCAACAATGACACTTGATATTATGACCCTATGTGATCTAGTTCACAGAATCTGAGCATATTGAATGACAAAGTGTGGTGGACCTATTTAAATTGAAGAGACCTAGGAGAGGTACATGAATCATTATTAATTATGTTCTTTTTATAATTGGGTTGTTTGGTGGTAGTTGGATTGAGATAAAATAATAATAATAAAATGAGTTTAAATTAATCATTACAAAAATTCAACCATACCTAGATTAGGAAGATACTTTTTCCCCTTTTAGGTACGACTCTTGTTCATCATTAGCATGTGGATCTGGTAGTTGAGGTTCAGTAAGATGATCTGGTTGATCATCATAGTGTTGATCTAGTTGAGGAGGATGATCATTTTCAGAGGATGTTGTATGCTTTCCTGTGATAGGATTTGGGAAATTATGAAGGTGATGTTTCATATGTGCAGAGAGAATGCTTGATATAGGATCTTGATATCACTTGAAGTTTGATCCAGGACACAACATACTACTATATCCCATTGGTAGTGAGTCATATTAAAAGAGAATCATGTCAATGGTGGATACTATATCTGGGATAGCATAAGGGGGAAGGTGATTTCTTGGGTCGACTTCTTGAAGGACTTATGAGAATAGTTCCTTTTGTCTACCATGGTGGAATTGAAGATGTAGGAGTTTATTATCTTCTATTAGGGGTGCATGTCATTGTGAGAGGTAGGAATCATGTTCATGGACCTTCTACATTTCCCCAGATCTTTTTTCCAGATGAGGTGTCTTGTGAGAGACGTCTTGAGGATTCACTTAATCCGTCAATATAGTATGGAGTTACTTAGTTTATGTTGTTGACATATATATAGGTTCAGAAGTAATATGTGATCGATCAGATATACAAATTATGTGTTTTTTCAAAGGAAGATAACAAGTGGTGTTATTCTAGAAGAAGATTTATTAGTAGCAGGTCTCACGAATGAGGACCTTTAAGGATTCCCTTGGCAGGAGTCAACCTCAGTAGATTCTTTTCCTACCTTATAGGTCTAGAATATTCCAATAATTATGTGGTAACCGTTGTGATAGTTTGTTCTGGTTGTGGGGTTTTTGGAAATCTCCAGAACCCATGCCCATTGGTTCACCATGAATAGTTTCATGGATGTTCATAGGTTCAGTGCCAGCCTCAATAGTAGTTTCCTGTGAGACCATTTATGCAGTAGGGGTAGAATATTTTTTCTCCGCTAAGGGGAGATGCATCTGGTAGAGGATGAACTAAGGATGATTCTCCTATTTTGGGACCAAGACCCAAGTATGGTCGTGAAGGTGGCCATCAGAAGAGAGGTAGAGGAGTTGGGTGTGGTCAGTTTCATGCAATGGAGGAAGTAGTTCCAAAAGAGCTATAGATTTTCAAAAGTATAATCAGTTTTTTAGTACCCATGTTTGTGAATTCTTTGATTCAAGAATTTTGAAATCTTTTTTAGCACCCACTCTATCCCCTGATCTGGGACAAGGAATGGAACGAATTCTCATTCCCTTAGTGTTGAATACTCTATTTGGATGCTACACCGAATGTTTTGATGTGTTGATTGAGTGTAGACAGATGATGGGGATGCATTATTGCCTTGTGTATCTTTTATATCTACAAAAAATAATATTACATCCACACCCTTGACTGGTGGTAATCTAGATGTGCTTTTATCAACTACTTCCATAGGAGAGTTTTCTTTTCAAATGTGGATAGCCATCCTGTGGTTTTCATCGGATAGTGGGGTTGTTAGGATAGAAGTTGGTGAGTGGATACCCTTCATTATTTGATGGATTCTTTTTCTAGAATTAGGGGACACTATGTTTTTCGAGGTTCCTAGATTCAATGGGGATTTCTTGGATGTTTTTCCAAAGGAGGTTGTGATACTACCCCATGTTCTGTTGTTGAGATTTTGATTTACTTGAAACATGGTGATTCATGTATTTCGATAGATCCTAATATAATGAAACATTATGATTTGTGGGATTTGAAGAATTAGATTTGTGATCTATTGTAGAAGTGTTTTATCTGGTCCAATGTGTCACCATTAAGTTCTCCATTGTTGTTCTCAAAGAAGGCGGACGGTGGCCTGAGGTTGTGAATAGACTACTGAAGGTTGAATTAGGTGATGTTAAAAAGGGATACCCTCTTCAAATGATAGATGATCATTTAGACTAGAAAAGAGTGGTGAGTTAGTTTTCTAAGAACAATAAATGGCCTAGATATCACAAGTTGAGGGTGAAGGACAGATAGGTCCTGCAGACTTCCATTAGATGATGGTATGGTAGTTTAGGTTTTTAGTCAGGCCATTTGGTGTTACAAATGCACCAACCATTTTTTTAGGGATTCTAAACTCTGAGTTCCACGAGTTCCTAGATCAATTGATTATTGTATTCATCAATTATATCTTAATATACTCATAGATAAATGTGGATAATGTTGAGAATCTCAGAACTACCTTTCACATTCTACCACACCACCATCTATATCGAATGTTATCCAAGCATATGTTCTAAATAAGAGAGGTGCATTTCCCCGGGCATGTCGTGTCTCGTCAGGGTGAGGGAGTAGGCCATTTGATGTTTGATGCTATTTTTATTTGGAAAAGTATAATAATGTTGTAGAGGATCATATATTTATTGTCCTTCCACATAATTATCGGAGTATTGTACCTGATTTCACATGATTTGTATCCCCATTGATTGTTTTGACCAGGATTGTGTGTGGAGTGATAAGTTCCAGGTAGAATACAATTACATTAAGGGGATGTTGTTTAGTGATCCAGTTCTTTAGGTATTTTAGGAGGGTGAATTGTTTGTTTTGTTTTGTGATTCTTCATATCTGGGTTTGTTATGTGTTTTAATGTTGTAGCGGGCATTGATCTCTTTTTGGTCTAGGATATTTTGTCCCTATGAGTATAACCATTCCATCGGCGATCTGTATTTAGTAGTGATAGTTCTTGAACTAAATTTGTGGAGGAATTACCTCATTGGGGAGTGTTTTATGGTCTTTATAGATCACAAAAGATAGATTTATATCTTTTCCATGTAGTATTTTAACTTATGGTGGTGTAGGCGGATGGATTGTCATCAGGATTATAATTTTGAGATACCATAGACCTTGGAAAATTGGAATATTTTGGAGAATTATTTTAGGAGGAATTCATGGGAGGGTGTTTATCAAGAGTCTGGTGGTTCTTGGAGGGAAACGGAGGAGTTGGAAGTCTTCCACATAGATGAAAGATTGGATAGTGGAAGAGTTTTTTTGTATCAAACGATGGATCATTCTTCTCAAATGTAGTAGGTAGGGGAGTCAATGTTGGGAGACACAGTGGAAGAGGTGAAGCATGATTAGTTTTTCCATGGAGATACTTTAGAGGGATGGTCATAGGATAGTCATAACCATATTTCATTTTTTGGGAGGTTGTTTCCGTAGTAATGTGATATGGAGTGCTTTGTGAGTTTCATAAATCACCTTTGGCTGCACAAATAGGATTTTACAAGATATACCATGGATTGAAGATATAGTTTTGGAGGCCTAGTATGAAATGTGTAGTAGTGGATTTTGTGCCAAAGTTCTTGTTTTCCCTTATTATAAAGGCAGATCATCATGTCCCTAGTGGTTCGTTCCAACAATAGGATGTTCCTGACTAGAAATGTGATGACATCATGATGGATTTCAATATACAATTACCCAGATGTCAGGGTGGTGTTTATTAATTCTGGGTATTCATGTAATAGTTGGATAATGTGGCCCACTTCATAGAAATCAATGAGTCTTGCATAGTAGATACACTGTCTAAGAGGTATGTGGATGATGTGTTGTGGATTAATGGAATTAAATGTTTTTTTTTCTTGGATCTAAATGAACATTTTGACTCATCAGTATATAGTGGTTTTCACCATGATCTTGCCACTCACATACACCTTAGCACTACATTCCATCCTCCGAAAGATAGGTAGACAGAATGGACAATCTAGTTGTTGGATGATATGTTGCAATAATACGTCTTTGACTATGATGGATCTTGGGAATGTTCCCTAACATTGGTAGAGATTTATTTCAATAATAGTTATCATATCATCCATTAGAATTACCTCATTTGAAGCTCTGTAAATGATATAGTATTGTTCTCTTATTTTATGGATTGAAGTTGGTGAGATAGACAATCTTGGTCTCAATGTGGTGCAGATCTTAATAGAGAAAGTATTTTTTGTCATTAAGAGGATGGAGGCAGTGTAGGACTAAAATATTTCTTTTGTAAATCATCGAAGGAGGCCCTTTGAGTTCGTGGTTGGGGGCCATGTGTTCCTGATGGCGTCCCCTAGATGTGTTCAGTGTATGTTTGGTAGAGGTAGTAAGTGTAACACCCCAAGATTTCATAGTACATTATCTCATTAAAATAATTCAAAAGCTTGTGCTACATGCAACACAGAGTTCGAGCGCACCACAACTTACCAAACTAGCTGTTCAAAAATTGTTTATGAATAGTATTAACAAAATTTTGAATCTTATATACTCTATATAATTTTAACATCCATATTATGTGTTTCTTAGACATAATATAAGAACAAATTCATTTTTCATATAAAAGAGGTATTTTCCAAAAAATGCAATTTTACCGCATTTTAATGGAGAACCCTTTTTAAAACCAATATTTCACTCTTTTAAATATTCAATTTAATGAAATTAAATTCTTTTTTAGAAGCAGGACATAAAAATTTAGTTTGGAGATGTTTTTGGTTCTTTTCTGATAACATTCCTATTTTGATGAATAGTGAAAAATACTAGGTTTTAATTGAACACTACTTTTTTAATCGAAACAATTTGGGGTGTTAGATTATGAATTTGAAATGTTTTAAAATATAATTTGATTATATTTTTATCATTAAATACAATTTAGGTCATTATAAGTAATTTCACTTTTAAATTTGAGATAAACCCATGTCTATCTTTTGATAGTTTTTACTTTTTAAAAAACCTACCTTTTGGTTTTGACAACGGAAATTAATTTTAAATTAATAAATGAAACTTATATGTTTTGAATTTGGTAAAATATAATTCATTTTAAAATTCATAATACCAAAATTATATTAGGGTTAATTTTTGGTATTTTTCTAAAAATGTTCTATTTTTTACGAATGGTTAAAAACACTGCGTTATTATGTAAAGCCAACATATTATTTAAATAATTATTTTGTTATTTAAATTTATTTTAAGTCAAAATAGATATATAATATCTATATATTTTCAGTGTAATTCATTGGAGTCATTTAATAATAAAAGTATATGTATAATTTTTTTTTTGAATTGTTTAGCATCTTTTACCCACATTCTAGGAGTATTTTCTAATTTTCATTAAAATAAATTTTACCGCTTCTGTGAGTTGAATTTCAAAAATCTGAGAGACATATTTAACATCAGTATGTAAAATTTGTTTCAATAAGATGAAAATAATTTTTTGTGAATAGTAACTTTTTCCTTTTATTTACCACGGTTAAAATTAAATACACTACTACAATATTGGTCTTTGAAGCCCCCTGACACAGGAGACTGCCTCTTGCGGTCGCTGAGATTTTCCAAGAAAAAAGGGGCTTCGCCCCCCCCCCCCTGCATCCTCCCTCTCACTCGACCTAGCCGCACGCCCTCCCCCGTCGACGCCCTCCCCCTCACTCCCTCCCCCGCGCGCCCTCACCGCCCTCCACCGCTCGCCACCCTCCATTGCTCGTCGCCCTTTCTGCCCTCTAACCTCCTCCCTCGTTGGCCTCCACCCTCTACCCTCTGGATTTGGCCGCCTTCCACCCTACGGCCATCCTCCACCCTACCCTCCGTCCCCTTCGGCGTACCTCCGCCCTTTGGCCCCAGCCCTCCGGCCTCCTCCCTCTCTGGTCTCCCACCCCTATGGCCTCCTACCTCCGACCTCATCCCTCCGCCCCCTCATCCCTCCCCCCACCCCCGGACAGCCCCCCTACACCCCAGACACCCTCCCCCCTCGCACCACAGACACCCCCCCCCAGCACCACAGACAACCCTCCCCGCACCCCAGACAGCCCCCCCCCCCCCCCACCTTGGACAGCCCCCCCCCCCCCCCTGCGCTGCCCGTCCACCGTCCCCTCACTGCCTCCTCTCCTCCGGCTCCCTGCTGCCGCCACCTCCCATCCCGTCCCTCACCGCACCGCCTCTGTCTTCGGCTCCCCTTTTCTGCCTCTCTTCTCCCACACAGCACCACCTTCAGCTCCCCTCCCTTCCATGTATTTAGCGCAATCAGGTATGACATGGGCTTTCACTTACATTATTATTTTATCAACAGTTCACAAAAAATTTATTAGTATTTATTTTAAATATAGTTGATTTGAAAAATGAAAATGTAATAAGTATTGTGTAAATGTTTGTTGTAAAGATATTATTATGGATAAGAGTTAGATTGATCTTTCAAATCAAACATCTAAGGAATATTTCAATGGCATTATGCAGTTTATTGACTTCACCAGAGGATTTTAAAGTGACTATATTAGTTTTCCATGTAGAAAATGTGCTAACAGATATCAATTCACATGATATACTGTGAGGGAGCACCTATTCTTTAATGGATTTCTGAAAAATTATAAGAGTTTGACTCATCATGGAGAAGACTATATTCGTTGTCAAAATACAAATGCAATTCATATGGATGTTGATGCAGGGATGAATGATCCAATGCATGAAATGCTTATTGAAATGGTACGTGGGTTGGATCCTGAAGGCATTGACATCCAGAATCTTGAGACCGGTGAGATAAATCTTCGCTTTGGTGCAGATCGTGATTCGTGGAGGTTTTATTTAGCACATGATGATGCAAAAACAAAATTATATCCTGGATGTACTTCTTACAATAAACTATCATTTATCGTGGAGTGGTCACATTTGAAGACTTTTAATAATTGGTCAGACACATCATTCAACATGCTTTTGGTGTTATTGAAAAGGGTTCATCATGTCGATGATAAGATTCCCGAGTCGTATTACCATGCTCGTAAGTTGAAAGAGAACGTAGGTTTTACATATGAGACCATAGATGCATGTGAAAACATATGTATGTTATTTAGAAAGGAAACTATCCATTTGGATATTTTTATGGTTTGTGGTGCTTCCAGGTGGAAAGAGAACAGGGGAAATCAGACTCAACAAAGTCAGATTGCGATACAGGGTAAACCGATTTCCATAAAGAATATTCATTACTTTCCCCTTAAACCGAGGTGGAAAATATTTTTTATGTCATCTAAAGTTTCTAATTTAATGAGATGGAATGCAGAAAGAGTTCATGAAAGTGATATGTGAACCCACCCTGTAGACTCTGATGCCTGGAAGGATTTTGATAAGAGACATCTCGACTTTGCTAAAGATGTTCGTAATGTCCGATTGGGATTCGCAGTAGATGGTTTCAATCCATTCAAGTCTATAGTTGGTGGAACTCATAGAACATGGCCCTTGGTGTTGGTTCCGTATAATCTTCCTCTGTGGATTTGTATGAAGAAACAATTTATATTACTTTCCACTCTAATTGATGGACCTAAAAGTCCAAGGGATAAGATTGATGTTTACCTTGAGCAATTGATTGATGAGTTGAATGAATTTTGGGGCAACGGTGTGATGACGTATGACTGTGAAAGGAATGAAATGTTCAAACTGCATGCTGCTTTATTGTGGACAATCAATGACTTCCCAGATTATGAAAATTTATCAGGATGTAGTAAAAACAAGGAATTTTCTTTCCCTTGTTTCAATAAAAGTAAAAAAAAATTATTTCTTAAACATTACAAAAAATGGGTATACATGGGTCACATACGTTTTCTCCCCCCTCAAAACAGGTTTAGAAATGATAGAGTGACATTTTATGGTTCTAGAGAGTTCATCCCAGCACCAATGATCATGACAGGAGTCGAAATGTTATCGCAGATTGAGGAAGAAAACATCCGCATGGAACATGAAATTCAGGATTTTGTGGCTCCTCCAGTATGTAATATTCGTGTTGCGGGTAGGCAGCATAGTCACAATTGGAAAAACAAAAGTATTTTTTATAGTCTTCCGTATTGGAAAACTAACATGCTGAGGCATAATTTGGATGTCATTCACATTGAAAAACAAAATTTTGTGATAATATATTGTGGACTATTTTATGTGTCAGTGGAAAATCAAAGGACCATGTTAATGCACGTTGTGATTTGGAAGAAATGGTTTTAAGGAAATAGTTTCATTTACAGTTAGATGATGGAAACAAGGCATATATGCATGCTGCACAGTATACAATGACTACAAAATAGAAAGAGACATTTCATTCCATTTTGAAGATGCTCAAGATGCTTGATGGTTACTCTTCTAATATTTCAATGTGCGTGAATCTGACGAGCAAGACATTGAAAGGGTTGAAAAGTCATGACAAACACATGCTAATTTAGCAGTTGATTCCACTCTCAATTTGTGATTGTTTATCCCCCAATGTTTTTCATCCATTGATTGAGAAGATTAATTGTTTTAGATAGCTTTTTTTAAGAAATCAACGAATGAGTGATTTAAAATGTTTGTAGGACCGCATTTTACTTACGCTTTGTCCCTTTGAGAAAGTTTTCCCCCCTCATTTTTTTATGTTATGGTCCACTTGATAGTGCACCTAACTGATGAAGTAATGGTTGTTGGTCTCGTGCAATTCAGGTGGATGTATCCTATTGAACATTATTTTAGTACATTGAAACGATTTGTATGCAATAGAGCTCGTCCGGAGGCATCAATAGCCAATCGTTATTTGATGAATGAGTGTACTAATTTTTGTGTATAATATCTTAAGGATGTTGAAAAAAAATTAGATAAGCCCTCTCGGATTAATGAAGGTTCAGTTGGAGAAGGAACCACATTTGATATGGACAACATCGAGTGGATACAAGCACATCGATATATCTTGTTCAATACTCCATCAATTGCACTATTAATGCAGTATGTATCTTATAACATTTATTGTTTAACTTTTTCATGTTTTGTTTAAATAAGTTGATCATTTATTCATCGTGTCATCATTTGTAGGAAACACATTAATGAGATAAATGAAGGGATGTATCATGCGACTGAGTTGAAAATTCAATAATCTTATTATGCATCATTTCATGATTGATTCAAGGATTATGTACGTATAAATTGATTTTCATTATGATTGAAGTATTATACTAATTTCTTTTTGCATATATCAGTATTGAATTTTATAAATTATGTAGGTTAATAAGCAGAAAGAGTGAGGGGACCCCACGCTAACTGATTAATTTATCCAAATGGCTAAGGGTCCATCTATAATGTCTCGTCGTTATAAAGCTATAGATGCTAATGGTTTTTGATTTCGCATTAAAGATGTTGATGACAAATGAGAAACACAAAACAGTGGCATCGGTTGTCCATTTGTCTATTCTGGTTATTACTATGGTCAATTGATAGACATCATTGATGTTGTATACACACACCGGTTGAAGTACATATTGTTACAGTGTAATTGGGTGGATTCAGTGCGTGGATGTAAAGTCAATCAATATCAGTTTTCATTGGTGAATTTTAACTATATGTTATATATAAATGAACAAGTTGAGAGTGAACCTTTCATTTTGACATCACAAGCGGAACAAGTATTCTTCGTTACTTTTCCTTCGAATCCAAGTTGGAAAGTTGTTGTCAAAATGTCTCGGTGAGGATTGTTTTTATTTAAAGAAGATGAAACTGAGACTATTCCGTTTGTTTCCCAAAAGCATGATCAACATACCGTAGTTCAATGTTATGAAGATATTTATTGGTTCAGAGAGGCTGTTGAAAGTGAAATGGTCTATTTTCATGCTTAATGAAAGGTATAATTGTTTTCCCGCTGTTCAATATTGAATTTCCTATGATATCATAAATTATCTAACCATTTTATAAATCCTTGTAAGTTTTAATCCTCACTTTTGGAAGTTCTAATGCCCCGGACAACACCCTGCACCCCAGACAACCCCCCCTGCACCCCGGCTAGCCCACCCCACCCCCGGAAAGCCCCCCACCCTACACCCCCGGACAGCACCCCCCACCTCAGACACCCCCCCCCCCTCACACACACCCCCGGACACCCCCCCCCCCTGCACCCCCCAGACAGCCCAGCCCACCCACGGACAGCCCCCCACCGGCACCCCCAAAAATCACCCCCCACCGCAGACACCCCCCGGAACCCCCCCTGCACCCCCAGACAGCACCCCCCCCCCAATTGTGAAACTATACAATAGACCAATTGGCCATTAGGCTGTTAGGCCATTAAGGAAATTGTCCATTTGGCCAATTTTTCAGTTGGATTTTATAACAAATGGCCATTATTTCATTATTCCAATTGTACAACTATACGATATGCCAATTGGTCATTAGGCCAATTAGATCAGCACACACTAAAAGGGTGCATTGGGTCCTCAAAATCACTCGAACGACCTCAGAATGGCATTAAATCATACGACAACAACTGCGGTGTGAAATGTGAAATGGCTGGGCAGATGCCATGTCAATTGAAAGTGTTGTTTGACCGTGGTGACCGGAAACGCGTTTCCGGAGTCACAAAAGATCAAAACAGAGTGTCACTATCGAATTCAGAGAAAACATGCTCCTCATGACCTGAAACCACACTAAAATGATAGGAATATTATTCGTGACATAAAGTAGGAGACGAAACGTCCATCGGACATGCGATGCGCGCGCTACGACCGAATGTGTCGTTTTCAGCAGTTCGGCGCGCTCTAAAAGGGTGAATTGGGTGGTCAAAACCACCTGAACGACCTCATAATTACATGAAATCATACGAAAACATCCTCGGTGTGAATTGTAAAATTTTAGGGTAGACGGCACATCAATCGAAGGTTCCGTTTGACCGCGGTGACTAGAAATGTGTTTCCGAAGTCATAAAAGACCAAAACGGCATGTCACAATCGAATTCAGAGCAAACATACTCCTAACGACTTGAAACCACATGAAAATAATAGGAATATTATTATTGACATGTAGGGGGAGACGGAACATCCATCGGACATGTGGTGTGCGCGGTACGACCGAATGTGTCGTTTTCAGCAGTTATGTGCGCTCTAAAATGGCCCGTTGGGTTGTCAAAACCATCCAAACGACCTCGGAATGCCATGAAATCATACGAAAACAACCACAGTGTGAATTCTGGAATGATCAGGCAGACTACATGTCAATCGGAGGTGCCATTTGATCGCGGTGACCAGAAACGCATTTCTAGAGTCATAAAAGAGCAAAACGGCGTGTCACGGTTGAATTCAGATCAAACGTTCTTTGAATGACCTAAAACCACACAAAAAATGGGAATATTATTCATGACATGTAGGAGGATACATCACGTCCATCGGACGTGCGGTGCACATGGTACGTCCAAATGTGTCATTTTCAGCAATTCACTACACTCTAAATGGGCGGGTTGGGTGGTCAAAACCACCTGAATGACCTCGGAATTCCATTAAATCATACAAAAGCATCCGAGGTGTGAATTTTGAAATGTTCAGGCAGACGGCACATCAATTGGTGGTGTCGTTTGACCGCGGTGACTGGAAACGCGTTTCCGGAGTCACAAAAGACCAAAACGGCGTGTCACAGTCAAATTCAGAGAAAACGTGATCCAAATGACCTGAAACCACACGAAAACGATATGAATATTATTCGTGACATGTAAGCAGAGACAAAACATCTATCGGACATACAGTGTGCACGGTACGACCGAATGTGTCGTTTTCAGCAGTTTGGTGCGCTCTAAAAGGGCTCGTTGGGTGGTCAAAACCACCCGAACGACCTCGGAATGCCATGAAATCATATTACAACAACCGTGGTGTGAATTTTGAAATGTTAGGGTAGACGGCATGTCAATCGAAGGTGACTTTTGACTGCGGTGACCAGAAAAGAGTTTCCAGAGTCATAAAAGACCAAAACGGCGTTTCACGGTCGAATTTAGAGAAAACTTGCTCCTAATGACCTAAAACCACAAAAAACGATAGGAATATTATTCGTGACATGTAGAAGGAGACGAAACATCCATCAGACTTGCGGTGCGCGCAGTACGACCAAATGTTTCATTTTCTGCAGTTCGGCGCGCTCTAAAAAGGCGCATTGAGTGGTTAAAACCACCCGAACGACCTTAGAATTCAATGAAATCAAACGACAACAACCATGGTGTGAATTGTGAAATGGTTTGGCAGACATCACGTCAATCAGAGGTGTTGTTTGACCTTGGTGACCAAAAATGTGTTCCCAGAGTCATAAAAGACCAAAGCAGCGTGTCACGGTCGTCTTCAGAGAAAACGTGTTCTGAATGACTTGAAATCACTCAAAAATGATATGAATATTATTTATGACATGTAGGAAGAGACGGAACCTCCATCAGACATTTGGTGCATGCGGTGCGACTTTTCAGGAGATCGGCGCGCTCTAAAAAGGCGTGTTGGGTGGTCAAAACCACCCAAAAGACCTTAGAATGCAATTAAATCATACGACAACAACCGCAGTGTGAATTGTGAAATGGTCGGGTAGACTACATGTCAATCGGAGGATCCGATTGACCGCGGTGACCAGAAACATGTTTCTGGAGTCATAAAAGACCAAAACGGCATTTCACGGTCGAATTCAGCACAAACGTCCTCTGAATGACCTGAAAGAAGATGAAAATGATAGGAATATTATTTGTGACATGTAATAGGAGACAGAACATCCATCGGACATGTGGTGCGTGCGGTACAACCGAATGTGTCAATTTTAGCAGTTCGGCACGCTCTAAAAAGGCGCATTGGGTGGTCAAAACCACCCGAACGAACTCAGAATTCCATGAAATTATACGATAACAATTGCGGTGTGTATTGGGAAATTTTCGGGTAGACGACACATCAATTGGAGGTACCGTTTGACCACGGTGTCCGGAAACGCGTTTCCAGAGACATAAAAGACCAAAATGGCATGTCACTGTCGAATTCTGAGAAAAGGTGCTCCAAATGACCTGAAACGACAGGAAAACAATAAGAATATTATTCGTGACATGTAAAAGGAGAAGTCACATCCATCGGACGTGCGGTGCGCGCGGTACGACCGAATGTGTCGTTTTTACCAGTTCGGTGTGCTCAAAAAGCCGTGTTGGGTGGTCTAAACCACCCGAATGACCTCTGAATGGAATTAGATAATATGAAAACAATGACAGTGTGAAATTTTAAATGCTAGTGTAGACGACACATCAATCGGAGGTTCTGTTTGACCGCGATGACCGGAAACGCGTTTCCGGAGTCGTAAAAGACCAAAACGGCGTGTCACGGTCGAATTCAGAGCAAACATGATACGAATGACCTGAAACCACACAAAAATGATAGGAATATTATTTTTGACATGTAGGAAGAGATGAAACATTTATCGGATGTGTGGTCCGTGCGTTACGACCGAATTTGTTGTTTTTAGCAGTTTGGCGCGCTCTAAAAGGGTGTGTTGGGTGGTGAAAACCACTCAAACGACCTCGGAATACCATGAAATCATACGAAATCAATATTAGTTTGAATTGTGAAATGGTCGAGCAAACAAAACGTCAATCGGAGGTTTTTTTTACCACGGTGACCGAAAAGGCGTTTCTAGAGTCAAAAAAGACCAAAACGGCGTGTCACGATCGAATTCAGAGAAAACATGCTCTGAATGACATAAAACCACACGAAAATTATAGGAATATTATTCGTGACATGTAGGAGGAGATAAAAGATCCATCAGACGTGCGGTGCGCGCGGTACGACAAAATGTGTCGTTTTTAGTAGTTCGGCGTGCTCTAAAAGGGCGCGTTGGGTGGTCAAAACCACCCGAACGACCTCAGAATGCCATGAAATCATACAACAACAACCGTTGTGTGAATTTAGAACTAGTCAGGTAGACGACACGTCATTCAGAAGTTTCGTTTCACCGTGGTGACCAGAAACACATTTCAAGAATCATAAAAGTCCAAAACGGCGTGTCACGGTCGAATTCTGAGAAAACGTGCTCCGAATGATCTGAAAGCACACAAAAACGTTAAGAATATTATTCTTGACATGTAGGAAGATACAGCACATCTATCAGACGTGTGGTGCGCGTTGTATGACCAAATGTGTTGTTTTTAGTTGTTCGGTGTGCTCTAAAAGGGCACATTGGTTGGTCAAAAGCACCCGAATTACCTCAGAATGCCATTAAATCATACGAAAACAATCGTGGTGTGAATTTTGAAATGGTCAGGCTGATGGAATGTCAATTGGAGGTGCAGTTTGACTACAGTAACTGGAAATTCATTTTTGGAGTCAGAAAAGACCAAAACGGCGTGTCACGGTCGAATTGAGAGAAAACGTGCATCGAATGACCTGAAACCACATGAAAATGATATGAATGTTATTCATGAGATGTAGGAGGAGATGACACATTTTTAGGATGTTCATAGGGCACGGTACGACCAAATGTGTCGTTTTCAGCAGTTCGGCGCGCTCTAAAATGCCATGTTGGGTGGTCAAAACCACACAAACGACCTCGAAATTCCATGAAATCATACAACAACAAATGCGGTGTGAATTTTGAAATGGTTGGGCAGACTTAACATTAATCAGAGGTGTTGTTTGACTGCGGTGACCTGAAACGCATTCCAAGAGTCATAAAAAACCAAAACGGTGTGTCACGGTCGAATTCAATGAAAACGTGCTCTGAATGACCTGAAACCACATAAAAACGATAGGAATATTATTCTCAACATGTAGTAGGAGAGGGCACATCCATTGGACGTGCGGTGCATGGTACGACTGAATGTGTCGTTTTCAGTAGTTCGACACGCTCTAAAAAGGTGTGTTGGGTGGTCAAAACCACCCGAATGACCTCAAAATTCCATGAAATCATACAACAATAACCGAAGTGTGAATTTTGAAATGGTCAGGTAGAGGGAACGTCAATTGGAGGTACCGTTTGACCGCAATGACTAGAAACGTGTTTCTAGAGTCATAAAAGACAAAAACAAAGTGTCACAGTTCAATTTAGAGAAAACGTGCTCCAAATGACCTGAAACCACACGAAAACAATAGGAATATTATTTTTGACATGTATAAGGAGACGGCATGTCCATTGGACATGCGGTGTGAATGGTATGACCGAATGAGTCATTTTTAGCAGTTCAGCATGCTCTAAAAGGGAACGTTGGGTGGTCAAAACCACCCAAATGACCTCAGAATTCCATTAAATAATACGAAAACAACCGAGGTCTGAATTGTGAATTGTTCGGGTAGAAAAAACATGAATCAGAGGTACCATTTGACCGTGGTGACCGGAAAAACATTTCTGGAGTCATAAAACACCAAAACAGCGAGTCACGGTCGAATACAGAGAAAATGTGCTCTAAATTACATGAAACCACACGAAAACGAAAGGAAAATTATTCGTGACTTGTAAAAGGAGACAGCTCATCCATCGGACGTGAGGTTCGCGCAGTACGACTGAATGTGTCGTTTTGAGCAGTTCAGTGCACTCTAAAAGGGTGCGTCGGGTGGTCAAAACCACCCGAACGACCTCGGAATGCTATTAAATCATACGAAAATAACTGAGGTGTGAATTTGCAAATGTTCGAGTATATGGAACGTCAATCAGAGGTTTCGTTTGACCGTGGTGACCGGAAATGCCTTTCTGGAGTCATGAAAGACCAAAACGTCATGTCATGGTCGAATTCGGAGCAAACAAGCTCCGAATGACCTCAAACCAAACGAAAAATAGGAATATTATTCGTGACATGTAGGAGGAGACGAAACGTTTATCGGATGTGCAGTGCTCATGGTACTACCAAATGTTTCATTTTTAGAAGTTCAGCGCGCTCTAAAAAGGCGTGTTGGGTGGTCAAAACCACCTGAATGACCTCAAAATTCCATGAAATCAAACAACAACAACCGCGGTGTGAATTGTGAAATGGTAGGGTAGAAGGCATGTCAATTGGAGGTATCGTTTGACCACAGTGACTGGAAACGTGTTTCAGGAGTCATAAAAGACCAAAACGGAGTGTCACGGTCGAATTCAGAGAAAAAGTGCTCTGAATGACTTGAAACCACACGAAAAAAAATATTAATATTATTCGTGACACGTATGAGGAGACGGCATGTCCATCGGACATGCGGTGTGCGCGGTATGACCGAATGTGTCGTTTTTAGCAGTTCGGTGTCCTATAAAAGGGTGTGTTGGGTGGTCAAAACCACCCGAACGACCTTGGAATTCCATTAAATAATACGAAAACAACCACGGTGTGAATTTTGAAATGGTGAGTTAGACAGCACATGAATCGGAGGTACCGTTTGACCGTGGTGACCGGAAACACGTTCCCGGAGTCATAAAAGACCAAAACGGCGTGTCATGGTCGAATTCAAAGAAAATGTGCTCTGAATGACCTGAAACCACAGAAAAATGATAGGAAAATGAATTGTGACATGTAAAAGGAGACAGCACGCCCATCATACATGCAGTGCGAGCGGTACGACCGAATGTGTCGTTTTCAGCAGTTAAGTGCGCTCTAAATGGGCGCCTCGGGTTGTCAAAACCACACAAACGACCTCAGAATGACACTAATCATATGCAAACAACTGAGGTGTGAATTTTGAAATGTTCGGGCAGACAGCACACCAATCGGAGCTGTCGTTTGACCACGGTGACCAGAAACGCCTTTTTGGAGTCATAAAAGACCAAAACGGCGTGTCAAGGTCGAATTCAGAGAAAACGTGCTCCGAATTACCTAAAATCACACAAAAAAATATGAATATTATTCGTGACATGTAGGAGGAGACAACATGTTTATTGGACATGCGGTGCGCATGGTACGACCGAATGTGTCATTTTCAGCAGTTCGGTGCGCTCTAAAAGGGAGCATTTGGTGGTCAAAACCACCCGAACGGCCTCAGAATACCATGAAATCATACGAAAAAAACCATGGTGTGAATTTTGAAATGTTCAGGCAAATGACATGTCAATCATAGGTACCGTTTTACCATGTTGACCGAAAATACGTTTCCAGAGTCCTAAAAGACGAAAACGGCATGTCACGGTCGAATTCAAAGAAAATGTGCTCCGAATGACCTAAAACCACACAAAAACGATAGGAATTTTATTAGTGATATGTAGAAGGAGACAAAACTTCCATCGGGTGTGCGGTGTGCGCAGTACGACCAAATGTGTCGTTTTTAGCAGTTCAGCGCACTCTAAAAGGGCGTGTTGGGTGGTCAAAACCACCCGAACAACCTTGGAATGTCATGAAATCATACAAAAACAACTGTGGTGTGATTTTTGAAATGGTAAGGTAGACAGAACATCATTCGGAGGTTCTGTTTGACCTCGGTGACCGGAAATGCGTTTTTAGAGTCATAAAAGTCCAAAACGGCATGTCACAGTTGAATTTAGAGAAAATGTGCTCCGAATGACCTGAAACCAAATGGAAATGATATAAATATTATTATTGACATGTAGAAGGAGATGACACATCCATCAGACGTGCAATGCACTAGGTATGGCCAAATGTGTCGTTTTCAGCAGTTTGGCGCGCTCTAAAAGGGCGCGTTGGGTGGTCAAAACCACCCGAACTACCTCAGAATGCCATTAAATCATACGACAACAACCACGGTGTGAATTGTGAAATGTTCGGGTAGATGGAACATCAATTGGAGGTGACTTTTGACCGTAGTGACCGGAAATGCATTTCCGAAGTCATAAAAAACCAAAACGGCGTGTCACGGTCGAATTCAGAGAAAACTTGCTCCAAATGACCTGAAACCACAGGAAAATCATATGAATAATTTTTCTGACATGTAGGAGAAGACAGAACATCCAACAGATGTTCAGTGCGAGCGGTACGAATGAATGTGTCATTTTCAGCAGTTCGGTTCGCTCTAAAAGGGCGCGTTAGGGGGTCCAAACCGCCCAGAAGACCTCAGAATGCCATGAAATCATACAAAAACAACCGCAGAATGAATTTTAAAATGGTCGGGTAGAGGGAACGTCAATATGAGGTGTCGCTTGACCGCGATGACCGAAAAGGCGTTTTCGGAGTCATAAAATACCAAAACGGCATGTCACGGTCGAATTTAGAGAAAATGTGCTCTGAATGACCTCAAACCACACGAAAAAAAACAGGAATATTATTCGTGAAATGTAGGAGGAGACGAGACATCCATCAGACGTGCGGTACGCATGGTATGACTGAATGTGTCGTTTTTAGCAGTTTAGTGCGCTCTAAAATGACACGTTGGGTGGTCAAAACCACCCAAAAGACCTCAAAATTCCATGAAATCATACGAAAACAACCACGGTGTGAATTATGAAATTTTCGGGTAGACGACATGTCATTCGGATGTTCTGTTTGACCGCGGAGACCAGAAAGGTGTTTCCGGAGTCATAAAAGACCAAAACTGCGTGTCACGTTCGAATTCAGAGAAAACGTTCTCCGAATGACCCGAACCCACACAAAAATGATAGGAATATTATTCTTTACATGTATGAGGGGACTACATGTCCATCAGATATGTGGTGCGTGCGTTACGACTGAATGTGTCATTTTTAGCAGTTCGGTGCGCTCTAATATGGCGCGTTGGGTGGTCCAAACCACCCAAAAAACCTCAGAATGCCATGAAATCATATGACAACAACCGGGGCATGAATTGTGATATTTTTAGGTAGACAACAAATCATTCGGAGTTTCTGTTTGACCGCAGTGACTGAAACACATTTCAGGAGTCATAAAAGACCAAAACGGCATGTCACGGTCAAATTCAGAGAAAAAACATTCTTCAAATTACCAGTAACCACAAAAAAAATGATATAAATATTTCTCGTGACATGTTGGAGGAGACAACACATCCATCAGATGTGTGGTGCACGTGGTACTAATGAATGTATCCTTTTCAGCAGTTTGGTGCGCTCTAAAAGAGCGCGTTGGGTGGTCAAAACCACTCGAACCTACTTGTAATGCCATGAAATCATATAACAACAACCGAGGTGTGAATTTTGAAATGGTCATGCAGAAGGCACGTCAATCGGATGTGTTGTGTGACCACGGTGACCAGAAATGCATTTCCAGAGTCATAAAAGGCCAAAACGGTGTGTCACGGTCGAATTCAGATAAAACGTGCTCTGAATGACCTGAAACCACACTAAATCTATAATAATATTATTCGTGACATGTAGGAGGAGGCGGCACATCCATCGGACATACGGTGCACGCGGTACGACTGAATGTGTCGTTTTCAGCAGTTCGTCACGCTCTAAAAGTGAGTGTTGCGTGGTCAAAAACACCTGAACGATCTAGAAATGCCATGAAATCATACGACAAAAACTGCGGTCTAAATTGTGAAATTTTTGGGAAGTTGTCTGATCAATCAGAGGTTCTATTTGACCGCGGTGTCCATAAACGCGTTTCCGGAGTCAAAAAAGACCAAAACGGCTTGTCACGGTTAAATTCCAAGAAAACGTGCTCTGAATGACCTAAAACCACACGAAAACAATAGGAATATTGTTCGTTACATGTAGAAGGAGACGACACGTCAATCAGATGTGTGATGCCAGTGGTATGACGGAATGTATCATTTTCAGAAGTTTGATGTGCTCTAAAAGGGTGCGTTAGGCGGTCAAAACCACCCGACCGACCTTAGAATGCCATGAAATCATACAACAACAATCGTAGTGTGAATTGTGAAATGGTCAAGCATACGGCACGCCAATCAGAGGTGTCATTTGACCGCAGTGACCGGAAATGCGTTTCCAAAGTCAAAAAACACCAAAACGGTGTGTCACGGTGGAATTCAGAGAAAACATGCTCCAAATGACCTATAACCACCCGAAAACGATTGAAATATTATTCGTGACATGTAAAACGACACATCTTATCCATCGGACGTGCGGTACGCACGGTATGACCGAATGTGTCATTTTAAGCAGTTCAGCGCGCTTTAAAAGGGCATGTTGGGTGGTCAAAACCACCCAAATGACCTCAGAATTCCATGAAATCATAAGAAAATAACTGCGGTGTGAATTGTGAAATGGTCGATCAGACAGAACGTCAATCGGAGGTGTCGTTTGACCGCCCTGACCAGAAATGCGTTTCCGGAGTAAAAAAATACCAAAACAGCGTGTCACAGTCGAATTCATAGCAAAAGTGATCCAAATGACCTGAAACCACAGAAAAATTATAGTAATATTATTTGTGACATGTAGGTGGTGAGGGAACGTCCATCGGACGTGCGGTGCACGCGGTATGACCGAATGTGTCATTTTCAGTAGTTCGGCCGCTTAAAAGGGCACGTTGCGTGGTCAAAACCACCCGAACGACCTCAGAATGCCATGAAATCATACGAAAACCACCGCGGAGTGAATTTCTAAATTTTCGGATAAACGGAATGTCATTCAGAAGTGTCGTTTGACCGTAGTGACTGGAAACGCGTTTCTGGAGTCATAAAAGACCGAAACCATGTTTCACGATCGAATTCAGAGAAAACGTGTTCCGAATGACTTGAAACCACACTAAAACGATAGGAATATTATTCGTGAAATGTAGGAGGAAATAGAACGTCCATTAGACGTGCGGTGCACGCGGTATGACAGAATGTGTCGTTTTCAGCAGTTCGGTGTGCTCTAAAAGGGTGTGTTGGGCAGTAAAAACCACCTGAATGACCTCAGAATTCCATGAAATCATAGGAAAACAACCGTGGTATGAATTATGAAATGGTCGGGTAGACGACATGTCATTCGGAGGTGTCATTTGACCACTATGACCAGAAACACGTTTACGGAGTAAAAAAGACCGAAACGGCTTATCACGGTTGAATTCAAAGCAAACATGTTCTGAATGACATGAAACCACTCGTAAATGATAGGAATATTATTCTGGACATGTAGGAGGAGACGAAACATCCATCGGACATGCGTTGTGCATGGTACGACTGAATGTGTCGTTTTCAGCAGTTAGGCCCGCGCTAAAAGGGCGCGTTGGGTGGTCAAAACCACCCAACAGATCTCGAAATTCCATGAAATCATTCGAAAACAACGTCAGTGTGAATTGTGAAATAGTTATGTAGACGGTACGTCAATTGGAGGTGTTGTTTGACCACGGTGACCGGAAATGCGTTTCTGGTGTCATAAAAGACCAACACTGTGTGTCACGGTCGAATTCAGAGAAAGCATGCTCCGAATAACCTGGAATTCACACAAAAATCATATGAATATTAGTCATGACATTTAGGAGGAGACTGCATGTCCATCGGACGTGCTGTGCGCACGGTACGACTGAATGTGTCGTTTTCAGCATTTCGACGCACTCTAAAAGAGCGCGTTGGGTGGTCAAAACCACCTGAACGACCTCAAGATGCCATGAAATCATACGACAACAACTGCGATATAAATTTTGAAATGGTCAGGTAGATGGAACATCAATCGGAGGTGTCTTTTGACCGCGGTGACCAGAAACATGTTTCTGGAGTCATAAAAGTCCAAAACGTCATGTGATGGTTGAATTCAGAGCAAACATACTCCGACTGTCATGAAACCACACGAAAACAATAGGAATATTATTGGTGACATGTAGGATGAGACAACATCTCCAATGGATGTGTGATGCGCGTGGTACGACCGAATGTGTCATTTTCAACAGTTCGACGCGCTCTAAAAGGGCGCGTTGGGTGGTAAAAACCACCTGAACGACCTCGGAATGCCATGAAATCATACGAAAACAACCTAAGTGTGAATTCTGAAATGGTTGGATAGATGGTACATCATTCAGAGTTGTCCTTTGACCGCGGTGACCGGAAATGCGTTTCCAGAGTCAAAAAAGGCCAAAACAATGTGTCACGGTCGAATTCAAAGAAAACATGCTCTGAATGACCTGAAACAACACGAAAATTATATTCATATTCATCGTGACATGTAGGTTGTGATGGCATGTCCATCGGACATGCGGTGCCCGCGGTACGACCAAATGTGTCATTTTTAGCAGTTCGGTGCGCTCTAAAAGGGCGCGTTGGGTGGTCAAAACCACCCGAACGATCTCAGAATGCCATCAAATCATACGAAAACAACCGTGATGTGAATTTTGAAAAGTTAGAGTAGACAGAACATCAATCAGAGGTGTCGTTTGACTGCGGTTATAGGAAACACATTTCCGGAGTTATAAAAGACCAAAACAGCATGTCACGGTCAAATTCAGAGCTAACGTGCTCCAAATGACCTTAACTAAAATGAAAATGATAGAAATATTATTCGTGACATGTAGGAGGAGACGAAACGTCCATTAGACGTGTGGTGCGTGCGGTACGGCCAAATGTGTCATTTTCCGCAGTTCGGCACGCTCTAAAAGGGCGTGTTGGGTGGTCATAACCACCCAAACGACCTCATAATGCCAAGAAATCATACGAAAACAACCGCGGGGTGAATTTTGAAATGTTCGGGTAGACTGCACGTCAATCAGAGGTATCGTTTGACCGCGGTGACCGGAAACACATTTCCAGAGTCATAAAAGACCAAAACAGCGTGTCACGGTCGAATTCAGAGAAACTGTGCTCTGAATGACATGAAACCAAATGAAAACAATAGGAATATTATTCATGACATGTAGGAGAAGAGGACATGTCCATCAGATGTGCGGTGCGTCGTACGACTGAAAGTGTCTTTTTCAGCAGTTTGGCGCACTCTAAAAAGGCACGTTGGGTGGTCAAAACCACCCGAATGACCATGGAATTCCATGAAATCATACGAAAACAACCGCAGTGTGAATTTTAAAATGCTCGGGTAGAGGGCATGTCAATTGGAGGTACCGTTTGACCGTGGTGACTGAAAACATGTTTCTGGAGTCAAAAAAGACCAAAACGGCGTGTCAAGGTCGAATTCAAATAAAACGTGCTCCGAATGACCTGAAACCACACTAAAGAAATTGTAATATTTTTTGTGACATGTAGGAGGAGACGACACGTCCATCGAACATGCGGTGTGCGCGGTATGACTGAATGTGGCGTTTTCAGCAGTTCGGCGCGCTCTAAAAGGGCGCGTTGGGTGGTCAAAACCACCTGAATGAACTTGTAATTCCATTAAATCATACTAAAACAACCAAGGTTTGAATTTTGAAATGGTTGGGATGACATCACATCAATCGGAGGTACCGTTTGATCGCGGTGACCAGAAACGCATTTCCGGAGGCATAAAGGACCAAAACGTTGTGTCACGGTCGAATTCAGAGAAAAATGTGCTCCGAATGACCTAAAACCACATGAAAATGATAGTAAAAAAATTCGTCACATGTAAAAGGAGACATCACATCCTTCGGACATCCATTGCGCCTGGTATGACCGAATGTGTCGTTTTCAGCAGTTCAGTGCGCTCTGAAAGGGTGCGTCGGGTGGTCAAATCCACCCGAACGACCTTGTAATTCTGTTAAATCATATGAAAACTACCTCGGTGTGAATTTTGAAATGTTCAGGTAGGAAGCACATCAATCGGAGTTGTCTTTTGACCGTGGTGACCAGAAACGCATTTCCGGAGTCACAAAAGACCGAAACGCTGTGTCATGGTCGAATTTAGAGAAAACATGTTTTGAATGACCTAAAACCACATAGAAATGATTGGAATATTATTCATGACATGTAAAAGGATACGACATGTTTATCAGACGTGCGGTGTGCAATGTAGGACCGAATGTGTTGTTTTCTGCAGTTCGGAGCGCTCAAAAAAGGCGCGTTGGGGGGAAAAACCACCCGAACGACCTCGGAATACCATTAAATCATACGAAAACAACTGTGGTGTGAATTGTGAAATAGTCAGGCAAACAGAACATCAATCGGAGGTGATGTTTGACCGCAGTGACCGAAAATGTGTTTCCAGAGTCATAAAAGACCAAAATGGCGTGTCACGATCGAATTAAGTGAAAACGTTCTCTGAATGATCTAAAACCCCACGAAAATGATAGTAATATTATTCGTGACATGTATGAGGAGATGACACATCCATCGTATGTGCGTTGTGCGCGGTACGACCAAATGTGAAGTTTTCAGTAGTTTGGTGCGCTCTAAATTGGCGCGTTGGGTGGTCAAAACCACCTGAACGACCTCAGAATGCCATGAAATCATACAAAAACGACTACTATGTGAATTTTGAAATGGTCGGGCTGATGGCACGTAATTCGGAGGTTCTGTTTTACCGTAGTGACTGGAAACGTGTTTCTAGAGTCATAAAAGACCAAAATGGCGTGTCATGATCTAATTCAGAGCAAACATACTCTGAATAACCTTAAGCCAAACTAAAATTATAGGAATATTATTTGTGACATATAGGAGGAGAAGGCACGTCAATCAGACTTGTGGTGCGCGTGGTAGGGCCGAATGTGTCGTTTTCAGCAGTTTGATGCGCTCTTAAAGGG
Source organism: Viscum album (assembly GCA_963277665.1). Classification (NCBI taxonomy): domain Eukaryota; kingdom Viridiplantae; phylum Streptophyta; class Magnoliopsida; order Santalales; family Viscaceae; genus Viscum; species Viscum album. The sequence goes on along the minus strand of OY728128.1, from coordinate 97,339,834 downwards.
TGCGTTGGTTGGTCAAAACCACCCGAACGACCTCAGAATGCCAAAAAAAATCATACGAAAACAACCACGGTGTCAATTTTGAAATGGCCAGGTAGATAGAGTGTCAATAGATGGTGTCGTCTGACCACGGTGACCGAAAATGCGTTTCCGGAGTCATAAAAGACCAAAACGGCGTGTCACGGTAGAATTCAGATAAAACTTGCTCTGAATGACCTGAAACCACATGAAAATGATAGTAATATTATTTCTGACATATTGTAGGAGACGACATGTCTATCAGACATTCGGTGCACGCGGTACGACTGAATTTTTCGTTTTCAGCAGTTCGGCGCGCTCTAAAAGGGCGCGTTGGGCGGTCAAAACCACCCGAACGACCTCAGAATTCCATGTATTCATACGACAACAACCGCGGTGTGAATTTTTAAATGTTTGAGCAGATGGAACATCAATTGGAGGTGTTATTTGACCACAGTGTCTGGAAACGCGTTTCTGGAGTCATAAAAAACTAAAACGTTGTGTCACGGTCGAATTCAGAGAAAAATTGCTCTTAATGACCTCAAACCACTCGAAAACAATAGAATTATTATTTGTGACATGTAATAGGATACGACACATCCATCGGACATGTGTTGCGTGTGGTACAACCGAATGTGTCATTTTCAGAAGTTCAGCGCGCTCTAAAAGGACGCGTTGGGTGGTCAAAACCACGTGAATGACATCAGAATTCCATGAAATCATACGATAACAACCACGGTGTAAATTTTGAAATGTTCTGGAAGAAATCACATCATTTAGAGGTTTCGTTTGACCATAGTGACCAGAAATGCGTTTTCGGAGTCATAAAAGACCAAAATGGCATGTCACGGTCAAATGCAGAGAAAACGTGATCCGAATGACCTGAAACTACACAAAAATAATATTAATATTATTCTTGAGATGTAGGAGGAGAAAAAACATCTATCAGATGTGTGGTGCACACGGTACGACCGAATGTGTCGTTTTCAGCAGTTTGGTGCCCTCTAAGAGGGCGCGTTGGGTGGTCAAAACCACCCGAACAGCCTCAGAATGTCATGAAATCATACGACAACAACCGTGCCATGAATTGTGAAATGTTTGGGCAGAAGTCATGTCATTCGGAGGTGTCGTTTGACTGGAGTGACCAGAAACGTGTTTCTGGAAACATAAAAGACCAAAACGGCATGTCATGATCGAATTCAGAGAAAACATTCTCGAAATGACATGAGACCACAAAAAAACAATAGAAATATTTTTCGTGACATGTAGGAGGAGATGACACGTCCATTGGACGTGTGGTGAATGAGGTACGACCGATTGTGTCATTTTCAGTAGTTCGACGCACTATAAAAGGGAGCATTGGGTGGTCAAAACCACCCGAACGTCCTTGGAATGCCATGAAATCATATGACAACAACCGTAGTGTGAATTGTAAAATAGTTAGGTAGCCGACATGTCAATCGAAAGTTCCGTGTGACCGCAATGACCCGAAACGCATTTCCAGAGTCACAAAAGACCAAAACGGCATGTCACAGTCGAATTCAAAGCAAACATGCTCTGAATGACCAGAAACCACACAAAAATGATAGGAACATTATTTGTGACATGTAGGATGAGGCGGCATGTTCATCGAATGTGCGGTGCACGCGGTACGACCGAATGTGTCGTTTTCAGCAGTTCGTCGCGCTCTAAAAGGGCACGTTGGGTGGTCAAAACCACCCGAACGACCTCAGAATTCCATGAAATCATACGAGAAAAACCACGGTGTGAATTGTGAAATATTCGGGTAGATGGAACATCAATCGGAGCTTCCATGTGACCGCGGTGTCTGTAAACACGTTTCTAGAGTCATAAAAAACCAAAATGGCGTGTCACGGTCGAATTATGAACAAATGTTCTCTGAATGACCTGAAACCACAAGAAAATGATTGGAATATTATTCGTTACATGTAGGAGGAGATGGCATGTCAATCGGATGTTTGATGCATGTGGTACGACCGAATGTGTCGTTTTCAACAGTTTAGTGCGCCCTAAAAGGGTGCGTTGGGTGGTCAAAACCACTCGAACGGCCTCAGAATGCCATGAAATCATACGACAATAACCGAAGTGTGAATTTTGAAATGGTCAGGTAGGAGGAACATCAATCGGAGGTTTCGTTTGACTAGGGTGATCGGAAACTTGTTTTCGAAGTAAAAAATGACCAAAACGGCATGTCACAATCAAATTCAGAGAAAACATGGTCTGAATGACCTATAACCACCCGAAATCAATAGGAATATTATTCATGACAGGTAGGAGGACACGACACATCCGTTGAATGTGCAGTGTGAGAGGTACGACCGAATGTGTCGTTTTCATCAGTTTGGTGCGCTCTAAAAGTGCTCGTTGGGTGGTCAAAACCACCCGAACGACCTTAGAATTCCATGAAATAATACGAAAATAATCGGGGTGTGAATAGTGAAATGGTCGGTCATACATCACATCAATCAGAGGTTCCTTTCGACCGTGGTGACCGGAAACATATTTCTGGAGTAAAAAAAGACAAAAACGGCGTGTCACGGTCGAATTCAGAGCAAACGTGCTACGAATGACCTGAAACAACACGAAAATTATATTACTATTATTCGTGACATGTAGGTTGTGACGGCACGTTCATCGGACATGCGGTGCGCGCGGTACAACTGAATGTGTCGTTTTCAGCAGTGCAGTGCGCTCTAAAAGGGCGTGTTGGGTGGTCAAAACAACTCGAACGACCTCAGAATGCCATGAAATCATCCAACAACAACCGCAGTGTATATTTTGAAATTTTAGGATAAACTCAATGTCATTCGAAGGTGTCGTTTGACATTGGTGACCAGAAACGCGTTTCTGGAGTCATAAAAGACCAAAACGGCATGTCACAGTCAAATTCAGAGAAAATGTGGTCCGAATGACTTGAAACCACACAAAATGATATGAATATTATTCTTGACATGTAAGAGGAGATGTCACGTCCATCGGACATGCGGTGCGTGCGGTACGACCAACTGTGTCGTTTTCAGCAGTTCAACGCGCTCTAAAAGGGCGCGTTGGGTGGTCAAAACCACCAGAACGACCTCATAATGCCATCAAATCATACGAAAACAACCGCGGTGTGAATTTTGAAATGGTCGTGTAGACGGCACGTCATTCGGAGGTGTCATTTGACAGTTGTGATCGGAAATGCATTTCTAGAGTCAAAAAAGACCAAAACAACGTCTCACGGTCAAATTCAGAACAAACTTGCCCTAAATGACCTAAAACCATACAAAAATGATAGGAATATTATTCATTACATGTAGGAGGAGACGGAACATCCATCGGACTTGCGGTGCATGCAGTACGACTGAATGTGTCTTTTCAGCAGTTCGGCGCGCTCTAAAAGGGCGCGTTGGGTGCTCAAAACAACACGAAAGTCCTCAGAATGCCGTGAAATCATAAGACAACAACATAGGTGTAAATTTTGAAATGGTCGGGCAGAAGGCATGTCAACCAGAGGTTTCGTTTGACCGCAGTGACTGGAAACGTGTTTACGGAGTCATAAAAGACTAAAACGGCGTGTCACGGTCGAATTTAGAGCTAATGTGGTCTGAATTACCTGAAACCACACAAAAACAATTGGAATATTATTTATGACATGCAGTAGGAGACGTAACATCCATCGAATTTGTGGTGTGTACGGTATGACCGAATGTGTCAATTTGAGCAGTTTGGCACGCTCTAAAAGGGCGCGTTGGATGGTCCAAACCACCCAAATGACATCAGAATGCCATGAAATCATTCAACAACAACCGTGGTGTGAATTTTGAAATGTTCAGGCATATGGAACATCATTCAGAGGTGTCGTTTCACTGCGGTGACCGGAAACGCATTTCGAGAGTCATAAAATACCAAAATGGCGTGTCACGGTCGGATTCAGAGAAAACATGTTCTGAATGACCTGAAACCACACGAAAACGATAGGAATGTTATTCATGACATGTAGGAGGAGACATCACGTCCATCAGACGTGCGGTGCTCGCGATACGACTGAATGTGTCGTTTTCAGCAGTTCGGTGCGCTCTAGAAGGGCGCGTTGGTTGGTCAAAACCACCCGAACAACCTCAGAATGCCATGAAATCATACAAAAACAACCGCGGTGTGAATTGTGAAATGGTCAGATAGATGAAATGTCATTCAGACTTGTCGTTTGACCGCGGTGACTGGAAAAGTGTTTTCGGAGTCATAAAAGACCAAAATGGCATGTCACATTCGAATTTAGAGAAAACGTGCTCCAAATGAGCTGAAACCAAACGAAAATGATAGAAATATTATTTGTGACATGTGGGAGAAGACGAAATGTCCATCGGACATGCAGTGCGCACGGTACGGCCGAAGGTATCATTTTCAGCAGTTCGGCGCGCTTTAAAAGGGAGCATTGGGTGGTCAAAACCACCCGAATGACCTCGGAATGCCATGAAATCATATGAAAACAAACTCGGTGTGAATTTTCAAATTTTGGGGTAGACGAAATGTCAATCGGAGGTGTCGTTTGACTGCGGTGACCGGAAACGCGTTTCCGAAGTCACAAAAGACCAAAATGGCGTGCCAGGGTTTAATTCAGAGAAAACGTGCTCTGAATGACCTGAAACCACATGAAAGTGATATGAATATTATTTGTGAAATTTAGGAGGAGAAAAAACATCCATCGGACGTGCGGTGCGCGTGGTACAACTGAATGTGTCATTTTCAACAATTTAGCGTGCTCTAAAAGGGCACGTTGGGTGGTCAAACCCACCTGAACGACCTCAGAATGCCATGAAATCATACAACAACAACAACCGCGGTAAGAATTTTGAAATGGTCGGATAGGAAGCACATCATTCGGAGGTGCTTTTTGACAACATTGACTGGAAACATGTTTTCGGATTCATAAAAGACCAAAATGGCGTGTCACGGTCAAATTAAGAACAAACGTGTTCAAAATGAACTAAAACCACACCAAAATGATATAAATATTATTCATGACATGTAGAAAGAGATGAAAACTCCATCGGATGTGCGGTGCGAGTGGTATGACCGAATGTGTCATTTTCAGCAGTTCTGTGCACTCTAAAAGGGCGCGTTGGGTGGCCAAAACCACCCGAACGACCTCAAAACTCCATGAAATCATACGAAAACAACTAAGGTATGAATTGTGAAATTTTCGGTAGAAAACATGTCATTCGGAGGATCCGTTTGACCATGGTGACCACAAATGCATTTCAAGAGTCATAAAAGACCCAAACAACGTGTCATGGTCGAATTCTGAGAAAACGTTCTCCGAATGACCTGAAACCACAAAACAATGATATGAATATTATTCTTGACATGTTGGAGGAGGCGACACATCCATCAGACATGCGGTGCATGCGGTATGACAGAATGTGTCCTTTTCAGCAGTTCGATGCGTTCTAAAAGGGCGCGTTGGGTGGTCAAAACCACCCGAATGACCTCGGAATGCCATGAAATCATACGACAATAACCGAAGTTTGAATTTTGAAATGGTCGGGTAGATGAAACTTCATTAGGAGGTGTTGTTTGACTGTGGTGACTGGAAACACGTTTCTGGAGTCATAAAAGACCAAAACTGTGTGTCACAGTCGAATTTAGAGAAAACGTGCTCTTAATGACCTGAAACCACATGAAAATGATAGGAATATTATTTTTGACATATAGGAGGAGACAGTACATCCCTCGGACATGAGGTGCATGTGGTACGACCGAATGTATCATTTTTAGAAGTTCTGCACGCTCTAAAAGGGTGTGTTGGGTGGTCAAAACCACACGAACAACCTCAGAATTCCATGAAATCATACAACAACAACCGCTGTGTGAATTGTGAAATGGTATATTAGACATCACATCAATCAAAGGTGTCGTTTGACCGCGGAGACCGGAAATGCATTTCCTAAGTCATAAAAACCCAAAATGGCATGTCAGAGTCGAAATCAGAGAAAACGTGATCCAAATGACCTGAAACAACACGAAAACAATAGGAATATTATTCGTAACATGTAGGATGAGACAACACGTCCATCGGATGTGCGGAACGCACGGTACCACTGAATGTGTCGTTTTCAGTATTTCAGCGTGCTCTAAAAGGGCACATTGGTTGGCTAAAACAACCCAAACGACCTCAGAATTCAATGAAATCATAGGAAAACAACCGCGGTGTGAATTGTGAAATGGTTGGGCAGACGACATGTCATTCGGAGGTGTCGTTTGACCGTGGTGACGGGAAACGCATTTTCGGAGTCAAAAACGACCAAAATGGCATGTCACGGTCGAATTTATAGAAAACATGCTCCTAATGACCATAAACCACACGAAAATGAGGGGAATATTATTCGTGGCATGTAGGAGGAGATGACACATCCATCAGACATGCAGTGCGCCCAGTACGACCGAATATGTCGTTTTCAGCAGTTTGTCGCGCTCTAAAAGCACGCGTTGGGTGGTCAAAACCACCCAAAGGACCTCTGAATGGCATGAAATAATACGACAACAATCGCGGTGTGAATTTTGAAATGTTCGGGTATAAGGCATGTCAATCGGAGGTGTTGTTTGACCACAGTGACTGGAAATGCGTTTTCGGAGTCAAAAAAGACCAAAACTACGTGTCACGGTCGAATTCAAAGAAAACATGATCTGAATAACTTGAAACCACACGAAAATGATAGGAATATTATTCGTGACATGTAGGAAGAGATGACACATCAATCGTACGTGTCGTGCGCGTGGTATGCCCGAATGTGTCATTTTCAGCAGCTCGCATGTGCTCTAAAAGGGCGCGTTGGGTGGCCCAAACCACCTGAACGACCTCAGAATTCCATTAAATCATACGAAAATAACCGCGGAATGAATTTTGAAATGGTTTGGTAGAAGACACATCATTCTAAGGTGTTTTTTGACCGCGGTGACTGAAAATGCATTTTCGGAGTCATAAAAGACCAAAACGGCGTGTCACGGTCGAATTCAGAGAAAATGTACTCTGAATGACCGAAAACCACATGAAAATGATATAAATATTATTCGGGACATGTAGGAGGATGAGACACGTCCATCGGAGGTGTAGTGCGCACCGTACAACCGAATGTATCATTTTCATTAGTTCGACACCCTCTAAACGGGCTCGTTGGGTGGTCAAAACCACCCGAAAGATCTTGAAGTGCCATGAAAGCATATGAAAACTTCTGTAGTGTGAATTTTGAAATATTTGGGCAGATAGCACGTCAATCGGATGTGCCGTGTGACTGCGGTGACCGGAAAAGCGTTTCTAGAGTCACAAAAGACCAAAACGGCGTGTCACGGTCGAATTCAAAGCAAACATGCTCTGAATGACATGAAACCACAAAAAAATGATAGGAATATTATTCATGACATGTAGGAGGAGGTGGAACATCCATCAGACCTGTGGTGCATGTGGTATGACCAAATGTGTCATTTTCAGCAGTTCGTTGCGCTCTAAAAGGGCGCGTTGGGTGGTCAAAACCACCCGAACGACCTCGGAATGCCATGAAATCATATAACAATAACCACTGTGTGAATTGTGAAATTTTTAGGTAGAAAAAACCTCAATTGGAGGTTCCATTTGACCGAGGTGTTTGGAAACATGTTTCCGGAGTCGTAAAACACCAAAACGGCGTGTCACGGTTGAATTCAGAGAAAACGTGCTCTGAATGACCTAAAACCACACAAAAACGACAGGAATATTATTCGTGATATGTAAGAGGAGATGGAACGTCCATCAGATGTGTGATGCGTGCGGTACAACCGAATGTGTCGTTTTCAGCAGTTCGGCGCGCTCTAAAAGGGAGCATTGGGTGGTCAAAACCACCCGATAACGACCTCGGAATTCAATGAAATCATAAGACAACAACAAAGGTGTAAATTTTGAAATGGTTGCGAAGAAGACACATCAATCAAAGGTTTTATTTGACCACGGTGACCAGAAACATGTTTCCGAAGTCAAAAAACCAAAACCTCGCGTCACGGTCGAATTCAGAGAAAACGTTCTCCGAATGACCTGAAACTACAAGAAAATGATAGGAATATTATTCGGTACATGTAGGATAAGACAGAACATCCATCGGATGTGCGGTGCACACGGTACGACTGAATGTGTCTTTTTCCGCAGTTCGGCGCGCTCTAAAAGGGCGTGTTGGGTGGTCAAAACCACCCGAACAACCTCGTAATTCCATTAAATCATACGACCACAACCGAGGTGTAAATTTTGAAAGTTTCGTGAAGATGTCACATCATTCAGAGGTTCCATTTGACCGTGGTGACCGGAAACGTGTTTCCGGAGTCATAAAAGACCAAAACGGCAAGCCATGGTCGAATTTAGAGCAAAAATTCTCCAAATGACCTGAAACCACTTGAAAAAGATAAAAATATTATTCTTGACATGTAGGAGGAGACGACATGTCCATCGGACATGCGGTGCACGCGGTACGACCGAATGTGTCATTTTCAGTAGTTCGGTGCACTCTAAAAGGGCGCGTTGGGTGGTCAAAACCACCCGAACGACCTTAGAATTCCTTGAAATCAAACAAAACTAGCCGCTGTGTGAATTGTGAAATGGTCATGCAGACGGAATGTCAATCGGAGGTGTCGTTTGACCGTGGTGACCAGAAACGCGTTTCCGGAGTCATAAAAGACCAAAACGGCGTCTCACGGTCGAATTCAGAAAAAACATGCTCCAAATGACCAGAAACCACATTAAAATGATAGGAAAAATTTTCGTGACATGTAGAAGGAGATGACATGTCCATCAAAGGTAAGGTGCGTGTGGTATGACCGAATGTGTCGTTTTCAGCAGTTCGACACGCTATAAAAAGGTGCATTGGGTTGTAAAAACCACCTGAATGACCTCAGAATTCCATGAAATCATACACAACAACCGCGGTGTGAATTGCGAAATGGTCGAGTAGACAGTACAGCAGTCAGAGGTGCCGTTTGACCACGGTGAATGAAAATGCATTTTCGGAGACATAAAAGACCAAAATGGCGTGTCATGGTCGAATTCAGAGAAAACATGCTCCGAATGACCTGAAACGACATGAAAATTATAGGAATATTATTCGTGACATGTAAGAGGAGACGACACCTCCATCGAACATGCGGTGCACGCGGTACGACCGAATGTGTCGTTTTCAGCAGTTCGGTGTGCGCTAAAAGGGAACGTTGGGTGCTCAAAACCACCCAAAAGATCTCATAATTCCATGAAATCATACGACAAAAACTACGGTGTAAATTTTGAAATGGTTGGGCAGACGGTAGGTCAATCGGAGGTGTTGTTAGACCGCGGTGACCAGAAACGCGTTTTTGGAGTCACAAAAGATCAAAACGGCGTGTCACAGTTGAATTTAGATCAAATGTGATCCAAATAACCTTGGACCACATGAAAAATATAGGAATATTATTCATGACATGTTGGAGGAGATGAAAAATCCATCGGACCTGCGGTACGCGCAGTACGACCAAATGTGTCGTCTTTAGTAGTTCGGTGCGCTCTAAAAGGGAACGTTGGGTGGCCAAAACCCCCCGAACAACCACTTAATTCCATGAAATTATACGAAAACAACCGCGGTGTGAATTGTGAAATGGTCGAGAAGAAGGCACGTCATTCAGAGGTGCCTTTTGATCGTAGTGACCGGAAATGAGTTTCTAGAGTCAAAAAAGACCAAAACGGCGTGTCACGGTCGAATTCAGAACAAACGTGATCCAAATGACCTAAAACCACAAGAATACGATATAAGTGTTATTAGTGAGATTTTGGAGGATACGTCAGTCCATCGGACGTGTGGTGCGCACGGTACGACCGAATGTATCGTTTTCAGTAGTTCGGCGCCCTCTAAAAGGGTGCGTTGGGTGGTCAAAACCACCCAAATGTCTTTTGAATACCATGAAATCATACGACAAAAACTGCAGTGTGAAATGCGAAATGTTCGGGCAGATGACATGTCAATAAGAGGTGCCGTGTGACCGCGGTGACCGGAAATGCGTTTTCGGAGTCATAAAAGACCAAAATAGCATGTCACGGTCGAATTCAGAGAAAACATGCTCCGAATGACCTGAAACCACAAGAAAATAATATGAATATTATTCGTGACATGTATGAGGAGATGACACGTCCATCAGACGTGTGTTGTGTGTGGTACGACCGAACGTGTCATTTTCAGCAATTCGACGCGCTCTAAAAGGGCACGTTGGGTCGTCAAAACCACTTGAACGTCCTTGGAAATCCATGAAATCATACAGCAATAACCACGGTGTGAATTCTGAAATGGTCAGGTAGACGGCATGTCAATTGGAGGTGTTGTTTGACTGCGGTGTCTAGAAAATCATTTCTGGAGTCATAAAAGACCAAAAAGGCATGTCACTGTCGAATTCAGAAAAAACATGCTTCGAATGACATGAAGCCACACGAAAACGATAGGAATATTATTAATGACATGTAGGAGGAGACGGAATGTCCATTGGTCCTACGGTGCATGCGGAAAACATTCCATTTTAGACAACAAAACACTTTTGGAAACTAAAGGAAAGACTCCAAAACAAGAAAAAATATTTTAAAATGAAACATTTTTTAAATTGGGGGTTTTAAATTATTATACCACCCATGAGATGTCAGATTTCATTTTATTATATGTATATAATAATTGAATAAATATTTCAAATTTATGTTTGTTTTGTTTAGTTTTTTTCTTTTTATCTTATTGTAGGTTTCTAAAACAGATGGTTATGGATCGTTGAAGCATGTATATCATTTACTGTTTATTATGAACTTGATGTTTATGTTGTTTGGATTTTTTTTCCATTTTTTATGATTTATATGCAGTTTTTTTTATTCTGTACAGTGCTTTTTTTAAAAAAAAATTATTTCTTGTTTAGCGACCGCCAATGGTGGTTGCTGTAGGCTGGAATTTCGGTCAGCTTCAGTGATTTCCCATGGTAATCATTGTAGGCCGGCATTTCGGCAGCTTCAGCAACCGTCAATGAAGGTCATTGTAGGCTGGAATTTTGGCCTACTTTAGGGACCTCCAATGGCGGTCGCTGGAGGCCTACAATGTCGGGCCTAAAGCGACCGCCAATGGCGGTCGCTGTGTGGTCTCTTGAGGCCTAGAGCGACCGCTAATGGCGGTCGCTATATGCCGCTTTTTTAGTGGTGATAGGGTGATTAAGGGTAGAAATGATATTATAATTACCCTAACACATGTCCTATTTCTATTAGATAAGTGTAATTTGACCAAAAAAACCTTAGGAATAAAATATGATCCTCTTTGGTCCACATGGATTAGATTAGGTCATTTTTTATTATTTTATTTAAAAAAAAGTTAAAAATGTTAAATTCAAAGTTTATTAACTAAAAAAATTTTAATATAGGGTTATACAAAAGATAAATTCCACTATATATATTCATTAGAAAGAAAAACATATTTCCTACATAATGGTATTTTATTTATAATTTTTAGATATTAAATAATTTAATTTATTTAGGACACAATGATGATGTTGTAATTAACTTATTAATGAAATATTAAAATAATTGATATTATAAATATCCAAATAAAAGTAAATTGAGAATTCTAATGAATTACACTAATTTAATAGGTTACTATGACATGTTAGGGTTGATTAGATAAAAGTTTTCGATGTGATAAGGTTGTTATGACTTTCACAAAAACAGAATACCAAATTGAGTCAAAATTTACATTAATTAATTTCTTTAAAAAATACTATATTATTGGTTGATATTGTAATGACCTGCCAATTCTCATTTGCTTGAGAGTACAACAAGTCATTAATAGGCCTTAAACGACATCCCCAAGGTGCCAAAGGCTGGAAATAAATGCCGAAGGGTTTCAAACAAGTGGGGGAAAATTTACCCTTTTGGAACATCCATAGAACCAACAACCATAACCAAACCAACAACTAAATGATGCATGATAAAAGCTAAGACAAATCAACCATTTATTTTATCATAAACTATCCAAGAGTACCACAACAGAAACCAACAGTCAAACATCATAGTAAATAGCGGAAAGACAACTCAAAGACTACAATACAACTACCCAACTCCGTGCTCCACAAGCTCCAAGCTCCAACATCATGAACCAACGCAAGTATCACAAACCAGTGCTCTAAACATGTGACACATAACCTTTTCCAACGCCCCAGTACATGACATCTGGAAAAGAACCAACGTGCCAAAGCAGGGGGTGAGTGATGAAACTCAATAGGTTTTCCCTGATGACTTCCCAACCCATGCCTCTACGATAAAACATGTTAGCACATTTATATAATAAAATTTATATAAAACAATACCAAAAATAGTTCACAATATAAAAACTTCCCTGTCAAAACCATTTTCCAAAAAAACCCATCTTTCTCAAGAAAAACAAAGAAGAAAAGTTCCCAATTCTATTCAAATTTCTATTTGGCACATTCGTTCCATTTCACCAACCCACACAACCAACCATGAATGAAACATGGACATCCCTATACATGCGAGTGGTGAGTTATCATTCCACTAATCCATCACTTAGTAGACTACCTTGACGGGGGTACTTCACGACGTTATCCATCCCCACCTATTGATAGGGGGACATCTCGACCTTATCCATCCCAACCCTTTGACGGGGGTACTTCTCACCCTTATCCATCCCAATGCATATGAACACACACCACAACCCATGAAATCCATGCCCAAAACCAAGTGTGGTAAAAACCTTTCAATAAAGCATCACCCTTATATTGAAAACCATTTCATTCAAGCAGCAAAACCATAAACAATTTAAAATCACCATTTTAAATTTTCTTTAAAAACCACTTTAGAAAAACACACAATTTACATCACCCATTACTAAAACGGGGTTTCAACCAATTTTTCATAGCAGATAAACAAAACACATTAATCAAGGAAAACAATTTGAAACTAAGCCTTCATGTTCTAAGAAAGAGGAATCAAGAGTGAAGCCACCTACCTCAAAGGTTTTGAAGAAAACCCTAACAAATGGAGAACGCACAAGAAAACCCGGATGATTCACCAAGGATCCTCCGTAGATCTCTTATCCTAACCAAAACAAGTCCAAATACCATCATGTTTGGAAACAACACACTTAGATCTACCCATAACAGTTGTAGATCTAATAAATCGATAGAAGAGGAAAAGTAGATCTAAGTAGACCTGAGAAATCAAACAAGAACAATAACATACCTCTAGAATCTAGCTTCGATTCTACAAGAGAAGCCTTCAGATCTCCTCTGAAATTCTGGGAGAAACATCTTTGACCATAGGAGAACCAAAATCCTGAGTTAGGGCCACTTAGGAGCTTAGATGATCCACTTAGAGGAAAAAACTCATGAGATCCACTTTTATATGATCTCATTTAAGTGGCAGAACGGTCAGTTCGCACGGTTTGACAAACCACGCGCTAACCGTGCATTAGCTACTGCCTCGGCCACCCTTCTCGCACGGTTTGGCCGCACATTTAGACAAACCGTGTGCCACCTATGCGAAAGCTACAGCCTATAATACCATCTTCGTACGGTTTGGCCGCACGATTTAGACAAATTGTGCCACTCCCATGCGACTTCCCTTTTTCCCCAAAACTCACTCCAAGTTCTCCCAAATCTCCCACACGTCACCCTTAACTTTTAAAACCAAGAAAATCATCATGTAAGGGTTACATACCAGAAACTGGGGGTACTACATTCTCCCAACCATTGTCCTTTCCATCCCTGGAAAGTAGAATTCCATAGCTTGTCTGAAAGAGTTGTAGCCTCTACTCTTTCATTTCATTCTCGCTTTCCCAAGTCTCTTCCTGAATCTGACAATTTTGCAGTAAAACCCACACTAGACTGATTCTTTTTTCATTAAAGACTTTATCTTGCCTATCCACAATCAATACCAGGATATGAATCAATGAAACATCCAACTCTAGGTCAACATGATCCCATCTGATCACTTGGTCAGGATCGGGATGATACTTCTTCAACTGAGATACATGGAACACATTATGCACTTCACTGAACCGCATTGGTAATTCCAACTGATAAGCTATCCTACCAACCCATTACAGTATCTCAAAAGGGCATATATATCGAGGTGATAATTTTCCCTGCTTCTCAAAATGACATTGTCCAATCCTTAGAGAGATTCTCAAAAATACATGATCACTCACAGCAAACGACAACGGTCTTCGGCGATGATCTGCATAAGATTTATGAAGACTCTGTGCCATCTCCATCCTCTTTTTAATCAACTGGATCTTCTCTATTATTTCATGGACAAGGCTCGGCCCAACTAGTGAAGTCTCACCTGTTTCCACCCAACAAAGTGGAGAACGACAGGGACTCCCATACAATGCTTCAAATGGAGCCATGCGTATCGAGGCTTGATAACTGTTATTGTATGAGAACTCCACTAAGGGTATATGCTCCTCCCATGAGAAACCAAAATCCATTACACAAGCCCGCAAAATGTCTTCGAATTTTTGTATCATCGGCTTGGATTTCCCATTCGTCTGAGGATGATACACCGAGCACATAGTCAACTGAGTTCCGAGGGCTTGCTGTAATGATTTTCAGAAACGATTTGTGATCCTCAGATATCTATTTGAGATTATAGAAAGTAGTATCCCATTTCTTTTTACCACTTCTCGGATATAGATTTTTGAATGATCTTCCACCATATGAGTTTCACAAATCGGGATGAAATGGTCCGACTTGGTTAGACGATCCACTATCACCCCAATGGCATCGTGTCTGCAAACCGTTCATGGAAGACCTGTAACAAAATACATTGATATCTGATCCCATTTCCACACTGGGATAGGTAGATATTGTAACATACTAGCTGGTCTCTGATGCTCTGCTTTAACTTGATGGCATGTTAAACACCTTGAAACAAACTTAGCTACCTTTCTTTTCGTGCTGCTCCACCAAAACTGTTCCTTCAACGCCTTATACATCTTCTGTGTACCCAGATGTAAATCCCATCTTGAATGGTGTTCATCATGAAGGATTTGTTCCTAAGCAGTTAAAGGTACAACCTTCCAATATCAAAACCTCAAAACATAACTACCATCCAGCTTCCATCCCTCAATGGTCTCCCCACCATTGAGTGTTGAACTCATCACAACACAGTCTACGTCGGATGCCTGTGCCTCCTTTACTATCTTCACCAAATTAGGAACAAGTGAAAATGGAAATAAAACAACAACATCACCTTGGCCTTCACATTCCACATGCCTGTCGGCTAAGACCGACATCAACTGCCACTCATCTGAAGCTTCTTTCCCCAACTGAGTATACGACTTTCTTCTTAATGCATTGGCCACCGAATTTCCCTTACCCAGTGTATACATCAAGTCAAATTCGAACATTTTACGATACTCCATCCATCTCCTCCTCCTCAGATTCAAATCTCACTATGAGAAAATGTGTTTCAAGATTTTGTTATCTGTAAACACAATAAATTTCTCACTAAAGAGATAATGTCAACATGTTTTCAAAGCATGGTTGACTGCAGCCCCTTCCAAATCTTGTGTTGGTTAATTTTTCTCATGCACACTAAACTGTATTGATCCATAAGAAAGCACATGGTCTCCTTGCATGAGAACACAATCCAACCCTGTTCCCTAAGAATCACAATACACCACATACTCCTTTCCTAATTCCAAAAAAATCAAGATGGGTGCTGATGTAAGGAGAAGATTCAAATCTTGAAAATATCTCGTACATTCATCAGTCCATTGAAATGCACTGTTCTTCTTTGTCAATGTTGTCATAGGTGAAGCTAGTCGTGAGGAGTCATGGAAAAATAATCAGTAATAACCATCTATACCAAGGAAAATTCATATTTCAAATACATTCTTCGGTGATTTCCAAGAAAGAACAACTTCTATCATTTATGGATCCACTAAATCACCTTTTTGAGAAACAACATGGCCTAGATAGCATATCTCTTGTATCCAAAAATCACACTTTGATAATTTGGCATACAACTGATGGTCTCTCAAGATTTCTAACACTATCACCAAGTGTTTCTCATTATCATCCCTTGTTCTTGAATACAAAAATATTTCTTCTACAAACACCACAACAAAAGAATCTAGATATCACCGAAATATCTGATTCATCAATGCCATAAAGTCTACTAGTTCATTCGTAAGACCAAAAGGCAAGACTATATATTCGTAGTGGCCATATCTGCTTCTGAAGGCTGTCTTTGGGATATCCTCCTTCAAAACTCGCAACTGGTGATATCCTGATTTCAAGTCAATCTTGGAGAACCACTGAGCTCCCCTCAATTGATCAAAAATTTCAACAATGCATGGAAGTGGATATCTATTCATTATTTTAACTTGGTTAAGTTTACGATAATCCACACATAGCCTCAAAGTTCCATCTACTTTCTTAACAAACAAAACTGGTGCTGCCCACGGAGACATGCTTGGCCGGATGAAACCCCTGCTTTCCTACTCCTCTAACTAAACTTTCAATTCCCGTAAATTTTTTGGTGCCATCCTATAAGATGGAAGTGAGATAGGACCGGTCCCTGGAAGGATATAAATCGTAATCTCTACCTCTCTTATAGGTGGTAACCCTTATAAGTTCTTGGGAAAGACATCTAGAAGTTGATCCACCACAGCTAGAAAACTATTTTCCTCAATCTCTTCCATTGATGCCAAAGTCAACGCTGCCAATTGGTGAGAGATCATTCCCACCATTGGTTCCAACAAGGTCTTGGTGCCTTTCTTTACTACCCTTTCTCCTCTAAAGTGATGGTCGATTCGGTCCTCAGTCGTGAAACTAACCATTCTCCTAAAATATTCAATTTGAGCGTTAAACCTTATTAACCAATCCATACCCAGGATTACATCATAGAAATCCATTTCCAACATGGAGAAGTCCCATTTTAGCTCAACTCTATCAAAATTTATAACACATGCTCTACAGACAAATGCTTGACATTATCTTTCACTAAGGGGAGTTTTCAGTTTTAAGATAGAAGACATCATTTCCCGTTTTAATCATATCAAGTCAACAACATGAGAAGCAATGAAGGAATGTGATGCACCAGTATCAAACAACACTTTCACAAAGGTATAATTCCAAAGAATCTTACCTCTTACTATTTATGGTCCATCTTTATCATCAACAATCATCATCTCAGCTCCATATAATTGCTTCATCGCTGCATTGTTCTCCTTGTTTCCTTGCTGAGATTACCCTGGTTGAGGAGTCATGGTATTTTGAGAATCACCATGGCTATCTCTGTTCTTATGGTGAGACTAATTTTTCTGTCCTCTCCCTATTGAAGCATAAGATGCGTGTGATACCTGAGAAGTGTTAAGAACACCCAACTATGGAGCACTACGACAATATCACTGAAGATGCCCCATCTTCTTGTAATTGTGACATTCTCTAGGTTGCGTCGTACACTCTCGCTTTATGTGGCCGGTTGAACCACATTGAAAGCAACCTACTCTGCTTTGGGGTCGTGGAGGAAGGTTCACTGATCCAACCGTCTGGTTCTGATTCACATTCCCACCTTGGAAGTAGGGTCCCTCTTCCACTTGTTCCCAGCATTAGATTTCCCACCCATTCCCATGGGTATCATCATACTTCCTCCTCCCATAACTCCTGATATGTCTCTTTTAGCTATGGTTGCTCTATTTACCATTTCCCAATAATCCGTAATACAGAGAACAACTATCTTCGGTCGAATCTCTTATCGCAAACCTGATTCAAATATGTGTGCCTTTAGCGACGCACTTGCAGAAACATCCAGTGAAAATAACACTAAATTAATGAATTTAGCCGCATACTCCATGACAGAGAGATTCTCTTTCTTCAGGATTAAAAAGTCCTTCGTCCTCTGGATCATGAACATGTTAGGATAGAATTATTTATTGAAAAATTCTTCAAATTCTTCCCATCCCAGGCCTTGATCCACCTTAGCCTACACCACTAGCTCCCACCAAAGTTGTGCAATATCCTCCAGCCTATACGTCGCCAACTTCACTTTCAGTTCTGCTAGTGTGCCGATGAAATCAAAGATACGATTCATCTTACTCAGCCACACCTCCGCTCATTCTGGTTCAGAATCACCCCAAAAGATGGGTGGGTTCGGCTTCTGGAACTGGACGGAATGGTCTACATGCCTTGACTCATCCCTCCGATTCCCCATGTCCACAAGCTGAAATGCTTGAACTATACTTTTTACTAGCTTCTAGTTCACCAGTGGCTCAGGTTCGACCACATTCTGTACAACCACTTCCATTTGGTTTCTATGACGCCTAACGGGTTCCATAATCTATACAAAGAACACACGCTGTTAGTATCACTTCTTAACAACTGAAGGCTTAGAATTTAAAATTTAGTCACATTATCTATCACAACATTATTCTCAAAACAACCCTTTTCTATGTTCAACCATTTTTGAAAACATTCAACATAATTTTTGAAAATCAACCCATTTTTAAAATACACCAAATACGCTATTTTCAAAGTCTTTCAGTTGAAGCAAATTTCTGCATTTTTCAATAATTGGAAACTTACACCAAATCCTTACTCTTTTCTCACAATGAGATATGCAATCCTAGTTGGAATTCATTCCTCTATAATGCATGTCATGACCATCTCATGGGATAAACCCATGACAATGAGATATCCAACATTCTAAAAGTGTATCCAAAACACTTATGTACACAAAACCCTGGTAACTTGAAGTTCAAGATAAATGGGTTAGCTATGTCCTTTTATGCTATACATATCAAGTTCTAACAATCCTACTCCTATCTAAGATAACCACCCAAGGAATAGACAAGAAGGAATTTCAACTCCAAGACCAAGAACATCGATGACCACTTTCTAGGCAAGGACCGAACAAGATGATACCATTTGTAATGAACCACCAATTCTCATTGGCTTTCCAAAGGCTGGAAATAAATGCCGAAGGGTTTCAAACAAGTGTCGGATGATTTACCCTTTCTGAATATCCATAGAACCAACAACCATAACCAAACCAACAAGTAAATGATGCATGATAAAAGCTAAGACAACTCAACCATTTATTTTATCATAAACCAACCAAGAGTTCCACAGTAGATACCAACACTAAAACATCAGAGTAAATAGTGGAAAGAAAACTCAAAGACTACAAGACAACACCCCAAACCCACACTCAACAAGCTCCAAGCTCCAACATCATGAACCGGCCCATGTATCACAAAGCAGTGCTCTAAACATGTGAAACTTTACCTTTTAAAATGTACGGGTACATGAAATCTACAAAAGCACCAACGTGCCAAAGCAGGGGGTGAGTAATGAAACTCAGTAGGTTTTCCCTGATGAGTTTCCAACTCATGCTTCTAGGATAAAACATGTTAGCACATTTATATAAAACAATTTATATAAAGCAATTCCAAAAACAGTTCACAATATAACAAGTTCCATGTCAAAACCATTTCCCAAAAAACCCATCTTTCTCAAGAAAAGAAATAAAGAAAATTTCCCAATTCCATTCACATTTTCATTTGGAAAATTCATTCCAATTCACTAATCCACACAACCAACCATGAATGCAAACTAGACCTCCCTATACTCACTAGTGGTGAGTTATCCTTCCACTAAGACGTCACTTAGTGGACTACCTTGATGGGGGTACTTCACGACCTTATCCGTCCCAACCTATTGATGGGGGGACTTGTTTCCCTTATCCAACCAAACCTTTTGAAGGGGGTACTTCTCGCCCTTATCCATCCCAATGCATATGAACGCACACCAGAACCCATGAAATCCATGCTCAAAACCAAGTGTGTCCAAAACCTTTCAATAAAGCATCACCCTTTTATTGAAAACCATTTCATTCAAGCAGTAAAACCATACCCAATTTAAAATCACCATTTTAAATTTACTTCGACAACCACTTTCCAAAAACACACAATTTCCATCACCCGTTACTAAAAAGGCGTTTCAAAAATTCTTTCACAGTAGATAAACAAACAATTTCAATCATGGAAAACAATTTGAAACTAAGCATTTAAGTTCTATGAAAGAGGAATCTGGAGTGATGCCACCTACCTCAAAGGTTTTGACGAAAACCCTAAAAAACGGAGAACGCACAAGAAAACCCGGATGATTCACCCAGGATCCTCCTTAGATCTCTTCTCCTAACACAACCATGGCCAAATATCATCATGTTTGTCAACCACACACTTAGATCTACCCATAACGCGAGTAGATCTAAGAAACCGAGAGAAGAGGAGAAGTAGATCCATGTAGATCTAAGAAATAAAACAAGAACGATAACATAACTTAGGAACCCGACTTCTATTCGCCAAGAGAATCCTTTGGATTGACTTCAGAATGCTGGGACAACCCTCTATGACTGTAGTAGAACTAAAATACCGAGTTAGGGCCGCATAGGAGCGTAAATGAGCCACTTAGAGGCAATAACGCGTGAGATTCACTTTTATAGGGATTATAAACTCTGTGTTCCACGAGTTCCTAGATCAATTGATTATCATATTCATCAATTATATCTTAATATACTCATAGATAAAGGAGTAAAATGTTCAGAATCTCATAACTATCTTTCACATTCTACCACACCACCATCTATATGGAATGTTATCTAATCTTATGTTATAAATAAGAGAGGTGCATTTCCCTAGGAATGTCGTGTCTCATCAGGGTGAGGGAGTAGACCATTTGATGGTTGATGCTATTTTTATTCGGAAAAATATAATAATTTTGTAGAGGGTCATATATTTATTGGCCTTCCACATAATTATCGGAGGATTGTACCTAATTTCACATCATTTGTATCCCCATTGATTGTTTTGACTAGGAAAGACCAGGATTGTGTGTGGAGTGATAAGTTCCAGGCTGAATACAATTACTTGAAGGGGATGTTGTTTAGTGATTCAGTTCATTAGGTATTTTAGGAGGGTGAATTGTTTGATTTGTTTTGTGATGCTTCCTATCTAGGTTTGTTATGTGTTTTAATGTTGTAGCAGGCATTGATCTCTTTTGGGTCTAGGATGTTTTGTGCCTATGAGTATAACCATTCCATTGGTGATCTGGATTTAGTAGTCATAGTTCTTGAACTAAATTTGTGGCGTAATTACCTCATTTGGGAGTGTTTTATGGTCTTCATAGATTAAAAAATATAGAGTTATATCTTTTCCTTGTAGTATTATAACTTAAGGTGGTGGAGGTGGATGGATTCTCATCAGGATTATAATTTTGAGATACCATAGACCTTGGAAAATGGGAATATTTTGGAGAATTTTTTTAGGAGGAATTCATGGGAGGGTTTTTTTAGGAGTCTGGTGGTGCATGGAGGGAAATAGAGGAGTTGGAAGTCTTGCACATAAATGAAAGAGTGGATAGTGGAAGAGGTTTTTTGTTTCAAAAGATGGAGCATTCTTCTTAAATGTAGTAGGTGGGGGAGTCAATGTTGGGAGACATAGTAGAAGAGGTGAAGCATGATTAGTTTTTCCATGGAGATACTTCAGAGGGATGGTCATAGGATGGTCAGAACCATATTTCATTTTTTGGGAGGTTGTTTCAGTAGTAATGTGATATAGAGTGCTTTTTGAGTTTCTTAAATCACCATTGGCTGAACAAATTGGATTTCCCAAGATGTACCATATATTGAAGATATAGTTTTGGAGGCCTAGTTTGAAATGTTTAGTACTTTATTTTGTGCCAATGTTCTTGTTTTCCCTCATTGTAAAGGCAGATCATCATGTCCCTAGTGGTTCATTCGAACAATAGGATGTTCCTGACTGGAAATGTGATGACATCATGATGGATTTCAATATACGATTACCCAGATATCAGGGTGGGGTTTATTATTTCTGGGTATTCATATGTTAGTTGGAGAACGTGGCCCACTTCTTAGAAATCAAGTAGTCTTTCATAGTAGATACATTGGCTAAGAGGTATGTGGATGAAGTGTTGTGGATGAATGGAATTCAAAGTTTTGTTGTCTTGGATCGAAAGGAACATTTTGACTCGTCAGTATATATTGGATTTCACCATGATCTTGCCACTCACATACACCTTAGCACTACATTTCATCCTCAGAAATATAGGTAGATAGAATAGACAATCCAGTGGTTTGGAGGATATGTTGCAGGAATTCATCTTTGACTACGATCTATCTTGGGAATGATACCAAACATTGGTAGAGTTTTATTACAATATTAGGTATCATATATTCCATTAGAATTACCTCATTTGAAGCTTTTTAAATGATATAGTATTGTTCTCTTATTTTATGGATTGAATTTGGTGAGATAGACTTTCTTGGTCTCAATGTGGTGCAGATCTTGATAGAGAAAGTATATTTTGTCATTAAGAGGATGGAGGTAGTGTAGGACTAAAATATTTCTTATGTAAATCATTGAAGGAGGCTCTTTGAGTTCATGGTTGGGGGCCATGTGTTCCTGATGGTGTCCCCTAGATGTGGTCAATGCAGGTTTGGTAGAGGTAGTAAGTGTAACACCCAAAGATTTCATAGTACGTTATCTCATTAAAATAATTCAAAAGCTTGTGCTACATGCAACACAGAGTTCGAGCGCACCACAACTTACCAAACTATCCGTTCAAAAAGAGGTTATGAATAGTATTAACTGAATTTTGAATCTTATATACTTTATATAATTTTATCATCCATATTTTGTGTTTCTTCGACATAATATAATAACAAATTCATTTTACATATATAAGAAGTATTTTTAAAAAAATGCAATTTTACCGCATTTTAATGGAGAACCCTTTTTAAAACCAATATTTTACACTTTTATATATTCAGTCTAATGAAATTAAATTCTTCTTTAGAATCAAGACATAAAAATTTATTTTGGAGAATTTTTTTGTTCTTTTCTGATAACTTTCATATTTTGATTAATAGTAAAAATACTATCTTTTAATTGATCACTACCTTTCTAATCGAATCAATTTGGAGTGTTAAATTATGAATTAGAAAAGTTTTAAAATATAATTTTATTGTATTTTTATCATTAAATACAATATAGGTCATTATAATTAATTTAACTTTTAAATTTTAGATAAACACATGTCAATATTTTGATAGTTTTCACTTTTTTAAAAACATACCTTTTAGTTTTGACAACGGAAATTAATTTTAAATTAATAAATGAAACTTCTATGTTTTGAATTTGGTAAAATAGACTTCATTTTAAAATTCATAATACCAAAATTAAATTAGAGTGAAGTTTTGGTATTTTTCTGTAAACGTTCAATTTTTTGCTAATAGTGAAAAACACTGCGTTATTATGTAAAGCCGACATTTTATTTAAATAAATATTTATTTTATTTAACTTTATTTTAATTAAAAATAGATATATAATATCTATATATTTTTAGTGTAATTCATTGGAGTCATTTAATAATAAAATTAGATGTATAAATTTTTGTTGAACTTTTTACCATCTTTTACCCACCATCTAAGAGTATTTGCTAATTTGCAATAAACTAAATTTTACAGCTTCTGTGAGTTGGATTTAAAAAATCTGAGAGAAATAGTTAATATCAGTAAGTAAAATGTGTTTCAATAAGTTGAAAATATTTTTTGGTGAATAGTACCTTTTGGCTTTTATTTACCACGGTAAATATTAAATACACTACTACAATATTGGGATTTGAAGCCCCCTGACCCGGGCAACCACCTCTAGCGGTTGTTGAGCTCTGCTAAGAAAAAAGGGGGCTTCAGCAACCCCCCATGCATCCTCCCTCTCCCTCGACCTAGCCGTGTGACCTCCCCCATCACCGCCCTCCCCCGCGCGCCCTCAACACCCTCCACCACTCGCTGCCATCCACCACTCGCTGCCCTTTCTACCCTCCACCATCCACCCTCGTTAGCCTCCACCCTCTTCCCTCTGGCTCCATACACCTTCCGCCCTCCGGCCATCCTCTGCCCTGCCCTCCGTCCCCTCCGGCGTACCTCTGCCCTCTGGCCTCAACACTCCATCCTTCGCCCTCTGTCCTTAGCCCCCCATCCTCCACCCCCTCTGGTCTCCGCCACCTCTACCCTCCGGCCTTCTCCCATAGCCCTCCGCCCGCACCCCCACCCTGGATATCCCCCCACCCCGGACAGCTCCACCGCACCCCGGATAGCCCCCCTGCACCCTAGACATCCCCCCCACCCTGGACGGCCCCCCCGCACCACAGACATCCCCCCACCCCAGACAGCCCCCCTCAACCCAGACACCCCCCCCCCTCGCTGCCCGTCCCCCATCCCCTCACTGCCTCCACTCCTCCGGATCCCCGTTGCCGCCGCCGCCCATACCCTCCCTCGCCGCACCGCCTTCGGCTCCCCTCTCTTCCAGGTTTGTAGCGCAATGAGGTATTACATGGGATTTCACTTACATTATTATTTTATCAACGGTTCACAAACAATTGATTAGTATTTATTTTAAATATAGTTGATTTGAAAAATGTGAATGTAATAAGTATTGTATAAATGTTTGTTATACAGATATTATTATGGATAAGAGTTGGATTGATCTTCCAAATCGAACATCTAGAGAATATTTCAATGGCATTATGTAGTTTATTGACATTACCAGAGGATTTAAAAGTGACTATATTAGTTGTCTATGTAGAAAATGTGCTAACAGATATCAATTCACACGAGATACTGTGAGGGATCACCTATTCATTAATCGGTTTATGAAAAATTATAAGAGTTAGACTCGTCATGGGGAAGAATATGTTCGTTTTTAAAATATGGATGCAGTTCAGATGGATGTTGATGCAAGGATGAACGATTCAATGCATGAAATGATTTCTGAAATGGTACGTGGGTTGGATCCTGAAGGCATAGACAACCAGAATCTTGATACCGGTGAGATAAATCTTCACTCTGGTGCAGATCGTTTTTCTTGGAGGTTTTATTTAGCACTTGATGATGCGAAAACAAAATTATATACTGGATGTACTTCTTACAATAAACTGTCGTTTATCATGTAGTTGTTTCATTTTAATACTTTGAATAATTGGTCAGACACATCATTCGACATGCTTTTGGTGTTATTGAAAAAGGTTCTTCCTGCCGACAGTAAGATTCCTGAGTCGTATTATCATGCTCGTAAGTTGACAAAGAACATAGGTTTTACATATGAGACTATAGATTCATGTGCAAACATATATATGTTATTTATAAAGGAAATTGTCCATTTGGATATTTGTACGGTTTGTGGTGCTTCCAGGTGGAAAGAGAACATGGGAAATTAGACTTATCAAAGTCAGATTGTGATACAGGGGAAATCAATTGTCGTAAAGGAAATGTGTTACTTTCCCCTTAAACTGAGGTTGAAATGATTTTTTATGTAATATAAAGTTTCTAATTTAATGAGAAGGAATGAAGAAAGAGTTCATGAAAGTGATATGTGAACCCACCCGAAAGACTCTGATGCATGGAATGATTTTGATAAGAGGCATCTCGAGTTTTCTAAAGATGTTCATAATGTCTGATTGGGATGGGAAGAAGATGGTTTCAATCCATTCAAGTGTATGGTTGGTGTAACTCATAGCACATGGCCCGTGGTGTTGATTCCATATAATCTTCCTCCGTGGCTTTGTCTAATGCAACAATTTATATTACTTTCCACTCTTATTGATGGATCTAAAATTACAGGGGATAAGATTTATGTTTACCTTCATCCATTGATTGATGAGTTGAATGAATTTTGGGGAAATGGTGTGATGACTTTTGACTATGAAAGTAAGGAAATGTTCAAACTGTAGGCTGCTTTATTGTGGACGATCAATGACTTCCCAGCTTATGAAAATTTATCAGGCTGGAGTAAAAAAGGGGAATCTTCTTTCCCTTGTTTCAATAAAAGTAAAAAATATGTATGGCTTAAACATTCCAAAAAATGGGCATACATGGGTCATAGATGTTTTCTCCCCCCTTAGAACAGGTTTAGAAAGGACAGAGTGGCATTTCATGGTTCTAGAGAGTTCATCCCAACACTAAATATCATGACAGGAGTCGAAATATTACCACAGATTGATGAAGAAAACATTCGCACGGTATATGAAATTCAGGATTTGGTGGCACCTCCAGTATGTAATATTCGTGTTGCGGGTAGGTAGTGCAGTCACAATTGGAAAAAGAAATTTATTTTTTATAGTCTTATGTATTAGAAAAATAACATGTTGAGGCATAATTTTTATGTCATGCACATTGAAAAAAATTGTGATAACAAATTATTTACTATTTTAGGTGTCCGTGGAAAATCAAAGGACTATGTTAATGCACACCGTTATTTGGAAGAAATGGGTTAAAAAACAGTTGCATTTATAGTTAGATGAGGGAAACAAGGAATATATGCATGCTTCACAGTATATAATGACTATAATGGATAAAGATACATTTCTTTCCATTTTTAAGATGCTCAAGGTGCCTGATGGTTACCCTTATAATATTTCAAAGTGTGTGAATCTGATGAGAAAGACATTGAAAGGGTTTAAAAGTCATGAAAATCACATACTACTTTAGCAGTTGATTCCACTCGCAATTTTTGATTGTCTATCCCCCAATGTTGTTCATCCATTGATTGAGATGAGTAATGTTTTTAGACAGATTTTTTTAAGAAATCAACGAATGAGTGATTTAAAAAGTTTGCAGGACCGAATTGTACTTATGCTTTGTCACTTTGAGAAACCTCCCCCCCTAATTTTTCAATGTTATGGTCCACTTGACAGTGCACCTAACTGATGAAGTAATGGCTGCTAGTCCAGTGCAATTCAGGTGGATGTATCCTATTGAGCATAGGCCTCGGAGCAGCAGCGATCTCCTCATCTCGTGCCACTAGGGTTATCCACCAGATCTCCTCCCTTCCCCCTCTGGCGTGGTTCAACCTTGGTGATGGTGTTTTGTCCTGGAATTGTGTCAATCGTTGACAGTACTGTTGGGCCTGTCTCTGAGCTTCGATATCCGTTCTTTGGCTTTGGATTGACCGACGTTGACTCTGTTTCACGCAGTAGCGACCTCGTCTCTCCTGGCTTCGAGATCCCTCTTTGGCATTGGTTTTCATCAGATCTGTGTGGTCTGGTTCTATGATACTTGCTCGGGGTCGGTCTCCCCTCTAGATTCGGATTCTTTTCGTGGATTTGGTAGCTTGGCCTTGTGCTTGGTGTTCTCGGTGATGGCGTCGTCGTTCCCCTGTCCTTTGGATCTCGTCGCGGCTGCGGTGCACTCGCCGTCAACTTTGGGGTGTTCCCTGCTGGCTTCAATGATGGGTCATGCTCATCAATGGCTTATCATCCGCCTATGAGTGTTCGTCCTGGCATCATCTTGGCTCGATGCTAGATATGGAATGCTCTGGTCTTCTTGGGTTCAGTTCCAGTTGCAAGGATGGGGGAGGCTCTGTGTTTTGATTTTCTTGGCTGCTGCTGGTTTTGGGGGTTGTTCTTCGATGTTGTTGTTGTTTCGATGTTGTGGGTGTGTTGGGTTGAATGTACTGGTGGTTTCTTGTTGTTAATTGCTAGGAGGTGCTGCTGCTGGCAGTTGTTCGTGGTGATGGGTGATGGAGGAATGACCGAGTTGTATGCGGAGTAGGGTGCGACATCAATGCGTCCTGATCTTCGTTCTGGTTTCATCAACGTCATTTTGTGGATGGATTATTCCTGGAGGTTCATCTCATGTCACTGGTTGGTTGGGCGAACTCCGTCTGGAGTTTGCTGATGGGAGGATTTGGACTGGTGTCGATGGTCGCACCAGTGGACGTTTGAGGAGGCTAGCTCTGAGGATTGGTCTGCTTGTCTGATGTTTGTGCCTTGGTTCATGGTTTCATGGCCTGTATTTTGTTGTTTGTAAGTGGTGAAGTGATGAAATGGTGAAGTGGTGAAGTGGTGGTCTGATGTAGTGGTGTCGCAATGATGTAATGTTTGGTTTCTCACTTTTTCCTCAAAAGTGTTGGCGCAATAAAAACAATTAATTTTCAGTCAGTATCCTACTGAGCGGTATTTGTGTACATTGAAACGATTTGTACACAACATAGGTCATCCGTAGGAATCAATAGCCAATGGTTATTTGATGAATGATTGTAGTAATTTTTTTTTAGAATATCTTACGGATTTTGAAAGAAAATTAGATAATCCCTCTCATATTCATGAAGGTCTAGTTGGAGAAGGAACCACATTTGATATGGACAACATCGAGTGGATATAAGAACATCGATATATCTTGTTCAATACTCCATCAGTTGCACCATTAATGTAGTAAGTATCTTATCACTTTTATTGTTTAACTTTTTCATGTTTTGTTTGCATAAGTTGATCATTTATTCATCGCGTTATCATTTTTAGGAAACACATTAATGAGATAAAAGAAGGGATGTATCGTGCGACTGAGTTTCAAATTCAATAATCTCATTATGCATCATCTCATGATCGGTTCAAGGATTATGTACATATAAATTGATTTTAATTATGAGTGAAGTATTATAATAATTTCTTTCTGCATATATCAGTATTTAATTTTATAAATTATGTAGGTTCATAAGCTGAAAGAGTTAGGGGACCCCACGCTAACTGAAGAATTTATCCAACTGGCTGAGGTTCCATCTATAATGGCTCATCATTATAAAGCTATAGATGCTAATGGTTTTCGATTTCGCATTAAAGATGTTGATGAAAAATGAGCAACACAAAATGGCGACATCGTTTGTTCATTTGTCGATTTTTGTTATTACTATGGTCAATTGATAGACATCATTGAAGTTGTATACACACATGGGTTGAAGTACATATTGTTTAAGTGTAATTGGGTTGATCCAGTGCGTGGATGTAAAGTTGATAAATATCAGTTTTCATTTGTGAATTTTAACTATAAGTTATACAGAAATGATCAAGTTGCGAATGAACCTTTCATTTTGACATCACAAGCGGAACAAGTATTCTTCGTTACTTTGCCTTCAAATCCATGTTGGCAAGTTGTTGTCAAAATGTCTCGGCGAGGAGTGTTTTTATTTAAATAAGATGAACCGAAGACTGTTCCATTTGTTTCCCAACAGATTGATCAATATACCATAGTTCAATGTGATGATGATATTTATTTGTTCAGAGCGGCTATTGAAGGTGAAACAGTCGATTTTCATGCTTAATGAAAGGTATAATTGTTTTCCCTCTATTCAGTATTGAATGTCCTAGGATATCATAAATTATCTAACCATTTTATAAATCCTTGTAAGTTTTACTCTTCACTTTTGGGTGTTTTAATCCCCCAGACAACACCCCGCACCCCGGAAACCCCCCCCCCCCCCCAGCACCCCAGCAAGCCCTCCCCACCCCCAGAAATCCCCCCACCCCCACCCCCAGAAATCCCCCCACCCCCACCCCCAGACGAAAACCCCCCCGGACAGCCCGCCCCACCCATGGACACCCCCCACCCCCACCCCCAGAAAGCACCCCCACCCCAGACACCCCGCCCGGACACCCCCCCCCCCCCCCCGCACCCCCATACACCCCCCCCCCCCCAATTGTACAACTATACAATAGACCAATTGGCCGTTAGGCTGCTAGGCCATTAGGGAAATTGTCCCGCTGGCCAATTTTTCATTTTGATTTTATAACAAATGTTCATTAGGCTATTATGCCATTATTCCAATTGTACAACTATACAACAGGCCAATTGGTCGTTAGCCAATTAGATCGGCGCACACTAAAAGGGCGCGTTGGGTGGTAAAAACCACTCGAACGACCTCAGAATTCCATGAAATCATACGACAACAAAAGATGTGTGAATTTTGAAATGGTCGGGTAGACGACATGTCAATCAGAAGTTCTATTTGACCGCGGTGACCGGAAACGCGTTCCCGGAGTCATAAAAGACAAAAACATCATGTCACGGTCAAATTCAGATAAAACATGATCCGAATGAACTAAAAACACAGGAAAATGATAGGAATATTATTCGTGACATGTAGGAAGAGAGGGCACATCCATCGGACGTGCGGTGCACGCGTTACGACTGAATGTGTCGTTTTCAGCAGTTCGGTGCGCTCTAAAAGGGCACGTTGGGTGGTCAAAACCATTCGAATGACCTCATAATGAAATTAAATCATAAAAAAAAACCGCGGTGTGTATTTTGAAATTTTTGGGCAGACGGTACATCAATCGGAGGTACCGTTTGACCGCGGTGACAGGAAACACGTTTCCGGAGTCATAAAAGACCAAAACGGCATGTCACAGTCGAATTCTGATCAAACGTGATCCGAATTACCTAAAACCACACGAAAATAATAAGAATATTATTTGTGACATGTAGTAGGATAAAGAATGTCCATCAGACGTGCGGGGCGCGCGATACGACTAAATCTATCATTTTCAGTAGTTCTGTGCGCTCTAAAAGGGCGTGCTGGGTGGTCAAAACCATCCGAACGACCTCAGAATACCATGAAATCATACAACAATAACCGCGGTGTGAATTTTGAAATGATCAGGTAGACTACATGTCAATCGGAGGTGTCTCTTCACCGTGGTGACCGGAAACGCATTTCTAGAGTCATAAAAGACCAAAACGGCGTGTCACGGTCAAATTCAGATCAAACGTGCTCCAAATGACCTGAAACCACACGAAGAAGATATGAATATTATTCGTGATATGTAGAAGGAGACGGAACGTCCATTAGACGTACGGTGCGCACGGTACGACCAAATGTGTCATTTTCAGCAGTTCGGTGCGCTCTAAAAGGGCGCGTTGGGTGGTCAAAACCACCTAAACGACCTCAGAATGCCATTAAATCATACAAAAACAACCGAGGTGTGAATTTTGAAATGTTCTGGTAGACGGCATGTCAATTGGAGGTGTTGTTTGACCACGGTGACTGGAAATGCATTTCCGGAGTCAAAAAAGACCAAAAACGGCATGTCAGAGTCAAATTCAGAAAAACATGATCTGAATGACCTGAAACCACATGAAAATGATATGTATATTATTCATGACATTTAAGAGGAGATGACACATCCATCAGACGTATGGTGCGTGCGGTACGACCGAATGTGTCGTTTTCAGCAGTTCGGTGCTCTCTAAAAGGGTGCGTTGGGTGGTCAAAACCAGCTGAATGACCCTCGAATGCCATTAAATGAAACGACAACAACCGCGGAGTGAATTTTGAAATGGTCGGGTAGAAAAACGTTAATCGGAGGTTCCATTTGACCGCGGTGACTGGAAAAGCGTTTCTAGAGTCATAAAAGACCAAAACGTGTGTCACGGTCGAATTCAGAGTAAACATGCTCCGAGTGACCAGAAACCACATGAAAAATATAGGAATATTATTCATGACATATAGGCAGAAGATGACGCGTCAATCAGACGTGCGGTGCACGCGGTACGACCGAATGTGTCATTTTCAGCAGTTCGACGCGCTCTAAAAGGGTGCATTGGGCGGTAAAACCCACCCAAAAGACCTCGAAAGGCCATGAAATATTATGAAAACAACTGTGGTGTGAATTGTGAAATGGCCGGGTAGACGACACAACAATCGGCGGTGCCGTTTGACCGTAGTTACCGGAAACGCGTTTATGGAGTCATAAAAGACCAAAACGGCGTGTTAGGGTCGAATTCATAGAAAACATGCTATGAATGACCTGAAACCACATAAAAAATATAGGTGTATTATTCGTGACATTTAAGAGGAGACGACACATCCATTGGACGTGCAGTGCGCGTGGTATGACCGAATGTGTCGTTTTCAGTAGTTCAGTGTTCTCTTAAAGGGTACGTTGGGTGGTCAAAACCACCCGAACGTCCTCAGAATTCCATGAAATCATACGAAAACAACCGAGGTGTGAATTGTGAAATGGTCGGGCAGACGACACGTCAATCGGGAGTGCAATTTGACCGCAGTGATTGGAAACACGTTTCTGGAGTCATAAAAGACCAAAACGGCGGGTCACGGTTAAATTTTTAGAAAATCTACTCCGAATGATCTGAAACCACACAAAAACGATAGGAATATTATTCCTGACATGTATAAGGAGACGACACATCCATCAAACATGCGATGCGTGCAGTACGACTGAATGTGTCGTTTTTTGCAGTTCGACGCACTCTAAAAGGGAGCCTTGGGTGGTCAAAACCACCCGAATGATCTCAGAATTCGATGAAATCAAAAGACACCAACTGTGGTGCGAATTTTGAAATGGTTGGGCAGACATCACATCAATCAGAGGTGCCATTTGATCGTGGTGACCGGAAATGTGTTTAAGAGTCAAAAAAGTCCAAAGCAGCATGTCACCATTGAATTCAGAGAAAACGTTCTCCGAATGACTTGAAATTACATGAAAATGATAGGAATATTAATTATGATATGTAAGAGGAGGCGGAACATCCATCGGATGTTCGGTGCATGCGGTACGACTGAATATGTCGTTTTCAGCAGATTGGCGCGCTCTAAAAGGGCGCGTTGGGTGGTCAAAACAGCCTGAACGACCTCAGAATGCCATGAAATCATACAAAAACAACTATGTTGTGAAATGTGAAATGGTCGGGTAAACTACATGTCAATCAGAGGATCTGTTTGACCGCGGTGACCAGAAACACGTTTCTGGAGTTCTGAAAGACCAAAACGGTGTATCACAGTTGAATTCAGAGCGAATGTGATCCTAATTCCCAGAAACCAAATGAAATATATAGGAATGTAATTTTTGACATTTTGGAGGAGACGACACGTCCATCGGACGTGTGGTGCGCCCGGTACGGCCGAATGTGTCATTTTCAGTAGTTCGACGTGCTCTAAAAAGGTGCGTTGGGTGGTCAAAACCACCCAAAGTCCTCAGAATTCCATGAAATCATATGACAACAACCGCGGTGTGAATTTTGAAATGGTTGGGTAGACGGAACATCAATCAGAGGTACCATTTGACCGCGGCAGCTGGAAATTCGTTTCTAGAGACATAAAAGACCAAAATGGCGTGTCACCGTCGAATTCAAAGAAATTGTGCTCCGAATGACCTGAAACCACAAAAATCGATAGGAATATTATTCTTGACATGTAAAAGGAGACAGAACATCCATCGGACATGTGGTGCACGAGGTACAACTGAATGTGTCATTTTCAGCAATTCGGTGCGCTCAAAAAGGGCGCGTTGGGTGGTCAAAACCACCCGAATGACCTTGAAATTCCATTAAATCATACAAAAACAACCACAGTGTGAATTTTGAAATGTTCGTGTTGACAGCATGTACATTAGAGGTTCCATTTGACTGCGGTGACCAGAAACGCATTTCCGGAGTCATAAAAGACCAAAACGGCATGTCACGATAGAATTTAGAGTAAACGTGCTCTGAATGACCTGAAACCACACAAAAATGATTGGAATATTATTCGTGACATGTAAGAGGAGACACCATGTTTATCGGACGTGCGGTGCATGCAGTACGACCAAATTTTTCATTTTTAGCAGTTCAACGCGCTCTAAAAGGGAGCATTGGGTGGTCAAAACCACCCGAACGACCTCAGAATACCATGAAATCATACGAAAACAACCATGGTGTGATTTGTAAAATGTTTGGGAAAACAACACGTCAATCAGAGGTTTCTTTTGACCGCGGTGACTGAAAAGGAATTTCTGGAGTCACAAAAGACCAAAATGGTGTGTCACGGTCGAATTCAGAGAAAACGTGCTCCGAATGACCTAAAACCACACGAAAATGATAGGAATATTATTCGTGACATGTAGGAGGAGACAAAACGTTTATCAGATGTGTGGTGTGTGTGGTACGACCGTATGTGTCGTTTTCAGCAGTTCGTCGCGCTCTAAAAGTGTGCATTGGGTGGTAAAAACCACCCAAACTAACTCGGAATTCCATGAAATCATACAAAAACAACCACAGTGTGAATTTTGAAATGGTCAGGTAGACGACACATCATTCAGAGGTGTCGTTTCACCGAGGTGACCAGAAACACGTTTCGAGAGTCATAAAAGACCAAAACGGCGTGTCACGGTTGAATTCAAATCAAACGTGCTCCGAATGACATGAAACCACACGAAAACGATAGGAATATTATTCTTGAAATGTAGGAGGAGAAAACACATCCATCAGACGTGCGGTGTGCATGGTACAACCGAATGTGTCATTTTCAGCAGTTCAGCTCGCTCTAAAAGGGCGCGTTGGTTGGTCAAAACCACCCAAATGACCTCAGAATGCCATGAAATCATATGAAAACAATCGTGGTGTGAATTTTGAAATGGTCGAGAAGATGACACGTCAATTGGAGGTTCCGTTTGACAACGGTGACCAAAAAAGTATTTCCGGAGTCATAAAAGACCAGAACGGCGTGTCATGGTCGAATTCAGAGAAAACGTGCTCCCTCATGACCTAAAACCACACGAAAACGATATAAATTTTATTCGTGACATGTAGAAGGAGACGACATGTTTATCGGATGTTCGTAGCGCACAGTACGACCGAATGTGCCGTTTTCAGCAGTTCAGCGCGCTCTAAAAGGGCGGATTGGGTGGTCAAAACCACTCAAACGACCTCGGAATGCCATGAAATCATACAACAACAATCGTGTTGTGAATTATGAAATGTTTGGGCAGACTCCACGTTAATCAGAGGTGCTATTTGACTGCGGTGACCAGAAACACGTTTCCAGAGTCATAAAAGACCAAAACGGTGTGTCACGGTCGTATTCAGAGCAAACGTGCTTCGAATGACCTAAAACCACACGAAAACGATAGGAATATTATTCACGACATGTAGGAGGAGAGTTCATGTCCATTGGATGTTTGGTTAATTGTACGACCGAATGTGTCATTTTCAGCAGTTCGGCGCACTCTAAAAAGGCGTGTTGGGTGGTCAAAACCACCCGAATGACCTCAGAATTCAATGAAATCATACAACAAAAACCGCGATGTGAATTGTGAAATGGTAGGGTAGAGGGCAGATCAATTGGAGGTACCGTTTGACCGTGGTGACTGGAAATGTGTTTCTGGAGTCATAAAAGACCAAAACGGAGTGTCACGGTCGAATTCAGAGAAAACATGCTCTGAATGACCCGAAATCACACGAAAACTATAGGAATATTATTCTCAACATGTAAGAGGAGACGACATGTCCATCAGACATGTTGTGTGCGCGATACGACCGAATGTGATGTTTTCAGCAGTTTGGCGCGCTCTAAAAGGGCACGTTGGGTGGTCAAAACAACTTGAATGACCTTGGAATTCCATTAAATAATATGACAAAAACCGCGGTATGAATTGTGAAATGGTCAGGTAGACAACAAATGAATAGGAGGTACTGTTTGACCACGGTGACCGGAAACATGTTTCCGGAGTCATAAAAGATGAAAATGGTGTGTCACGGTCGAATTTAGAGAAAACGTGCTCCGAATGACTTGAAACCACATGGTAACGATAGGAAAATTATCCGTGACATGTAAAAGGAGATAGCAGGTCCATCGGACGTGCAGTACGATCGGTATGACCGAATGTGTCGTTTTCAGCAGTTCAGTGCGCTCTAAAAGGGTGCGTCGTGTGGTTAATAGAACCCTGAATGACCTCTAAAGGTCATTAAATCATATGAAAACAACCGAGGTGTGAATTTTTAAATGTTCTGGTAGATGACAGATCACTTGGAGGTGCCGTTTGACCGTGGTGACCGAAAATGCCTTTCCGGAGTCATAAAAGACCAAAACGGCATGTCATGGTCGAATTCAGAGAAAACATGCTCCGAATGACCTGAAACCACACGAAAACATTAGGAATTTTATTCGTTACATGTAGAAGGAGATGAAACATTTATCGGACGTGCGGTGCACGTGGTGCGACCGAATTTGTCGTTTCCAACAGTTCAGTGCGCTCTAAAAAGGCGTGTTCGGTTGTCAAAACCACCCGAATGACCTCAGAATTACATGAAATCATACAACAACAATTGCGGTGTGAATAGTGAAATGTTCGGGTAGAGGGAATGTCAATTGAAGATACCATTTGACTACGGTGACTGGAAACACGTTTTTGTAGTCATAAAAGACCAAAATGGAGTGTCAGTGTCCAATTCAGAGAAAATGTGCTTTGAATGACCTGAAACCACACAAAAACAATAGGAATATTAGTTTTGGCATGTAAGAGTAGATGAAACGTCCATCGGACATGCGGTGTGTGCGGTGCGACCGAGTGTGTGGTTTTCAGTAGTTCGACGTGCTCTAAAAGGGTGCGTTCGGTGGTCAAAACCACCCAAACGACCTCGGAATGCCATTAAATAATACGACGACAACCACAGTGTGAATTGTGAAATGTTTGGGTAGACAACACATGAATCAAAGGTATCGTTTTACCGCGGTGACAGAAAACACGCTTCCAGAGTCATAAAAGACCAAAACGGCATGTCACTATTGAATTCAGAGAAAATGTGATCCAAATGACCTGAAACCACAAGAAAAAGGTAGGAAAATTATTTGTGACATGTTAAAGGAGACATCACATCCATCGGACATGCGGTGTGGGTGGTACGACCGAATGTGTCATTTTCACCAGTTCAGTGCGCTCTAAAAGGGCGCGTCGGGTGGTCAAAACCACCCGAATGACCTAGGAATTCCATTAAATCATACTAAAACAACCAAGGTGTGAATTTTGAAATCTTCAAGCAGACGGAACGTATATTGGAGGTTCCGTTTGACCGTGGTGACCGGAAACGCCTTTCCGGAGTCATAAAAGACCAAAATGGCATTTCAGGGTTGAATTCAGAGCAAAAGTTCTCCAAATGACCTGAAACCACACAAAAAAAATAAGAATATTATTTGTGACATTTAAGAAGAGACGACACATTTATCGGACATGCAGTGCGTGTGGTACGACCGAATGTGTCGTTTTCTGCAGTTCAGCGCGCTCTAAAATGGAGCGTTGGGTGGTCAAAACCACTCGAACAGCCTCAGAATACAATGAAATCGTAAGACAACAACTGTGGTGTGAATTGTGAAATGTTCGGGCAAACAGCACATCAATCAGAGGTGACGTTTGGCCGCAGTGACCAGAAATGCGTTTCTAGAGTCATAAAAGACCAAAACGG
Source organism: Viscum album (assembly GCA_963277665.1). Lineage (NCBI taxonomy): Eukaryota > Viridiplantae > Streptophyta > Magnoliopsida > Santalales > Viscaceae > Viscum > Viscum album. The sequence continues at coordinate 97,302,705 of OY728128.1, read as the reverse complement.
CGTGTCACGGTCGAATTCACAGAAAATGTGCTCCAAATGACCTAAAACCACACGAAAATGATAGGAATATTATCAGTGACATCTAGGACGAGACATCACGTCCATAGGACATGCGGTGCACGTGGTACGACTGAATGTGTCGTTTTCAGCAGTTCGGCTCGTTCTAAAAGGGCGCGTTGGGTGGTCAAACCCACCCGAACAACTTCAGAATGCCCTGAAATCATACAAAAACAACTGCGGTATGAATTTTGAAATGGTCGGGTATAGGGAACACCATTCGGAGGTGCCGTTTGACCACAGTGTCCGGAAATGCATTTGTAGAGTCATAAAAGACCAAAACGGCATGTCACGGTTGAATTTAGAGAAAACGTACTCCAAATGACCTGAAACCAAGAAAAAACGATAAAAATATTATTCATGACTTGTAGGAGGAGACAGAATGTCCGTCAGACGTGTAGTGCACGCGGTACAACCGAATGTGTCGTTTTCAGTAGTTCGGCGCACTCTAAAAGGGCGCGTTGGGTGGTCAAGACCAACCGAACGACCTCACAATGCCATCAAATCATACGAAAACAACCGCGATGTGAATTTTAAAATGGTCGGGTAGACGGAACATCAATCAGAGGTGTCATTTGACTGCGGTGACAGGAAACGAATTTCTAGAGTTATAAAAGACCAAAACGGCATGTCACGGTCGAATTCAGAGCTAACATGCTACGAGTGACCTTAAATCAAATGAAAATGATAGAAATATTTTTCGTGACATGTAGGAGGAGACGACACGTCCATCAGACGTGCGGTGCGCGCGGTACGACCGAATGTGTCGTTTTCCGCAGTTTGACGCTCTCTAAAAGGGTGTGTTGGGTGGTCAAAACCACCTGAACGACCTCTAATGCCAAAAAAATCATACTACAACAACCGCGGGGTGAATTTTGAAATGTTCGGGTAGACTGCACGTCAATCAGAGTTTTCGTTTGACCGCGGTGACCGGAAACACATTTCCAGAGTCATAAAAGACCAAAACAGCGTGTCACGGTCGAATTCAGAGAAAATGTGCTCCGAATGACCTGAAACGAAATGAAAATGATAGGAATATTATTCATGGCATATAGGAGAAGAGGACATGTCCATCAGACGTGCGGTGCGCCGTACGACCGAAAGTGTCTTTTTCAGCAGTTTGACACGCTCTAAAAAAGTGCGTTGGGTGGTCAAAACCACCCGAATGACCATGGAATTCCATGAAATCATACGACAACAACCGTGGTGTGAATTTTAAAATGCTCGGGCAGAGGGCATGTAAATTGGAGGTACCGTTTGACCGTGGTGACTGAAAACTTGTTTCTGGAGTCACAAAAGACCAAAACGGAGTGTCACGGTTGAATTCAAATAAAATTTGCTCTGAATGACCTAAAACCACACTAAAACAACAGTAATATTATTCGTGACATGAAGTAGGAGACGACACGTCCATCGAACATGCGGGGTGTGCGGTACGACCAAATGTGTTGATTTCAGCAGTTCGACGCGCTCTAAAAGGGCGCGTTGGGTGGTCAAAACCTCCTGAATGACCTCGTAATGCCATTAAATCATACGAAAACAACCAAGGATTGAATTTTGAAATGGTTGGGCTGACAGCACATCAATCGGAGGTACCGTTAGACCGTAGTGACTGGAAATGCATTTCCGGAGGCCTAAAAGACCAAAACGTCGTGTCACTGTTGAATTCAGAGAAAATGTTCTCCGAATGACCTAAAACAACATGAAAACGATAATAATATATTTCGTGACATGTAAAAGGAGACATCAAATCCATCGGACATGCGGTGCGCGTGGTACGACCAATTGTGTCGTTTTCAGCAGTTTATTGCACTCTAAAAGGGCGCGTCGGGTGGTCAAAACCACCAGAACGACCATGGAATTCTATTAAATCACACGAAAACTACCGCGGTGTGAATTTTCAAATGTTCAGGTGGACAGCACATCAATCAGAGTTTTCTTTTGACCGCGGTGACCGGAAACACATTTCCAGAGTCATAAAAGACCAAAACGCTATGTCATGGTCGAATTCAGAGAAAACATGCTCTGAATGACCTAAAACCACACGAAAATTATTGTAATATTATTCATGACATGTAAGAGGAGACGACATGTTTATCAGACGTGCGGTGTGCATGGTACGACCGAATGTGTCGTTTTCAGCAGTTCGGAGCGCTCTAAAAGGGTGCATTGGGGGGACAAAACCACTCGAACGACCTCAGAATACCATGAAATAATATGAAAACAACTGTGGTGTGAATTGTGAAATGGTCGGGCAAACGGAACGTCAATCGGAGGTGACATTTGAACATGGTGACCGGAAATGCATTTCCAGAGTCACAAAAGACCAAAATGACGTGTCACGATTGAATTCATTGAAAACGTGATCCGAATGACATAAAACCCCACGAAAAGGATATTAATATTATTCGTGGCATGTATGAGGAGACGAAACGTCTATCGGACGTGTGGTGTGCGTGGTACGACCAAATGTGACGTTTTCAGTAGTTCGGTGTGCTCTAAAATGGCGCGTTGTGTGGTCAAAACCACCTGAACAACCTCAGAATTCCATGAAATCATACAAAAACAACTACGGTGTGAATTTTGAAATGGTCGGGCTGACGACACGTCATTCGGAGGTTCCGTTTGACCGCAGTGACCGGAAAGGTGTTTCTAGAGTCATAAAAGACCAAAACGGCGTGTCATGATCTAATTCAGAGAAAACGTACTCCGAATGACCTTAATACAAACGAAAATTATAGGAATATTATTTTTGACATGTAGGAGGAGAAGGCACGTCCATCAGACATGCGGTGCGTGTGGTACGACCGAATGTGTCATTTTCAGCAGTTTGGCGCTCTCTAAAAGGGTGCGTTGGGTGGTCAAAACCACCCGAACGACCTCAAAATGCCAAACAATCATACGAAAACAACCACACTGTCAATTTTGAAGTGGTTGGGTAGATAGAGTGTCAATCGATGGTTCCGTCTGACCACGGTGACCGGAAACGGGTTTCCGGAGTCATAAAAGACCAAAACGGCGTGTCACGGTAGAATTCAGATAAAACATTCTCTGAATGACCTGAAACCACACGAAAATTATAGTAATATTATTTCTGACATGTAGGAGGAGACGGAATGTCGATCGGACGTTCGGTGCGCACGGTACGACCGAATGTGTCGTTTTCAGCAGTTCGACGCGCTCTAAAAGGGCGCGTTAGGTGGTCAAAACCACCCGAACGACCTCAGAATGGTATGAAATCATACGACAACAACCGCAGTGTGAATTTTTAAATGTATGAGCAGATGAAACATCAATCAGAGGTGTTGTTTGACCGCACTGTCTGGAAACGCGTTTCCGGAGTCATAAAAAATCAAAACGGCGTGTCATGGTCGAATTCAAGGAAAACATGCTCTGAATGACCTCAAACCACTCGAAAACGATAGAAATATTATTCGTGACATGTAAGAGGAGACTAAACATCCATCGGACATGCGTTGCGTGCGGTATAACCGAATGTGTCATTTTCAGCAGTTCAACGCGCTCTAAAAGGACGCGTTGGGTGGTCAAAACCACGTGAATGACATCGGAATTCCATGAAATCATACGACAACAACCACGGTGTAAATTTTGAAATGTTCGAGCAGAAAGCACATCATTCAGAGGTGTCGTCTGACTGTGGTGACCAGAAACACGTTTTCGGAGTCATAAAAGACCAAAACGGCGTGTCACTGTCGTATTCAGAGAAAACGTGATCTGAATGACTTGAAACCACACGAAAACGATAGTAATATTATTCGTGACATGTAGGAGTAGAAAACACATCTATCAGACGTGTGGTGCGTGCGGTACGACCGAATGTGTCCTTTTCACCAGTTCGGCGCCCTCTAAAAGGGCGCGTTGGGTGGTCAAAACCACACGAACGACCTCATAATGCCATGAAATCATACGACAACAACCGCGGTGTGAATTGTGAAATGTTCGGGCAGACGTCACGTCATTCGGAGGTGTCTTTTGACCGGAGTGACAGTAAATGCATTTCTGGAAACAAAAAATACCAAAATGGCATGTCACGATCAAAATTAGATAAAACATTCTCGAAATGACATGAAACCACAAAAAAATTATAGAAATAATTTTTGTGACATGTAGGAGGAGACAACACGTCCATTAGACATGCGGTGCATGCGGTACGACCGATTTTATCATTTTCAGTAGTTCAATGCTCTATAAAAGGGAGTGTTGGGTGGTCAAAACCACCCAAACATCCTTGGAATGCCATGAAATCATACGACATCAACCACAGTGTGAATTGTGAAATAGTCAGGTAGCCGGCATGTCAATCGGAAGTTCCGTGTGACCGCGGTGACCCGAAACGCATTTCCAGAGTCATAAAAGACCAAAACGGCATGTCACAGTCGAATTCAGAGCAAACGTGCTCTGAATGACCTGAAACCACACAAAAATGATAGGAACATTATTTGTGACATTTAGGTGGAGGCGACCTGTCCATCGAAAGTGTGGTGTGTGCGGTACGAACGAATGTGTCATTTTCAGTGGTTCGTCGCGCTCTAAAAGGGCACGTTGGGTGGTCAAAACCACCCGAACGACCTCAGAATGCCATGAAATCATAAAAGAAAAACCACAGTGTGAATTGTGAAATATTCGGGTAGATGGAACATCAATCAGAGGTGCCATGTGACCGCGGTGTCTGGAAACGCGTTTCTAGAGTCATAAAAGACCAAAACAGCGTGTCACGGTTGAATTCCAAACAAATGTGCTCTGAATGACCTGAAAACACAAGAAAATGATACGAGTATTATTCGTTACATGTAGGAGGATAATGCATGTCAATCGGATGTGCGATGCACGCGGTACGACTGAATGTTTCATTTTCAGAAGTTCAGTGCACTCTAAAAGGGTGCGTTGGGTGGTCAAAACCACTCGAACGACCTCAGAATGCCAAGAAATCATATGAAAATAACCTCAGTGTGAATTGTGAACTGGTCAGGTAGACGTAAAATCAAATGGAGGTGTCGTTTGACCATGGTGATCAGAAACTCATTTTCGGAGTCAAAAAAGACCAAAACGGCATGTCCCGATCGAATTCAGAGCAAACGTGGTCTCAATGACCTATAATCACCCAAAAACAATAGAAATATTATTCATGACATGTAGGAGGACACAACACATCCGTCGAACATGCGGTGTGTGCGGTACAACCGAATGTGTCGTTTTCATCAGTTTGGCGCGCTCTAAAAGTGCACGTTGGGTGGTCAAAACCACCCGAACGACCTTAGAATTTCATGAAATAAAACGACAATAACCGGGGTGTGAATGGTGAAATGATCGGTCAGAAATCACATCAATCGGAGGTTCCTTTCGACCGTGGTGACCGGAAACGCATTTCCGGAGTCAAAAAAGACAAAAACGATGTGTCACGATCGAATTCAGAGCAAACGTGCTCCGAATGACCAGAAACAACATGAAAATTATATTAATATTATTCGTGAGATGTAGGTTGTGAAGGAATGTCCATCGGATGTGCGGTGTGCGCGGTACAACCGAATGTGTTGTTTTCAGCAGTTTAGCGCGCTCTAAAAGGGCGTGTTGGGTGGTCAAAACCACTTGAACGACCTCAGAATGACATGAAATCATACGAAAACAACCAAAATTTAAATTTTGAAATGGTTGGATAAACTCAACATCATTCGGAGGTGTCTTTTGATAGTGGTGACCGGAAACGCGTTTCTGGAGTCATAAAAGACCAAAACGGCATGTCACGGTCAAATTCAGAGAAAACGTGGTCCGAATGACCTGAAACCACATGAAAATGATATGAATATTATTCTTGACATGTAGGAGGATACATCACATCCATCGGACGTGCAGTGCGTGCGTTATGACTAACTGTGTCATTTTCAGCAGTTCAACGCGCTCTAAAAGGGCGCGTTGGGTGGTCAAAACCACCAGAACGACCTCATAATGCCACAATATCATACAAAAACAACTGCGGTGTGAATTTTGAAATGGTCATGTAGAAGACACGTCATTAAAAGGTTTCATTTGACAGTTGTGATCGGAAACGCGTTTCCGGAGTCAAAAAAAGACCAAAACGACGTATCACGGTCAAATTCAGAACAAACTTGCTCTGAATCACCTAAAACCATACAAAAATGATAGGAATCTTATTAATGATGTGTAGGAGGAGATGGAACGTCCATCGGACTTGCAGTGTGTGCAGTACGACCGAAGCTTTTGTTTTCCCGTAGTGACCGTAGTGACCAAAACGATGTCTCAGTTAGATGGAACGTAAATCGGAGATGTTGTTTGACCGTAGTGACTGGAAACGTGTTTCTGGAGTCATAAAAGACCAAAACGGCATCACGGTCGAATTCAGAGCAAACTTGCTCTGAATTAACTGAAACCACACGAAAATGATATGAATATTTTTTCTGACATGTAGGAGGAGACGGAACATCCAAAGGACGTTCAGTGCGCACTGTACGAACAAATGTGTCATTTTCAGCAGTTCGACGCGTTCTAAACGGGCGCATTGGGTGGTCAAAACCACCCGAACGACCTCATAATGCCATGAAATAATACGACAACAACCATGGTGTGAATTTTTAAATGGTCGGGTAGACAACATGGCAATCGCAGGTGTCGTTTGACCGCGATGACCAGAAAGGAGTTTCCGGACTCTTAAAAGATCCATACGGCGTGTCACAGTCGAATTTAGAGAAAGAAGTGCTCCGAATGACCTCAAACCACTCGAAAACAACAGGAATATTAATCGTGAAAAGTATGAGGAGACGACACATCCATCGGATATGTGGTGTGCATGGTACAATTGAATGTGTCATTTTCAGCAGTTCCTCGCGCTCTAAAAGGACGGGTTGGGTGGTCAAAACCACCCGAACGACCTTGAATTCCATGAAATCATACGACAACAACCGCGGTGTGAATTTTAAAATATTCGGGTAGAAGACACATCACTCAGAGGTTCTGTTTGACCGCGGTGACCAGAAATGCTTTTCCGGAGTCATAAAAGACCAAAACGGTGTGTCATGGTCTAATTCAGAGAAAACGTGCTCCAAATGACCTGAAACCACAAAAAAACAATAGGAATATTATTCGTGACATGTAGGAGGAGACGACACGTCCATTGGACATGCGGTGCACGCGATATGACCAAATGTGTCATTTTCAGCAGTTCAGCGCGCTCTAAAAGGGTGCGTTGGGTGGTCAAAACCACCCGAACGACCTTAGAATTCCATGAAATCATACGACAACAACCACGAGGTGAATTTTGAAATGTTTGGGAAGGCGTCACATCATTCAGAGGTGTCGTTTCACCGTAGTGATTGGAAATGCATTTCCAAAGTCATAAAAGACCAAAACGGCATGTCACGGTTGAATATAGAGAAAATGTTCTGAAAATGACCTGAAACCACACAAAAACAATAGAAATATTTTTGTGACATGTAGGAGGAGACGAATCATCCATCAGACATGCGGTGCATGTGGTACGGCCGAATGTATCATTTTCAGCAGTTCGACGCTCTATAAAAGGGAGTGTTGGGTGGTCAAAACCACCCGAACATCCTCGAAATTCCATGAAATCATACTAAAATATCCGTGGTGTGAATTGTGAAATGGTCGGGCAGACAACACATCAATCAGATGTGCTGTGTGACAGCGGTGACTGGAAACATGTTTCCGGAGACATAAAAGACAAAAACGGCGTGTCACAGTCGAATTCAGAGAAAACGTGCTCCGAATGACCTGAAACCACATGAAAACAATAGAAATATTAGTTTTGACATGTAGGAGGAGGCGGTGCATCCATCAAACGTGTGGTGCGCGCGGTACGACCGAATGTGTTGTTTTCAATAGTTCATCGCGCTCTAAAAGGGCACATTGGGTGGTCAAAACCACCCGAACGACCTCAGAATGTCATGAAATCATACAACAATAACTTTGGTGTTAAATTTGAAATGGTCGGGTAGATGTCACATCAATCGGAGGTTCCGTTTGATCACAGTGACTGGAAACACGTTTCTGGAGTCAGAAAAGACCAAAACGGCATGTCACGGTCGAATTCAAAGAAAACGTGCTCCGAATGACTTGAAACCACACGAAAATGATAGGATTATTATTCGTGACATGTAGGTGTAGATGAAATGTTCATCATACGTGCGGTGCGTGCGATACAACCAAATGTGTCATTTTTAGCAGTTCGTGCATGCTCTAAAAGGGCGCGTTGGGTGGTCAAAATCGCCCGAATGACCTAGGGATGCCATGAAATCATACGAAAATAACTAGGGCATGAATTTTGAAATGGTAGGGAAAAAGACACATCATTCATAGGTTCCGTTTGACTGCGGTGACTGAAAACGCGTTTCTAGAGTCATAAAAGACCAAAATGGCGTGTCAGGGTCGAATTCAGAGCAAACGTGCTCTGAATGAACTAAAACCACATGAAAACGATTGAAATATTATTCGTGACATGTAGGAGGAGACAACATGTCAATCGGAGGTGCGGTGCGCACTGAACGACCGAATGTGTCATTTTTAGGAGTTCGACGCCCTCTAAAAGGGCGCGTTGGGTCCTAAAAACCACACGAATGATCTCAGAATTCCATGAAATCATACGACAACAACCACAATGTGAATTTTGAAATTACCAAGCAGATAAAACATCAATCGGATGTTCCGTGTGACAACGGTGACCAGAAACGCGTTTCCAGAGTCATAAAAGACCAAAACAGCGTGTCACGGTCGAATTCAGAGCAAACGTGCTCCAAATGACCTGAAACCACGCAAAAATGATAGGAATATTATTCTTTACATGCAGGTGGAAGCGGTACATCCATCGGACATACGGTGCACGCGATACGACCAAATGTGTCATTTGCAGCAGTTCGTCGCGCTCTAAAAGGGCACGTTGAGTGGTCAAAACCACCCGAACGACCACATAATTCCATGAAATCATACGACAACAACCGCAGTGTGAAATGTGAAATGGTCGGATAGACGACACCTCAATAGGAGGTGTCGTTTGGCCACAGTGTCCGGAAACACGTTTCTAGAGTCATAAAAGACCAAAAGGCATGTCACGGTCGAATTTAGAGCAAACGTGATCGGAATGACTTGAAACCACATGAAAACGAGAGGAATATTATTCTTGACATATAGAAGGAGATGACACATCCATCAGATGTGCGATGCACTCGGTACAACCAAATGTGTCATTTTTAGTAGTTCTTCGCGCTCTAAAAGGGAGCGTTGGATTGTCAAAACCACCCAAACGACCTCAGAATTCCATGGAATCATATGGAAACAACTGTGGTGTGAATTGTGAAATGGTCGAGTAGACGACACATCAATTGGAGGTGTTGTTGGACCACGGTGACTGGAAATGCGTTTCCAGAGTAAAAAAAGACCAAAACGGCGTATCATGGGTGAATTCAGAGAAAACATGCTCTGAATGACCTGAAACCACATGAAAACGATAGGAATATTATTAGATACATGTAGGAGAAGTCGACTAATCCATCGGACATGTGGTGCATGCGATATGACTGAACATGTCATTTTTAGCAGTTTGACGCGCTCTAAAAGGGCGCATTGGGTGGTCAAAACCACCTGAACGACCTCGTAATGCCATGAAATCATACTACAACAACTGCTGAGTAAATTGTGAAATGGTCGGGAATAAGGAACATCATTCAGAGGTGCCCTTGGACAGCAGTGGCCAGAAACGCGTTTTCGGAGTCATAAAAAACCAAAACGACGTGTCACGGTCGAATTTAGAGAAAACATGCACTGAATGACCTAAAAACACATGAAAACGATAATAATATTATGTGTGACATGTATGAGGAGACAACACGTCCATTGGACATGTGGTGCGCACAGTACGACCGAATGTGTCGTTTTCATCAATTCGGCGTGCTCTAAAAGGGCGGGTTGGGTGGTCAAAACCACCCGAGCAACCTCATAATTCCCTAAAATCAAACGACAACAACTGCGGTGTGAATTGTGAAATGGTCAGGCAAACGTCATGTCAATATGAGGTGCCGTTTGACAGCGATGACCAAAAACGCATTTCCTGAGTCATAAAAGACCAAAACATCATGTCACGGTCGAATTCAGAGAAAAATTTCTCCAAATGACCAGAAACTACACGAAAACGATAGGAAATATATTCGAGACATGTAAGATGATACGAAACGTCCATCGGAGGTGTGGTGTGTGTGGTACGACCGAATGTGTCATTTTCAGCAGTTCGGCATGCTATAAAAGGGCGCGTTGGGTGGTCAAAACCACCCGAATAACCTCAGAATGACATGAAATCATACGACAACAACTGTGGTATGAATTGTGAAATGTTCTAGTAGGAGGTACATCATTCAGAGGTGCCGTTTGACTGCGGTGACAAGAAACGCGTTTTTGGAGTCACAAAAGACCAAAACGGCGAGTCACAGTCGAATTCAGAGAAAAATGTTTCGAATGACCTCAAACCACACAAAAACGTTAGGAATATTGTCCGTGGCATGTAGGAGGAGAAGAAACCTCCATCAGACGTGCGGTGCGCACGGTACGACCGAATGTGTCGTTTTCAACAGTTCGGCGCGCGCTAAAAGGGTATGTTGGGTGGTCAAAACCACCCAAATGATCTCAGAATTCCATGAAATCATATGAAAACAACTGTGGTGTGAATTGTGAAATGGTCAGGTAGACGGTACGTCAATCGGAGGTGCTGTTTGACCGCAGTGACTGGAAACACGTTTCTGGAGTCATAAAAGACCAAAATGTCGTGTCATTTTCTAATTTAGAGAAAACATGCTCCGAATAACCTTGGACCAAACAAAAATGATAGGAATATTATTCATGATGTGTAGAAGGAGATGACACATCCATCGGACGTGCGGTGCGCGTGGTACGACCGAATGTGTCATCTTCAGCAGTTCGACACACTCTAAAGGGGAACGTTGGGTGGTCAAAACCACCCGAATGACCTCAGAATGCCATGAAATCATACGAAAACAACCGAGCTATAAATTTTGAAATGGTCAAGAAGATGACACGTTATTTAGAGGTGCCGTTTGATCTCAGTGGCCAGAAACATGTTTTTGGAGTCATAAGAGACCAAAATGGCGTGTTACGGTCGAATTCAAAACAAATGTGCTTCGAATAACCTGAAACCACATGAAAATGATATAAATGTTATTCGTGAAGTGTAGGAGGAGACAACACATCTATCGGACCTGCGGTGCGCACTATATGACTAAATGTATCATTTTCAGTAGTTCGACGCGCTTTAAAAGGGCACGTTGGGGGGTCAAAACCACCCAAACGACATTGGAATTCCATGAAATCAGACGACAATAACCGCGGTGAGAATTGTGAAATGTTCGGGTAGATGACATGTCAATAGGAGGTTTGGTATGATCACGGTGACCAGAAACACATTTTTGGAGTCATAAAAGACCAAAACGACATGTCACGGTCGAATTCAGAGCAAACGTGCTCATAATGACCTGAAAGCACATGAAAATGATAGGAATATTATTCGTGACATGTATGAGGAGAGGACACATCCATCAGACATGTGGTGTGTGCGGTATGAACCAATGTGTTGTTTTTAGTAGGTCGACGCGCTCTAAAAGGGCGCGTTGGGTGGTCAAAACCACCTGAACAAACTTGGAATGCCATGAAATCATATGACAATAACCACAGTGTGAATTGTGAATTGGTCAGGCAGACAGGACATCAATCGGAGGTTCTGTTTGACCGTAGTGTCTGGAAAAATGTCTCTAGAGTCCTAAAAGACCGAAAACGCGTGTCACTGTCGAATTCAGGGAAAAAGTGCTCAATGCAACACCCCAATCTTCCACGATACACTTCTCTTTCAATAATGCAATAGCTTGCATTGTACACTAGTTTGAGATTCTAACACACCACGACCAATCAAAGTTGTTGTTATGAATAGTAATATCCACCTTTTGAAATTTCATAAATTTTATATTTCAAAATGGACTTCATTTTTGTATTCGGAATATCAATATTATCCTAAGTTGATTTTTTTTGTAATTTTCTGGGAACTTTATATTTTCTATGAATAGAAAAATACTTAAAAGAAACTTTTTTAATCCAAATAATTTAAAGTGATAAATTATACTATTGAGTGGTTTTAAAGTATAATTAGAATATATTTTGACCATTTTATCCAATGGTGGTCATTAGAATTATTTTTCACTTTGAAATTGGACATAAACAATTGTCAATATTTTGATATATATTGTTTCTTAAAAACAAGCTATTTGTTGTGATATCGGGAATTAATTATTAAATTAATTAATTCAACTTATATGTTTTGAATTTTGTAAAATAGAAATCATTTTTGAATTAGGAATATCAAATATAGCTTAGGGTGAATTTTTGGACTTTTTCTGAAAAACTTCTATTTTTGATGAATAGTGAAACCACTAAGTGGTAGTTAAAAAACTAATTTTTTGTTTAAATGAAACTTTACCACTTCTGTGATTAGAATTTCAAAAATCCGACATACATGGTTATCATTAGGAATTAAAATGTGGTTCAATGGGATTAAAATAATATTGGGTAAATAGTAACTTTTAAGCTCTATTAATCGCGATTAAAGGTAATTATTGTAATTTAAGGTAAATATAATGTTATAATAATATGAAATTACATTTACACTTGTCCATCCTTTATTGTATGGGTCATGGCCGACCAGGACAATCTATGTGTCAACTTGGGGACCCCATGGAGCCACTTGGGTAAAAAATGACATTAATAACTTTTTATTTAAAGTAAAAATAAAATTGTCACAAACATGTGTTGGTTTACTAAAACAATTAATAAATGGGGTTGTATAAGTTAAATTTTTGACTATAAATATTAATTGTAAAGATAACAAGATTTACTACATCATGGTAATTTGTTTTATAATTTTTAGACATTAAATAAATAAATTTATTTATCACACCATGATGATGCAACGATTACCTCATTAATTAATGATTTAAATAAAATGAAAAGATAATGTAAAATATAAGACATACACTTGTCAAAAACCTATTGGATGTGTAGATTTAGAACCATTATCACCTTATCTCAGAAATATATAATTGTGGGACCTTTGAAATCTGAAAATTATTTCATAATAATGTAACATTTCATGACTTGCCAAGAGTGCCCCTCCTCTCCTCTTATAAAAGGCCCCCACATCTACCACCTTATTCACACCATCAAAGCCATTTGGATCGACCATAATCTGGCCACATACTCTCTGAACTTCCCTATCTTACTCATAGAAGCCTCAATTTGGGCAGAAGTCTTCCCAAGGAAGCCTTTGGCTCAAATCAAAAAGAGTTACCTGATTTTAATGTAATGTCTTCTCTTATGTTCTTTTGTATTATTTTGCTTCTCCAACCCCTTAAACATATTTTTATTCCATTATTTTGTAACAAAACCAGTATATACAATATAATAGAAAGTTTTCATGAGAAGTATTTTATTTACACTTACACATACCTTCGTCTTATGGTTAAAGAACACACTGTTTCTATGGGTGGCGAATTACTGCCTCACGAAACGATGATTGTTCAATCTTCTTTTAACAGCTCTCATGGTAGAAATTATGATGAAAATATTTTCATATATGATATATATATTATGTTTATGTTTTTCTTATTATTCTTTATTTCTCATTTATGGAATACCTTTATGATTTCCATTATGGGTAAACGCGATAATTTCATTTTAGGAAGTGCGGACTACCGCCCCCTCAAAGTGATTTGAATCGTTAATGCCATATGTGGGACGTATAAAGGATGGATTAAATGATATTATATATTATATTATACTGGAATTATAATACAAATTTATAAAATTATGATATCATTCCATTAAATATGAAAAAGAAATGAAAGTAGTGTTCATGGGTACGTACGACTTACCGTCTCCATGAACGGTGAATTTCATATCTTACCTCTAAATGTTATGTAATATTATGAATGAATGTATATACTGAATATATATGATATATATGATATATACATCATGAATATAATTCTGGATATAATGGATATTTTACCGCATGAACAACTTGTAATTATAAGAAGTTTATTTTTGACTTATGTACCAAAGATCGCCAAAACGACCATTATTAACATAAATAATTACATAAAGTTCATAACATTGTAATAAGTGATATAAAAGGAATAATAAACTTGAAAAAGTTTCTTATGAAATTATAAATTAACTATAGTTTATTATTCATGAAGTTAAAGAATGGTTGAGTCATGTCGGACACGAGGTAAGGGAACTTCTTAACCCAATTTCTGTTCTTTGGGTTAATCTCCAACTTTCAAATTATGTCATGATATTATTATGTACTATCTTGTATTTGAACTTTATTTATGTGTACTTATAGTGAATACACATAAAAGATCAATTTTATATAAAAAATGATCTTTTTAAGGGACTTCATCTCAATCTCCTTTCACTGAGGCATGTATTGTTTTATTCACAAATTTATTTTATACGGTGTATAAACCCCTTTGAATTTTACGTTATTCAAAATGAATCTTTTTATATGAAGAATTTTACTAAACGAAAAAAATGAATGTTTTTTTGTCGTATGTATACGGTGATATCGACTTCTCTTCCATTGTGACCATTTTTTTGAGTTTTGACTTCCTCTACAAGCCATAACTTTTTTTTAAATGAAAAATAAATACTATGTTTTACTTTTCTTTTATTTTGGTATTGAAAATGGATTTATTATATCAATGTGTTGTATTGATATATTCTGATTGAAATGTGGAAATGTTATTTTTTCCTTTATGCATTTTTTATGTGATACGATTATGTTATGGTTTATGATATGTTTAAACCTTTTCATATAAGGAATGCATTGGACATAATAAGTGACGGGTGGAGCCTGCTATAGCTCCTCGATGCATCGGTAGGTCTCAGGAGACAAACTAGTGTCTTGGAACGAGGCCTTGACAAAATCTTATTTTTAGTCTTGTCACAAGGCCTTGGCTATGTGGTTATGATCGTCTGTAATTATGCCTTCCATCATTATGAAAGTGGTTATTGATATTTCATGTGATTATTAAACTAGTAGAATATCCATGTGAATAAGTAAATGGCATTATTTCATTTTATTTTTTTCCATATTATGCTGAAGTTCAAGTTTAAAAGGATTTTGTTTTAGTTATACATTTCCTTAAATGTTAATGTTTATTTATGAAATCTTTTGCTATATTGTTATCCTTACTGAGCATCTGAGCTCACCCCTTCCAATGTTTTAATTTTTCTAGGATGTGAAGAAGTATATTATGAATGACCTGTATGGATAGTATGAGGGGATATGAAGACAAGATTTTTTTTAGTTTTGTTTTACTTTATGATGTAATGTATGACTTATGAATGTATCTAATGTTTCCAAAGCTAATAAAATAATCGGTCTTTCGAGACTTGATCTTTTGTCATCATTCTAATGTTATGTAATAATGCACTGACTCTCGTTAACTGGGGTTGGGGCGTTACACTCCGAATGACCTGAAACCACATGAAAATGATAGGAATATTATTCGTGACATGTAGGAGGAGACAGAACTTCCATCAGACATGCGGTGCATGCGGAAAACATTCCATTTTAGACAAAAAAACACTTTTAGAAACTAAAGGAAAGACTCCAAAACAAAAAAAAAAATTCTAAAGTGAAACATTTTTTAAATTGGGGGTTTTAAATTATTATAGCACCCATGAGATGTCAGATTTCATTTTATTATATGTATATAATAACTGAATAAATATGTCAAATTTACATTTGTTTTGTTTAGTTGTTTTCTTTGTATCTTATTGTAGGTTTCTAAAGAAGATGGTTGTGGATCGTTGAAGCATGACTATCATTTATTGTTTATGATGATCTTGATGTTTATGGTGTTTGGATTTATTTTCCATTTTTCATGATTTATATGTTGTTTTTTTATTCTGTACCATGATTTTAAAAAAAAATTATTTCCAATTTAGCGACCGCAAATGGCGGTTGCTGTAGGCTGGCATTTCGGCCAGCTTCAGTGACCGCCAATGGAAATCGCTGTAGGCTGGAATTTCGGCGGCTTCAGAAACAGCCAATGACGGTCGCTGTAGGCTGGCACTTCAGCCTACTTCAGCAACCTCCAATGGATGTCACAGGAGGCCTAAAACGTCGGGCCTAAAGTGACGACCATTGGCGGTCGCTGTGCGGTCTCTTGAGGCCTAGATTGACCGCTAATGGCGGTCGCTATAGGCCGAATTTTTAGTAGTGATAGGGTGATTAAGGGTAGAAATGATATAATAATTACCCTAACACATGTCTTATTTCTATTGGATAAGTGTAATTCGACGAAAAACAACCTTAGGAATAAAATATGATCCTTTTTGGTCGACATGAATTAGATTTGGACGTTTATTATTATTTTATTTAAAAAACAGTTAAAAATGTTAAATTAAAAGTTCATTAACTAAAAATTTTTTAATATAGGGTTATACATAAGATAAAATCCACTATAAATATTCATTAGGAAGACAAAAATATTTCCTACATAATGGTATTTTATTTATTTTTTTTATATTTTAAATAATTTAATTTATTTATGACACAATAATGATGCTGTAATTACCTTATTAATGAAATATTAAAATAATTGATACTATAAATATCCAAATAAAAGTAAATTTATAATTCTGATGAATTACAATAATTTTTTAGGTTACTATGATATGTTAGGGTTGATTAGATAAATTGTTTCGATGTGATAAGGTTGTTATGACTTTCACAAAAACAAAATAACAAATCGTGTCAAAATTTACATTAATTAATGTTTTTAAAAAATACTATATTATTCATTGATATTGTAATGACCCACAAATTCTAATTGTCTTGAGAGTACAAAAAGTCATTAATAGGCCTTAAGCGACATCTCCAAGGCACCAAAGGCTGGAAATAAATGTCAAAGCGTTTCAAACATGTGGGGGATGATTTACCCTTTTTCAACATCCATAGAACCAACAACCACAACCAAACCAACAAATAAATGATGCATGAAAAAAGAGAAGAAAAATCAACCATTTATTTTATAATAAACCATCCAAGAGTACCACAGCAGAAACCAACACTCAAACATCATAGTAAACAGCATAAAGACAACTCAAAGACTACAAGACAACTACCCAACTCCATGATCCACAAGCTCCAAGCTCTAACATCACGAACCAACCCAAGTATCACGAACTAGTGCTCTAAACATGTGACATATTACCTTTTCCAAAAGCCCATTACATGACATCTGCAAAAGCACCAACATGCCGAAGCAGGGGGTGAGTAATGAAACTCAGTAGAATTTCCCCGACGACTTCCCAACCCATGCCTTTAGGATAAAACATGTTAGCACATTTATATAATACAATTTATATAAAACAATTCCAAAAAAAGTTACAATATAACAAGTTCCATGTCAAAACCATTTTCCAACAAAACCCATCTTTCTCAAGAAAAACAATCAAGCAATGTTCCCAATTCCATTCAAATTTCCATTCGGCACATTCGTTCCATTTCACCAACCCACACAACCAACCATGCATGCAACCTGGACATCCCTATACATGCGAGTGGTGAATTATCCTTCCACGAAGCCGTCACTTAGTAGACTACCTTGACGGGGGTACTTCACGACGTTATTCATCCCAACCTATTGATGTGGGGACATCTCGACCTTATCTATCCCAACCTTTTGAAGGGGGTACTTCTCACCCTTATCCATCCCAATGCATATGAACACACACCACAACCCATGAAATCCATGACCAAAACCATGTGTGTTTATAACCTTTCAATAAAACATCACCCTTTTATTGAAAACCATTTCATTCAAGCAGAAAAAGCATAACAAATTGAAAATATCCATTTTAAATTTACTTCAACAACCACTTTCCAAAAACACACAATTTACAGCACCCATTACTAAAAAGGGGTTTCAACCATTGTTTCACAGTATATAAACAAAAAATTTAATCAAGGAAAACAATTTAAAACTAAGCCTTCAAGTTCAAAGAAAGAGGAATCAAGAGTGAATCCACCTACCTCAAAGGTTTTGACGAAAACCCTAAAAAACGGAGAACGCACAAGAAAACCCAGCCGATTCACCAAGGATCCTCCTTAGATCTATTCTACTAACACAACCAAGGCCAAATATCATCATGTTTGGAAACCACACACTTACATCTACCCATAACGGGCGTAGATCTAAGAAACTAATAGAAGAGTAGAAGTAGATCTAAGTAGATCTGAGAAATCAAACAAGAACGATAACATACCTCAAGAATCCGGTTTCGATTCTCTAAGAGAAGACTTTGGATCACCTCTGAAATGCTGGGAGAACCCTCTTTGACCTTAGGAGAACCAAAATACCGATTTAGTTCCTCTTTGGAGCTTATACGAGCCACTTTGAGGCAAAAACACTTGAGATCCACTTTTATATGATCTCATTTAAGTGGCCGCACGGTTAGTTCGCCCGATTTGACAAACCGTGCACTAAGGGTGCGTTAGCTACTGCCACGACCATCCTTCTTGCATGGTTTGGCCACATGGTTAGAAAACCCGTGCACCGCCTGTGCGAAATATGCTGCCTCTAATACCAACTCCGCACGGTTTGGCCGCACGGTTTAGACAAACTGTGCGCCTACCGTGCGACTTCCCTTTTTTCCCCAAAAATCAATTGAAGTTCTCCGAAATCTCTCATACGTCACCCATAACTTTTCAAACCAAGAAAATCATCAAGGAATTGTTACATACCAAAAAATGGGGGTTACTACATTCTCCCCACCATTGGCCTTTCTGTCCCTGGAAAGTAGAATACCATAGTTTTCCTGAAAGAGTTCTGGCCACTACTCTTTCATTTCTTTCTCATGTTCCCAAGTATCTTCCTAAATATGAAATTTTTCCACAAAACCCACACTAGAACGATGATTTTTCCATGAAATACTTTATCCTACCTATCCAAAATCCATACCATGATATTTATCAATGATGCATCCTGCTCTAGGTCAACATGATCTCATATGATCAGCTGGTCAAGATCGGGCTGATACTTCTTCAACTGAGATACATGGAACACATTATACACTGTACTGAACCACGGTGGTAATGCCAACCGATACGCTATCTCTCCAACCCATTATAGTATCTCAAAGGGTTATATATATCGAGGAGCTAATTTTCCCTGCTTCTCAAAATGACATTGTCCAATCCCTGGAGAGATTCTCAAAAACACATGATCACTCACCGCAAACGACAACGGTATTTGGTGATGATCCGAATAAGATTTATGATGACTATGTGCCATCTCCATCCTCTTTTTAATCAACTGGATCTTCTCTTTTGTTTATTGGACAAGGCTTGGCCCAACTAGTGAAGTCTCACCTATTTCCACCCAACAAATTGGAGAACTACAGGGACTCCCATACAATGCTTCAAATAGAGCCTTACGTATCGAGGATTGATAACTGTTATTGTATGAGAACTCCACTAAGGGTATATGCTCCTCCCATGAGACACAAAAATCCATTACACAAACTAGGAACATGTATTCCAACATTTGTATCGTCCGCTCAGATTTCCCATCCGTCTGAGGATGATACACCATGCTCATAGTCAACTGAGTTCTGAGGGCTTGGTGTAATGATTTATAGAAACGAGATGTGAACCTTAGATCTCTATCTAAGATGATATACACTCGTATCCCATTCCTCTTTACCACTTATCAGATATATATTTTTTAAAGATCTTCTACCGTATGAGTTTAACGAATCAGGATGAAATGGACCGACTTGGTTAGACGATCCACTATCACCCAAATGGCATCGTGTTTCTGGACCGTTCTTGGAAAACTTGTAACAAAATACATTATTATATGATCCCATTTCCACACTGGGATAGGTAAATATTGTAACATACCAGCTAGTCTCTGATTCTCTTCTTTAACTTGCTGACATGTTAAACACCTTGAAACAAATTCAGATACCTTCTGTTTCATGCCGCTCCTCCAAAAATGTTCCTTCAATGCCATATAAATCTTCTGTGTACCCGTATGTATATCCCATATTGAATGGTGGTAAGCATGAAGGAGTTGTTCCTAAGTAGTTAAAGGTACAACCATCCGATCTCAAAACCGCAAAACTAAACTACCATCCAGCTTCCATCCCTCAATGGTCTCCCCACCATTGAGTTTTGAACTCATCGCAACACAGTCTACATCGGATGCCTGTTCCTCCCTTACTATCTCCACCAAATCAGGAACAAGATAAACTGGAAAGAAAACAACAACATCTCCTCAGTATTCACATTCCACATGCATGTTGGCTAAGACTGAAATTAACTGCCACTCATCTGAATCTTCTTTCGTTAACTGAGTATACGACTTTCTGCTTAATGCATCGGCCACCGGATTTCCCTTAACCAGTGTATACATCAAATCAAATTTGATCATTTGAAGATACTCCATCCATCTCCTCTACCACAGATTCAAATACCACTATGATAAAATGTGTTTCAGGATTTTGTTATCCGTAAACACAATAAATTTCTCACCAAAGAGATAATGTTTACATGTTTTAAAAGCATGGACGACTGCAGCCAACTCTAAATCATGTGTTGGGTAATGTTTCTCATGCACACTCAACTGCCATGATCCATAAGCAACCACATGGTCTCCTAGCATGAGAAAACAACCCAACCCTGTTCCCGAAGCATCACAATACACCACACACCACTATCTTGATTCTGGAAAAATCAAGATGGGTTCTGATGTAAGGAGAAGTTTCAACTTTTGAAAATATCTCGGACATTCTTCAGTCTATTGAAATGAACTGTTATTCTTTGTAAATGCTGTCATAGGTGAAGCTAGTCATGAGGAGTCATGGAAATAGCAGTGGTAATAACCAGTTATACCAATAAAACTTCATATTTCAAAGACATTCTTCGGTGGTTTCCAAGAAAGAACAACTTGTATCTTTTATGGATCCACTAAAACACATTTCTCAGAAACAACATGGCCCAGAAAGCATACCTATTGTATCTGAAAATTGTACTTTGATAATTTGGCATACAACTGATGGTCTCTCAAGATTTCCAACACTATCACCATGTGTTGCTAATGCTCAGACCTTGTTCTTGAATGCAAAAATATGTCTTCTATAAACACCACAAAAAATAAGCCAGATATTGCTGAAATATCTGATTCATCAATGCCATAAAGACTACCGGTGCATTTGTAAGACCAAAAGGCATGACTATATATTCATAGTGGACATATCTGCTTCTGAAGGCTGTCTTTGGGATATCCTCCTTCTGCACTCACAACTAGAGATATCCAGATTGCAAGTCAATCTTGGAGAACCACTGAGCTCCCCTCAATTGATCAAACATGTCATCAATGCATGGAAGTGGATATTTATTCATTATCTTAACTTGGTTAAGTTTACGATAATCCACATATAGTCTCAATGTTCCACATGATTTCTTTACAAACAAAACTGGTGCTTCCCACATAGACACGCTTGGCCAGATGAAACCCTTACTTTCAAGCTCCTCTAACTACACTTTTAATTCCCGTAACTCTGTTGGTGCCATCCTATAAGATGGGAGTGAGATATGACTGGTCCCCAGAAGGATATCAATCGTAAAATCCACTTCTCTTAGAGGTGGCAACCCTAATAAGTTCTTTGGAAAGACATCTAGAAATTGATCCACCACAACTGGAAAACAATTTTCTTCAATCTCTTCCATTGATGCCAAAGTCAACGCTGCCAATTGGTGAGAGATCGTTCCCACCATTGGTTACAACTAGGTCTTGGTGACTTTCTTTACTACCCTTTCTCCTCTAATGTGATGGTCGATGCCATCCTCAATCATGAAACTAACCATTATCCTATAACATTCAATGTGAGCCTTAAACCTTTTCAACCAATCCATTCCCAGGATTACATCATACACATCCATTTCCATCATGGAGAAGTCCCATTTCAGCTCAGCTCCATGAACAGTTATAGCACATGCTCTATAGATGAAGGCTTGACATTCTCTTTCACCAAGTGGAGTTTATAGTTTCAAGACAGAAGAAATCATTTACCGTTTTAAACATAGAAATTCAATAACACGAGAAGCAATGAAGGAATGTGATGCTCTAGTATCAAACAACAATTTCACAAAGGTAGAGTATCAAAGAATCGTACCTCTTACTGTTGATGGTCCATCTTGATCATCAACAATCATTAGCTCAGATCCATACAATTTCTTCATCACTGTACTGTTATCCTTGTTTCCTTGCTGAGATTACCCTGGTTGAGGAGTCATGGTATTTTTAGAATCACCATGGCTAGCTCTGTTTTGCTGGTGAGACTGATTTTGCTGTACTCGCCTATCAAAGCATAAGATACTTGCAACAACTGAGAAGTGTCACGAACACCCAACCATGGAGCACTGCAACAATATCACAGAAGATGACCCATATTCTTGCAATTGTGACATTCTCTAGGTTGAGTTGTACACTCTCTCTTTATGTGGAAGGTTAAACCACATTGAAAGCAACCTGCTCTGCTTTGGGGTTGTGGATGAAGGTTCACTGATCCAACTGTCTGGTTCTGATTCACACTCCCACCTTGGAAGTGTGTGTCCCTCGTACACTTGTTCCCAGCATTAGAGTTCCCTCCCATTCCCGTGGGTATCATCATACTTCCTCCTCCCATAACTCCCGAGATGTCTCTTTCAGCTACTGTTGCTCTGTTTACTATTTCCCTATAATCCATAATACAGAGCACATCTATCTTCAAGAAAATCTTCTGTCGCAACCCCGATTCAAAGATGCATGCCTTTAGCAATGCACTTGTAGCAACTTCCAGTGCAAAGCGCACTAAATTCATGAATTTAGCTGCATACTCCATGACAGGGAGATTCTCCTACTTCAGGTTGAAAAATTATGTCGTCCTCTGGATCTTGAACGTGTGAGGATAGAATTATTTATTGAAAAATTCCTCAAATTCTTCCCATCCCAGGCCTTGATCCACCATAGCCTGCACCATTAGCTCCCACCACTATCGTGCAAGATCCTCCAGCATATAAATTGCAAACATTACTTTCAGTTCTGCTAGTGTGCCGATGAAATCGAAGATCCGATTCATCCTACTCAGCCAAACCTCCACTCTTTCTGGTTCAAAATCACCTTGAAAGATGGCTGGGTTCTGCTTTTGGAACTGGAAAGAATGGTATACATGCCTTGACTCATCCATCTGATTCCCTGTGTCCACAGCTTGAAATGCTTGAACTATACTTTGTACTAGCTACTAGTTCACATGTGGCTCAGGTGAGACCACATTCTCTACAGCCTCTTCCGTTTGGTTTCTACGACACCTAATGGGTGCCATCTTCTATACAAAGAACGCACATTGTTAGTTTCAATTCCTAACAACTGAAGGCTTAACATTTCAAATTTAGTCACATTATCTATCACAACATTGTTCTCAAAACAACCATTTTCCATGTTCAACCATTTTTGAAAAATTGAACATACTTTTTGAAAATCAACCCATTTTAAAAATACACCAAATACCCTGTTTTCAATGTCTTTCAGATGAAAAAAATTTGTTCATTTTTCAAAAATTGGCTACTTACACCAAATCCTTACTCATTCCTCACAATGAGATATTCAATCCTAGTGGGATGTCATTCCTCTACAATGTATGTCATGCTCATCTCATTGGCTAAACCCATGACATTGAGATTTCCAACATTCTAAAAGTGTATCCAAAACACTTATGTACCCAAAACCCTGGTAACTTGATGTTCAGAATAAACGGGTTAGCTATGTCCTTTTATACTATACATTTCAAGTTCCAACAATCCTACTCCTGTCTAAGATAACCACCCAAGGAATAGACAAGAAGAAATTTCAACTCTAAGACCAAGAACATCGATGACCACTTGTTAGGAAAGGACCGAACAAGCTAATACAATTTGTAATGACCCACCAATTCTCATTGGATTGAGAGTACAACGAGTCATTACTATGCCTTAAGCAACATCCCCAAGGCGCCAAAGGATGGCATTAAATGCCTAAGGGTTTCAAACAAGTGGGGGATGATTTACCCTTTTTGAACATCCATAGAACCAAAAACCATAACCAAACCAACAACTAAATGATGCATGATAAAAGCTAAGATAAATAAACCATTTATTTTATCATAAACCAACGAAGTGTTCCACAGTAGAAATCAACACTCAAACATCTGAGTAAACAGTGGAAAGACAATTCGAAGACTATAAGACAACAACCCAAATCTACGCTCCATAAGATCCAACCTCCAACATCACAAACCGGCCCAAGTATCACGAAGAAGTGCTCTAAACATGTGACACCTTACCTTTTTTAACATCCGGGTATATGACATCTGCAAAAGCACCAACGTGCCAAAGCAGGGGGTGAGTAATGAAACTCAGCAGGTTTTCCCCGATGACTTCCCAACCCATTCCTTTAGGATAAAACATGTTATCCCATATATATAAAACAATTTATATAAAGAAACTATAAAAATAGTTCACAATATAACAAGTCATATGTCAAAACCTTTTCCAAAAAACCCATCTTTCTCAGGAAAAGAAATCAAGAAAAGATCCAAATTCCATTCACATTCCCATTTGGCACATTCGTTCCATTTCACCAATCCACACAACCAACCATGCATGCAACCTAGACCTCCCTATAATTGCTAGTGGTGAGTTATCCTTCCACTAAACCTTCACTTAGTGGACTACCTTGACGGTGGTACTTCATGACCTTATCTGTCCCAACATATTGATGGGGGGACTTCTCACCCTTATCCATCCAAAACATTTTATGGGGGTAGTTCTCTCCATTATCCATACCAATGCATATTAACAC
This sequence comes from Viscum album, assembly GCA_963277665.1. NCBI lineage: Eukaryota > Viridiplantae > Streptophyta > Magnoliopsida > Santalales > Viscaceae > Viscum > Viscum album. The sequence goes on along the minus strand of OY728128.1, from coordinate 97,277,647 downwards.
ACACCACAACCCATGCAATCCATGCCCAAAACCATATGTGTTCAAAACCTTTCAATATATCATCACCCTTTTATTGAAAACCATTTCATTCAAGAAAAAAAACCATAGCAAATTTAAAATCACCATTTCAAATTTACTTTAACAACCAATTTCCAAAAACATACAATTTCCATCACCCATTAATAAAAAGGGGTTTCAACCATTATTTCACAGCAGATAAAAAAACCATTTCAATCAAGGAAAACAATTTCAAACTTAGCGTTCATGTTCTAAGAAAGAGGAATCTGGATTGAAGCCACCTACCTCAATGGTTTTGATGAAAACCCTAAAAACCGGAGAATGCACAAGAAAAACCCGATGATTCACCAAGGAACTTCCTTTGATCTCTTCTCCTAACACAACCAAGGCCAAATCTAATCATGTTTGTCAACCACACACTTAGATCTACCCATAACAGGTGTAGATGTAAGAAATTGAGAGAAAAGGAGAAGTAGATCTAAGAAATCAAACAAGAATGATAACATACCTCAGGAATCCGGCTTCGATTCACCAAGAGAAGCCTTCGGATCTCCTTCGGAATGCTGGGAGAATACTCTTTGACCTTAGGATAACCAAAATCCTGAGTTAGGGTCGCTTAGGAGCTTAAATGAGCCACTTAGAGGCAATAAAACATGAGATCCACTTTTATAGGTTCTTATTTAAGTGGACGCACAGTTAGTTAGCACGTTTGGACAAACCATGCACTAACTGTGTTTTAGATACTGCCTCGACCACCCTTCTTGTACGATTTGGCTACACAGTTAAACAAACCGTGCACCGCCCGTGCGGAAGCTACTGCCTCCAATACCAACTCCACAGGGTTTGGCCGCATGGTTTAGATAAACCGTGCGCCTCCCATGAAACTTCCATTTTTTCCCCAAAACACACTCCAAGGTCTCCCGACTCTCCCATATATCACCCTTAACTTTTAAAACCAAGAAAAGCATCAAGTAAGGGTTACATACTAGAAACCGAGGGTACTATAGATATAATAATCCTAAAAATCTAACGTTCATCCAAAGGGCTTAAATAAAATTTATATTTCATTAATTAACCACTTGAGGTTCTCTTGGATGTTTTGAGTATTATTATTTACCATATAGTGTAATAATACAAGAAGACACGGTAAAAGTTAAACTATTTAACTAAGAGTTAAATCTAAAAGATAAGTTTAAAATGGTGACCTAAACATGTCTAAAACATTTTGGTTGAGAGGTTTCCAAGCCATACCCACCTTATACATTAAATAACTCATTTTGGATCCATTAGAAACCAAAAATTATATTATTATAAAATAATATTTCAAGTTTTTTCTAAAGTGACCCTCACCTCTCTTATAAAGGGAACTTCCCCTTCTCTTAATTTCAAACCTCCAATGCCTTTGGGCTCTTCCCACCGCTTTCCAAATATCCTCAAAACATCCCTCAATTAAACCTAGAGGCCTTACTTTGATCATAAATCCATCCCAAGGAGCCCTTTTGATCAACTCAAAAGGATACATTCCAAGTAGAGCTAATAATTTCACCACCCTCTTCCAAGTGCTTTTTCTTCTTCCAGTTCGTGTTTCTTTGTTGTTTCCATAACAAAATAATAAATCCATTACGTTCTACATACAGTGATGTTATTATAAAGATGTTTCAACCATATTTGTTATTCTATCCATCCTATAAATGACAAAGTCACCATAAGTGCGTACGTACAACTTACCGTCTTCATGTTATGATGTAGTTTGTTATTCAAACACTTCATTATTTGGATGGGAATAATAATGAGTATAACTAATGTAAATAATAAATATAACATTTTAATGATTCGGTATATATGATATACCATCCAATTAAATACGATTTCATCATCAATATAATGATATTGTCGCTCGTGCGTATGTACAGATTACTATCTCCACGACAGGATGAGATTCATTTCCATGTTCACTATTCAATGATGATTATAAAAATATATATTATTAATAAGTATGTAATATATTACATAATAATGATACTAGATATATATATATATATATATATTTATTTATGTACTTACATATATATTTTTCACTTACTTCCGTTCAATACGATATGAAAACAGAAACATTGTTTATGTGTACGTACGACCTACCGTCTCCATAAACAATGCCTTCAATTTCATATATCTATATATTATAAATATTACTATTCTAAATATATATGTTATATAAATCAAGTATTATATTCTGTTATTATTTAAATCATGATCTTAATGATACGATCAAGAATAATAAGTTAAAACACGTACGATAAAGAAAGAGATTATTACAAAAAATGTTAATTTATCATGGAAATCATTATTAAATGGGAAGTATAAAGTCATAAATGAATAATGTATGATATAAAAAATATTAATATGGTTCTGGTATAATTTAATAACATACTATGGTCATTATATAGGAGGTTAAATGTACCCTCGACCAAAAGAAAGTGCAAGGTAAGGGTTATTTCCTCAATCTCATTATTATCCTAGATTATTTGTGTGTAATTATTTACAGGGACATATTTATCATCAATACCCATATTTCATTAAATTTTTTTTCAAAAGGATTATTTTATGGATTTATGGGAGGGTCTATTTAACAAGATCATCATTTTAAATGTTTTAGAAATTTATCTTTCAAAATACTTTTTATTAATGTCCATGTTTTCAAAATGATTTTTAGGATTTATTTATATGGACATGAATGTTTCGAAATGATAATTATTTTCAACAGTTTCAAAGTGGACTGGGACAATTTGATTCAGATATATCTTTTTAATTACTTCCTTTATAAATGTGGTACCTTTAAATGATTTCATGAAAAAAGGATATTTCTCTCAAAGAGTTTTACAAATCATTTAATCTATGTCAACATCCTTTGATGGATTTTAAACTTGTTTGAAGTGGATTTATTATGATACAAATATTACAAATTATTGAAATTTTTGTGATATATTTGACTGTGGAATTGTAATTTTTATAACATTCATTGTTTATGGTTAATGTTTTGACATTTCGCATGATAGTTTTAATACTTATGTTTATATTATGTTTTGCCTTTTCATGTGAGGAATATATTGGCCTTATTAAGTGACGAGTGGATCCTACTATATCTCCTTAGTGTATCAGTAGGTCTCATGAAACAATTAGACGTGGAATTGGATGAGGCCTTTAACAAATTTGTTATATGGTTTTGGCCAAGGCCTTAATCATTTTTAGACGTCTTGGCCAAGGCCTTGACAAAGTGTTTTAGAATTTCCAACATTATACATTCCAAGATTATGAAAATATTATTGATGGTTCATGTGGTTATCCGACAAGTAGAATATCCATGACTATGTTTTATTTTGGAATAATTTACTCAGCTCATATTTCTTCCATAAAGTGTTCATGTTTATTATTGGTAATGGTGTGTGTTTTCAATTATTCACCATGCCTATTGTTTATGTTATCTTACACTAAAATGTTTACCCTTACTGAGAATCTGATCTCACCACTTTCTTAAGTTTTATTTTTCCAGGATTTCCAAGAAGTGTATTATGATTGATATTCTGGGTTATGATAAAAGGGAATAATGGAATTCTCAACAATTCATTTATGTTTTGTTTTATTTTATAATTTTTAATGTAACTTTAATATATGTAATCTATTTTCCAAGACTTCTAATCAATCGGTCATTCGAGACTTGATCCATTGTAATCATGCCAATGTATTGAAATAATGCACCGACTCTGGGCTTCTGGGGACGAGACATTACAGTTGGTATCAGAGGAAGTTTAGCAATAACCATGGAAACAAGATTTTGATAAAATCTAATAAGAAAACATTAACCTAATATATACTTTGAGGATTAGTGTATATGAACATCCCAAATTTTTTTAATGTAGATATTAAGTTGGTTTTCCATGAAAGACATCATTTTCTAGATACGAGCAGGTAGATGCGGCTCTAGAACAGATGTACCTAGGAATGAAAACATCAATAGGGAGATTTGGGCTTGAACTGAGGTATCACGGTACACGACAATGAGCCATGTTGTGCTCTTTGTTACGACACTCATGGGTGATATGCTTAGGATAATTCCCATTTTCTTTATAAACCATTATGAAGGATTTATGATTATATTCCTCCTCAAGAAAAAAACAATTCTTATGATTATGGATTATATCCATAATCTGTTCAATTTTTTAAAGTGTTTTACAAGTTTTTAATTATGTATTGAGATTCATAAACTAACCGATTGTATGCAATTGTTTATAAATGGTTCCTAGTAGAAGGAATGAGAATTCCAGCAATACGCATTATCAGAATATTAAGAAGGATCATATCATTCATGGTATTAAGCCTACATTTAAAAGGGACATAGTCTCCCATGTATTCTAATGATATGAAGAAATAGTATCATGTGTTTGTAAGATAAATAAATAATTCTCTGAGTCCTATGGCTTTGAAGGGAATCAGGAGGAGAAATGGTTGGAAGTGAGAATGATGGATAAATGGAAGAAGGGAAAGAAGGATTTTTCTGTATGTGATAACTGTGGAAAGAATCACCTTGGTAAATGATTGAAGGGAATAAGAGTGTATTTTATGTTTGGAGAAAAATGACACCATGTACGTGATTGCAATGGTAAGAAAAAGGTTTCAAATGTACATTTCTTCATCTACAAGGAGTTGAGACATTACGCAAAGCAATGTCCAAATCATCATAGTATACCCCAAATGCTGCTATTGGATAATAATCAAGTAATGATACTACTGAAGATGAAGTGGAATGATTAGATTTCATATGTTGTTATTAAATTATTTTGTAACTTTAGTATTTTATTAATGATGTACATGTTATAGGAATTATAGAGTACAAAAGGATTGTACTTTAGTACTATTTTATTAAGGACTTTAGATTGGGTGAAACCAAGAAAAGTGACTCAACATTAGGTTAATTTTTTTTTTGGAAAATATATGTTTGAGAGAATGATAAACCATAATATGGTTCTGATAATGAGGTAGTTAATTTGGAATAATATATGAATGAATTGGATAAATTATTTTGGATATTCTTGACTACCTTGAAACTGATTAATGATTTGTATATTCCATCATTGTTGGAGTTTACAACATTTGTGGATAGAAGGAGTATATAAAGTATTCTATAAGGAATAATGGAGAAAGAATGTAATCAATAAGGTTTTATGGTAATTCATGGTGTTATAGTGTTTTAAAAGAATACATGATGAAGGTATTCACATTTCATTACATGGAAAAAATGATCTTCATTGTGTTTACCTTCCTTATAAATTTTAGAATGTGAGTTTGGACAGAAATATTTTTATAAGTCTAATGGTTGTAATCGGTTCTGTTTGACATTGGAAACTATTGTTAATGTTGAATTATTTCTTGAGATTATTTTTTTATTGTCATAAAAAGGACAACCCGAAGGTCAGGCGACAACCCATCGGTTTTGGAAAGGCTGCGAGACATGAACTCGCAACCGAAGGGAGATAAAGGTGGATCACCTACCACTAGACTACGTGATGTCTTGGTTTGTATGATGTAGTTTTTTTAAATGGGATGAAAGCTAAATTATAAAATTCTTTTTTTAGAACCCTATACAATTAGGATAAATAGAATATTTGTGAATTATATTATCTTTTGGAGTGAAGGATGAGTTTGTGGTAGGAATTAGTTGAAAGATGAAACTCTACTTGTCAAGTATATATAAATATACATACATACATACATATATATATCCTCTTAATCTATGAATAAATTAATTCTTAAACTTTACTGAAGGTATCTTAAAACCGAAATTGTGTTATTCTAATACCTTATGTTTTGTTGGACTAATGATATTTTAAATCATCGTAAATTGATGGCTTTGAGGGACTCAATTTTACACTTTTTTGTGATTGATGAGCTCAATCAATACCTATAAATATTTATGTTTTTCCTCCAGTAATGTGTCTCTAATTTTCACAATTGTTCTCTTAATCGAGATCATAATTTGGTGATGACTTTTTCATTTCACATTCCCTATTATGAAGACTAAATTTTATTAACCCAATTTCCTATGTGTGTTTTCCACAAAGGCCATTTTTTTATTTTTAACCTTTTATTTTCTAAGAAAAATTTCAAATTTTGAGGATGAAATTTATTTAAGGAGAGAATGTAATAACCCATGATTTCATAGTATGTTATCTCATTAAAATAATTCAATAGCTTGCGCTACACAGAACACTTAGTTTGAGCGCACCATAACTTAGCAAACTAGCCGTTCAAAAAGCAGTTATGAATAGTATAAACTAAATTTTGAATATTATATATTCTATATAATTTTAACAACCATATTATTTATTTCATAGACATAATATAAGAACAAATTCATTTTTTCAGATAAAAGAAAAATTTTTCAAAAAATGCAATTTTACCACATTTTAATGGAGAACCCTTTTGAAAACCAATATTTGACACTTTTATATATTGAATTTAATGAAATTAAATTATTCATTAGAAGAGGGACAACATTTTATAGTTTGGATAAATTTTTAGTACTTTTCTGATAACTTTCATATTTTGACAAATAATGAAAAATAGTATATTTTAATTGAAAACATTTTTTTAATCAAAACAATTTATAGTGTGAAATTATTAATTTAAAATGTTTTAAAATATAATTAGAATATATTTTTATTATTTAATACAATTTATTTCATTATAAGTAATTTCACATCTAAATTTGACATAAACACAGGTCAATCTTTTGATAGTTTTTTCTTTTTAAAAAACACTCTTATGGGTTTTGAAAACGGAAATTAATTTTAAATTAATAAATTCAACATCTAAATTTTTAATATGGTAACAACGACTTAATTTTTGAATTAATAATACAAAAATTAACTGAGGGTGATTTTTTGGTATTTTTCTGAAAACATTCAATTGTTGGCGAATAGTGAAAAACATTGCGTTATTATTTAAACCGTCTTTTTATTTAAATAATTATTTATTTATTTTCAAATTATTTTAAGTCAAAATAGATATATAATACCTATATATGTTCAATTTAATTCATTGGGGTCATTTAATAAAAAAATTAGATTTATAAATTTTTATTAAACTTTTTACCTTCTTTTACCCACCTTCTAGGAGAATTTGTAAATTTGCATAAAAGTAAATTTTACCGCTTATTTGAGTTGAATTTCAAAAATCCAAGAGACACTGTTAACAGTTGTATATAATGTTTTTTCAATAAGATGAAAATAATCTTCAGTGAATAGTAATATTTGAAATTTATTTACCACGGTTAAAAGTAAATAGGGTAATTAAGGGTAAAAATGATATTATAAATACCCTAACACATGTCCTAATTCTATTAGATAAGTGTAATTCAACCAAAAACAACCATAGGAATAAAATATGATCCTCTTTGTTCCACTTATATTATATTTGGACATTTATTATTATATTATTTAATGAAGAATCAAAAGTTACAAATTCAATGTTTATTGACTAAACCATTTTTAATGTAGGGTTATACAAAAGATAAATTCGACTATAAATATTCATTATAAATATAAGAATATTTTATACGTAATGGTGTTTTATTCATAATTTTTATACATTATATAATTTAATTTATTTGTTACACAATGATAATGAAGTAATTACCGTATTAATGAAATATCAAAATAATTGATTTTATAAATACCCAAATAAATGTAAATTGAGACTTATGATTAATTAAACTAATTTTATCAGTTATTATGACATGTTTGGGTTAATTAGATAAATTTTTTCGAAGTGATAATGTTTTTATGACTTTCCTAAAAATATAATACCAAATAGTTTCAAAATTGACATAAATTAATTTTTAAAAGAAATACTATATTTTTGGTTGATGTAATATTCCTAAAAATATATGGTTCAGACAAAGGGATTAAATGATATTATATAGGCCATTAATGAACCACTTGAGTTTCTCTTGGATGGTTAGAGTATGTTTATTAGCTATATTGTGTAAGTATAAAAGAAGACACAGAAAAAGTTAAACTGTTTAACTAAGAGTTAAATCTAAAAGATACAGTTAAAATGGTAACCAAAACTTGTATAAAATCTATTGGTTGATATTTTTTCGACCCATCCCCACCTTATGCTAGAAATAAATCCATAAAGATCCATTAGAAACCGAAAACAATTTTATTATAATATAATATTTCAAGCATTTCCTAAAGTGACCCTGACCTCTCTTATAAAGGGAAATTCCCCTTCTCTTAATTTCACACCTCCAAAGCATTTTGGATCAGCCAAAGCCTACACAAATATCCTCCAAAAATCCCTCATTTCAACCTAGAGGTCTTACTTTGATCAGAAATCGAACCTATAGAGCCCTTTTGATTAACTCAAAAGGAAACACCCAAAGTAGAGGTAATAATTTCACCACCCTCTTTCATTGTTTTCTTCATACACTTTCTATTTCTTTGTTGTTTACATACCAAAATAATACATCAAGTACCTTATACATACTGTTATGTTATTATAAATATGCTACAACCATATTCATTTTTCTATCCATCCTATAAATGACAAAGTAACTATACATGCGTACGTACGGCTTGTTGTCTCCATGTCATGGTGTGGTTTGTTGTTCAAACACTTAATTATTTGGATGGGTATAATAATGACTATAACTGGTGTAAATAATAAATATAACATGTTAATTATTATTTATATATGATATACCATCCATTTACATCCAATTTCACCATCAATATAATGATATTGTCGCTCGTGCATACGTACGGATTACTGTCTCCACGACGCGATGAGATTCATTCCCACATTCACTATTCAGTGATGATTATAAAAATATATATTATTAATAAGTATTTAATACATGTAAAAATAATTATACTGGAGATATATAAATATTTTTATGTACTTACATATATCTTGTTCACTTTCTTCCATTCAATACGATATGGAAACGGAAACAGCGTTTATGCGTACCTACGACCTACCGTCTCCATAAATAGTGCCTTCCATTTCATATATCTATCTATTATAAATATTTATATTCTAAATATATATGATATATAAATCAAGGTTTATATTCTGGAAGTATTTAAATCATTATCTAAATGATATAATCAATAATAACAAGTTAAAACATGTACGATAAAGAAAGATATTATTCGAGAAAATGTTAAATTAACATGGAAATAATTATTAAATGGGTAGTATAAAGTCACAAATGAATCATGTATGATATAATAAATATGAATACGGTTCTAGTATAAATTAATATCATACTGTTGTCATTATACTGGAGGTTTAATGTACCCTCAACCAAATGAAAGTGCAAGGTAAGGGTCATTTCCTCAATCTCATTTTTATCCGAGATTGTTTATGTGTAAGTATTTACTGGGACACATTTATCCTAGATAACCATATTTCATTAAAATGTCCTGAAAAGGAATATTTTAAGGTTTTATGGTAGGGTCTATTTAACTAGATCATCATTTTAATTGTTTTAATGATTTATCTTTCTAAATCCTTTTAATTAATGTCCATGTTTTTCAAAATGATTTTAAGGATTTATTTTTATGGACATGAATGTTTTAAAATGAAGATTCTATTCAAAAGTTTCAAAGTGGTATGGGATACTTTGATTCAAAAATATCTTTTAAATTAAATCTTTGATAAATGTGTGACTTTTAAATGATTTCATGAAAAAGGGTTATTTCACTCAAAGAGTTTTAGAATTCATTTTCATCATTGGAAACATACTTTTATAGATTTTAAACTTGTTTGAAGTTGATTTATTATGATACAAATATTACATATTGTATTGAATGTCTTGTGATATATTTGACTGTGGATGTGTTATTTTTATTCCATTCATGGTTTATAGTTAATGTATTGAGATTTCATAAGCTAGTTTTCATAAGAATGTTTATGTTATGTTTCAAACTTTTCATGTGAGGAATGTATTGGACTTAGTAAGTGACGAGTGGAGCCTGCTATAGCTTCTAGGTGCATCGGTAGGTCTCATGAGACAATTATTTGTGGAATTGGATGAGGCCTTTCCCAAATTTGATATATGGTTTTGGTCGAGGTCTTAATAATTTTTAGACGTCTTGGTTGAGGCCTCCGAAAAAATGTTTCAGAATTTCTGGCATTATACATTCCCTCATTATGTAAATATTATTGGTGGTTCATGGGGTTATTCGACTATTAAAATACCCATGACTCTGTTTTATTATGGAATTATTTACTAAGATCATATTTATACCATAAAGAAATCATTTTTATTATTTGTAATGGCATGTGTTTTCAATTATTCACCATGCTTATTATTTATGTTATCTTCTTCTAATTTTTTACCCTTACTGAGCATCTGTGCTCACCCATTTCTTATGTTTTATTATCCACGGATTTTCGAGAAGTGTATTATGATTTATATGTAGGGTTATGCTAAAATGGAATAATGGAATTCTCAAAGATTCATTTATGTTGTGTTTTATATTCTAATGTGTAATGTAATGTTCATGTATGTAGTCTATTTTCCAAGATTTCTAAACTATCAGTCTTTAGAGACTTGATCCCTTGTAAACTTGCTATTGTATTTAAATATTTCACCAACTCTGGGCTTCTGTGGTCAGGTCATTACAATATAATTTTTCCATAGGTTTATTGGGCCCTTTGAGATGTCAGGGATAGTTAGTGAGATGAAATATTGGTTATCATTTCCACCATAGTTGGAGATGATCCACGACATCTTCTAGGTCTCTAAGAATATTTGGTATCTTCATGATGACTACATTGTCATTGAAAAGGGAGAGTTGGATATTAATGACCCCATAAAATTTGTGGAATGATAATTGGAGATCGATTATCTATAAAATAAGGAACATTATCGATTGACCATTTATTTGGTTTTTAAGTTGTAGACACATAGTGACCTGGAGGAGAGTACATGGGAGTGAGAAACTCAGATGAATCACCATTAAACTAGGTTGTTTTGAACATTTCTTTTCTATATTTTTTTGATGTGATGTTCGAACTAGGTTTTATGAGATGAGTTGTTTTTCAAGCTTTGTGATGTGCGATGGGTGATGTGTGATAAATTCCTGACATATGTAAAGGGGGAAACTTGATGCATAATCAAAGCACATTAACTACAATGAGATTAAATACTATGGTCATATTAGTGTTTCCCAGAGCGAATAATATATTTACATGGAAGATGGAATCCCCCAATTTGCATGCTCTGAATGGAGTGAGTTGTTGGTTGAAGGAATTTATGTTTTTGGGTTTATAGTGGTTCAGATGGTTGTACAGTGGTTGTGTGGTAGATTGAATCTATAGGAGGTGGTGGATAGTGGTTGTGGTTATGTGGTTGTGCAGTTTGTTTTGTGGTTATTTAGGTTGGCTTGTTTTCCTTTGGTAGCATTTGAAGTATGGAGAGTTCCTTAAGAGATATCTTGTGAGGTGGGTTTTTGGACTTCTTTTCATCTGGGATTGGTTTTGGATTATTGGGGGTGATATTATTGTGAGATTTATATTATGTAATGGTATGTTCCCTCTTGATCTATTACATTGCTTGTTTTGGTTATTGGAGGTGTTTAAGGGGAGGATATGGATTTTTGTGGTTGATGTTGGAGATTAACTAGAGCTACTACAGGATATACATGATGTGTAAGTGTGTTACATGTTGTGAATGTTGGTTCCATGATTTTTTCATGTATTTCCCATTATGTGTAGTTTTTTTGGTGAAATAATAAATATTTGAAGTGTTTTTTAGTGAAACTAAACGTTTAGAAATACATGGTGTGAAAAGGGATTACACATCATGTAAACCCTCGATGCAATTTAATTTTAAAATTCATTTTGGTATGAATTTTAATTCATTCAGTAGTGACTTCTTCTTCCTCTAACTTTCATTGAACCGTAGGTTCCTCGAGGATCTCTTAAATCCATATTCCTGCCACTTGATCTAGTAGTCATGTTGGTTGATTGTTGGTATTTTTTTTCTTTTGTTGGTTCTTTTCCCTCCTTGTGTTTTTTTGTTCAGTTCATCTATTGGGGGTTTTCCATAATGATATTGTTTTAGTTGTTGGTGTTTGTAGGGTTGAATTTTTATGGTCTTTGGTTATAGTGTATGTTTATCCATGGTTTCATGTAGTTTGGTTGTGGTTTGTGGGTTTTCTTCTTTACTCTATTGTGAAAAGATGGCCACAAAGCTTCTTCGACATAGGAATTCCCTCATTTCATTTTTTGTATCATGAGTGAGGGGTTTACTTTTTTTTATCTATGGATCATGGTTTTCTTGATTAATTAAAGATAAATAATTGGTTTATTGAATTTAAAGGGGTAAATGTGGTTTTATATTCTTGAATTTACATTTTTTATGTAATGTTTGATATAGTGGTTTTAAAATTCATGATGTCCCAATAAAAAATGTGGTCGTTGGGGTTTGCTTTTCACTGGATATATCTATTGTGACTTTTTTGAATTTTTTTATATCAACCTAAATGAAAATTTGTAAATTAAATATACATGGATAATGAAATGGTTCCCCCATGATTCTTTGGGGTATGATGACCCTAAAATAATTTTGAATATGATAATTGGACCATTATAAACCAAGAAAAATGTCATTGATCTGTTGTGATGTGTGGTCATTCTTTTAGGATGGTGATGTGTGGTTGCAATGGGGTGTGGGGTGATATGTGGTTTGTTTGGCCGTGCATTTTGTGTGGCAAGGAGTCTTTTTTTTGTCATGATTGTTTTGCGGCGAAGAGGTTTTTTTGTCTGGCTTTGCTTTAGGGTGCCGAGGAGGTGGTTTCTTTGTGATAGATGCTGAAGTATTGATGGTATGACTAAATAATTATTTAATATTGTTATAGTTCATATGGGTTGGTTTGGTTTAGGAGATTAATGTGGTTAATGAAATACTAAATTGTGGTTTGTGTCGTTAATTATGGTTGATGCTAAATAATGAAAAGAATATAATGATTAAATGGAATTGGTTGGAAATTTGGAATGAGATTTTTTTTTGTGGATTATGTATTTAGGTGTGGTGACACATGTTATAGTGTTGTGAGTTGGTTGGTTTGTTTCTGAACCCATACTTTGTTCTTGATTGTTGGATATTATATATATACTTGTATATTATTATGATTTCTACAAATACCCAAACCACACTGATCACTATGTACTGACACTAGCATACTCATTCATGACTATTTTCCCCGATATTCGGTGAGGCGTATGGATGGATGGGTGCCCTATCATTTCGTATCTCTCTTTTAGTAGAGGTATGTATTGCCCATACTATGATGGTTAGAGGTCTTTTAGTCCATTACATGGTGGTTGTGATAGCCTAGATTTCCTCAAGTGAGATGTGGTGGCCTAACTATTTTTAGGTGATACATGAGTGTTCCTTTGTTGCAGCAACCAAGGTGTCTTTAGGTGGGATGTTATTTCCTAGGTGTCATTGATCGAGATGTGATGTGACCATGCTTGTGGGATGTGATCATAGGTGTCTTCAAGGGATACGGGTTGTGACCTTGATTATGGGGCAGTGTGGTATACCAAAAATATAAGAGTTCCATGATATACGACGTTGGGTGTGAGAGTGACATACTAGTGGGAAATTAATACAATATACCATTACTGATGTGGTTCCTATTATGTTATATTATTTGTTTTTTGTTATTTTGTTACTATTCATTGGTGAGGATGGTATTTTTAGTATTCACTAATTTTTTATGTTTGGTTATGTTATTTTATGGCATGTTCATTAGTATTCTTCTCTCACATGTTCACAAGAGACTTGGGTTTTTTCTACTAAATATAATTGTATGCTCACCCTAAGTATATAATCATTTTTCATATTTTCATGACGAAAAAAAGGGATATTCTAGATATTTTTATATCTTTCCATTGGATATATTCTATGTTTCTACCTTATCTTTAATTTTGGGTATTTTTTTGGGGCCATTATTATATATGTATCACCTTAATTTATAAATTGATGGGGGTGGTTTTTTGGATTTATTTTTATATTATGTCTTGGAGTTGTTTATGGGGGATTTATCTTATCTCCAAATACTATATTATTATAATGTTTAATTCCTTCCATAAATGATATTTTTTAATACCCTCAGTTATATTCACCATCTCGGGGCCTACAGGAGGCGGGACTCAAGGGTCATTATCTCTCCCCCCTAATTATGTTATATTTGGAGGGAGGGGTTGTGAAAAAATAAGTGTAGCCTAAGGACATAATTTTCTAGAGTAATTCCATGGAGAATCTAATGGAACACTACTAAAAATAAGGTTTTGATGTAATAATGGTATTATCTCAAGGTGGACAACCATTTATTCAGTGAAATTAAGAGAGTTCTCAGTTTGATTCGATCTAGTTTATTTTAAGATATTATGATTAAAAAGTCTGTTGATAAAAATAATTAAATATGAGATTTTTTCTATTATTTTATCATATATTCATAACTATCTCTTTCTATTCCCCATTTCCCTATTTCTTATTATACTATGATGGATCATCAATATTAGTCATCATATTTTGATTTCATCAATCGAAAGAGAGTTCTACAAGTGGTTATAATAGTTCAAATTCATTTATTTAGATATTATATTATTTCATCATCATAAATCATTAAACAATCTGTAATTTTTATATTTTTATAGGTAAATATATTTCTTCAATTTTAGGATGAATTATCTATGCATCCTCTATGAGAATTCCACATCCTATATTTGTTTTTATTTCCATTTATTTCTCGATGTTTTTTACTAAAATAGAATGTGCCATATGAAATAGGAGAATTCTTAAATTTTTATTTATTCCCTAAATATAAAATATAAAAATAACATTAAATACATATAGTATGAAGGGATATATTATTACTAATATTTTACATGTATTATTTCTGGAAATTTTATGGATTATTCATGAGACTCGGCGTTGAGATGGAATGTTATTCCAAGGCCAGGTTTTCCCTGAAATTAATGATTATGATATAGTAAATATATTTAAATATCATGTGGGATATTGTTTCCTAAAAAGTGGAATGCATTCTGTTAGGGGTCTCATATTAGAACTATGTGGGATTCATTGTGTTCATTAAGTGAGGTTTACCATAGGCATGAAGTAAAAGTGGTTGACATAAGGCCTTTATGGAAAAGACTTCATAGTCATAAAATACATAATATATATAAATACAATAATATATTTAATCCATTGACACAAATACATAATGTTTTATTTAAATGCATGGTTATGAAAAAATTTCATTGTTAGGGACACAACCCTTAATGAATTGGAGAGCAGTTGGAGAGTGTGGATGAATGTTCGCTTTGCAACAGAGGAGCAGATCGAGGATCAATGATTAGTAAAAGACAGCAATGGATCTCACCAATGATCATGATGTATCTCCATTAATTATTAGTTATATATTAAAATTTATGTAGTATATTTTTTTATGTGGATTCATCCTCCATTAATGGATTCTATGATGAAAGAGACTCAATCAATCAATGGATTGTTTCATGGATTGATTAGTTAGCTCGATGAGATTATTTCTAGGATTTTTAGATAACTTCTCTCTGAATAAATTATTATTTAATCATTTTTCATTGTAAGAAAAATTAGTCATGGTCGAAACAAAAATAAAATGGGGTTTATTCCTCCTGATTTCCTTTTTCTTTTATCCCGTGATTCTTTATTCACTTTTGTCATTCTTTTACCAGCTTTTTGTTCAAAATTCCCTGAGGAATTGACTGTTATGAAACTTTTTCATAGTGAAATGATTTTATATTAATTATATGGGATTAGAAAAACACTATGGTGGTGAGAATATGGATGTGGATTCATATTTGAACATTTTAGATACCTAAATCTGTGTTATTTGGTGCAGAAAAATGAACAATGAACAAGGTTGATTTTTGGGTGAATTGAAAGTCTAGAATCAGGTAATCAGTGATGGTGTTGTTTAGTCGGGGTATATAGTTGATTTTAGGAATGATGTGAGGCATGATATATGGTAGTGTATGCTTGTACACATGTGGAAAAAATAACTATGGGTTATGGAAATCTGGATCTAAATGGCGTGTAATCCAGGGTAACACAATATTTCGGACCCTCCTAGAGGTGGTTATGTTTTTTGGAGAGTGTTAAGGATCACACGATGTGTGAACCCTTCCCACGGGGCATGACGTCCCCCCCTGTGGTTCTCTGTGTACCTTATAGGGTAAACTATCATGGGATAATGTACACGGGCTAGAGATAGCCTTGTACTCCTTGATAAACACATCCTAGAAAACATCTACATTACCTAATCCATGTACTTGTAAATTGGACGAAGTACCCTAGAAGTAGCAAAAAATATAAATCTATATAGACATGATGTATTTCATATGGGTAAGACCAGAGTTCAAAGGGAAAAATCTTGTAAACCATTTACATTTGGTGTAATATATTAAATTTGGATTGTATCCCTTGTCCTATATATCTTAGATATTTTATTAGGGTGTCTTCGACCTATCATTTTCCATTTGGGTTTGTATGAAATGACCTAAAATACATAAGATATTGATCCCATCAGTTGGAAATATTGGAAAATATTATTGGAATCCTTATGGGAGCCCCGAAGTGAGATAATTTGTTCATATTAATTTCATTGGTTGAGTTCTTAATATTTTCTTGACCAACATTATGTGAGCGTTGATCCCCAACATAGCACGTTAATCCAAATTGAGTTGTTCTCATACTGCATGGACTTGGGTGTGATCCTCATTTATGTATCATATCTCCGGAGACCATTGTTGTGTATATCCAACCATGAGACTTGACAATTAGTTCCCCATAGATGGAAATCATCAGTACTATCCAACTCATTGAGTGTGTTCTCTCAGACGAGTGCTTTATGGAACCTTCGAGCTAGAATCATAGGGTAAAATTATGGTTGTGAAATACCGTAATACTATCTATATTGTAGATTATATCTAGCTATTCTTGTTATATGTGTTATAGAAATATACTTTCTATAGTTGACTTTATTCTCTTGTTTGATGATTTAGGGTTTTGGGGTGTCCTATTGGGTATTTTTATACTCACCCTTGCATGGTTTGTCCCACATGTGTCATTTCATGTGTAGAAGATCAAAATTTAAAAGAGTCCTAGATGGACAAAGACTAGACAGTGATTAGTGGGACCTGATAAACAGAGGTGTGTTCCAACATTATCTTTACAATAGTTCCCAGTTATACATTTTGGTTGGACTAGTTTTCAGACTCAGTGTAGTGGGATTGTATTTGGAATTGTTTAATTTTCCATACATCATATCCTAATTTTTCAATGGGATTTATATGTATTCCTACATGGTTGATTAGTTAGATTCACAAATTATATATTTATGGGGTTGGATATGAGTGTGTATTGTTATATAGGATATCCCCCCACTATGTTAGTGATATTTCTACTTGGTGCTAGTCTCCAGCCCTTGAAATAATGGAGGTGGGTTTGGGGAGTCATATAATGGTCCCCATTGAGATGAGTCATGATAGAGTGGTATCTGATGAGGCAGTTCTACCATAGGATCATTCTAAGTGAGATTGTTTTTGGGTGACTTTGCTTTGTTTTTTGAGACTATCTTTTAGTATAGAGACTCTAATTTTGGTGTGAAGAACATCATGTCCCTACATTAGGGCTATGATAACCTATTTCTCGACTCAAAAAATGATAACATTGGTTGCACGGAAAAAAATTCAACATACATCATATAGGAATGGGTTGTAGTTTTCATGTACATATTGAGTAGTATCTTTAGATACATCCATTGGCCATGGTATATCATGATTACATTGAAGAAAACTCTACGGCATATAGTATCTATGGTTAAGTACTAGGATCACCAAGATGAACCCCATGGCGATGAGGCACCAATAAAGGGACATGTTCTATAGGTGTTTCCTCCAGGTGGTCCACCAGCTATACCAACACCTATAGAGAAGTAAACGGTACATTCAGTAAAATTAGATGAGGTGGGAAGGATGAGATCACATAACATGTTTTAATAATTAATACCCTTAGAGTTATGAGTAGATCCTAGCCCACATACGACTGAGGAATGGCTTGTGGTGTTGACCCTAGTTTTCCATCAGCTCAGGATACTAGAAAATCAAATGGTTATCCTAAAGAAAAGCCTTCTCTATAGATCAAATGTAAAATGGTGTGTCACAGTGCAACCCAAACCTATGCATGATCAGCTACTACCATAATCCCACCACCATATGCCATGGGTTGGTGAAAAGTGTCGAAGGAATAAAGAAATTAGGGAGTCATTTTACTGAAAACTATACATGGACACACAACCCAATCAATGAAAATGATTAGAGGAAAATTAAAACATGTGAAAACTACTATAAAGTAAAATGAAAATTCATGAGCCTCTAAATATTACAAGATCCCGGTAGTGTCAACTAAAAAGTAAATATGAAAAAACACATGCCCAAACCATAAACCTATCCCTTTTGAAAGGTATGACAATAGTCAATGTAAAGAGTATATATTAACCCCACAAGAGAGTGATTATAGACTCATCCAAACAAAAGGAGCTCGAAATGGTGAAGAGATGAACTCCTCATTGAGACTTTACTACTGTCTCCAACGCTTTCACCAGGGCACATGAATCCATCTGTGGAGGACACACAGCTGTTGCCCCACATTCCTACTTTCCAAAGGAAGGCGACATCCATTCCTTGTTTAGGGATGTTTTCTCCATCATCGAAACCGGATGATGGGATATCGGTTATTCCTTCTGTAGATTCCTCCTCAGAACATGTCCCCTAGTCTGGGTCTCCGTAATAGATTTAATATGTTGTTCATGAAAAACTTCCTAGAACCATATTTTTAGGGATACCAGTTAATTACACTACTTCTTTCGTGAAATTCCAAGGGGTCTTGTCATGGTAGGAACCTTCGGTCAGGGGAGTAGTCAAGTTGGGCATCACTAGCGTGTCTAGACGCTGGGGAATTGGTGTGTCTTTCTTCTTTCCCTTATTATAGGGATTCCCAAGGGTGCGGAGGCCCGAGGCATCCCACATCGAATGTAGGGAATTTTATGCCATGGGCATGTATCTATGGTTTTCCTCATCATCCCATTTTTAACACAGGTTATAGTGCAAGTTTAACGTCCAGCGGAGACAGATCAGACAGATCAGAACACTGACTGGAGTGGATTAGATGGGTGAAACTCTCTGGAGGGAACACCGATATTGGGGACAACGCGTAGTCAAATCCTGATTACTAAGGGGGGAATGGGGTATGAGGTGGCATGATCCCACCAGGATGTGGTGGCTCGGGCAAGAATCATGATGGATGATGAAGCCTTTGAATGAAGTGGATGGAGAATGGGATGGAATCACCATGGGGATGATGATGCTTTTGGCTTGAGCCTTGGAGAGTCTTCCTACATATCCCCGTGGAAGGGAATTAATGTCAGTATAGTTCATATGATGACGGATTACCACCGATTGTGGTTCCAATGTATTATGGCTGAATGGAGTGACAACGACTTACCACTGAAAGAGGTCCACAGTTTAATGTCATGCAGGACGGGGGGCGGACTGATGTGAAGTGGTTCAGAACTGATGGGTGTTGGGATTGAACCTCGAGGAGGCTTCCTACATACCTTACCTTAGAAAGGATCAAAGTCCTCATAGTTCCTGGATATGAGGGTATTTGGGGATTACGCTCTAGGACTGCCCAAAGTGTTGGTGAACCGACGTAAAGGGGGTTGGGACAACCAATGGACGATAGTCTTGATCCTCAGGGAGGCTTCCTATGTACCTCTCCTTGGAAAGGATCAAATACGACATGGATTAGGTGGGTCAGTCAACCAACATGAAGGAGGACCTGGGGTCCAATGGGTGGTGGGCTTGAACCTCATGGAGGCTTCCTACGTACCTTTCCTCAGCAAGGATCAAAGACCACATAGTTCGGCATGGTTTGGGAGAACCAACCTGAAGGGGGTTGGAGTGACCGGGTGTTTGACATGAACCTCAGGGAGGCTTCGTATATACCTTGCCTTGAAAAGGATCAATGTCTACATAGTTTGTGTGATGGTGTGGGGATTACACTCTAGGATGTCCAAGGTGTTAGTGAACCGACATAAACGGGGTCAGCACAACCAATGGATGGTGGGCTTGAACCTCAGGGAGGCTTCCTACATACCTCGCCATCACAAGGATCAAAGGCCATGTAATTCAGGTGGGTTGGTGAACCGACATGATAGAGGACCTGGGGTATAATGGGTGGTGGGATTGAAACTTGTGGAGGCTTCCAACATACCCTGCCTTATCAATGATCAAAGACCATGTAGTTAGGGATGGTTTTGTGAAGATTTCATGGTTGATGCTTACTCTAAGACCACGTGATTCATGGTCGGTGTGAGAAACAATAGGCAGAAAAGGCCTGAAGATCAAGTCGCGAATGGTGCATACGTGGGAATTGGAGTGTGGATTATGCACGGAGTGGCCCAAAGAGGTTTTGACTTACTCCAGAATGGAGACCTGGTGGCAGAAAAGGCCAGCGAGAGAGGGAATTGATACTAAATAAAGGATGTGTTCAGTGTCCATTCCCCCCTCCCCCTGGTCCTTGGGACCGAAGAAGAAAGGAGGAGCATGGATGCTACCTCCAGCAAGAATAGTTAGGGGCTTACACTAGGGTGGTTGACCTTTCCCCATAGACAAACAGCACTCCGATAAAGAGGATATCATACCTAGTGAGGGAAGATATCATCCTTGTGGAGGCCAGTGGAAATGAAGAATTTCCATGGTGGGGGGACCCCACGTGCGAGGCTCAGGGCGGGGTCACAATTTAACGTCATGTGCTAAGGACGATGGATCTTGGCAGTTTAACGTCATATTGCTCGGACGAGGTGGGTTTGCTCCACACCCCTAGGACATACATAACTAGTTCCCTATGATCCTTGGTGAAGAGAGGGGATAGGAAAAGCTGTGGTTAGGGGTTTTCATGGAGTGAACCATTGGGGAGCCACGTTAGCATGTCTATGTGAAGAAGCAATAGCCATTAGCCTGCCTATGAGGAGAAGCATGAAGTAAAGTAAGTCAATGGGCAGTATCGTCTAAGGGACTCTGAAATCACATCGTGCAAACATAAAAAGCCACATGGGATAAGGAATCGCAGAGTAGAGGGGTTCATTGGCAGGGGCCTTGTGAATCTCTACTACTCCCCGTGGCGGAGGGTGCTTGCGAAAGGGTGTGCTTCGTGAAGTGGGGTGCCTCAGCCTAAGTATAGGGAAAAGTATCATATGGGAGGTGGTTCACAAAGTGGTAAGGTATTCGCATAGCACTTCCTTGTGGAGAAAAGGTTCCTCGTGAAGCAAGGAATCTTGAAGTAATGTGCTTCGCAAAGTTTTGTGACACTACCTTGGAATGTGGATCATGTGTACATGAAGGGTGTTTCGTGAAGCATAAATTATCCACAATGACCCAAGTCTCCAAGGGGATCCACTTCCTTCATATAGGCCCTTAGGCTCTGCGAAAGGCATCCCTCTTAGTAGAGGGGATCAAGACGAGGAAAAGGGGAGTCACTTCAAAGATCAGAAGTACCTCACACAGCTCATGGTTCGCAGACCAGAAGGGTGCTTCACGATTTAGGAGACAGGAAGTTGAAAGGTCGTATTTTCCACCTCCTAAAGATGGGGGGAGACTGGTATTTATAGGGGATAGGCGCCGCGAAGCAGCGCATGATCGGTGTGTAGAGGAATTAATTTGTTCCGCGGTGAGTTGCGAACGTCAAATGCATTCACGGAGCGTTACCTCCTCCATGCTCTATGGTGGCTCATGAAAATCAAGGGTGGTCATGGAGCATTACCGCCTCCTTGATGCGTGGTGGGTAGGGAACGTCAAGGGTGGTCGTGGAGAATTACCTCATCCTTACTCCACGACAGCTCGTGAACGTCAAGGGAGGTCATGGAACATTACCGCCTCCTTGCTCTACGGCGGCTCGCGAATGTCAAGGGCGGTCGCGGAGCATTACCGCCTCCTTGCTTTGCAGTGGGTTGTGAACTTCAAGGGCGGTCATGGAGCGTTACTGCCTCCTTTCTTTGGGACTGGTCGCTAATGTTAAGGGTGGTCTTAGAGTATTATCACCTCCTTGATTCGCGGTGGGTTGCGAATGTCAAGGGAGGTCATGGAGCGTTACCACCTCCTTGTTTCCCAGCAGGTCTCGAACTTCAATGGAGCTCACTGAGCGTTACCGCCTCCTTGATTCGCGGCAGTGTGGTGTAATCGGTTCTCCGCGAATGGGCTTCACGAGGTAGCTCTCGGGTCTGTTTCTTCTTCTCCTCCCCACCTCATTGTGTCAAAAAATTCCCCCTCAAACATGGAGCCGCGGAGAAGTCAAGGGTTGAATTCTTGAGGGTCAATCACCAAAAGCCTCAGTCATTCATGAAGCTACCTCGCAATGAGGGCTCGCCAAGCGGGAAAGTGAAGCTCTAGCTGGACGTGCCACGAAGTAGGATTCATTCGAGATGCACTGTGAAGCTCTTCGAGTCCCTCGCCTATAAATAGAGGACCTGAACACTCTTTTGACTCTTCTCATCTCCATGATTTTGGACTTTAGCACACTCGATTCGTGAATCTCTACGTACCATGTGACTACTCTCCATGAATCAGGTCTTCACTTTACGGTGCACAGTGTATTTGTTACTCCACTACAGCGCTTCACGATATCACGCTTGAAGGCGTGGGTAGGACCCTGCGAACGGGCTTCACGAACTCTCTCCACGAACGAGCTTCTCGAACCAACCCTAAAATAGTCAATGTTCTAAAACTGAATGGCTCAACAAGAAGCTTCAAAGGGTGTTCTTGCGGATGCTGCCTAAAGGGATGAGATGATGAATAGTCGGGGTCTGGGGGTGTTGGTACAAAGCCACTCCAACCATGATTCGCTGGTGCAGCTACTATTAGAGATCCATAAGAACTACCCATTGTGTAATAGGCTGCATTTGAATGGCTTCGGGCTGAGGGATGATGTATTCACCCCAGAAGAAAGTCAGGACGAACAAACTTACTGATTCTGGAGCATGTCGTGCCAGTGCCGATGGTTCTGGGCGGCTGATGGCCTTGTGCGGGAGGATTTCACACCCGTCTTTTTTGACTGCCTATACAAATGCCTAAATAAAATTGATGGGAATGCGTTGTAGCTGGAGACTCCTCCTCCTATATACCACACGATACTGAAGGTAGCTTTGAGGGACCCAGGGAAGGGGTGGTCTGAAGAATGGGACCTGCACCATGGCAGCAACTACACATACGATTGGGCCTGGGCCTACTGGGTAGGCACCTCATGTGAGGATTTTGGGGATGAGCATAGGAGAGTGGGTTTGTATGAGGTGGCATGGGCTTCTCAATTCCAAATATATCAACCAAAACAGCTGATTCTAGAGCTACTGAGACGATGGTCTTCGAGGACCAATACCTTCCACTTACACTATAGGGAGGTTGGTATCAGCTTGTGGGATGTCCACTAGATCTCATGGGTCCCAATACTGGGGGAGATGTACAAATAATTCCTCCCCATCCTGAGTGTGTGGGAGGATCCAGAGAAAATTCCACAACTAGCGATGGCGCTGATGGAGCTTGAACACGGGGCGAACGAGGAAGTAGTAAGGGATGCCCACTTCAAGTGGTGGTTCAAATTATTCTTGAACTTCCCCGAAAACATGCAGTTTTCAGTAAGGACTTGAACCTTCCCTAAGGTATCTCGGTGTAAAGAGCACTCATACTAGCAACTTTTGGAGAATATCCAGTGGATGATGTGGGGATTCAGTGTCAGCACCGAGCAACAAACAATAGTCAGGCTGGCAGCGTTCATCGCGACTCAGATCTATGGTTGGATCCTACCAGTGAGGGATACCAACATGGATGTACACCCGAGCACATTTATCATGGATTCCAAGATGGCGACTGGAGGGTGGGTCAACCTTGGAATCCCAATACTTTCCAATCTGTATAGGGTGTTGTGGCATACGAGCAGGGGGAAAGGTTGTAGAGGGTATGTGGGCCATTCCACCTCCTGTATGGGTGGATAACGACAGATATTGGGGAGGGGGTTAAGATATAGCATCCCGTCTTTTTATAACATAACTTTTCATTCCATTACACAGAACTGAGGATCTTTAAGGTTTAGTGTCTTGGAAACAAGGAACATAAAACATGAAACAAAAAAAAACATTATTATTAAACACTTGAAAGGCTTCTCCTCATGTTCAACCTAGGCTCATTACTGCATCTCATAACCTGGGGACATACATCAAAAGGAAGGGTGAGCAGAAGGCCCAGCAAGGGAAACAAGTGAAACATTTTACATATGAACTTGAGATACATCAATAAAGTCATGAAAAGAACTTTAATGCATGAAAATGAAATCATGAGGCATATCATAATAAAAATAAAACTTTTTCATAACTTGAAGATGTGGCTACATAATTTAACATAGACAATCATGAACATATCACCAAGGTCCATCCCTAATGTGTCATTTTAAAATTACCAAGGTTATTCACCAAGGTATCGTGAAAATTGTAATCTCTAGTGGTTACATCATTACCCAATGCATTGGAGCGCTATCAGGGCGCACCCTTAAATTTGCCTTTATTATAATGTGAGCCACATATATCATCATCAAACATTTCATAAATAACCCATATAGCATAAAGGAAATGGGTTTCATTTCATAATCATAACATTTTTAAAAACTGCTTTAAAGACATGATCTTTATATCACTTTAAAACCCACAGAAAAGGAAGGTGGGTCTCATGTATGTAAATACCAGAATATAAAATAGAACATTTTGGTATATATGTGAATAACCCTTTATAAGAAAGAGCATTGAGTATTCACTTAATAAAATAAAAGGACTTTAGAAAAAGATATAGACATTTTGAGACAGAAATTCTGCAGCATAACGGCAATGTTCCGAGGTTTTAGAAGACAATAAAAGAGAGGTAAAATGGGTCAAACATTCATAAATGACCCATAAAATAGTACATGGACAGAATAAGAAGAATACATGATCATGGTAATGAGATTTCAAGGACATACCATTTGAAATGAAAAACATGGAAGGAAGAAAAAAAAATTAGATTTCTCTTATGAAAGTTCGGCAGCCTAACGACGTTACTTAAACCTCAACAAAAAAAATGATTTGAAAAGATCAAATAGGATATCTCATAATGTGAACATAAGATTTCAGTATGATAGATATAGAGATAATTCCCCAACATAACAAAAAGGAACTTGAAATAATTGACTGAAAGTAGAACTTCAAAACGAGAAGGGTGAAGAACCACTTAAAAATTCGGTAGCCTAACGGCGCCACTTAAAACATCAAAATACTGAATTGAAGATATCAAATGGGGTCTCTCATCATATGAACATAAGAGTCCAGTATGATATATATAAAGATCATACCCCAATATAAAAAAAAGGAACATGAAAGACTTGAATGAAAATAGAACTTGAAAACGAGGAAGGTGAAAGAATCCCTTAAAAATTCGGCAGCCTAACGGCGCCACTTAAACATTCTTAAAACAAATTGATGAGAGAAAGGGGGGTCTCTCATCATATGAAAATGAAATTGGCAGTAGGATTAATATAAAAGAACATCCTCTAACATAAGAACATGGAGTATAAAAGAAAAGACATAAAAGAGATTACTTGAAAAGAAAGAGAGAGGTCGGATCCCTTACCTTAAAATGTAACTCTTAAACCTCAAAGGTTGGGACCTTGCGGGCTTGGGGGACCCTTAGGAGGACTCCTTGGGAGGTAATGAGACCAGAAATTCGTTGGGAATGAGTGGAGAGTCGAATGGATGAGAGGAGGGCTTGGTATTTATAGGGAAAGTGAGGGGACAAGGCATTAATGGCCAAGGGACACCTCACATGTGCTTTTCTCAAACCCATGTGCTCTCCCTTGTCATTTATCATGGAGTTAGGCCACATGGGGCCCCCAAAACAATAATTCATCACCCTTGGCCGGCCAACCCTCAAAGGATCTCATGACATCATCATGACACCATTATGATGTCATTAAACATACCGAAACCCTAAAACTGTATTTTTACTATTCACTGAAAATTCAACTTTCTCAGAAAAATCCAAAAATTTCACATTAACCAAATATCAATGCTCTGATTTCAAAAATGAAATCCATTTTAGAAAAATAATTTTCTAAATATTTTTAATTTAATTTTTAAATAAAAAAACTATTCATCGAAAATTCATTTTTTTCAGAAAAAACCCCAAAAATTACCATAACATAATATCGATGCACTGAGTTCAAAAATAAAGTCATTTTTATAAAAATAATTTTCTAATTATTTTTAATTAAATTTTTAAATAAAAAACACTATTCACCCGAAAAAACTAATACTTGAATAATAATTAATGAAACCGTTATTTAACTATTTTATTGAATCACATTACTTAATCAAGGTGCCTAGATTATTTTAAAACATTCTTTAAGTGAGATTACTAATCCATTTGGTCATATTACTAATCCTAATCATAAAATCACTATTCATAATTTACTATTCATCAAAAAACAAGTTGATCTTATTAGACTCTAAATTTAGTACTGAACATAATTGCAGAAGACCATTTTTTGAAAATCATTACACATTTTTAATTATTTAGGGTTTACATAAACATATTTAAAATATCTTTTTTCTAAAATTCATCAAAAATATGCATACTATATTTATCCGGTCATTTCAAAATTCATAAACTTCATCATAAGAAGAAATCCCAATTTTTATTTAAAACAAGGATTACACAAGGTAGTTACGGTCTCGTTACATAACCCCTTATAATACAAGCATAGGACCTAAGAGTAAGGTGTGCTAGGGTGATAGAAGCTTGGGGCGGCTCAGTCAACATTTCCCGAGTAGTAATTTCTATCAGTTTGAACTTCTCACGAAGGCGATTCCGTTCCAGCTTCACATGATGAAGTTCGGCTTGGATTTGATCCAGAGTAAAGCCCAGTGGTGCTACATCCTTCCCAAGCTCTTTTAGATGGGCTTCGATCGGTCCAAGACTACTAGGTGAGGCCATCAAATCTTCTTTCTATAATAATTAACCAAGATTACTTATATTTAGAGACAATATTCAAAATTTTTTGTTCACAGCGGTCATATTAACCAATGGTTATATAATAGTCAAAACCCACTGATCTCATTTTAATTATAATCATGTTTATGAAATAAAACATTTTTGTTGAGTATAACAATACCACATAAAATTAGGAAACAAAATTTATTTAAAAAAAATTCGGGTCGTTACAATCTTCCCCCCTTAAGAAATTGCGTCCTCGCAATTTTAAAATTGGGTTTTGAAATTTCATTGAAAGTCCCACATCGGAAAAGTAGTCAGTAAAACTATTACATTAAAATAAAGAAAGGGAAGTACAAACGTCACCCGAGTTAACCCACACTAGGGTTCCATGTAGGAAAACATGGACATGGAGGAGAAAACAAAGGGTCAAGTTCGGAGGGAGAGTGATAGAGAACATGATTAGGAGAAAGTTAACCATGAGAAAATCCCAAACTTATGATGTGTGTAAACGGTCTTTGATTACCTAGTAGGAAACGTAAACCAACAAAATTTTTGTTTTACGTTTCTTTTCATAATTTTGAGGATTTAATTTACTACATAGAACAAAAACATAAGAAAATATACCTACCTTCAAGTAGAGTTTCATCCTTTAACAAGTCCCTACCAACACTAATCTTTTCTCCAAATGATGAGAATTCAAAAACACTTGGTCTCATAAAAGCACAATAATCATCTTCTATAGAATCACATAATCTACAAAAGATTAACTATCTATTTCTTCTATCTTTAAACATTATCCCAAAAACAGAAAGGTTAAGGTAAAACAACTCTTCAAAAAGAAAGAATCCCATAGGAATGGAAACTACTTTTAAATCATCAAAGTTCCTTGGTACTACCCAAAGTTCATCATATACCATTCCATAAATAACGGTCCTTAAAATTCCTCAAAACAAACCAAACTAAGATTGAAACCCAAATACAATAAGGATTTGATAACATAGTCTTCCAAAACAACTTCATTGTTCATCTCCAGACAACATCAACCACTCCTAACATCTTATAAAAAAAAGTAGCTAACCTAAACATATTTTACCCAAGAGAGGTTAGTCATTCCTATAAGTAACCTAAATTACTATAAGTTCACCTTAAATTCATCGATTCTTCAAAATATAAGTCAACCTTACTCCTCAATGAAAATACCGTAGTAATCTATTTACCTCGATCAAATATGGTTCCCAAAATAATGAACGTCTTCCAAAATAATAATCATGTTTTAATCCCCTAATCATCCATGTCATATTAATACGAAAATCGTCGCATTTCCTATCACATTGGTTGTCGGAACATGTTCTTCCATTTCCCACCATTAACTAAGAAGAGAAAGCATAATTAGGGGCTTAAGTACTTAGCAAATAATCATGAAAAGGAACTGAAAGCATATAAGGATAACTTGTATATGAAAGGTATACCCTAACTTGTGATCTCATAGGTTCCCATCTAGGTTATGAATGATCATATATTCTTATGTGAACCTTTATTTTATTTTATCTTTGTTCCTTTAATAATGGTTCATACCAAGCTTATGAATTTACCAAAGAATATCCCCCGGGAGTGTCATAACCAAGAGTGCAGCAAGGCCCGTTGTCGTGTACCAGTTCCCGTTCGAGTCTAGCTCAAAGCGGTGTTTTCGGGTTTTACCCCTATGTACATCTGTGCCAGAGCCACCTCTACCTGCTCGTATCCAGACAGGGATGTATTTGCTTGGCAACCCCTTACTCAATACTCACCAAAATACCAGGAAGATTTCATATATTAAACTTTTCCATAGGGTTCCTCCTAGAGTTTTCATATCCTAATTTCCACAAATAACTAAACCATCCTTTAATACCAACTATAGAATCCCGTCTTTTTATAACATAACTTTTCATTCCATTACACGGAACTGAGGATCTTTAAGGTTTAGTGTCTTGGAAACAAGGAACATAAAACATGAAACAAAAAAAACATTCTTCTTAAACACTTGAAAGGATTCTCCTCATGTTCACCCTAGGCTCATTACTGCATCTCATAACCTGGGGACATACATCAAAAGGAATGGTGAGCAGAAGGCCCAGCAAGGGAAACAAGTGAAACATTTTACATATGAACTTGAGATACATCAATAAAGTCATGAAAAGAACTTTAATGCATGAAAATGAAATCATGAGGCATATCATAATAAAAATAAAACTTTTTCATAACTTGAAGATGTGGCTACATAATTTAACATATAAAATCATGAACATATCACCAAGGTCCATCCCTAAGGTGTCATTTTAAAATTACCAAGGTTATTCACCAAGGTATCATGAAAATTGTAATCTCTAGTGGTTACATCATTACCCAATGCATTGGAGCGCTATCAGGGAGCACCCTTAAATTTTCCTTTATTATCATGTGAGCCACATATATCATCATCAAACATTTCATAAATAACCCATATAGCATAAAGAAAATGGGTTTCATTTCATAATCATAACTTTTTTAAAAACTGCTTTAAGGACATGATCTTTATATCACTTTAAAACCCACAGAAAAGGAAGGTGGGTCTCATGTATGTAAATACCAGAATTTAAAATAGAACATTTTGGTATATATGTGAATACCCCTTTAGAAGAACGAGCTTTGAGTATTCACTTAATAAAATAAAAGGACTTTAGAAAAAGAGATAGACATTTTGAGACAGAAATTCTGCAGCATAACGGCAATGTTCCGAGGTTTTAGAAGACATTAAAAGAGAGGTAAAATGGGTCAAACATTCATAAATGACCCATAAAATAGTACATGGACAGAATAAGAAGGATACATGATCATGGTAATGATATTTCAAGGACATACCATTTGAAATGAAAAACATGGAAGGAAGAAAAAAAATTAGATTTCTCTTATGAAAGTTCGGCAGCCTAACGGCGTTACTTAAACCTCAACAAAAAAATGATTTGAAATGATCAAATAGGATCTCTCATCATGTGAAAATAAGAGTTCAGTATGATAGATATAGAGATAATTCCCCAACATAACAAAAAGGAACTTGAAAGAATTGATTGAAAGTAGAACTTCAAAACGAGAAGGGTGAAGAACCACTTAAAAATTCGGTAGCCTAACGGCGCCACTTAAAACATCAAAATACTGAATTGAAGATATCAAATGGGGTCTCTCATCATATTAACATAAGAGTCCAGTATGATATATATAAAGATCATACCCCAATATAACAAAAAGGAACATGAAAGACTTGAATGAAAATAGAACTTGAAAACGAGGAAGGTGAAAGAATCCCTTAAAAATTCGGCAGCCTAACGGCGCCACTTAAACATTCTTAAAACGAATTGATGAGAGCAAGGGGGGTCTCTCATCATATGAACATGAAATAGTCAGTAGGATGAATATAAAATAACATCCTACAACATAAGAACATGGAGTATAAAAGAAAAGACATAAAAGAGATTACTTGAAAAGAAAGAGAGAGGTCGGATCCCTTACCTTAAAATGTAACTCTTAAACCTCAAAGGTTGGGACCTTGAGGGCTTGGGGGAACCTTAGGAGGACTCCTTGGAAGGTAATGAGACCAGAAATTCGTTGGGAATGAGTGGAGAGTCGAATGGATGAGAGGAGGGCTTGGTATTTATAGGGAAAGTGAGGGGACAAGGCATTAATGGCCAAGGGACACCTCACATGTGCTTTTCTCAAACCCATGTGCTCTCCCTTGTCATTTATCATGGAGTTAGGCCACATGGGGCCCCCAAAACAATAATTCATCACCCTTGGCCGGCCAAACCTCAAAGGATCTCATTACATCATCATGACACCATTATGATGTCATTAAACATACCGAAACCCTAAAACTGTATTTTTACTATTCACTGAAAATTCAACTTTCTCAGAAAAATCCCAAAATTTCACATTAACCAAATATCAATGCTCTGATTTCAAAAATGAAATCCATTTTAGAAAAATAATTTTCTAAATAATTTTAATTTAATTTTTAAATAAAAAAACTATTCATCAAAAATTCATTTTTTTCAGAAAAAACCCCAAAAATTACCATAACATAATATCGATGCACTGAGTTCAAAAATAAAGTCATTTTTATAAAAATAATTTTCTAATTATTTTTAATTAAATTTTTAATTAAAAAACACTATTCATCCGAAAAAACTAATACTTGAATAATAATTAATGAAACCGTTATTTAACTATTTTATTGAATCACATTACTTAATCAAGGTGCCTAGATTATTTTAAAACATTCTTTAAGTGAGATTACAAATCCATTTGGTCATATTACTAATCCTAATCATAAAATCACTATTCATAATTTACTATTCATCAAAAAACAAGTTGATCTTATTAGAGTCTAAATTTAGTACTGAACATAATTGCAGAAGACCATTTTTTGAAAATCATTACACATTTTTAATTATTTAGGGTTTACATAAACATATTTAAAATATCTTTTTTCTAAAATTCATCAAAAATATGCATACTATATTTATCCAGTCATTTCAAAATTCATAAACTTCATCATAAGAAGAAATCCCAATTTTTATTTAAAACAAGGATTACACAAGGTAGTTACGGTCTCGTTACATAACCCCTTATAATACCAGCATAGGACCTAAGAGTAAGGTGTGCTAGGGTGATAGAAGCTTGGGGCGGCTCAGTCAACATTTCCCGAGTAGTAATTTCTATCAGATTGAACTTCTCACAAAGGCGATTCCGTTCCAGCTTCACATGATGAAGTTCGTCTTGGATTTGATCCAGAGCAAAGCCCAGTGGTGCTACCTCCTTCCCAAGCTCTGTTAGATGGGCTTCGATCGGTCCAAGACTACTAGGTGAGGCCATCAAATCTTATTTCTATAATAATTAACCAAGATTACTTATATTTAGAGACAATAATCAAAACATTTTGTTCACAGCGGTCATATTGACCGATGGTTATATAATAGTCAAAACCCACTGATCTCATTTTAATTATAATCATGTTTATCAAATAAAACATTTTTGTTGAGTATAACAATAACACAGAAAATTAGGAAACAAAATTTATTTAAAAAAAATTCGGGTCGTTACATAAGAATACCCGAACCCTATCTTTACTCCAGGCTCGAACATCCACCCATCGATCCTGAATACCGCAGGGAGGTTTCTGGCAAAGCTGACTACACCGCCGGTTCTGAAACGGGTGTGGAGGGCAGAGAAATTCAATTTCCACCTGTTTCCGTTGCCGACAGGGGCATTCACTGATGTAGGACGGGGGAAAGAAGAGAACCGCGCCAATATCTTAGCCTTTAGAGGTGGTGTCCTGGTGGATAGGGTGGACCGAGAGACCCTATGTGAGCCATACACCCCAAACCATTTTGCAAGGCAATTTCCTTTGTGAAGAGGCTGACCCCATAGGTCTATCTGGAGGTGCGCTCAGAAAAACACATGTGCGTGATGAGGAAGATGTGGAACATGATCATGTGGGAAGATGGAATAATGCGGAACGAGTTGGCTCCACCAACTGCCGTCCTCATCCTAGTAAAAAAATATTCCTAGAGCTGGGAGGTGGCATACCCATGGGAGATGCTGAAGATGCAAACCATTCGAGTCGGTGACGGTGAGTTTCACCGACCTCAGAGCCGGTAGGTAGAAAGGACATCCCATGGTGGCATGGCTGCCGTGGTAGTGAGGCCTGCCCTAGTTGAGGGTGAGGCAGTAACCATAGATCCATTAGTTGTAGAAGACCCGGCAGTTAGAGAAGAACAGAGCCATCTGGATGGGAGGCCGCTGAGAGGATTCTATAGGATACCCACCCAGACTCTAGGGAAGCAACTATGCCGTATCGACATGCTAGAGAATGACGTCTTCCTAAAGTCCTGGGAAATCTGTGATTTCAACAGAAAATTCCCCATCCCCACCGATATGTGGAAGAACCTGAACCATCTCGGGATGGATTTACCGGGGATAGGCCCTATCAGGGCCGACTTTGCACCACCCCAAGCAGAGGCGGAGCGGTACCTGTAAAATCTAGAGGAAATTGTGCATTTTCAGAGCACTCCTCGTCCAATGAAATATTGATTCATGGTGTTTCTCAATCACACTACACCCTCGCAGTTGTCGGCTGCTGATTTTGAGAGAGTTCTTCCCCCTGCCGGAAGAATCAGAAGAGTCCTCCTGGGGAGATGAGTCCGAGAGAGGGATCTATTTTGAGGAGGGAAAAGATGGAGATGAAGAATTAGATCTTGAAGAGTTCACAGAGGCACTTGAGGTAATAATATAAAACCCCCTTATCCAAGACTTTCTTTGAGGACGTTTCGTACTTATTGTCAACATATGAACCATGCATGGGGGTCTTATATACAAGACCCGTTCTCGTCCCTTAGTGGATACAGATGCGGGACCCTTGGGTTCTATGCCTGCCGCCGCATCTATTCCTACCTCCAGAGGGGCTAGGACACCTGGGGTGATCCCTATGGAGTTTTCAGACCTTCTGACCATATATGGGGGGCCACGCTTTGGGGTCCCGAAGGCATCAACCCAACTGCGAGACCAGGGATTTGATCTCTGTAAGTCACTTCCACCAATTTCATGACTGCCATCCGCTGACCATTTTTACTAACATCCTTGCATTTTTTTTGTACATACAGTTCTACAAATGGCATGGGTTTCCTTGGAGAGGTTGGTTGGGGCTTCTGGGGGCATCCTTCCCAGGGGAATTCCAGTGGTCGTGGAGGTGGAGGCCCCTACCGACCTAACTATAGTGTTCCCGATCACCAGTGGGACCATCAGTGGGGCTGCGCTTGAGATCATTGAGGTGGGGTCCGACGATGAGGGCTAGTCATATAGCCCCAGTCCCACCATGTCCAATCAAACACCAGATGTGGACCCTGCTAAAGAGTTCCTGGGGGCGTTCTGCACATATGAGCCTGCCAACCATGCTGATTGGGATGAGACAGCCTCCAATGAAGACTATAGAAAGATAGTTCATCACTAATCGTGGTATCTGATCATGCACTTCATCAATGACACCCGCAAATCACTATGGTTTGTGAGATGGACATAATTCACTCGCGACTACATGAAGTGTGTTCTTGGGGAGTGGATTCCCAGCATCCTCACATGCTCATCTAAAATCTTATGGCGGAAAATATTAAGGAGTATGATTGTGGCCTCGGTGTGGGATGGAAGTGGAGGAAGGCGGTAAAAATAAAGAGGCTCCGAGAGGCTGAATATGAGGTCCAACGATAATAGAATCGGGCATACAAGCACTCAACCTCTCTCAACGCGCAATATGAGATAATATTTTTGTTGAAGGCCCAGCTAGTAGAGTCTGAATAGGGGATGAAGTGAGCCTCTAAGGATATGAACGCCATCTAGAATGATGTGGAGCAGGCCCAGATTGCGGCCAATGAATTGCGCCCCCTCGCTGCCGAGGAGGAACGGGAGATGAACATGTGACATCAACTCTTGGACACCACCTACCGGAGGGTGGTGGAGCTGCTATACTCTTTTGAAGAGGCCAACCCGTCCATGGGGTGAGTCGACCTCGGGGTACTGTAATAATTACAAACACTAAAAATTACATTCATTATTTGATTTTTTGATGCTATAGAATGCATGAGTTCCATTGTTTACATTGGTTTATTTAATCCTCGTGATGTTCGTGGAGAATCCAGTGATCATTCCCTAAGCTCACGTGGGTCGGACCCGATGTGAGAAACAAGGTATGACCACCTTATCACCCCACCCAAATGTAGGAGTGAAAACCAAGATTCAGGATTCTGAGGCTTGAACAACTGGTCCAGATTTCCAGGAGGAAATGGGAGATACCCGACTGGAGAATGAAGCTCTCCGAATAGCCAAATTACCATTTTCCCAGGGTGATCTTGTGCTGGAACAGGGTAACTCCAGGGGCACTAGAATCAATCTAAACAGATGGTAATGGAGGTGTGAATCACGATACCCACGATTGAAAACATTGTGGGTGTGGCATGAAAATGAAGGATAACTATTGACCGCATTCAAAAAATAGTATCCTTATTGTACTAGCCTAGAGTGGGGATAGAAAATGATGTCCGCCCACTGACCATGTTCAAAACAGAAGGCATGACTCAAAATGACATCTGTTGGTCTTCAGGAACGTAGGCCCAAGACAATAAGCGGGCCATAGGCCGATCATCCATTATTTTAGGGGGTTCCCTTAGACATGAAATATGAAAATGTTCTGAATAAGGGGAACACCAAGTGTGTAATGTGGAGTGATAGTTTGTTCGAACCGAATCTAACACTCTTGAAACTATTCCACCATGGTGGAGGCACATTAGATGGGCGCATCGGTTTGATCATGGATCATCCCTTCTTTTAGATAGGACCTCTTTGGAGAGGGAGTTGTCGCTTACCAATTCCATCGTGGGGCATCCCGAACTTTTTTAGGGCAAAGATGTAGTTACATGTTTCCCCACAAGGGTTTAGACTAGGGGGCTGAAACTGAGGAGGAATAGGATATCCGATTCTTGGGGATGGACCGAAGACAAAATTCCTGGGTGTCTCTACGTATTTCATGAGGATTGGAATCAAGCCATACGTAGTTCGGGAGGATGTCGTGCAGTTTAACATCTTGCGGCAGGGACGCATAGTGGTCCTAGTTTATGGTCATAGAGCCTGGACCATGGACTAGTAAGGAGTGCAGAGGACACATGGTAAGTGAATATGAAATCTGACGTGAATGAGGACCCGGGGTCCAAATTACCATGTGATCGCCGAGAAGGCTTTAGGTTGAGGGACTATAATGAGAGTTAAGTTAGGCCTGTGGAGGGAGAGATCATGCATTCATACGTATGTCATGAGAATGAGAATCAAGCTGTATGTAGTTCTAAGGGGTGGTGTGGTAAGGTACCAGTGCTAGAGATAAAAGGGCCATGCGGGTGTGGCCCACACACCAAAAGAATCGGTATTTGATGTATCTTTTTTTTCCTGTAATGTGAATGGTCTTTTTTGTGTGTGAAGCGATAGGCCTAGGATAGAAAGTCCAGACATCTCCACAACAATCAAGCCATATGCAGCCATTGAAAAATGGTATGGCATGTGACTGATACCAAACATGGTGTCCCCTTGAGTGAGGACATCACGATGCAGTGTCGTTATTCATTGTGCGTCCAGGACAATAATGTCACAGTTTAAAGTCATGTGGTGGGACTAGGAGTGCATTTTAATTTCATGCGACACAGATGCGGTAGAGACGAGGCTAAAGGGTGAATGCACATGGTGAAATAAAACATACCTGACACGAATGAGGGTAGAATCCCATACCACACCGTATGTGATTCCGTGAAAGATACCTCGGGACAAGGGGCCAAAATATAGGTAAGAGGGTAAGGGGCAGGAGAAACTACCTCCCAATTGAGATGAAACCTAAAATGAGATCTATGGATGATTCTACGTATCACATGAGGATGGGAATCAATCCATACATATTTCTAAAATAGATCTTAGTTTATGGTCTTAGAAATCAGACCATGGAGAAGAGAAATCCCTTCAACTAAGCACAGACCTCAACCCGGACCCTAAGCCCACGTGATTCAAAATCGGTGTGGAAAACAAGGGAGGAAGAGGTTTTTTGCAATACCTGGGACACACGTCAAAGGGAAGTTGGTTTGGAGCCCTGAATGACGCATTTACCGTGGCTTTGTCCTCCTAATGTGCAAATGTGCACTAAGGGATAGTGTCAGGAGTGCTAAAATTTCACTTGGACATGATGGGGTGGACAATGATGTGAATCATGTAACCAACATTAAAGGATTAAAGTGACTAGCATGACAATGGAGTATAACTGTTGATAGTGTTCAAAACACAGCATCCCTATCGCATTAGCCTGAAATGGGGACAAACAAACGAGCATCGACCGCTGACCAAATTCGCAACGTGGGACTTGTATCAATTTTTTGCCTAAAACCCTCGAGGAAGTTGGTCCATGATGGTAGGAGTTCCCTTAGGACTATAATCCATGTCATTTGGGGGTCACCTTATGTGTGGAAGATTATGGAAGCCCAAATTAAGGGGAACATGAATCCTCAAAATGGGTGAAATCATGCCCACAGAAAACCCGACACTCCAAACACTGAACCAGAGTACTCTTAAAAAGGGTGTTGCATCACCTCCAAGGTTCATGGAGGGTTATCAACATGAGAGTATCCAATTTTAAGGGATGAGTATAGAATAAGGGGATAGAGAACTCTCAGGAGGGAGAAGTATGTGGCATGGTCTTTACAAACCCAACATGAATGAATACATAGTACCATACCACACCATATACTGCCCTCGCTGGAAAAGGGTAGGCCAAGGGGACAAGGTGAAAGGGAGATTTCTGAGAGATGGGGCTGGACCCGAAGTCCAGCCATTCGGGTGGTCCTACGTATCCCATGAGGATGGGAATCAAGCCACACATCATTCTAGAATCGCACATTGGGGTAAGATTACCAAATTAGGGGGCATACGACATGGTGAGTAACCCGACATGAATGAGGACATAGTCCCATACCACACCGTACAACCATGAATGAGAACCTGGGCCAGAGTCCAGAATGTGCCGAGGGGCTTGAGGATGGGCCTCAGACAAAAAAGGTGACTGAGGCTGGGCCTTGGTTGGAAAAGCCAAGGGGCCTAAGGCTGGGCCTCAGACGGAAAAGCCAAGGGGCCGGATGCTGGGCCTCAGACGGAAAAGGAAAAGGGGCTAGAGGCTGGCCCTCGGTCAGAGAAGACAAGGGGCCTGAGGCTTGGCCTCGTCCTGAAAAGGCCAAGGGGCCTGAGGATGACCCTATGATGGAAAAGGGCAAGGGGCCTGAGGCTGGGCCTCAGACGGAAAAGTCCAAGGGGCCTGAGGCTGGGCCTCAGATGGAAAAGGCCAAGGGTCCTGAGACTATGAATCAGTTCGAAAAGAAAAGGGGACTGCAGCTGGGCATCAGATGGAAAAGCCAAGGGGGCTGAGGCTGGACCTCAGACGGAAACGGCAAAGGGGCCTCAGGCTGGGCCTCAGACGGAAAAGGCCAAGGGGATGAGGTTGGGCCTAGGACAGAGAAGGACAATGGGACTGAGGCGGAGCCTCAGTCGGAAAAGGACAAGGGGCTTGAGGCTTGGCCATGGTCAAACAATTCAACCAGCTTGCAGTTTAACATCTTGTCATGAGGATAAAAATGGGTAATATACCCTACATACAGGAGGTGTACAGTACAACGAATAACCCGATGTGAATGAGGACATAATACCATACCGCACCGTACACTCCTTAATGAGAACCTGGGCCAGAGGCCAGAATGGGATGAGGGGCCTGAGGCCAGGCATCTCGACTAATGGTAGCCATACAACCTCTTGTGCGGTTACCGCCTCATCTCATATCCTTATCCCATGTTATCAATGCTCGGTGTGGGAAAAATGAGTCATATTAGGCTCTCCATGCCATATAGTGGTCTAGCGACTGACATCACCTGATGGGAGTTCATCGCATGGAGATACAACAAGGTAGAATGCAGAATGAACCACTATAATTAATGTCTGGGACATCTTGGGTGGCCCTAACGACAGAGGATAACTGTTGAACATGTTCGAAACACAGAGTCCCTATAGTGTCCTGGAATGGGAATGAAAAATGATCATCGACCACTGACCATATTCACACCATGGTATTTGTATCAATTTTTTGTTCAACATCCTCAAGGGAATTGGCCTGAAGTGGTAGGAGAGCCCTTCAG
This sequence comes from Viscum album, assembly GCA_963277665.1. NCBI lineage: Eukaryota > Viridiplantae > Streptophyta > Magnoliopsida > Santalales > Viscaceae > Viscum > Viscum album. The sequence continues at coordinate 97,238,669 of OY728128.1, read as the reverse complement.
CCTAGCATCCATGTCATTTGGGGGCCCTTCTGGATGGGAGAGATGATGGAGTCCCAATCAAAGAATTAGGTGAAACATAGTTGTACCAATACATTTTAAAATCAAGCAGGGTGATGAAAGAGGCGGACACCTCTTGGGAGGGATATGTATGGTGGAATCGATATGAGATCGACATGTATTGAGTCAAAAACCTGTACCACACCATATTTCCTGACCTGAGGAGTGATTCTGGCATTTGGGCTTGGCCAACAGAAAAAATGTCTGGGCGTTCCTACATATCCCATAAGGAAGGTAATAAACTCATATGTAGTTCTTGAAGGCCATCCAGTTTAGCATCATGCGGTGAGGACGTGGGAGGATAGAAGAATAGGGAGCGGGCACATGGTGTGACCATTATAATCCTAGCATGAGTGGGGCTAAGTAAGCCTACACCATATCATGCCAAGATCCTCCGAGAGAACTTTACCTAAGGGGGATAGTCAAGGAGAAGAGTTTTGGGGGTTGGGCTCATGACAAAACTCTTGAGCATTCCTACATATCCCATGTGGATGGGAATCAAGCCATATGTAGTTCTAAGGGTGTAGTTTAATGTCTTGCGGGACAATGCACAATTTAAATTCATGTAGGACTAAACAGTTTAAGGTCATGCTAGACCGAATAGTTTAGTGTCATGCCTGACCAGGATGCAGTTTACGGTCATGCAGGACCGGTAATTTAAGGTCGTGCAGTACCAACTGTGGCTCAGGAAAAGTATTTCTTGAGGAACTTGGCTTTTGTGGTAGGAGTTATATGCTCACCATCTATGGTCACCAGGGAGTATGATCCATTGGGGTAAACCTTGTGAATTATGTAAGGTCCTTCCCATTTGGGCTCCATCTTGGGTGGTTTCCTACCAGGGATCATTGTCGCCTAGAGGGCCAATACCGAGTATCCTTTAGGAACGAGCATATGAGAACCTTTTGGTTGAAGGATCTAGCTATCTTATTTTGATTCCATTCCAGATTGTGCAGGGCATGAATCCTATTCTCATCAGGTGCTTCCAATTCAACCAGACGAATTTTGGCTACCTTATCTGGCACATGCTGGTCATATAACGTTGTGCGTAACGAAGGCAGTTGGATCTCTATGGGAAGGATGACCTCATATCCATACACCAGGGAATATGGGGTCACCTGGGTGGAATTACAAGTCGTCATCTGATAATCCCAAAGAGCATTGTGGAGCTTTTCTGACCAACTCTTCTTGTTCTAACCATCCATTTTATGTAGAATGTTAGTGAGGGGTTTTTTGTAGGCCTCGATCTTCCCATTTTTTTATGTGTGATAGAGGGAGGTATGGTTCGAACGGATGTTGTACTTGGCATACAATTTCTTCAGCATAGCTGCTCGGAAGTTGGTGCCTTTATCAGTGAGGATGGAGTGAGTGACTCTAACCTGGGAGATGATAATGGAGCTCATGAAGTCTAAGATAGAAGAATCCTTGACCTCCTTGAGTGTAAGTGCCTCTTCCCACATGGAAATGAAATCCGTGGTGGTCAGGATGAATATGCACTAGCGAGATTTCGCCTATGGGTATGGTCCCACGACATCGAGTCCCCATACCACAGACATCCAGGAGTACTTGGTGGAGTGGAGAGGTTCAGGTGGCCGATGCAGGTAGTTAACATGAATTTAGAACATGTAATATCTCTTGGCGAACACGACGTCGTCATGGATCATGGAGGGCCAGAAGTACCACAGTCTCCAGATCTGATGGGACAGCTTCGGCCCAATCTGGTGAGCGCTGTAGGAACCGATGTGAACCTCATGCATGACCTGAGAAATCCTGAATCCATGGATGTAATGGAAGGGAACACCCTCGAACCCACACTTGTAGAGGTTCTAATTGAGGCTGAGACCACCTTTTAGGGTAAACTGCAGTGCGTAGTGTCAGATTCACTCAAACACAACCCGATCAGCAGAGAGGCAACCATTTTTGAGATACTCGACAAAAGGCGCTCTTCAGTCGGGAGTCGCTTCAACCACTATGCCTGAGGCACCTGGGTGTCCTGAAGTGGATGCTCTATTGGTAAGATGGATTAATCATAGGCCATCTTCGTCATCTGGGGTGACAGGAGAAATGACTCTCCGATGTGCCATGTGTATGATCAGATCATCCTGCTTGGGTTTTGCAAGTGATGCAGCCAGGTCGGCCAGGGCATCGACTCGACCATTATGAGATCAGAAAAATGGGTAACTTCAAGTCGAGATGGAAAATGGGCCATTAGTTAGAGGGTGAGCTCTAACAATGTTATGAGTTATGGCTTTTTGATGATGTAACCTCTATTGATTTGATTGATGACTAGATCAGAATACCATTTTACATGCATATGGGACACATCGATCTCGAGGGCTAGCTCGAGGCCAGTGATAAGATTCTGATACTCTACCTCGTTGTTGGTGCAGACTTTTGATAACAAGAATGATTATGGCAGAATGGCTTGCACTGGGGTGATAAATAAAATACCCAAGCCTACTCTGTTGAGCCTGGGATCGTTGAGTCTCCTTCCAATGGGGCTCCGGGAGGCACCCTCAAAGTGAATCTTCTAACATGGGGTGGAATGATCTACCAAGAGGATTTCCATGTCAAGTAAATCCATGTCTAGGGACTGGTCCATGGAGGTAGGATGGGAAGCTAGAAAATCTTCCAATTCCTATCCCTTGATAGCTTTTTGGGGGACAAACCTGATGTCGAACTACTGGAGTATTACCTCCCACCATGATAGATGAATGGTCAACATGGGGAGGTTCAGAATGTACTTCAGTGGGTCTACCCAAGACACCAGCTGTACCTCATGGTTCTATAGGTAGTGTTGCAATTTCTGCACTATGAACACTAGGTCAAGGTAGCTCTTTTAGATGGGGGAGTATCTGATCTATTTGTCAAGGAGCATGAAACTAAGGTAGTATAGACTGTTTTTTGTCCCCTCATTGTTATTTTGGGTGATAAGGGCTCCAAGAGATTATTCCAGACATTCACGTACAATATTAGTGGTTTTTTGGAGATGGGTGGCATCAAGACCGATGGTTGGAGTAGATACTGCTTTATTTCCTTGAACACGGTCTGAAACTCTTTTTCCCACTCATAGGCGGAGCCTTTCTTCATGAGCCGAGAAAAGGGCTTACACATTCTGTCCTGATTTTCAATGAATCGGACTATATAGGCTATGTAGACTTGGAAACCATGATGATTTTGAATATTGCTCGGGAAAGGAATCTAACTGATGGCCTTGATCTTCTTTGGGACAATCTTTATGACTTGGTACTTGATAACGAAGCCAAGAAACTTCATGGAGGTGACCTCGAAGACACATTTCAGCAGATTCATCTTCAGGTTGAGGGAATGGAGGAATCCGAACACTTTCTCAAGGTCCTTGAGATTGTCCTGGTGCTGGAAATATTTGAAAACCAGATCGTCCACATAGCATTCCATTAATGTCCCGAGGATTGGCTTGAATATGTGGTGCATGGCCTGCTGATAGGTTTCACCCTCATTCTTCAGGTCGAAGGACATAACCTGGTAACTGAAAGTACCAGGGGGAACCCTAAAAGTTGTGGACTCCTCATCCTCGAGGGACATTCAGATCTGGTTATATCCAGAGTAACCATCCATGAAGGAGAGGGTCTGTAACCCATCCATAGCATCGATTAACAATTCTGCCACTGGAAGGGGAAAATAATTATTCAGACAGTGACGGTCGAGGTCTCAGAAATCAATGCATACCCTGATATATCTTTTCTTCTTCCTGACCAGCACAATGTTGTCTAGACACTTGGTGTACTGATCCTCTTTGATGAAGTTGGAACTGATGAGTTTGTCATCTTTAGCCTCGACCATGGAATTGTTATAAGGGTGAATCTTTCTGGGAGGCTGCATGAACCCATGATGATTTGCAGGGAGATTGAGGTGGTGGATGCTATCTGAGGATCCAGTCCTGGCATCTGGTTGTAGCTCTAGGAGAATACATCACGATGTTGCTTCAGGAAATCTATGTACTGGTGCTGCTCCTCGAGGGACATGGCGGAACTAATCAATGTGGGTCTCGGATCTTCCTCACAACCAAGGATCACCCATACCAGTTCATCGACCGTGGAGGAGACACCTTCTTTGAAGGCGGGGGGAGCATCCTACAAATCCACTTCTTCACTTGCGGAGGACGGATTCCTAGTGGGAGAATATTCCTATGGGTCGGCGGATCCTAATGGGAGGATGGTACTAGCCTGTACATCAGTAAAAACATATCGGGAGACTCACGTGATACTGAGACCATATCAATAAAGGCAGTCAATCCAATTCAATATGGTATTCAGCCCAAGGGGCCATTCTTGATGATATCAAAGTAGTAGCGGTGCATCGGCTTGAGCCAGTTAATCGCATCCCAGTGAAACAGACACATATGACGTACTGTCGTTGCCATGGGTCGGACATCCCGATACTATACGGGGGTAGGAGGCTCCAGGATCACCTGAGCCTGGTCTGTGTAGGAGAATGAGGTGATTTTCCATCGTTGCTTGTAATTGGGAACATGCTTCCCTCTTGTACCAGCGACAACAAAGCATTTCCCCATATCGGGGGTTATGGCCTCCAATCGATGGATCGGGAAGACTTAGGCATCATCCAAACCTACCCAGGGGCCAGTTGCGACTGTGACGGGTTTGACCTCACATTCCTGAATCTGCTTATCCTTTCTCTTGTAATAGTCAATATCTAGTTTTCAGGCTTCAACAGAGGCTAAAGGAGATGCATCACCTTGGAGTATGCCTACTTGAACATTAAGGGAGAACTTGAGGCACTGGTGATACGACGCGGGGACTACCGTATGCAAGTGGAGCCATGGTCATCCCATCAATGTATTATACACGGTGTCCTAGGGGACAACCAATGACTCCATGCTGGAAACTAGACTACCGAACTGGGTCATCAAATAGATCTTACTGACTACGGTTTGCTATGTCCTATCATATCCCTAGATTCTTAAATAGGAGGGAGTCATGTCATCCTTGGATAACCCCAGCTTCCGCAGCATCTGCGTCCAGATAAGGTTAATCTCGGAGCCCGTGTCAACGAGACAGTGGCGAACCTCCACGTCATTAAATTGGTTGGTGATGTACACTGGGAGAATGTGACCCTATATGGGGGAGCCTTCATCCTCTTCAGAGAATGCAATGATGGCCTGGAATTCAGCGTTCTTGACCACGTCAGCATGAAAGGCTTGTGCAGCTGCTACCTCCATCTCAAACTCGAGGGGGCTTCTTAATGCCTCAGCGAGGGAATCATGAATATATGATGACAATAGAAGGGATTAAAGGATGGAAAGCCTCACTGGGATGTTGGTGAGGTTTTTTAGAACATCGTATTTCCACACCAGGTGCAAACTTCTGCTTGCAAGAAGGCACTATGTGATAGGAGGCATGACGGGCCCTGCCGGTAGGACCAGCGGCTGACTGGTGCTGGGTATATCCCACTTCTCAGTAGTTGAATCCTAGAAAGTAGCTACCAGATGAGGACCAGGCGACTATGATCGAACTATAGTAGGGTGATACTGGTCGCGACCTGGTTGAGGTATCTCTACCCGATCCAGTAGCACAAATAGTGTTGGAGGTGGGCCCGACGACACCGAATGAAGAGGATGCGCATGCTAAGTTTTGCACTGTGCCTACTGTCTGGTCTCAGTGGCATGCACGACCTGGCTGGGGGTGTCAGCTGACATGCCCCGATGAACCATATGGCTGCAGCTCCATTGATGTTGGTGTCGACTGGGGATGATTGTGAGGTTCTCCCGGCGCTCCTTGTTGTCGGGAGTCATAGAGTGGTTTAACAACTCCATGGTATTAACTGAAGCGTACCCTTGACTATCACTTGACGATTCACCCAGCACTGGGTGGATTTTTGGAGGAATCCCCATCTCAGGAGTTATGAAGTTGCTGAGAGTACAGGATGGCGATGGCATCAGCAGGGCACATTGCTTTCCCTTGCGCCGCCGATGCTTGCTCCTATGGGAAGAGGCTGACTGAGATGATGATGGAGAAGTGGTGACTGTGGCTTCTGAAGGATCCGGCAGACATAAGCATGCCCGAATTATGCCATGGGAATGAGAGACCATTTTGTGAGCCATCCAGTCATTATACTTCTGGGACTCGTGGATAGAAACCTGCTGCCACTCAACTTCATTGTCACTACTATTGTCTGAGCATATAAAGTCACCAGACACTTGTCCCGAGTTTGGGCCCAACCTGACCATGTTTTTATCGACCTGGTCTTGAATCCATTCTTTGAAAACATATAACATCTTGAGGGTGTTCCACATATTCCGATGATAGGGGAAGTAGTTGGGGCGATCACTGAGATTCACCTCTTCCGGCCTTCTACACTCAGGAAGGGGTATAATCCCCTTCTCTAAGGCACTACATAAGTAACCAGGGACCTGATTCTCATTTAACGTGTAGGTTTAGTTTCTTATACTAAGAAAGGGGGCCCTTGGAGCCTGGCCCTGACGTGGAGCTTGAGGCTCCTGTCGAGGAGGCGGAGCCTGGTTGTCCCACCTAGGTGGTGTCGGTGCATTCCACGGGGGAACCTGCCAATTCTGAGGAGCACACTATTGAGCCAGAGGCTATGCCTGAGGTGGAGGACCTCTAGGAGGATATGGAGATGGTTCCACTAGTATCCATTGTAGTTTCCTGGAGATTCAATTTGGACTACTATGGTGGTCTCGTATCTGACAGACCTCCTTGCTGGAATTACAGGAGGAAATGGACGTGCATGGATAACCTATTGTAGGGCCTCTTCCAGGTGCTAGAACTTATTAATGAAGTCTCAAAATCCTCCAGGGTAGTTTTGGGTGACCAGATATGGAACCTGTTCTATCTTGACGTTCCCTACACACATCGTTAGTAATTGCTCCTGAGTAAGTGGCATGTCAAGGGAGTATGCGAGCCCTTTCCACTGGGCAATAAAGTCTTAGACTCTCTCATCCAGCCATTTATTGAATTTGAAGAGGTCAATGATGCTGTTTTTCTAGGAGTTAGAGTTGAACTGGTTGAATAATTGCTTGCAAAGATCCTCCCACCTAGTTACAGATCCGACGGGGAGCTGGTTGTACCAGACGAATGCCGACCCCTCCAGTGTCTGAACAAAACAGCAGATCTTGGCAGAATCCTGCTGTGCTGGAGTCCCTAACATGGGCCCACACATTGAGTTGAATTTGTATAGGTGCTACAGTTGGTCCCCCATCCCGTTAAAGGGGTAAAATGTGGGATTCTCGAAACCCGGAGGTGCCGACATATCATCCACCCACGCCGAACATGGCTTACGATCATGTGGGATTTCCACCTTTCACATTTCCAATTCCTCATGGTGGGATATGAGTGCCTCTATAGGATCATCTGGGATGGGTTCCCTATATTGACGGGGATCCCTATCTACGATCGCGTTGGCGGGTTCATCAACACTGTAAACAGGCTCAGCAGCTAGTAGAGCGGCTGGTGGAGCGGCCTGTAGGGAAGTTGGGGGAACCTGTGCCAGATTCCTTGGATTGCCACACCATTTAGGAGCGTTTTGTGAGACAAACCTTTCCTTTGTTCGTATGCTCTTGATTCAACCCTGTATATGGGGGCATGATGATCAGGGTTTCTGGATGCAGCTCGCCGATGGGGTAGTTGTTCCTGCCCCTACTTTACAAGCCTAGGATTTCCGTAGTCGAGTCGTCGATCTACAGCTCATTCATCCAGGAGTTCATTGACCAAATTCTTCTTCTCATCAAGTTGTTATCACAACGTGGCCTTCTCAGGGTCCTCCTCCCTCTTCTACACCGAGGCGGACTGGTCGGAGTGCTAGGCAGCTCCGACGTATGCTTTGCCCTTACCCGAATTCTGGAAAAGTACTAGTGCCTCGGTGGGAGCAGGGAGACCAAGTAGATTCCTCTACTGATGGGTAATCCTCCTAGAAGGGTCCAATAGTGGTGGCACTCCCTCGGGGGGTATGTATCCCTCGAGAAGCTCCATCTCGTCCTCCCTGTCCACTTTGTCAGCCATGTTGACTATGACCCTTCCTGGGGGCATGTCCTTGATATCGCCTAGCAAGTCGGACTGCCACCGGATAGGTATGAAGATGAGGGGAAAATACTGCCCCCATGCATGGATTTTCATGTGGGGGGGGGGGTATCCTCCTTGATAATTTTTAGGACTATCTTGATACTCCGAAATCATTTCCACTTGAGGGGCTCACGACAACCTGGTGATTCAGGGTGCTGGGCCATAGGGAGTGCGGCCAGATCGACCAGAAGACATTGCTTGCTGATGTCTTAGAAATTTCATTGGATCATGGGGTAAACCGACCACAAATGAAGAATACTAAAATATTTCACCCATATGTTTTAGTAGAAACAGTCAACTTCCTCAGGGGTGAGGGACTTCGGTATGAAGATATTTTGCGCTGCCACGGGCCAGAACTTCTTAGGGAAGTGGTTTGCTGTGAAGATGTTCCAGAAGATCCTAGGATCATATTCAGGGTATGGCCATTCATTTCCCCATTTTTCAACTGGTGGTGGCTGAGTAACTGGCAGAGGTACTGAGATAGACCGCTGGGACGACAGGCTGGACGGTGGAGAGTACGGTGAGCGAGCTGACTGGCCGCTAATTATCAGGTAGTCCTTTGAAGAGTATATCGACATGGCCGCTATGTCACGATAAGACAATATGATGGCCATCATTCCTAGGTCAGGGGCTAGGGCTACTGGTGATAGGCTGCAATACTGGTAGCTTTCCATTTGTCCCCAGAATAGCTCTCTGTGATCTCTTGGGGAGGTAGAGAGCGCTTCCAGGGATGATGGAGGTGATTTCACGACCATAACCTATGGTGTCACCAGATATTCATCCTCCTGGATATACCTATGTAGGGAGGCGTGAATCCTATGGACCATGCATTCTAGGAGAACTAGGCTGATGCACCTTGTTCCTCACCCGACCCTTGACTCAGATGAGTGGGGGGAGGGTTCCCGAGCTGAGTCATACTCTGCTTCAGAGTCTGAGAAGCGGACCGGTTTGATCTCCATCCGTACCTTCTCAAAATTATTCTTATGGTGGAGATGACCTGCCTTCATTCCCCCGGGTGGCTCGTCAGGACATGGTTGATTTCTGACACGGGGTCCGTCGGCCGCACTAGTGCTAGGGCAGAGAGGTTTTCCACCCGAAAAAGCCGGGGTGTGAGGAGAATCGTGACAAATTTCGAAGGGGACATGTGGAGGACCTCCATGGATAGAATGGGAGTAGGTAATACCTCTTATTTGATTGTAAGGATCATTGGGATGACCTTTATGCTTGTTTTCTCAGGTGACATTAGCTCAAGGAGGGTCCTTGCGCTGGTCTAGTTTGAGATAGTTAGGACCTCCATGCTGGGTGTGGGTAGAGCGAGACTGAACTTCACCCCTCTATTTTCTGAGGTGAGGAGGACCTTCACCATCTACTGAAATGATATGGAGAGGGTCCCCACAATTAAGAGAGATCCGATGTGCAATGTTCCTACACCGGCAGTAGGGGTAGAAGGAATGACTCCATACCCAGTGTAATGGGAATGAGCGAGGCTTCCGTGCTGAGTGGCACCATCACGGGGAAGGCCCTCACTCTGACTGGTGGGAGGCATGGGGCGGAACTCCATGCTGATCCTCGAAGTGGAGAAGGCCCATGATATCTGTGGTAGTGATATAGGGAGGACCTCCGTACGGGGTGACATCGCTGTGGGTTTGTTCGCAGCGACCACTGCTCGTGACAACGACCAAGAGAGTCAACCCAGCCTACTCGTGGGGTAGTAAGGGCCTCGATCGCGATCAGGAATATAAACACCCCTACTCAGTGTATTTAGGGGACCGACGATATGAATCGGTGGTGGCTCGGGCCACAGTAGTCATCGGCATTGATGCCCTTTGGAGGTCGTCCTCCTCATCTTGCACCTGATGCTAGCGTCGGGTCGAAAGAACTAGGTATGGAGGGGTAGGTATGTAGATTACCTGATCCTCCTCCAATAAGACTGGGTGGAGGCACTGATGCGGCTGGGTGGGAGCCCTTACTGGGAGCCCTGGGATTGGGACTTTGATCGGGCTGGGTCGGACGTCACCTACCTCATCACCGTAAGGCGGGGAGTCATCATAGCGCTCTGAGGATAGGCTACTGAAGCATTTGTATGTTGGGGTGGGGAGTAATGGATCCCTGCACGGCCCTCATGGGTGGCATTGAAGGCGAGTCCCGGATGCCTCAAGATCTAGGCAGGCCATATCTCGGGTCGGGATTATGCCCTTCTACTCGTAGGGACGCACGATGTCGTTGATTACCCTCTGTTTAATGACCTCGAACTAGGAGAGGGAGTGTGGGTGGCCCATGGTTATAGATGTAAAGGCTGTCGTGGGAGAGGCGAAGCCACGTGGAATGGTCGTGTTGGTGTTGCCCCTGCCCCTACATAGACTGGTAGGAGGTGATCGCATCCCTGGTGCAGCAACCTGATTCCTGAGAAGCAGGGAGATGAACTCGTCAATGCTGAAAAGAAGAGGGATTGACGACAATTCCCAAACGCCATCCCATCTCCCATGGATGATAAGAGGGATCCACGCAGATAATGTCATAGAACACGATTTCCAACATTTTATTTCCCCAACTTCTGGTGAGTTTCACGCCAGGCCCGCTATTTGCTTGGCGAGACGCGACACCAGATAGTTGGATCCAGTGACATGCCAATACATTGATCCCCCGAGCGCTACTAATCTTCATATTGAGGAGAATAACTTCATTTCGGGTTCACCATTTCTATTTCTGAAGCTTTCGCTGGGGCGCGCACATCTATTTGTGGATAACGTGTGGCTGTTTCCCCACATTCCTGCTTTCCCAAGGCTGGCGGCATCCATTCCTCGTTCATGGACATTTTCTCCTAGATTGAAACAGGATGATGGGATGTCTGTTCTTCCTTCCGTGGTTTCCTCTTCATAACTCTTCACCTAGTCTGGGTCTCCCTCATAGATTTCATACATTGTTCGTGAAACTCTTCCTAGCGCCATATCTTTATGGACACCAGTTAATTACACTGCTTCTATCGGGATATTCCAAGGGGTCCGGTCCAGGCAGCAACCTTCGTTACGGGAGTAGTCAGATTGGGAATCACTGGCATGTATGGATGCTGGGGAATTGGTGTGTCTGTCTTCTGTCCCTTATTATAGGGATTCTTGAGGGCGTGGAGGCCTGAGGCATCCCACATAGAACATGGGGAATTTTATTCCATGGGAATGTATCTAAGGTTTTCCTTAGATTCCCATGTTTAACACAGGGTATGCGGCAAGTTTAACTTCCATAAAAGAGGGATCAAACTGATTAAAACTCTAACTGGAGTGGATCATACGGGTACAACCCCCTGTAGGTAACACCGATATTGGGGCCAATGCATAGTTGACTCCCAGTTACTTAGAGGGGAATGGGGTATGAGGTGGCATGATCCCACCAGGATGTGGCGTCCCTAGTAAGAATCAGGATGGATGATGAAGCATTTGAATTAAGTGGAAATAGAATGGGATGGAACCGCCATGAGGATGATTATGGTTTTGGGATTGAGATTTTTAGAGGCTTTCTATGTATCCTCATGGCAAGGAATCAAAGTGTTCATAGTTCATCGGACAATGACTTACCAACAATTGGGGTTCCCACAACTTACCGCTGAATGGAGTGACAACAACTTACCACTAAAAGAGGTCCATAGTTTAACGTCATGCTGGACAGGGGGCGAACTGAGGTAAAGTGGGTCAGAACTACTGGGTGTTGGTATTAAACCTTGATAAGGCTTCCTACGTACATTACCTTAGCAGGGATCAAAGTCCTCATAGTTCTTGGATATGGGGACATTTGGGGCTTACACTATGATGTAGCCCAAGGTGTTTGTGAACTGACGTAAAGGGGGTTGGGATAGCTAATGGACGAAAAACTTGAACCTTAGGGAGGATTCCTGCGTACCTCTACTTGGAATGGATCAAATACCATGTAGTTCAGGTGGGTCGGTGAACCGACGTGAAGGAGGACTTGGGATCCAATGGGTGGTGGGCATGAACCTCATGGAGGCTTCCTATGTACCCTGCCTTAGCAGGGATCAAAGACCACGTAGTTCAGGATAGTTTGGGAGAACCAAAATAATGGGGATCAGAGCGACTGGGTGTTGGTATTGAACCTCAGGGAGGCTTCCTACATACCTTGCCTTGGCAAGGATCAAAGTCTGCATAGTTTGGGTGATAGTGTGGGTCTTACACTCTAGGCTGCCAAAAGTGATGGTGAACCGACATGAAGGGGGGCAGGACAACCAATGGACGAAGAGGATGAATCTCAAGGAGGATTCCTATGTACCTCACCTTGGAAAGGATCAACGACCACGTAGTTCAGGTGGGTTGGTGATCCGACATGAAGGAGGACCTGGGGTCCAATGGGTGTTGGGATTGAACCTCGTGGAGGCTTCCTATGTACCCCGGTATAGCAAGGATCAAATAACATGTAGTTCTGGAAGGTTTGGTGAATATTACATGGTCGACGCTTACTCTAAGCCCACGTGAGTCATTCTCATGGTGAGAAATAGGAGGCAACAAATGCATGACGATCACATCGCGAAAGGTGCATCTATGGGAAGAGGAGTGGGGCTTACACGTGGAGCATCCCTAAGAGGTTGGGACCTACTCCAGAATGGAGGCCTAGTGGTGGAAAAGCCTAGTGGGAGAGGGACATGGTACTGAAGAATGGAGGGGTCTGGTGTCCATTCCCCCTAGTCTTTAGGATTGAAGATGATAGAAGGAGTTGGGATGCTGCCTCCGGCAAGAAAAGCTCGGGGCTTACACCAGGGTGGTTGCCCTTTCCCTGCTGAAAAATGCCACTATAATAAGGAGGATATCATACCATGGGAGGGAAGATCACATCCTCATGGAGATCGATGGGCGTGGAGAATATCCTTGGTGGGGGAACCCCGTGTGCGAGGCACGAGGCAACCTCACAGTTTAACGTTCTGTGATGAGGACGATGGCACTTGACAATTTAACGTCCAGCAGCTCAAACAAGTTGGATTTTCTCTACACCCCTAAGAATTACATAACTGGTACCCTCTGCTCCTTGGTGTAGAGAAGGTACTGGAAAAGCCGTGTTTAGGGGGTGTCATGGAGCGAACCATTGGGGGGACCACGTTAGTGTGACTATGCGAAGAAGCAATAGCCATTAACGTGCCGATGTAGAGAAGCAAGAGGTGAAGCAACTCAATGGTCAGTATCATCCAAGGGACTTTGAAATGACACCGTTCAAACCTATAGGGCCTCATGGGAAAAATAATCGCAAAGCAGAGGGGTTCATAGGTAGGGGCCTTGTGAAGCTCTGCTACTCCGCGTGGTGGAGGGTGCTTCTGGAGGGGTGTGTTTCGCGAAGTGGGGAACCTCAGCCTAACCATAGGTAAAAGGTGCATATGGGAGGTTCTTTGCGAAATGGAAAGGGATTCGTGAAGCACTGCCTTGTGGAGAAATGTTGCCTCACAAAGCAAGGCATTATGAAGCAATGTGCATTAAAAAGTATAATGACCCTGCCTTAGCATGTGGATCATGTGTACATAAATGGTGTTTTGAGAAGCATAAATGCTCCGCGATGACCCGAGTCCCCATGGGGATCCCCTTCATTCACAAAGGATCATAGGGTCCATGAAAGTCATCCCTCTCAGAAGAGGGGATCAAAACGAGACAAAGGGGAGGGACTTCACAGAGTAGAAGTACCTCACACAACTCATGGTTCACAGAGCAGAAGGGTGCTTTGCGATTCAGAATCTAGGAAGTCAAAAGGTCGGATTTTCTATCTCCTAATCTTGGTGGGAGACCAGTATTTATAAGGTTAGTTTCCATGAAGTAGTGCACACTCTGTGTGAAGAGGAATTCGTTTTCTCCATGGTGCATCACGAACGTCAAATGGGTTCCTGGAGCATTACCACCTCCTTACACCTCGACGCATTGTGAACGTAAAATGTGTTCCTGGAGCATTACCACCTCCTTGGACCACAGTATCTCGCGAACATGAAGGGCTGTTGCAGAGCGTTACCACCTCCTTGATGTGCGTCGGGTCGCGAACGTCAATGCCTAGCACGGAGGGTTACCACATCCTTGATCCGCGGCAGCTCACAAAAGTCATGGGCGGTCACGGAGCGTTACCGCCTCCTTACTCTGCGGTGGCTCGCGAACGTCAAGAACAGATGTGGAGCATTACCGCCTCTTTGCTACACGGTGGGTCGTGAACGTCAAGGACTATCGCGGAGCGTTATATCCTCCTTACTTCGCGGCGGGTCACCAACGCCATGGTCTGTCAAGGTGCATTACCACCTCCTTGCATCACAGCGGGTCACAAACATCAAGGGAATTCATGGAGCATTACCACCTCCTTGATTCACGGTGGGTCCCAAACCTCAATGGAAGTCGCAGAGCATTACTTCCTCCTTGATTCGCGGTGGTGTGGCTTTTTTCGTCAACAACTACCTATAACCAAAGTGTATAATTGTACAACCACGAGAAGCTAGACAAAGAATGAACATGTCATACCCCAAGCATCTTCACCTCTCTCAGAAGGATAGTAAACAAGACCCATGGAATGTGTAATGTATTAGGATAGATATATATATTCTCTATCAATGAATCCAAAATTAAAGTGTACGAGGATCTCAATCTCACACCTATGCCTATGAATGTGAGTAACCATCAAATCCAAATTAAATCAATCTGCAATTCCCAACACCTCAAACATCTACTGGGGAGTATGAAGTCAAAGTATAACAAATCTCCACACCTCGATACTATATTCATTGGACAACACTGAATCACATGTAGGATATTATATCGCCTCACAAGAACACTTCTCGGTGGGGAAGGCACCCCTCTTCCTCATGAGTCCAAATGTATGTGGTGCCACATCTCTCCACCATGTCTCATATTTGAGGTAATTCATTTGTAGTCGCTGAGGAACACCACTACCAATTCCAACTAGAGGGTACCACTTAGGACAGTCTTTGATGAGCACCACTACTAAGGAATTATTGGAGGTTGATCCCTATGAGTCGACTGGGAGACGCCACTACCCAGTCTGGCTAGAGTTTCATGCCTGGAAGGTCGTCGGGGACTACACTGACAAACCCAACTAAAGGGTCTTCAAGGAACATCAAGGAATGCCACTTCTTAGATCCTACTGGAGGGTACTTTGGAATCATTGGGCACTATAATACCCACCCCAAATAGATGGTCATATTTGAACTACTCTGGTAAGTATATATCATTTCTGTTGTCATTGGGTATCATCTCTATGCAAAAAAACCTAGAACATTAAAGTCATATATTGAAATCTACTCCTTAGGGTACCATCTTGTTCTATGTAAAAGAATCTTGATAGGAATATCACATTCCAAAATCCTAGTCCAATGGGAGGAGATACAAGGGATTAAATATTTCATAAAATATCCCAAGAAGAACATGACATGTAAGGGTCCCACAAAGTGTGTGGTTTTTTACCACTAACTGACCGTGTCTTCTAGCTGGTACACATGTATGGTCTGTGCGTGGTTACAAGTTGTGTAGGTGGACTATAGAAAATGTCCCACCTATCTAGGGACCAGGAATTGTTCAATGGTCGTGTAGTCCTTAATAGATATTGGTCACACAGGAATGGGGATACATAACATGGCTGGGGGGGGGGGGGTTACACCCAATTATCACCTTAACGAAAATGAAACCCTAGATGTTCCATTGAGGGGGGCGACACGCCGTGTGTTCTTCGTGGTACATAGTGTGTGGTAGGGTATTTCTAGAAACCCAAAGGTTTCTATGATTTTCTACCGTAACTCCCATATCCGATCAAAACGCAGACAAGGAGGTTGGAATCTACTCCAAAATCTCATAATCATACCAAATATCATGAAATTTCATCATCATTAATCATGAATCAATCTCATTAAAAAATGTTGGTTTGGATGGATTATCGCACTCATTTATAGATTCTATCCTTATCAGATATTCTTGAATCCTATATTTTCTTCATCCTAGGTTCATGTTGTTTCTAGATCTATGACTTTTCATGATTTTGTCACCATTTAGAAAATCCATCTCGAATCCGGAAGACCGATCAGGTTCGGGTTTCTTGACAATTGTCAAGCCAGGAAACAGAGGGCTCTACCGGTGAGGAACACTATGATTTGAAGGAGAAAAGAACCATGAGAATGGGTTTTGATCATTGGAAAAGAGCTAATAGACAAATGAACTAGAAGGGGAATCCAGGTTAGATGACCAATTAATAAATAGTATGTTTTAGGCTGTTGGGATCTTGGAATGGGGAACAGAATGGAGAATCAACATTCAACATGATAAAACATTTAATCCATGGAATAAACACATAAAAGAAAAGTCATAAATCTATCTGGATCAGTCCTTTGTGAATAACACATTTTCAAATAGGTTTGGGAGGATGCACTATGTTCGCTACACTTCGATCTACCTTGAATCAGCGTTGAATCACTCTTCATCTCTCATTCTTTTTTCGCCAATGGAGAGGTGAAGAAGGGAGGAACTGTTGGAAAAGATTAGGGTTATCAAAACACTGGGAAATATCTATAGTGATATATTTAAGTATATTAACATAATTAATCTTGAATTTAATTAATTATTTAAATTTATTATTTATCCACTTAAACACACCACCAACGAGTGAGGGTTTTAAACATCCCACACAGACTCATTTTATGTTGCGACTAGGGAAAACACTGCATTCTGGACCCAAATGTGGTCCCAGATTTGAGATTCATTCTTTTATTTAAGAGTTATCCAAATTTCTTTAATTATACATGGGCATTCAATTAAAAATATATTTACAATTTTAATATATTTAATTCTGGTCACACTAGGACTTGAGATTGCATGCCATCTTAGTACATAGCTCTGGAATAATATTTAGAAATATTTCAAATTCTTAAAAGAAAAAAACTAGTTACATACAACATTTTATACTTCATGATTTTAGTACTCAAACTGAATAAAATAGAAAACAACTCTAGTCACTGAGTCCACATCTGGCTCTCCCTCTCCTAGGTACTCTTATGCATGTTGTTCTACTTCCAAAGAAAATGAAGCATAGGTACAAATCATCCTTGGAATGTATACTCATCTCGGTCCTCGATCTCCACTGGGTTCTACAAAAAGGTGGCTCCATCCTTAATGTATATCTCTCCATCGTCAACGGTGTGCATGGGATCATGCATGTATCTACTCATAGATGACATGTCGAAAAAATCATCCACCTATTCCAGTTAATGGGGTAAGGAAAGAAGATATGAAACCTCTCCGACACTGTACATGATCTAGAAAATCCCAATGAACCATAGAGATAGATTTCCTTACCGACCAAACCTCTAAATCCAAAAAATGGGGAGACTATCAAGAAGTTTTAGTCTCCATTCCAGTACTCCATGGGCTTATGTCGGTGATCTACATAAGAATTTTTCCTTATAAGGGCCGTCTTCATCCATTCACGAATGATTTTATCTTTCTATATCTTTACATGCCCCAACTCTTGTCCGATAATAAAGGGATATCCAATCACATTCCAACATAAGTTTAACATAAAACGTCTGCCATAAATGTCCTTGTACGGTGACAATATTATGATGGAGTCGTAGTTGTTTTTGTATGAAAACTCCTCTTAGTGAAGGTGATCCTCCCAGCACCAGCTGAAATCCAACACATAGGCTATCAACATATCTTCTAGCACATAGATAGGGTTCCTAGTCCTCCCATCAGTTAGGGGGTGAGAGGCTATACTCATCCACAACTAGATCCAAAATTACTCATGTATGCCTCTTCACAATCATGACATAAACCACATGTCTCAATTAGAGACATCCATCAAGGGTACCCCATGAATGATGGAAATATCTCATATGTATAGCTTCCCAAAACACTCCACCAAACTCTACTCCTAGATGGAAAGGAAGTGTGCCAACTTCATGAGTCGGTCTACTATCACCCAGATGGTGTCATGGACCTACCATTTTCATGTAATACCTATGACTAAACCCATGGATATGCTGTCCCATTTCCACTCCAGAATATCAAGAGTCAGCATAAAACATATCGGAACCTAATTCTCAGCCTTCACTTGCGGACATGTAAGGTATCATGAGATAAACACAGCTACTCTTCATCTCATGTTGTACCACCCAAAATCTTGTTGAAGGACCCTATTCATCATTCCATGACAAGGTGTACAACTAATGGAGAAGTGTGGAACTCCCACTTCACCTCTTATGGAAATGCGACTGGAACAAATTTTCACCCATGGAACAAGATATCATGACTTCATCCTTTAGAATACTCAGATTTCATGCCACCTATGAATATCTGATGAAGCTAAACATCACAGTCAATGTCCCTAACTTGGGGCTCATTCACATGATAATGTAGTGAATGATTCAACAACATTTATTGTTATAAAATTTTACCCTCCAACTCCACCAAGGTCATCAGGAGGGAAGCCAACTGTTTTGATGCTTCCCACACAAGGAGTGCCATGAAATTATTGTAAGTGGAATCTTCGATAACATTTACCATCCCATATTGTAGATTATCTTTAATTCCATTACCTTCAAGAACTCCAACCAACTTTTCCATCTTCTGTGCATGTCTCTCAAAGTAATGATGTACATAAGACTCTGGTGGTCTGAGTAAACTAAAATATTCTATCTGAGAAGGTAGTGACTCGAAATCCTCAAGGAAAAACATCATTGTGTGATCTAGATCATGAATCACATAATTCTTTTCTTGGGTCCTCTACTTCCTCAACTAATATACGATGACTGCATATTGGTGCGTCAACACACAACCCATCCCAACTCATGAGGCCTCACAATAAACTACAAACACAACTCTTTCATCTAGTAGTCTCGAAAATTGGGTCACTCGTCACCCCTTCATAAACTCATCAAATGTTCTTTGGTACTACTCAAACAAGGTAAAATTCTATCCCTTCATTGTTAGAGCATTCAATGTTGATGTGATTATGGAGATGACTTCCCCAAATCCCCTATAGTAACCTACCAACCCACAAAATCTCTGCACCTCTAACACATTCTTCGGTGGATCACATGAAATAAATACTTTGATCATTTCTAGATCCACAACTAGACCTAGTTTAGAAATGAAATGCCCCAGAATGTGAAACTCATGTGTCTATTACTATCTTTTTGAGATATTTTGATAAAGTTTCTGCTCTCTATGTAAATCAAGGAACACCAACATGTTCTCTACCTACTCCTCCCCTTTCATAGAGTATGTGAGTATATCATCAATGATGAAAATGAAAATATGAAACAAGTAAGGATGGAAGATCTGTTTCATCAAATCTAGGAAAATGGTGGGGTATTTTTATTCCAAATTCATCACTAGGAACTCATAGTGTCCCAAGCAACATCGAAAAGGAAAAATCTGAACATTAGCCTCAAAAATCTACAACTGGTGACATCCAATCCAAATATCAATCTTCGAGAACCGTTTTTCGTCTCCAAACTATTCAAATAGGTCATCGATAAATAGGAAGGGGTACTTTTTCCTTATCATGGATAGGTTCATGTGATGATAATCCTCACAAAGCCATTGTATATCATCTTCGTTCTTTCCAAAAAAAATTCGAGCTAACCAGGGGACACACTCAGTTTGATGAAACCATTCTCATGAAGGTCATATAACTAAAAAATTATCTCATATAGTTCAATGGATTCCTTCTGATACACTGAATAATATATCTGAGAAGTCCCCAATTGCATGTCAATGAAAAACTACAACTCTCACCTATGATGTAGACTCATAACATCTTCAGGAAAGATTCCCATATAGCCATAAACAACTGATGTAATTTAAATTCCTTAAGAGTATCATTCACCAATGGTCATACTAGCTAGTTTATGTGTAATATGCTTTACCCCTTTCTTACAACACCCGTTCATTCCACTATGTAGTCTTCGTCGTCGAGAAAGGAGAAACGCGTCACATAAGTACATATACATCTAACTAGTCTGTGGTGATAGTTAATCTACTCTCAGACCATGTAAATCCTATACATGCCCAAGGTAATGTCATAGGGTTCCATCATAACAATTAGTAGGTCCCTTGCGAACCTCTCTCCTCTAATTGATAGCTCACACTTCTGGAAGATGAATGATAGAGAGGAAGTGTTCCCTGTAGTATCCTCAAAGTGTAATTGTTGTTATGTAATCTCTATTGGGAGATGCAGCACCCAAAAAAAATAGTTGAGATATAAAATAATGGTTTCCACCTATATCTACATATAATGATGAAATTGTTGAGTAAACACAGATCTCACATCAAACCATATCTTTCACTACATGATCATAGATGTCCAAAACCTGCACCAACAAGTGGCCATGGCCACCTGCTCTTGGAGCCTTATGTGGGCCACCTGATGGTTGCAGTAGTGGAAGAACCTAATACCGTCTTCCCCACATATAGATCCTCATTATCCTATTCCTTATTCACCTCCCTTGGGACACCTATCCCTATACGGGATATCCCGGATCATAGTGGTATATCTATCATGGCAGTCATTCCCCTACCAGTCTAGGATGCTCAGGTCACCTGGTTAAGTAGTCACATGCCATGTGACCTCACCCATCACACATATAGATCCTCCTCTCTCCAAGCTACATCAGTTATCTATAATAACCCTACATATCATGACCATGTCCTTGGGTCTACACACAAAAGGGTCTCATGTTCTGAGATCCATCAAATCTTCCTAATGATGTAGATGTCTCATGTCTATCCTACCTACCACCAGCCCCAACTGTCTGACTACCCTCCATCAATAAGACCCATGTAACAAGTGCTTTCCCTATCACCTCCACATAGGTGTGGATTCACAATGGCACCACACTGGCCAAAATCTCACTATGGAGTCCCTTGTCAAATATCCATTATAAAATGTATACATCTCTAATCATGTCAATTAAGTATTACGTAAGGTATGTGAACCTCCCTTCACACACTACCACAATGATCCATCCATGCTGAAGCTCTTAAATATAAATGGATCATATGTAGGAGGGGTATTACATCTCACAAAATAGCAGTAGAAAATAATCCCATGAGAGTGTCGAATCATCATTCATTTAAGTAATTAATCTCCACTAGTGCACAACTGCTCCATGGAAATGAATGGTTTTCAAATCCACCATTTGGTCTGCTGGTGTCCGAACAATCTAGAATACAAGGACCATAGAATCCATCCAATCCTTTGCTACACGATGACATGGATCACTGTGGATCCTTAGTGCTCAATGGAACTAGAACTCACGAAGTGTGCTCACCATGTGGCCATCCACAATCAGCTCTGTTGGAGATATCATCTATTCAATGGGTTCAAGTGCCACTACCTACCCACCAGAAGGAAGGGGACCACATGATGGACCATAAACTGTGCTCTTTTCCCTCATGGGGTTGTCCTCACAAACCGAATATTGTGTCCAAGAGGGCTATCATCGTAGTTACATCATGAAAGTTATCAAGGAGTAACATGGTCAGATGAATACATAAAAACAAACACACATAGATATATATATATATATATATATATATATATATTAATAACAAAAATGGGGAGCTAACTCAATATGTACAATCAAACACTCAATCATATATGATGCATCAAAAATTGTTCCTTGCAACAAATGTTTCAGGGTGCCGAGATGAGAAGGGAGTTATCAGGGTCATGGTTAATGGCTATGTTGGAAACCCATAACATCAATAGATTCCCTAGCCTAAGAGATTCTCTCAAGAAACTTTGAAAATTTTTCCTCAAACCCAACCAATATGTTTTTTTGAAAATTCCTGAACAATGTCCCCAAGGTCATGTAACCTCTCATACCAATCTGTCATGACCCGAACCAATCCTGGGATCAATCCAAAACTACCACATGCCTGCCTATATAGGTCATGGGTTGCTGAAAAGTTTTGAAGGCCCAAAAAACATAGGAACTCCTTTTCTTGAATCTATATATGAAAATTCTTTCCACTCAATGAAAAATTGCAGAGAAAAAGTAGAAAAAGTCAAAAATGCTCTGAAATAAAATGAACATACATGGAACTCTAATTAATAAAAGTGTATGGTAGTGTCAAAAAAAAAGTAAAAGGTAAAAAACAAATACCCAAACCATAAAACAAACCATCATGAAAGAAATCGAAAAAGAGTATAGACAAGGGAGACCCGATCTTGAATCTCATCTCTAACCACTGTAAATGGACCATGCAGCCCATATCCCTAAGCTCACATGAGATCACGATTTACCTATCCCCCATATGTAAATGATGTGACATGTTTTGGGAAATGACCATGTAGGGATGAGTATATATATACCTAGTAGGATCCCTAAAACCGTGAAGGGGTAGTAGTAAGATATACCGTAAAATTGAAAGGAGTAGAGAGAACTAGGTACGATAATAGTGAATGAAAAGTGTATAGCTCATCCAAAAATAAGAGTGAATGAAGACTCATCCAAAAACTAGGATATCGAAATACTGAGGAGATGAACTCATCGTTGAGTCTTTTCTATCTATATTTGGAGGCAAGACTTGTCCAACCAAGAGAAGCTAGACATGGAAAGCACATGGCATACCCCACACAACTTTTCCTGTCATAGAAGGAGAGTAACCAAGAACAAATGGGTGGGTACTGTAAGAGGTTGTATATATATATTCAATAAAAAATATCAAATGATAGAGTAAGGGGATACACATCTCATAGATCTCTCCAAGAAAGTTTTTAGCCATCGGTTTCAAAGTAAATTTATCCATGATGCCCAGTACCTAATACATCTACCCATGAGTTACAAGTCAAAGGGTATAAAATCACAACACCTCAATATAATCCTATTTGGATGATATTGACACTCCCAAATGGTTTTAGATTGAATCAAAAGAAGTCATATTGGTAGGAAAATCACCCCTCATCCTCATGAGTGCAATGGTTAGTCGAACCATGACTGACCGCTGTGCTGTACAATCATGGTTCATCTCTAGTATTCCCCGAGGAATTCCTTGCCTAGTCTTAAAAAAGTGTACTACTCATTAAAATAACTCGAAATTCCACTACCCAGACACTGCTGGATGGTAATCTTGGTGAGTTGTCAAGGGGACACTACAGCCTAGCCTGATTGGAGGGTCACGCCTAGAAGGTTGTTAGGGACTACACAGCCTAGCCCACATGGAGTGTCATCCCAGATCATTATGGAACCCCAAATGACTATATCCTAATATAGGGAAACATATAATCATCTGTGAATACACTATCCATCCTAGCTGAAGGGTCATCCCTAAATTATCAAGGACTACACTACCTAGCCTAGCTAGAGGTTCAACTCTAAATAGCTCCAGTAAGCATGTTTAGCGCGTGACTATTATCCATTGTCATCATTGGTAAATCCATCTAAGAGCATTATTTTCCATTCTTGAAGGGATATTATGATGGAACTATAGAATTCTACTTTGGAAATCATTCAAGATTGTCATCTTGTTAGCCATAATCTGAGTCTAAATGAAGGAGATACAGGGATTTTAATGATTGTTCGAAAGAGTCCAAGAAGAACATGATTTATAAGGTTCATACTCGGTTTTTGGTCCTTATGAAATTAATTATATGTTTCCTCTATCCATTACACTCCCCCCATCAATATTGGTTAACACGCCATGTAGGTGGACTGTAATGGATGTCCCACCAATCCAGGGATTGGGTTGTGTCTTCTAGTCGTGTGGTTTTCTAGAAGACTTTCACACACAAGAAGGGGGAAATTGATGTGACAAGGGGGTATATACAGTTCCCCATTACTTCCCTAAAACTATAGCACCGCCACTATAGGATGCTACACACTACATGTTCTTCATGGTACACGAAGTGTAGTTGGGTTTTTTCAGAAAACATAAGGTTTTTCCATTTTTTGTCCGCCTCTTCCCCATCAACTCCAACCATGGATGAGGTTTCTGGAATCTACTCTAAGAACACTTAATCATACCAAAGATTATGGGATTTCATTTTTGTTCTCCATGAATCAGCCTTGTTTAGAAATAAGGGTTCTTTTAGATCTTCCCCACAACAAATAAACATTAATCCTCATCAAAATATCTTGAAAAATATGGATTCTTCATCCTTACATTGTGTCATTTCTGGATCTCATCATTTGTGGTAATTAAATCCACATTTTCCAAATCATCCTATTTTCGGGTGCCTGGTTTAGTTTGGGTCGTCTAGAAATTGTTGAGTAAGCAACCATAGGGTTTTTCCGGCATAGAAGGTGTATATTTGATTGAGAAAAGAACCATAATAAAGTGATTGGATCCCTATCCAAGAATTCCTATCCAACTGATCAGTAAAGGGAGTCCAGGTTAGATGACAAATTAATAAATAATACCTTTTTAGAAATTGCGATCAAGCCTAGGGGGAACAAATTGATGAATCAATATTGAACATGATTAAACATTTAATCCATGATGTGAAAACACCAAAGACTAGTTTGTACTCTTCTTGTATCGATTTTAGGTGAATAAAATAGTTGCCAATATTTTTTGGAGGAGCCCATGAATTCATTGTGCTTCGATGCACCCAAAATCATACATTATTCATTCATTATTGCTCATTCATCATTTGAAAATTGTGTGGAGAAGAATGGGGAAATTGATGGAGGTTCTTGGGGTTATCAAAACCCTAGAAATTCTCAAGAGAGATATATTTAATTATTCTCAAATGATTAATCTTGCATTTAATTAATTAAATTAATTAAATATTTACCAACTTAATACACCTCCAATGGGAGAGAAGACAGATCTTCATGCGAAGACTCATTTTATGTCGCACCTATGGAATACCCTGCATTCTAGACCCAAAGATGATCATTGATATTTGATCAGATCACCAATTTCATATTTATCCAAATTTAATAAATTATACATGCCAAAACAATATAAAATATAATTAATATTTTTATAGATTTAATTATAGGATCACCTGGCTTAGTATTCGCATACCATCTTCACTCCTAGCTCCAGAAAAATATTTAGAAATATTTCAATGACTTACCAAGAAAGAAGAAGTTCTCTAAATGGGATGGGTTAGTGACCAAGTTTTACAATGAGGAGACTCTAAAATGGTAAATGATTGAGAAAATTTTCCAAAAGGATTCATATCCATCTATAATGAGTTCATTGTGTATATAAGAGATTCCATAGCTCCGTAAGAGAAACACGACAATAAAAGAGTATTTAGCGAGGATTTCCAACCTATGTTGGTACTCGATAGTTATTTCTCATGACCAGTAATTCAGTTCTCATACCATCATGGGAGGGCTTCATGGAGATTTCTGATCTAGTTTAATCCATCATTGAATTCCATCTTATGATAGGGATCTAGAGAGGGAATTTCTGGTGTTGAGTTTCAAGGCTGAGAAAATAGAGCTGGCATTTTACCGTAGTGGTAATGAAGGTGAATATACCTTTGAAGATGGTATCCAACGTCAGTCACATGGACCTAAATATACGAAACATTTTATATGGAGGTCCATGAACCGATGATATATTGTTCACTGATCTCATGATGGTTCTTGTCATCCAAGGGAGAGGCAGTTATTCTCATGTGATGATAATGCACATCCTATCTGAGATTTTTTGACATCATGTACAACAGATTTGGAGATCCTGAATAGGACATAGAGGTAGAGAAAATGGTATGAATAAAAATGTCTACAAGGTAACATATGCGGCGGAGGATATGGGAGAGAAGAAGGAGGAAATAGAAGATATGAATTATTACTCCCCCACCCCCATCTGGTCCACACCATGATCTGGGAACTAGAGGACTAATTTGGGGATGAAAGTAGGTAGCTGAGGCTTATAACCGAGAGGTTCTAGGAATGATATGTGGTATAATCTATGTAATTTATTTATTTGTTATATTACTGATAGACACATGTGATAGTCATTAATTTCATTCCACATAGCATGTCCAATACATAGAGATTCTGATTGATCCCTTGATTAAACCCTTATGCATAGACACTCCTACTGAGGATGACTCAGTGACCACACATTTGTACAGACAGTGTGATATTACTCTTGGTGTTCAGAGTTTTTGTTGGAATATAATTGTATACTTAATGAGACCATATGATGTAATATTATGTATGATCTAATTATCCATAGATCATTTCCATATTGACTATTTTAGGAGGAGTATATAATGAGTTCATTGAGATAGAAATAGGACCCCCTTCATCATCAAAAAGGAACCCTAGGAAGTGCATGATAGACTCATGCAGAAAATGGCGTAGTTGATTACATTATAATTTGAATGAATGACCATTGGTGCAGTGGATTTTGTGAGATCAATATCTTCTATAGTGGTGGTGGAGTAGGAGGTCATCTTCCCTAAGGATGTTATTGTTTTACCTCCCCACCATGAAAAATAATTCTTCATTTAACTACACCCTAGGACATAACCAATATCTTCAACAACAAATCTAATTAACCACATAGAGATTAATGAGCTCAAGATATAGTTGGAGGACTTGTTGAGGATTTTTTTTAGACATAGTGTTTCACACTGAGAATCTCTAATTTTATTATCCTGGATGGAGGAAGGGAGCTTGATGTTTTTTGTATACTACATGAAGTTGAATCAATTGACTGTGAAGAAAATGTATTGAAAAGATAGGATCAATGGTCTAATTTTTCAGTTTATAGGCGAACAATGGTTCTCAAAACTTTTCCTTAGGTAAGGGTATCATAATATTTGTGTTTGAGATGTGGATATACTGATGATGGAAGTCTGAGGACTATGTAGTCACTATGAGTACTTGGTGATTCCCTTTGTCCTGATGAACAACCCAATACTTTTCATGGGTCTCATAAACCAAATCTTTTTACCGTTCCAAGACGGGTACGTGGTATTATTTGTTGATGATATCTTTATGTACTAAACATATGAGTAGGAGCACACGATACAATTGATAATTATTTTACATGTACTATGTGTGTGATGCCCCAGGTTTTTTGAACTGGTCCAAGTGAACAATGTTATGCTTTTAATGATGTCTCATGTTTTATTTGTTGTGTTTTGTGCGCTAATGATGAATTTGAAACAAAATAAAACAAGGAGAATATGGTAAACTTTTATATATATTAAAATTTACATTGCAACAAGACCCAACTAATTGAAAATACCATGCACAAGACCTAACACAACCACAACTAGACTACTAAGAATCACAACTCGAGTAATCGGATAGTCATCGTCTTCAGAGTCCATTAGTGTAAAAAATATAATAGCCAGATCCATGACACACATACTCAACACCAATGGTATGAGGAGAACCATCCTTCATAGTCCAAGTGTTTTGATTTTGAGAAACAACCTACAACCCCTGATTTTATAATGGTTCTTAGAGATATGACCATTAAATATATATAGTCGTTGGATTTTCAAAATGACATTTGGGTTTCCGTTGATAAGGTTTATCTTTATATGAAAACATGTTTTTAATTCTCTTATAATTTTATAATATTTGTAATATTATAATATGTCTAAAGTATGTTTCACAAAAGAATCATAGTTTTAAAATTAAAAGAGTATTCTTGGAAATAAATCGTTTTGTTTCTACAAAAATCCTAATAGATACCTATATAGTTAAAAACAATGTATTCTTTTATAAAGATATGTTTGAGGGGTATCTATAATAGTTATATCTTTTGACCTCTAAAAATTATTTATTTTTGGAATACCTTTTGGTCTTTTAGACTTTATGAAAGGATGGTAATTTATTTTAAGGATCCAAATAATTATAATGGTTTTGTATGTAAAATATTAAAGGTATATTTTTTATGAAATATTTTACATAATCTAAAAATGGGATTTATATTTTAAGTTAAAACTATTTTTTTATTGGGTATTAACTCATTTTTGTACAAATGTTTATATTACACACTATTTTGAACTATGTATACTTAAACTAAGTTATTTTGGAAATCTAAATATTTTTTAATAAAAAATTAGGTTGGGGCAAGCTAAGCCGAGGAAATCCCTTTGGGACAAGCCCTCTTGGCCGAGACCAAGCCCCAAGGGACCCGAGGTGCCAACCATCGGGTTCCAATCGAGTTTAGTGGGTGTCCAACCAGGTCCCGAGGCCCGGTTCAAGCATGGGTTCATCCAGTCGCACACGCGCCCGTGTGTAAGGCCCATGGTGTGTGTTGCGTAGGGGTGGGACAAAGCCCGCTTGGGGCCTGTGTTTAAGGCCCCGGTGTGTGTGTGTTCGTGTTATTACTCAGGTTGCTGCGCACTTTGTATTATAAACCGCTCCTCAACCGCATTGCGTTTCGATGTAGGACGCGTTCCGCATGATCAGAACAGTCCGATCGAATCCTTCTTCAATCTCGACCGTCTGACCCTTTTAACCGTGCGACCTCTCCCCTTTTTTGACCTAGGCCATCCAATTCCTTTCCGCGTCAACCCCGTCATCTCCTTCCTCACAGCAGGGGTCCCGACCAGTAGGCCTGCAACCAAGGATGACTCAGCTCCTCCTCCGCACTGCTCCTCTTGACCTCCGAACACTCCCCCTAGGTCACTATTCCTTCGCCTTTCCCACGTCAGTCTAACCTCTTGGGTTGAGTTACTAATGAACACCGAGGCCTATATAAACGCCTCGTGCCTTATGAAACCACAACTTTTCTTCCTCCTCCTTCCCTCCCATGAACTCCCAGCAAGACCAGCGACGTACCTCCGGTCCGAGTTTTCTCCTCAAGCAAGGTAAGGGTCTTTGCATTTCTTGCCTTCTTTTTGGAGGAAATCTTCTTTTTTTTATACTCCCGGTAAATACAGCTTATATATGTATATATATATATATATACATAATGTAAAACCATCGGTTTGTATTTCCTACCAGATGTTTTGGCCTTCGTGTTTTTAGTAGGGTTCCTATGTAAGGATTCTTATATACTTTGTTTTTTTTTCATTTTGAGAAACCAATGCACGGTATATACTATTTATATATGAATATTTACATAATAAAAATCCATCGGTTTGTACATTGTATATATACAGTTTCATATGGACGGTATATACAGTGTATATATGTACATTTACACGATACAAATCCCTTGGGTTGTGTATTGTTTTTACATACGGTATATATACAGTTTTTGTTTTACAGTCTTCAAAAACCAAAATTTTATATTTAATGTTTATTGTGTATATATACAGTTTCATGAAAGTTTTCTTATAACCTACCCCGACCTATTTTGGGTATCAATATTTAGATAAACTTTTTAAATATAAATATATATATATATATATATGAAAACTATGTTTTTTTGTTTAAGTGGAGTTATGTTTGTAAAACCATAATTTTTATACATATGGTTACATTAATGACAAAACTTATATGGATTTAGTTTTCAACAATGTAATCAATTTACGGTTGGAAAGCTTCAGTTTCCTAAGGGAATTAATAGACTTTGTTTTTGAATTGTGTAAAAACCATATATACACTTCGGGTATATATGGGTACATGTATATGTATTTATAGGAATAATTTCCAAACAGCATTATATTCTTTTTAAATAACAGGACATAATTTATTCTTTGATGCCGGTAAGATTTTATTAAGATATGATTTGTGTGATTGCTAAACCAACATGTTTTTAAAATACACAGAAATGTGCATGTTTTATTAAAGAGGTTTATTTAACATTGACCTGATGTTTTTTATGATAAAGTATGTATTTTGGTTCAAGGGCCTATTTATCACCATAACTAATATCAAGTTTTTTCTTTAAGCACTCCATTTCTATAGAATAATAATTCCAATGATTCCTCGTTTATTATATCATCATTTTATATTCTTTAGTAATTAGCTTATGTGAAAAGAATTTTTTACTAAACTATTGGTGCATTCGATTAGTTATTGACATATTTTTTACCAGGTTAGCTGTCATATCATGTATTAGTAAAATGTGTAGTGGTTCAGTATTTATTTGAGTTATTATTGTACATAATGTATAATGATGTCATATCACTAAATGAACTAAGAAATTAGATTACCCAAAGTGGTATGGGATACCTTGGGTAATATGAAAATGAATGAGTTATTCAATGTGGTATGGGACATCTTGAATATACAAACCGTTTAAGTAAAGCATGAACGATGTGGCTCACATGATAATAAAGACATGTCAAGGGTGCGCCCAGATAATGATCCAATGCATTAGGTAAAGACTTAATCTCTAGAAATGACCAGTTTAATGACGCCTTGGGGATAGACCTTGGTAAATGTTTTCAAATGACACCTTGGGGATGGACCTTGGTGATATAGAAATGATTGTCTAAGATTAAATGTTGATGCCACATAATTCAAGTTATGTAAAAAGTTCTTTCAAAGATAAAGTTCTTTCATGACTAATGCCTTTATGTTTTCATAAAGTTCTTATTTCACTGGTATAATCATGGAGCATGATTGGTGTTTATCACTTAATAGAATAGTAACCATCATATGAAAATTTAGTTGTTTCCTTTATGCGCAACTCTGATTATTCAATACTCTTAACTGAATAATTTATGCTTAAGTAAATCACATGTAGTACTTGTTCATGATAACCATTATTACTCCTTCTAGAATTGACAAAATTGTTTCATGTTCTTTTTGAAAACCTTCATTGATCATTTCTATGTTTTGTGTTACAATTTTCCGTTAGTTAATGTTCAATTTCATTGAAATGAATGTTTTCAAATGTTACACTATTTTCATTTCTTTCTTTTAAAAACCCCTTACTGAGTATTTCAATGCTCACCCTATGTATTGATTTAAAATTTTCAGGTATCAGATTTTAAAAAATGAATCGTTTCAGAAGTTTCCGGTTTCCCAAAACCCGAACCGCACACGATCCTCTGTATAGGGAATGATGTGTAGTTTACAAGTGCTTGTTTTATTTTAAAGAAACACATCATGTTCAGAAGGAACCAGCTCCTGGACTTCTGGGGTCGGGGTGTCTATAGTTGGTATCAAAGGTTCCGTTTGGATAACTCTGGAAAACCGGAAAACTATAACAGATATATATATATATATACTCCAGTTTTACTAAAAAATGGGTTTTCTTAAATTTCAGATGGACAACGAAGTCACAAATCTCCTATCTCTCCCCACAGAGGCCCTAGAGTCCATTATGTCATTAGCTAGCCGTGATGATTTTCTAAACTATGCCCATATCCGCATGACATGAAAACACCTTTATGATGTATCCAATTCACCACGGGTGCTTCAGTTACACCAAGGGGTAGGAATAGATTACCTCCTTATGATGATAACCCAATTTCACTCCTATGTACGTCAGGGAGTGTACTATGAGGGACTTTTCCGAATTTTCACGGTGGGTGAGATCTTTGGCACTATGATTGATAACCCTTTTCAAGAAGCAGCTGCTGACGGAGGCCTCCGAGCAGGCTACATTTTTCAGATTTTAAAATACGGCTTCTGGGGTCAGTTGTTGGACTTTAGAAGGTTAGAAGATGAGTCCACCCGACTGTCTTGCAGACAACAAGTGTATGAGGATGTCTCTCAACTTCATACCCCTCATTCTAGACTCATATGACGTCATAGGTGCCCCTATGTGTTCTTACCAGAATGCTCAGCCTGTGTTTGGTTCAAGGAGTTAGGTAGTTTTTATTCTCTGTGTAGAGTTTTTCTAGTCGGTGGATAAGGGAAACTCAAGCACTAATAATAATAAACGTATGCTTATTGAAATGTTTCCTTTCCCCATCATTGTCTTTACTTTGTGTATATCTTTGAATGGTTTTCAAGTGATTGAATTCTCATCATAAAACTTTCAGATGGAAGGACAAACCCACCTGTTATCTCTTCCCACTGAGATTCTGGAAATCAGTGTAATCAAAATTTGTGAGGACGAGTGTGACCCCTTCACAAATTTTTGAAAAACGTGAAAGCAGTGGTTTTAGGTAACAAACGGTCTAGAGATTCTCTGCACCTGCCAGGGGAATTCCTCCATCTATTACCGCATTGGCTCTGCACAGCTAGCCGGACGTGAATGACGAGGAAGTTACCACGAAGGGATCTTCATGTGTTTCACCCTAGGCTGGAACTACACGGCCAGAGTGAAATTTCAGGAGGCTGTGTTAGAGGGAAATCATTATGCGGCTTATATGCTCCAACTTCTCAGCTTTATCCTGTTTGACTGTATCTATGGCTTCAATGTGCTCAACTGAGACATAATTAGGTGAGTCATTCATATGTTCTTCTGCAAAGACATTTCAGAACTTTGTACTATTCGAGATTCCCTTTGGAAGCCTGAAGATTCAGAACATGATTTCAACACCTCCTGTCCTATGTGTATCTGGGTTAGGGAACTGGAATAGTTGAGCATCGCTACGAGGATTCCCTTAAATTCACATGTTGACCCGATAAATTGGTGGAGGTGGTGAGAACTTTGCAGAACCTTTTAGTGTTGTGAAATAAATTGCGAGGACTCAATTTTCAAAAGGGGGGATAATGTGACACCCCAGGTTTTATGAACTGGCCCAAGTGAACAATGTTATGCTTTTAATGATGTCTCTAGTTTTATTTGTTGTGTTTTGTGTGATAATAAATAATTTAAAACGAAATAAAACATGGAGAATAAGGTAAATTGTTATATATATTAAAATTTTACATTGCAACAAGACCCAAAAAATTGAAAATACCATGCACAAGACCTAACACAGCCACAACAAGACTACTAAGAATCACAACTCAAGTAATCAGATAGTCATCGTCTTCAGAGTCCATCAGTGTAAAAAATATAATAGCCAGAGCCACGACACACATACTCAAAACCAAAGGTATGAGGAGAACCATCCTTTTTAGTCCAAGTGTTTTGATTTTGAGAAACACCCTACACCCCCTGCTTTTATAATCGATATTAGAGATATGACCGTTAAATATATATAGCCGTTGGATTTTCAAAAGGACCTTTGGGTTTCTGTTGATAAAGTTTATCTTTATATGAAAACTTGTTTTTAATGTTATTATAATTTTATAATATTTCAAATATTATAATTTTCTTAAAGTATGATTCACAAGAGAATCATAGTTTTAAAATTAAAAGAGTATTCTTGGAAATAAATCATTTTGTTTCTACAAAAATCCCGATAGATACCTATATAGTTAAAAACATAGTATTCTTTTATAAAAGATCTGTTTGAGGGGTATCTATAATAATTATATCTTTTGACCTCTAAAAATTATGTATTTTTGGAATAACTTGTGGTCTTTTAGACTTTATGAAAGGATGGTAAAGTATTTTAAAGATCCTAATAATTATAATGGTTTTGTATGTAAAATATGAAAGGTATATCTTTTTATGAAATATTTTACATAATATAAAAAGGGGATTTATATTTTAAGTTGAAACTATTTGGTTGTATTGGGTATTAACTCGTTTTTGTACAAATGTTTATATTACACACTATTTTGAACTAAGTATACTAATACTATGTTATTTTGGAAATCTAAATATTATTTAATAAAAAATTAGATTGGGGCAGGCCAAGCCAAGGGCATCCCTTTGGGACAAGCCATCTTGGCTGAGACCAAGCCCCAAGGGACCCGTGGTGCCAACCATCGGGGTCCCAATCGAGTTTAGTGGGTGTCCAACCAGGTCCCGAGGTCTGGTTCAAGCATGGGTTTTTCCAGTCACACGCGGGCCCGTGTCTAAGGCCCGCGGTGCGTGTAGCGTAGGGGTGGGACAAAGCCTGCATGGGGCCCATGTTTAAGGCCCTGGTGTGTGTGTGTTCATGTTATTGCTCCGATTACTGCGCACTTTGTATTATAAACCGCGCCTCAACTGCATTGCGGTTCGATGTGGGACGCGTTCCGCGTGATGAGAACCGTCCGATTGAATCCTGCTTCGATCTCAACTGTTCGACCCTTTTAACCATGCGATCTCTCCCCTTTTTTGATCCAGGCCATCCATTTCCCTTCTGCATTGACCCCGTCGTCTCCTTCCTCGTAGCAGGGGTCCCGAACAGTAGGCCAGCAACCGAGGACGCCTCAGCTTCTCCTCCGCACTGCTCCTCTTGACCTCCGAACACTCCCCCTAGCTCACTATTCCTTCATCTTTCCCACGTCGGTCTAACCTCTTGGGTCGAGTCACCAATGAACACTGAGGCCTATATAAACGCCTCCTGCCTCATGAAACCGCGACGGTTCTTCCTCCTCCTTCCCTCCCACGAACTCCTAGCAAGACCAGCGACGTACCTCGGGTCCGAGTTTTCTCCTCAAGTAAGGTAACAATCCTTACATTTCCTTCCTTCTTTTTTGAAGAAATCTTCTTTTTTTATACTCTTGGTAAATACAGTTTATATAGGTATATATATATACTTAATGTAAACCCATCAGTTTTTATTGCCTCCAAGAAGTTTTGGCCTTCATGTTTTCAGTAGGGTGTATATGTAAGGATGCTTATATACTTTGTTTTTTTTTCATTTTAACAAACCTATGCATGGTCTATACTGTTTATATATGAATATTTACATAATACAAATCAATCTCTATGTACATTGTATATATACAGTTTCATATGGACTATATATACAGTGTATATATGTACATTTACACAATAAAAATCCCTCGGGTTGTGTATTGTTTTTACATACGGTATATATACAGTTTTTGTTTTACAGTTTTCCAAAACAAAAAATTTATATTTAATGTTTATTGTGTATATATACAGTTTCATAAACATTTTCTTATAACCTAACCCGACCTATTTTGGTTATCAATAATTAAATAAAACTTATATATATATATATGAAAACTATGTTTTTTTGGTTTAAGTGGAGTTATGTTTGTAAAACTATAATTTTTATACATATGGTTACATTTATGACAAACCTTATATGGATTTAGTTTTCAACAATGTAAGCAATTTATGGTTGGAAACCTTCAGTTACATAACAGATTTAATAGAAATTGTTTTTGAATTGTGTAAAACCCATATATACACTTCAGGTATATATGGGTACATGTATATGTATTTATAGGAATAATTTCCAAACCCCATTATATTCTTTTATAATTAACAGGACTTAATTTATTCTTTGATGCAAGTAATATTTTATTAAGATATGACTTGTGTGATTGCTAAACCAACATGTTTTTAAAATACACACAAATGGGAATGTTTTATTAAATAGGTTTATCTAACATTGCCCTGACGAGTTTTATGATAATGAATGTATTTTGGTTCAAGGGCCGATTTATCACCATAACTAAATTCGAGTGTTTTCTTTAAGAACTCCATTTCCATGGAATAATAATTCCAATTAATACTCATTTATTATATAATCATTTTATATGCTTTATTAACTAACTTATGTGAAAATAATGTTTTACTAAACTATGGGTGCATTCGATTAGTTATTGACATATTTTTTACCTTGTTAACTGTCATATATTGTATTAGTAAAATGTGTAATGGTTTTCTAATTTATTTGAGTTATTATTGTACATAATGTGTACTGACGACATATCACTAAATGAACTAAGAAATTAGATTACCCAAAGTGGTATGGGACACCTTGGGTAATATGAAAATGAATGAGTTATTCAAGGTGGTATGGGACATATTGAATATACAAACCGTTTAAGTAAATCATGAACGATGTGGATCACATGATAATAAAGACATGTCAAGGGTGCGCGCAGATAGCACTCCAATGCATTAGGTAAAGTCTTAATCTCTAGAGATGACGAGTTTAATGACTCCTTGGGGATGGACCTTGGTAAATGTTTTTAGATGACACCTTGGGGATGGACCATGGTGATATAGAAATGATTGTCTAAGATTAAATGTTGATGCCACATAATTCAAATTATGTAACAAGTTATTTCCAAGAAAAAGTTATTTCATGACTAATGCCTTTAAGTTTCTATAAAGTTCTTATTTCATTGGTATACTCTTGGAGCATGATTGGTGTTTATCACTTAATAGAATAGTAACCAGCATATGAAAATTTAGTTGTTTCCTTTATGCGCAACTCTGATTATGCAATACTCTTAACTGTTTAATTTATGCTTAAGTAAATCAGATGTAGTACTTGTTCATGATAACTATTATTACTCCTTTTAGAATTGACATAATTGTTTCATGTACTTCTTGAAAACCTCGATTGAGCATTTCTATGTTATGTGTTACAATTTTCCTTTAGTGAATGTTCAATTTCTTTGAAAAGTATGTTTTCAAATGTTACGATGTTTTCATTTTTTTCTTTTAAAAACCCCTTACTGAGTATTTAAATGCTCACCCTATGTTTTGATTTAAAATTTTTAGGTATCAGCTTTTAAAAGATGAATTGTTTCAGAAGTTTTCGGTTTACCAGAACCCGAACTGCACACGATCCTCTATATGGGGAATGATGTTTAGTTTACTAGTGCTTGTTTTATTTTAAATCAACACATCATGTTCATAAGGCATCGGCTCCTGGACGTCTGGGGTCGGGGTCTCTACACTGAGAGAACCATATTTATTGGAAACTATCGAATTTCTAGTCTTAGATTCATGAATTCCACTTTCTACGAAATTTTATCTCACCAGATCGAGTGGTAGTGGACTTGGCCAATGTTTAGGTAGTGTTAGCTTTGGAGGCATCGAACACAATGATGAATGTGCAATTCTTCCTTCGGATCGATTTCTTTTATGATATATTTATTCCTTATTTTCCTAGGATATCAATTCCTATGAAATCTTTAACCCAAAATGTGAAACCACTTGTGTGGATAGATAGGTTTTAGTAGGATTTTAATCACTTGGGGAAAAATTTTCTGAACATTCCCATATTGA
Organism: Viscum album; assembly: GCA_963277665.1. Classification (NCBI taxonomy): domain Eukaryota; kingdom Viridiplantae; phylum Streptophyta; class Magnoliopsida; order Santalales; family Viscaceae; genus Viscum; species Viscum album. Next base: position 97,201,684 of record OY728128.1, on the reverse strand, counting down.
GAATTCTAGAGGTGGGTGTTGAGTAAATAGTGTTTTGTAATGTATCAAGAAGTAGGATTGGTTGTGTTATGATGATGAGGAATCACATGAATTCATATGATTCATGTTAGTTGAGACCACATAAGCATAATTATGTGGAAAATGATCTTGAGTTAGTTTTGGTAGTCTTCCCTCAAAATATATTGTGAAAATACCAGGTGAGAGAGAAGTTTACCATCTATTATGATCGCAATATTATCATGTATATATTCTCTTCAAAGGATGTTAACATTAAATAGAGGTAATTTCTATTGTTTCTCTAGGATTATTACATCGATAATTTCTATACACTCAAGAAGGAGAATGTTGTTGCAGATCCTCTTAACATAATATCTTTTTCACATTTCCGAATGAGGCATCATTGTATTTAGCCTCACTGGAGTTACCCTTTGTGGATGGTGATGAATCATATTACCTCTAGTCAGTGGTTTTCACACCTCTTATTTTGAAGTGAATCAATGAGGAATATAATAGAGATGCTGACTGTGAGAACCCACATACATTGATTTCCAAAATACATTCTTTTGATATATATATTCTGATGGTGGGTAGAAGATATTTCTTTTCAAATGACACATGAGGGTAGTAGTGAAGTTAAAGTATGAGTTACTGAGATATTTTAATAAAACTCTTTTGGGGGTACATCCATTTGTGACATAGATGTACCGGTATCTTTGATTTCAGTTTTGGGTGCCGTGGATGATGAAATGAGTTGCAATGGTTGATTCATAATGCCTTAATTTTCAGCATGTGTAGGTTGGGAATCGTGTTCTTGGGGGTTTAACTATACACCATGAGGTTGTATAGTGGAAGTGGGATTTTATATTTCTATAAATAATTATGGGGTTTCCATGTACATCCATGAAAAATTATTCCATATGGGTTATCATAGACCTACTAACCTCATCGGTCCACTTCATTTCTATTCAGAGGAATATTTTATTTGAGGGAATGTGAAGCCTCTACGTGCAAGAGATAGTCTAACTCCATAGAGGTCCCCCAACAGTGGTTTTAGAATGGGATGTTATATTCAGATCCAATTTTTGGTTTGGATTACATGCAGAATATGGGAAACAGTTATGCCTGAGTACAATTTTTACCCCCAAACTAATGGCTATATAGAGATGAGAATTCAGGATCTAAAAGTCATGTTGTGAGCATGTTTGTTGGACTTTTTCCATACTTTGGAGGATCACCTACCACTGGTGGATATTACAAAAAAATTATTTTACAATTATACCATAAGTATGGAACTAATTGAGTCTTTGTATGGGTGACCATGTTGGTCACCACATTGCTAGACTGACCCTGGAGAGTTAGAACTTATGGCCCTGGATCTGGTAAGAGTAATTACTATGAAGATTTAGAACATCCAAGAGTGGATGAAGATTTCAAGGATCCATCAGATTCCTTATGTGGATAGATGACAGAGGACTTTAGAGTTCTTGAAGGGAGACCGTGTGTTCTTATGGGGTTTACATTGACCTAGAGTATAATGATCTAGTCAAGGAAAAAAGTTATCTTTGAGATTCGTTGGTCCTTTCTAGATACTATGTAGTGTTGTCTTGGGGGAATAAAACAAATATCTACCTCAATAGTTAGACCGGTTACACAAAATCCTCTATATATCATATTTGAGGGGGTCTGTGCATGACCCATTTCATGTTATCAATGAAGGAATTCTAGACATCGAGGATGGGGCTACCTTGAATTCCCTAACAACTGAAAAGGTAAATTTATTTTAAATGTATTTATATAGATTATTATATAAAATAATTATTTTTATTTATGTATTTTTGTACGTTTAATTATTATTTTTTGTAATCAAAATTAGTTATTATTGAAAATTATTTTTACTAGAACTATTATTTGAATTAAATAAATTCATTTTTTAATAACATAAAATATATTATTTTTTTAAATAATTTTTTATATTTAATGTTTTTAATATATTATTATTATAAAAAATATATTTTCATAGGTGGTATTAATTTATATATAAGATTATATTGAAATAAATATAACTTATTTAAATATTGTAATGATAATAATAATAGAAATAATAATAATAATAATGAAGGGTAAACCATTATTTTATATGAAGGTTATTATTATGATAATATATTTTATAAATATATAAAAATATATTATGTTTTTGTTTTATAAAATACATAAATTATAAAAAAATATAATATGCGTATTATAAAAAAAGGAACATTATATAAATATAGCTTTAAAATGTTTGATTAGAATTATTCATATTGGAAAAATAAATTATATATATATAAAATAAAATGATACACACATATTAAAAAATTAATTTCATATTTTGGTATTATTTTTATTTTATAATATGGTGTGTTGTGGATATAATAAATGAAGAAAAATGAAATTGATGTACAATCTACAAAAGTTTGAATTGTGTCAAAAAAGTGGAATAAAATGATTTAAAAAAATGCATATAAATGAGGCCTGTATTTTATAAATGGGGAATCGTGATTGAGGGAGGATGATTGATGAACAATGGAAGGTGCGAAAAAATGACAAATTTAATATATTATTATAAGTATAATAATTATATGGATTTGAAAAAAAAGGAAATTAATGTTAGACACGTTGTTGTGGGTGATTGCCGTATTTTGTTTTAAAATAATAATGAAAAATGGAAATAAATCAGCTTCTTTGAGAAGATTACGACCCATATTTTTTATATAAATATAAGGGACTTATGGAGAACCCCTCATCCGGGGATAGAATACCTGATCCAAAAAAAATCCCTTTGTTCAAGTTCTTAAGGACACAAAAGTTTTCCCCCACACTTCAGCATCCTCTAATGTGTAATGGTTCATTTTTTTGGATTAATTACATTTTTTAGAAATTCATATATATATAAATATAATTTTGTAAGATCACATCTTTCTAATTCAAAATGAATATATGAAATATTTTCATGATTTAAAGGATATTTTTTCTAAATTCATATCATTATATGGGTTTAATTTTATGATCCTTTAATAATGATTTTCATATATATTTGTATATACATGCACATATAGACATATATAGCTTAATATATTCAATATATATATATATATGAATGTATTCTTATGTCTTACACCTTATTTATAAAACTTATGTGAATATGGGAAAGTATTAGTTTTAAAATTCATGATACAAGGGTGATGTATATATATATATATAAGTATATATATACATGATAATATACAAATATATAAAAATCATTTTCACTATAATTATATTTAAGAGGGTTTTTTTTCAATGATTAGTTTCTTAAACCAACCAATTCAAGGGTTAAATGTTTTCAAATCACAAACACATAAAAAAATATGTGTGTGTATATATACATATGTATATAAAAATATATATGCATATAAATATTTACACCTTAAGTATATATATTCTATCTCATTTATTTAGAATTCCTAAGTTGTGTTTAGCACCGATCAAACTTTTGTTTAAATATCTATATATTTTTATATTCCTTTATTCACCATTTTTTTTCATTATAATGTGATAAATATTATCATTTTATTTGTGAAAGCTCTCATTTCATGTGAGAAACTACATTCTCCCCTCATGGTATGTCATGCATAATTCTTTATGTCCAAAATCTAATTTATAAATGACATTCCAAGCAGTTTAGAGAGAATATATGAATTAATTTCATTATACTATTTATATGTAAATTAAAAATAGAGATAATTATTCCAAGAATGGGATAAATCTATTTATGATATTTTATGGATTAAAAATTAAATATTTCAATGTTGTTTGAGATACATTGGTTTGTTTAAAGATTATTTACCACATGATTTTATTGATGAATTTATTTTCATATATGATTTAGATTGAAATAAATCAATGTGGGATGGGATACTTTGATTTAAATAAATATTTTTATTAGAAATATGAAGAATTAATTGGACTTATTCTGTGATGGTAGGGGCCATCTATATCCACTTGGTGGAGAAGTGGGTATCATGAGACAAACTAGAGTGTAATAAAGATGCCTCAAATATATGAGTATATATGGTTCTAGCTTGAGGCCTTGAAATTGAAGTTATGATGTCTGAAGTTATTAATTCCCTAATTATGAGATTAGTATTTTACATTCTATGTGAATATTTGACATGTAGTATAACGATCCATAATTTACAAACATTTTTAATACTTCAAAATTGAATCATACTTATTACAACATATAACAAAACCACAAAAGGACCATATAGGTATAGTGTCTTTAGAAGCTGGGAAACATAAACAACTGGTTCATAAAGCGTCTACACTATCTCCCATTTATTTCATCATATCTATAGTCCCTTTTGGCATATCTTACTTAATAACCTTCTTCCTGACCTGGGGAAAGAAAACATAAAAAAGGGTGATCTCAAATGCTCAGTAAGGGTAATCAAAAGAAATATCAATCACATCATATTCATAAGAACATAACTTTTGGAAATCGTAACCTGCAAAAGAGAGCATAATTTCATAACATGGGATAAATCATAGTATTGAAATGGAATCCCAATAATCATAACATAAAACATGAAACTTTGTGGAATACACACATAATCATAGAGAATCATTTCTTATTAGTCAAGACTCATTGCCAAGACTATCTTAATGGACAGAGTCCATTTCTGAACCGAGTTTACTCCTCGTTTCAGTCCTGTTTCACTGAACCAGTATAACCTACCATTCCATCCATGTCTATATCACGAGATATAAAATATTTACCCAATGAATTGGAGGGAGATATAGGTCCCACCCATCTCATAATGATACCATTCTTATGTGTGCCACAAAATCATAAACCATACATCATAGCATAACCCATTTAATAAAAATGGGAATCTTAAACATCGTGACATCATAAAACAATTAATATTAGATAATGGAATTCATAAAAATAATTCCATCACAACATAATCAAATAAATGTAATAATAGGGATATAAACAGAACCCTATGTTATCTTAGATGGAAAATAATTTTGATAAAACACTTGAACTCTATTCTTGAGGAAAATATCCTTTCAAATTCAAAAACATTTTCCTTTCTTAACATGTCATACAATTTTAAACTAAAAGAAGTTGATTAAAGATAAATTTGAAAACATGTAAAGGAAGCTTCTTGGAAATAGTTTTTTAAAAATCCATTCATGCCGTATAAGTTAAAAAACATTCTTCTCGTACTTTTGTCAGAAAAGTCAAAAAGTACATCGTATGAAAAACGACAAAAGATTCCTTTCATATCTTTTACTAAAAAATCACCGAAGGGTAAAATTGTATTTAAACAATTGTATGTGGATGGAAATAATGTTACATATTGAGGAAACATGGATGTGTATGATAAAATACACCCTAGTAAAATCTGAAGTATAAACAATCTCGGATAAAAATGAGATTGTGATATTTCCCTTACCTTAGGTCCTATTTGCTTCGTAAGTGTCTGAACCTCCTGTATAATGATTTAAATAACGTTATTGACTTATTCCAGAATCATAATTATTGTTATGATATCATATATGGTCATATTCTTAGCTTCTTATTAGTAATATTTCATTACTACTTGTTATTCGAGTGTTTATTACTTTTTGTTCTTATGCGTGTTTTGTCGAATAAATTCTTATTCTTCTCTTTAGGTTATAGATAACTCATTTACAGAATGGTATTAGTGTAATATATATTATATTCATTCATTCAATTCATTTATATAATCATTATGAAATAAATATCATGTAGAACGAGTCACATCACATAGCGGAGATGGTATTCCGTACGTACGCACGAGTGATGATATCGTTCCTATGATCGTGGAATTGTATTGGAGGGTATGTATACTATTTCAGAATCAATATCACTTTGTAATAGTCATATATAGTCATTATTTACACCATTATACCCATCCAAGTAAGGTGGTTGTGGAAAATAGATTACACCACGGCGTGGAGACGGTATTCCGTACGTATGCACGCGCGGTGATTTCTTTTTCCGTAGGATGGATAGATGGTGAAATAGTGTTGTTTCATACTTATAATAACATATCAGTATATGAGTGATACTGATGTCATTACTTCATAATGAAACAACGAAAGAAGAAGAAGTGGAAGAAGAAATAAAGATGAAAGAATCGGTAAGGGACATTAGCTCTTCTTTGAAGTGCTTCTTTGAGACCTCCTTTTAGGGAACTAAAATAGGTCTTTGAAGAAGACCAGAACCTCTAGGATGTTTCTAGGGAAATGTAGAGGATGAATTTTCAGGGGTTGGCCGAGCATGAAGGCTCAAAGTTGTGTGAGGAAGAGGGGGAGGAGGTGCCCTTTTATAAGGGAGGAGAGGGGCACCTTTGGAATAACTAAAAATATTATTTTATTATAAAGTCAAGTTCGGTTTTAAATAGCTCCATTTGATTTATTTCGAATATAAGGTGGGGATGGGTCGATATACTCTCATCCAACAGAATTTAGACAAGTTTAGGTTCCTACTTTAAACTTATCATTTAGATTTAACATTAAGTTAAATAATTTTACTTTTACCGTGTCTTCTTGTGTTCTTACACTATAAGGTTAATAAACATGCTATAACAAGACAATCGAACCCCAAGTTGTTTATTATTAATATATATAACATTATCTATGTCATTTGGCCGAACCTTAGATTTTTAGGAATAAAATAACAATTAATAATATAATATTTGTTTTAAAAACTATTTTATGTCAAATTTGACACTATTTAGTAATTGATTTTTGTGAAAATAATAACAAAATGATTAGTTCCAAAAAAGTTACTTAACTCAATACTAACATGTCATATTAACCTATAAAATTAGTTTAATTCATAAAAAGTCTCAAATTACATTTATTTGGGTATTTATAACATCAATTATGTCAATATTTCATTAATAAGATAATTACTGCATCATCATTGTGTCATAAATAAATTAAATTATTTAATGTCTAAAAATTAAAAATAAAATACCATTATGTAGGAAATCTTATTATATTTCTAATTAATATTTATAGTCGAATTTATCTAATTTATAACCCCACATTAAAAATTATTTACTTATCAATCATTGATTTTAACTATTTTAACCCTTCTTTAAATAAATTAATAATAAATGTCCAAATCTAATCCAGGTGGGCCTAAATGGTCATATTTTATTTCTAAGGTTGCTTTTGGTCGAATTACACTTTTCCAATTAGGTCATGTTTTAGGGTAATAATAATATCATTTTTACCCTTAATTACCCTATTCACTTTTAACCGTGGTAAAAAAAAGTAAAAAGTTACTATTCACCAAAAAACATTTTCATCTCATTGAACCCCATTTTACTTAATGAAATCAAACGTGTCTCTCGGATTTTTGAAATTCCACAAACAGAAGCGGTAAAATTAAGTTTTATGAAAAATTCAGTTTTTTAACTACAACTTAGTGGTTTCACTATTCATCAAAAATTGAAAGTTTTCATTAAAATACCAAAATTTCACCCTAGGCTAATTTCGATATTCCGAATCCAAAAATGAAGTCCATTTTGAAAAATAAAATTTTTAAAATTTCAAAAAGTGGTTATTACTATTCATAATGGCTAGTTTTAATAATATTTTAAAAGCATATCATTGTTTAGTGAAACTCGGTATTGCGTACGATGCAAGATATCGAGGAAGGCCGCGGTTGCGTGTAAAGCTAGCCAAGCCAGTGTAAGTGAAAGATTCCTTTGATGATTTATATAACATAAAAACAAAATATTTCACATAAAAGTCTCGGGTGTTACATTCTACCCCCTTAAAATGAATTTGACCCTCGAAATTCGTTATTTTGTTACAAACAGATGAAGATACCTCTCCCTCATCATATCCTCAAGCTCCTATGTAGCTTCTTCTAATAGGTGGTTCCTCCATAAAACTTTCACCAATCGAGTGGTCTTGCTTCGTAGGAATTTTTCGCTACGATCCAGAATCTCTATCGGCTGTTCTTTATAAGAAAGATCTTGCTCCAGCGGTACAGCTTCTGAGCTAAGTACATGTGAATGATCAGGTATGTACTTTCTCAGGAGAGATACATGGAACACATCGTGAACTTGAGAGAGATTCAGTGGAAGCGCCAATCGGTAAGCTACCTTCCCAACACGATCCAGTATTTCGAAAGGACCAATATATCTAGGGCTCAACTTTCCCTTCTTTCCAAATCTCATGACTCTTTTCCAGGGAGATATTCGTAAGTACACTTTATCACCCACTTCAAACTCTAGGTCTTTTCTTCAGTTGTCGGCATAAATTTTCTATCGACTCTGAGCTGCTCTTATGTGTTGTTGAATAGATTTGACTTTTTCTGCCATTTCATCAACGAGATCAGGTCCTAATAGATTTCTTTCCCCAACTTCATCCCAGCAAGTTGGAGTCCTATATTTCTTTCCATAGGGAGATTCACAAGGAGCCATCTGAATACTGGAGTGAAATCTATTATTATAAGAAAATTACACCAAAGGTAGGTGTCGATCCCAACAACCTTTTAAATCCATAGAGCAAGCTCTCAACATATCTTCTAGAGTTTGAATTTTTCTCTCAGACTGACCGTCTGTCTGAGGATGATAAGCAGTGCTGAAACTCAACTCTGTATTTAGAGTATGCTGAAGACTTCGCCAAAACATTGAGGTAAACCTTGGATCCCGATCATATATAATAGAAAGTGGTACTCCATGCAATATTTCCACTTCCTTCACATATATCCTGGAAATCTGATCTAGAGAGAAATCCTCTCTAATAACAATGAAGTGTGCAGACTTGGTAAGACGATCAACTATGACCCAGATAACATTATTGCCTTTGGATGTTTTAGGAAGTCCTGTGAAAAAGTCCATAGTGATGTTTTCCCATTTCCATTCGGGTATGGGTAATGGTTGAAACATCCCCTTAGACTTATGTCTCTCAGCTTTATCTTGCTGACAAACCAAGCATCGAGAGACATATTCAGCAACATCTCTTTTCATGCCATCCCACCAGAAGTACTCTTTCAGGTCCCTATACATCTTTATGCTTCCAGGATGAATAGAGAATGAAGAACTATGAGCCTCATCCAGTAGCTCCTTATTTAATTCTGGGATGGGAGGAACACAAACCCACTTCTTGAACTTTATTATCCCATCACAATCAAGGTTTAATTCAGGAACATTTCTCACCTTCTTTTGTAACTCGACATCTTCTTTCTATGCTTCTTTAATCGTCACATGTATAGATGGTTGAACATTCATTTGAGAAAGATAATATTTTTCCCCTTCAATTATTATTCCAAGATCCATCCTTTGTAAATCCATAAATATTGTATCTTTTGTGATCATCGTCATGGATAAACTGGCATGGTCTTGTCGACATAATGCATCTGCCACCTTGTTTGCTTTCCCAGGGTGGTAATGAATTGAGAAGTCGTAATACTTAATCAGTTCCAACCATCTTCTTGGGCGCATATTCAGCTCCTTTTGTGTGAAAATATACTTTAAACTTTTATGATTAGTATAAATATCACACCTTTCACCATAAAGATAATGCCTCCAAATATTTAATGCAAAGATTACCGCAGCTAACTCCAAATCATGAGTTGGGTAATTTTTCTCATGTATTTTCAACTATCATGAGGCATAAGCTATCACCATATCATTTTGCATAAGAACACACCCCAAACCCTTCTTGGATGCATCACTGTCGATCACAAACCATTCTCCACTACAAGGCAGTGTGAGCACAGGTGTACTGGATAACCTTCTTTTCAACTCCTTGAAATTCTCTTCACATTCCTCCTTCCAGACAAACTTAACTCCTTTACGAGTCAACTTGGTGAGTGGATTAGATAATCGTGAAAAATCTTTCACTAAACGTCGATAATATCCAGCCAAACCAAGAAAACTTCGGATCTCAGTTACTGTTGTTGGTCTTGACCATCTTTCGATAACCTCTGTTTTTGCTGGATCCACAGATATCACCTCTTTTGAGATTATGAGACCCAAAAATGAATATTTATGAAGCCAAAATTCACACTTGGTAAATTTGGCATAAAGCTTCTCCTTTCTCAGGGTCTTCAGTATAATTCTCAAGTGATCTTCATGTTCTTCCTTGCTCTTTGAATAGAAATAAATATCGTCTATAAAGACTACCACAAATTGATCAAGGTAGTCTCTAAAGACTCTATTCATTAGATCCATGAAGATAGTAGGGGCATTAGTAAGACCAAATGGCATCACTATAAATTCAGAGTGTCCATAACTTGTATGGAAAACCGTCTTTGGTATATCCTCCCTTTTGACCCTTAATTGATGATACAGTGAATGAAGATCAATCTTGGAAAAGTATTGAGCTCCGCGTAGTTGGTCAAATAAGTCATCAATGCGTGGGAGAGGATATTTGTTCTTGATAGTGATCTTGTTAAGTTCTCGATAATCAATGAAGAGTCTCATTGATCAATCTTTCTTCTTAAGAAATAGAACAGGTCCTCCCCAAGGTGACGCACTAGGGCGTATGAATCCCTTATCAATATTATCTTGGATTTTATTCTTCAATTCTTGAAACTCAATTGTGGCCATTCTATAAGGTGTCTTTGAAATAGGCAAAGCACCCGGTACGAGTTCTATTGAAAACTCAACTTCACAATTTGGTGGAGGACCCGATAATTCCTCTATAAAGACATCATCAAACTCCCGTACAATGGGAATATTATTAATCATGAGTTTCTCACCAACCATTTGAGATAAATAACCTTAATTTAGTGGAATCAAGACCCATAAGGTAGAAGGAATATCCACTGGAAGGTTGTGTTCATCCTTGCATTGATAGACGATCATAGATTGATCTGGAATATGAAATGTGACTTCCCTTCTTTGGAAATTGATATGAGCTCTATATAAAGAAATCCAATCCAGGCCAAGAATCACATCAAATTCCACTATAGGAAGGATCACATGATTTGCAGGAAGCAATTTCCCACAAACTTCGATCGGGGAAGAATTATAAACTTTTGATGCGACTGTTGTTCCATTAGGTGTTGTCACAGCTAACTCAACATATAATTGTTGAGGTAATATGGTGATACCCATAGAAAATTCGTCACAAATAAAAGAGTGGGTGGATCCAGAATCAAATAAAACATTTTCTACATTAGAGTGGATGGTAAGTGTACCTTTCACCACATCGTTATCGTACTCCACATCGCTGATATAAATTGCATGTGACTTTCCTTTGTCTTTAGACTTAAGAGTTTATTGACGGCGACCATCATCATCAACCCTTGGATTAGGGCATTTATTGGCATAATGTCCCATCTCCTTGAACTTGAAACATTGAAGTGTAATAGGTTCATTCTGTGTATCCCTTCCTTTGTTTGCATCATTATACATCTTCTTCCCATCCTCACGGAATTCAAATGCCCGATGACCTTCCTTTCCACATTTGAAACATTTACTTGTCCCTTTAAGACAACTCCCTCCATGTTTCTTTCCACACTTTGAGAATAAGGGAAAGCTCATCTTCTTTTCAGTATGCTCTTTAGATTTTCCTTTGAATTCCATTTTCCTCTTCTTATCAAACCCATATGACTGATGGGTTACTCCAATCTCCATCTCAACTTTGAGATCACATCGAACGATTTCCTCGTAGCTATTGAAGTCCCTTATGTCTATGGCCCTTCGAAGACTTGGTTTTAAGCCACTAAATACTCGATCGATCTTACTTTCAAGTTGGATAATAATACCAGAAGCGTACACTGCAAGTCTTGTAAAATTTGCATCATAGGTACCAACAGATTCATCATCCTTTTGCTTCAGTTCAAGAAACTCCTTGTCCATCTTTGTTCGGAGAATACGAGGGAAGTACTTATTGAAAAATAAGTTCTTGAAATCGTCCCATTCCATGGACTCAATTTCATCCCTTTGCCTCGTATTCTTAATAAGATTCCACCATTGATCAGCATCACCTTCCAAATAATACACTGCTAAGATGACTTTATCATGCTCAGAACATTGAAGAACTGAAAATATCTTTTTAGTAGTACTAATCCATTGTTCAGCAACTAATGGATCAGTAGACCCACTAAATGAAGGTGGACGTTGTCTCGTGAAGGATTCAACAGAATGTTGCTCCTTCCTTTTCTCGTTTGGATGTCCTGTATGACTCATAGCTTGAGAAAGTTGTGTGAGCATGGCTACAATATTTTTCATTCCATAACCCATAACGTTTGGTTGCTCAGGGGGACAATCATTGCATTTCCCGTCACATTCCGCATTAACACGGTTTCTTCGGGTTCCAGCCATTGACTAAAACCAAGAAGAATAGTGTGGGCAACACTAATTATAATAGGAAAACCACATAATCAAGAATAAAATTTCACACTTAAGGTCTTATCATAGGTTATTCATGGCCATTTCTAAAATACAAATATTGTGTTCTATGCTTAGAATTATCCTTAGGGTTCTTACTAAGGATTTCATATCCTAATTTCCAAAGGTTGACTATACCTTTCCTATGATACCAAGTATAATGACCCATACTTTACATAAATTGTTAATACTTAAAAATTGAAGCATACTTATTAGAACATATAACAAAACCACGAAAGGACCTTATAGGTATAGTGTCTTTATAAACTGGGAAACATAAACAACTGGTTCATAAAGCGTCTACACTGTCTCCCATTTATTTCATCATATCTATAGTCCCTTTGGCATATCTTACTTAATAACCTTCTTCCTAACCTGGGGAAAGAAAACATACAAAAGGGTGAGCTCAAATGCTTAGTAAGGGTAAACAAAAGAAATATCAATCACATCATATTCATAAGAACATAACTTTTGGAAATCATAACCTGAAAAAGAGAGCATAATTTCATAAAATGGGATAAATCATAGTAGTGAAATGGAATCCCAATAATCATAACATAAAACATGAAACTTTTTGGCATACACACATAATCATAGAGAATCGTTTCTTATTAGTCAAGACTCATTGCCAAGACTATCATAGTGGACAAAGTCCATTTCTGAACCGAGTTAACTCCTCGTTTCAGTCCTGTTTCACAGAACCCGTATAACCTACCCTTCCAGCCATGTCTATCTCATGAGATATAAAATCATTACCCAATGCATTGGATGGATATATTGTTCCCACCCATCTCATAATGATACCATTCTTATGTGTGCCACGAAATCATAAACCATACATCATAACATAACCCATGTAATAAAAATGGGAATCTTAAACATCGTGACATCATAAAACAATTCATATTAGATAAAGAAATTCATAAAAATAACTCCATCACAACATAATCAAATCAATGTAATAATATGGATATAAACAGAACCCTATATTATTTTAGATGGAAAATAATTTTGATAAAACACTTGAACTCCATTCTTGAGGAAAATATCCTTTCAAATTAAAAAACTTTTTCCTTTCTTAACATGTCATCAAATTTTAAACTAAAAGAAGTTGATTAAAGATAAACTTGAAAACCTGTAAAGGAATCTTCTTGGAAATAATGTTTTAAAAATCCATTCATTCCGTATAAGTTAAAAAAACATTCTTCTCATACTTTTGTCGGAAAAGTCAAAAAGTACATCGTACGAAAAATGACAAAAGATTCCTTTCATATCTTTTACTAAAAACTCACCGAAGGGTAAAATTGTATTTAAACAATTGTAGGTGGATGGAAATAATGTTACATATTGAGGAAACATGGATGTGTATGATAAAATACACCCTAGTAAAATCCGAAGTATAAACAATCTCAAATAAAAATGAGATTGTGATATTTCCCTTACCTTAGGTCCGATTTGCTTCGTAAGTGTCCGAACCTCCTGTATAATGATTTAAATAATGTTATTGACTTATTACAGAATCATAATTATTGTTATGATATCATATATGGTCATATTCGTAGCTTATTATTAGTAATATTTCATTACTACTTGTTATTCGGGTGTTTATTACTTTTTGTTCTTATGCGTGTTTTGTCGAATAAATTCTTATTCTTCTCTTTAGGTTATAGATACCTCATTTACAGAATGGTATTAGTGTAATATATATCATATTAATTCATTCAATTAATTTATATAATCATTATTAAATGAATATCATGTTGAACGAGTCGCATCACATCGTGGCGACAGTATTCCGTACGTACGCACGAGTGATGATATCGTTCCTATGATTGTGGAATTGTATTGGAGTGTATTTATACTATATAAGAATAAATATAACTTTATAATAGTCATATATAGGCATTATTTACACCATTATACCCATTCAAGTAAGGTGGTCATGGAAAATAGATTACACCACGGCGTGGAGACGGTATTCCGTACATACGCACGCGCAGTGATTTCTTTTTCCGTAGGATGGATAGACGGCGAAATAGTGTTGTTTCATACATATAATAACATATCAGTATATGAGTGATACTGATGTTATTAATTCATAATGAAACAACTAAATAATAATAAGTGGAAGAAGAAATAAATATCAAAGAATCGGTAACGGACATTACCTCTTCTTTGAAGTGCTTCTTTGAGACCTCCTTTTAGGGCACTAAAATAGGTCTTTGAAGAAGACCAGAACCTCTAGGATGTTTCTATGGAAGTGGAGAGGAGAAATTGGCAGGGGTTGGCCGAGATTGAAGGCTCAATGTGGTGTGAGGAAGAGGGGGAGGAGGAGCCCTTTTATAAGGGAGGAGAGGGGCACCTTTGGAATAACTAAAAATATTATTTTATTATAAAGTCAAGTTCGGTTTTAAATAGCTCCAAATTGATTTATTTATAATATATGGTTGGTATGGGTCTAAATAATATCATCCAATATAATTTAGACAAGTTTAGGTTCCTATTTTAACCTTATCATTTAGATTTAACATTATGTTAAATAATTTTACTTTTACCGTGTCTTCTTGTGTTCTTACACTATAAGGTTAATAAAATTTATATAACAAGCCAAACGAACCCCAAGTTGTTTATTATTAAATATATATAACCTTATCTAAGTCATTTTACCGAACCTTATATTTTTAGAAAAAAATAACAATTAATAATATAATATTTGTTTTAAAAACTATTATATGTCAATTTTGACACTATTAAGTAATTATTTTTTGTGAAAATCATAACCGAATTATTGGTTCAAAAAAAGTTACTTAAATCAATACTAACATGTCATATTAACCTATAAAATTAGTTTAATTCATAAAAAGTCTCAAATTACATTTATTTGGGTATTTATGACATCAATTATGTCAATATTTCATTAATAAGATAATTACTGCATCATCATTGTGTCATAAATAAATTTAACTATTTAATGTCTAAAAATTACAAATAAAATACCATTATTTATGAAATCGTATTATCTTTCTAATGAATATTTATAGTCATATTTATCTTATGTATAACCCCATATTAGAAATTATTTACTTATGAAACTTTGATTTTAACTATTTTAACCCTTCTTTAAATAAATTAATAATAAATGTCCTAATCAAATCCAAGTGGGCCTAAATGGTCATATTTTATTCTTAAGGTTGTTTTTGGTCGAATTAAACTTGTCCAATAGAATTACGACATGTGTTAGGGTAATAATAATATCATTTTTACCCTTAATTACCGTATTTACTTTTAACCGTGGTAAAAAAAGTAAAAAGTTACTATTCACCAA
Organism: Viscum album; assembly: GCA_963277665.1. Taxonomy (NCBI): domain Eukaryota; kingdom Viridiplantae; phylum Streptophyta; class Magnoliopsida; order Santalales; family Viscaceae; genus Viscum; species Viscum album. The sequence continues at coordinate 97,185,940 of OY728128.1, read as the reverse complement.
AAAATTATTTTCATCTCATTGAACCAAATTTTACATACTGACATCAACCGTGTCTCTCGGATTTTCTAAATTCCACTCACAAAAGCGGTAAAATTCAGTTTTATGAAAAATTCAGTTTTTTAACTACCACTTAGTGGTTTCACTATTCATCAAAAATTTAAAGTTTTCAGAAAAATACCAAAATTTCACCCTATGCTAATTTCGATATTCTGAATCCAAAAATGAAGTCCATTTTGAAAAATAAAATTTATAAACTTTCAAAAAGTGGTTATTACTATTCATAACGGCTAGTTTTAATAATATTTTAATAGCATATCATTGTTTAGTGAAACTCGGTATTGCGTACGACACAAGCTATCAAGGAAGGCCGCGGTTGCGCGTAAAGCAAGCAAAGCCAGTGTTAGTGAAAGATTCTTTTGATGATTTATATAACATAAAAACAAAATATTTCACATAAAAGTCTCGGGTATTACAAGTAGAATATACATGAATAAGAATATTTTTATTATGAACAAGTGTATGGTTTTAATTTATCAATCTTACATTTTCTAACACACATCGTTTAATGTTTTATATTTTAGTATATACACAAATAGAAATCCAGTTAAAAGGAATGATTAATATTTAGTTTAAAAAACTATAATACAATGACTAAATTTTTTTCCATCATTTCATAGTTTTCATTTAAGTGTTGACATATAAATGACATTATTTTATGTGAATGTTATGAACAAATATCATTTAATGTTTAAATGAAATCATTTTATTTGCATTCATTCATAATTATATATGGTCATTATCTATGTTATAGGTGGAATTTTATTTATTTTTATTCAAGTGCGTGAAAATTTTATAATGAATTTTATTTGTATCTTTTAAATAAGAATAGAAATTCATGAGCATGGGTTTTCCCTAAAGATGATTTTTAGAAACTCTAAAAAAAGGATGATTACATGTTATGGGAAATGATAATTTATTTTTAAGAAAATGATTTAATGCATGAATTTTATAGAAATGTTCTAAAAAGGTATTTGTAAATTGATTTTTTAAACCAAATACTAGGAATTTTATCTTCACACTATAAATTATAATCAACTTTATAGGTTTAACAGTCATGCTGCATCGGAAATCTATTATAGATGAAAAATTATGATGAATTAATTCTTTCAATTTGTGTATTTTTTTGAAATATAATTCATGTATCTAATTTTCCAGAACCTAGAGTAGTAAGAGGTCCTCTTTTTTTAATAAATATTGCATATTTTTTCAAGTTACTTTTATAAAAAATAAACATCATTTATAATGGATGAGTCCCATTTCTCAGGATCGGGTTTTTATAAATTGTTATAGGGGAGCTATCTAGATAATTTTGTAAAATTAGACCAAATTGAAAAAATGCATCATGTGTTAAATTATTTTCCCTCTATGTACGAACAAATTACAGGGACACAACTCATTTTAGGGAGAGAATGTAACACCCAAGAAATAAAAACATAATTTTATTTTAAATGTATTTATTTTGTCTATTATTTTAAATAAATATTTATAATTAAGACATTTATGAAACTAAATTATTATTTTAATCAAAAGAAGTTATTATACAAAATATTATTTTCATGACTTATTATTTTCTTTAAATAAAAGTATTTTTTTAATTAGTTAAAATGTATTCATTATTTAAAATAATTGTTTAATATGTAATGATTTTAATATATTATTATTATATTCAATATTTGTTTTTACTTGGTATTAATTTATTTAAATGTGTATTTTGAAATAAATATATCTTTTCTCAATATTTTATAGATAATAGTAATAAAAATATTAAAAAAATTAATGGTAAAACATTATTTTATATTAAAACTATTGTTGTCATAACATATTTTATAAATATACTATTATTTTTTGTTTAATAATCATTATAAATTATAAGTATATATAATAATTTTAATATCAAAAAATTCACATTGTATATATATATATTAAAGAATGTTCTATTTGAATTATTCTTATTTAAAAAATAAATTATACATATATGCTAAAATAATATATATATATATATATATATTAATTTTATATTTTTTTATATTTTTTTATAAAAAGGCATGTTGTGGTTATGAAAAGAGGAAAAAAACTAAATTGATGTAGGTTATAAAAAAAAGTTTGAATCATGTAAAAAAATGAAGAATCATATGATTTTAAAAAAATACATAAAAAAGAGGTGTGTCTTACAGAAATAGGGAATCTTAATTGAGGGGGGATGGTTGATGACCCATGGAAGGTGAGAAAAATGATAAGTTTAATATATTATTATAACTATATTGATTAGATGGATTTGAAAAAAAATAAGAAATTATTGTTGACCTGTGGTTATGGGGTTTTTTCATGTATTGTTTGAAATAAATAAAAAAATTAAAAAAATAAACTTCTTTGAGAAGATTTAGAAACTTGTTTTTTGTATAAATATATGGGACTTAGGGAGAACCCCTCCTCTAGGGATAGAAGATCTGATCCCAAAACCAATCAATTGGTTCAAGTTCTTAGGAAGACAAAAATACCCCCCCACATCAGTTTCCTCTAATGTGTAACAGTTCTATTTATTTTGGATTAATTACATTTAAATGAAATTCAAATAAACACACACACATATATAATTATGTAAGATCATATCTTTATAATTAAAATCATATAAGATAGATTTTCTTGATTTAAACTATATGTTTTATAATATCTTATCGTTATATAGGTGCAATTTTATGATCCTATTACAAATATTTTCATATATATGTATATGTACATTAGTATATACACATATATGGCATAATATTTTCTATATAAATATATATAGGTTAAGTGTTTATGATATGTTAAACCCTTTTTCTAAAAATTCTATAAAACTGAGAAAGGATTAGTTTTCAAATTGATGATTCAAGGGTGATGAATATATATATATATATAAGTATATATATATTTATATACATGAAAATATACATATATATAAAAACCCTTTTCAGTATAAGTACATATAAGAGGGTTGTTTTTTTCAAATAAAAGTTTCTAAAACCTAAAAATGCAAGGGATTAATGTGTTCCAATCACATAAAAATAAACACATATGTGTACATATATATTTATATAAATTTTTATATAAACAAATATATGAATATAAATATGAACACCATAAGTATAGTTATTCATTATAATATATTTTAATGTTAGATGTTGGGTTTAACACCAATAGAACTTCGGTTTAATGTTCTATATAAGTTCAAAATCCTTTATACATCAAGTGTACAAATTTTCATGTGAAAAATAGTATCATTTTATGTGCACATGCTATCATTTCATGTGAAAAAATTCATTCCCCCCTCATGGAATGCCATGAATAGTTAGTTATAGAGAACGTCTAATTTATATATTTAATTCCCGGAATTTTAGAGAGCATGTATGCATTTATTTCATTAAAATTATTATTTTTGCATTGAAAATAGAGACAATTATTTAAAGTATTGTATTAATCATTCTATGATATTATATTGATTAATAATTAAACTTTTCAATGTAAAATGGGACACTATGGATGGTTTTAAGATTATGCACCTCTAGATTTTATCAACGAATTTATTTTCACTAATGATTGAGATTCAAATAAACCAAACTGGTATGGGACACTTATATTTAAAAGAATATTTTTATTAGACATATGAAGAATACATTGGACATATTAATTGATGGGTGATGCTCGCTATATCCTCTCGGTCTACCGGTGGGTTTCATGAGAAAAACAAGAGTCTTAGAGAGAGGTATTGAAATTATGATTATATATGGTCTTGGCACAGGGCCTTTACATTGTAGTTATGATATCAGAAATTATTCCTTTCCTCATTTTTAGATTATTATTTTACCATCCATGTGATTATTCGACTAGTTGAATATCGTTTGTCAAGAATCATTCCCTTATGAACATGTGTACGGTTTTAATTAATCAGTCTTACATTTTGAAATTCCCATAGTTTAATGTTTTATATTTAAGTATATACTTATATATATATATATATATATATTCATTTATAAATAAGGATTAATATATAATTTTACATTCAATAAAACAATGGTTATAAAATTATCTATCAATTCATGGTTTTAATTTAATTGTTGAATGATAAATGACATCATTTTATGTGCAAATTCTGAATAATTATTATTTCATGTGTATATTTGTATCATCACCCCTAGCATGTCATAAATATTTAGGTTTGTTACTTATCTCTCTTATAGGTGTAATTTCATCCATTCTTATTCTAGTTTGTTCTTATTTTATAATGAATTATATTTATAGCTTTTAAATAATAATTGAAATTCTTGAGAATGGGTTTTTCCTAAATATGATTTTCAGTAACTCTCAAAACATATGATGATATGTTATGAGAACTATTAATTTCTTTTTTACAAATTTTTAAAGAATTTATTTTAAAGTATGTTTCAAAAAATAATATATTAATTATTCCGTTTTAAAACCTATTTCTAGTAATTTATACTCACCCTACTAATTATAATAACATTTATAGGTTTAGAAAACATTCTATATTGAAACTCTATTGTTCAAGAAATACACTAATGAATCATTGTTTTCAATATATGTATTTTGATTAAATGAATGTCTGTGTCAAATTTTTGAAAACCTAGACTTGTAAATGGTCCTCTATTGAAATAAATGTTGCGTAATTGTTCAAGTATATTTTATAAAAAAATTTATTAACATTTATAATGGATGAGTTCAATTTCTTGGGATCATGTCATTATAATTAGTATTATATGAACTATCATGATAATTTTGGAAAGTTAGAAAAAGTTTAAAAATTCCACGCGTGTAATGTTATTTTCCCTCTATATACGAAGGAATTTCGGGGACACAATTCAATTAATGGAAGGGGGAATGTAACACAACAATAGATGAAAAACTACTTTTATATTAAATATATTTATTTGGGTTATTATTTAAAATAATTGTTTTTAATTAATTTTAATATGAATCTAAAATATTTTTTAATCAAAATAACATATTATTCAACATAATATTTTCTTGAATTATTATTTTCGTTAAATAAATGTATTTTTTCAAAAATTTAAAATATATTATTTAATCAAAATAATGTTTTAATATATAATTTTCTTAATAAATTATTATGATACAAAATATATTTTATTTTGGGGCATTAAATTAATTAACCATTTATTTTGAAAAAAATATAACCTGTTTCAATATCTTAATGATAATAATAAAAATAATCGTAATAATAATTAAGGGTAAAACTTTTTTTATATGAAAACTATTATTTTTCTTATATACTAAAAAATCAATTAAAATATATTATGTTTTTTTATATATTTTATAAATTATAAATATATTTATTAATTTTTTAATAAAAAATGCACATTATATATATAGCTTAAAATATATTTGATTTCAATTATTGATATTAAAAAAATTGAATTGTATATATATATATAGATCTTAGACTAATTTATATATATATATAAGTGAATACCATTTTTCATTTTATATTTTTATAAAAAGGTGTGTTGGTGTTCTCATAAGAGGAAAAAAATGAAATTGATTTAGAATTAAAAAAGAGAGTGTGAAACATGTCGACAAAGAGAGAATAAAATTATTTTTAAAAAATACATATAAAATAGGGGTGTCTTTTAGGAAGGTGGAATCGTGATTGGGGTGGGGGGGATGATATATGACCTATGGAAGGTGAGAAAAAATTATAAATTTAATATTTTATTATAATTATATTGATTCTATGGAATTGAAAAAAAATTAGAAATCAATGATAGAACTGTTGTTTTGTGGATTTTTTCCTAGTTCGTTTAAAAAAATATAAAATTGGAATTAACTTAGATTCTTTGAGAATCTTAAGACACATGTTTTTTATTTATATATAAGGGACATAGGGATGACCCCTTCTCCATGGATAAAAGAAGTGATTAAAAAACCTATTTTTGGTTCATGTTATTAACTAGGTAGAGGTTTTCCGCCACACATCAGTTTCCTATAAATTGTAAGGGTTCTACTTATTTTTGTTTAATTACTTTGAAAAGAAACACACACACACACACACATATATATTTATATTTAATTATGTTATATTATATCATTCCAATTCAAATCGATTTTATGATAGATTTTCTTGACTTAAAGGATCAATTATCTAAAATCTTGTCATTATAACTGTGTAATCTTATGATTATTTTATAATTATTTTCAATTATATTTGTTTATACATGCATATATACACATATATAGCTTATTAATTTCAATATATATATATATATATATATATTTGATAAGGGTTTCTTATGCCTTATACATTATTTCTAAATCTTACCTGAATATAGGAAATCCATTGTTTTCAAATTGATTATTCAAGGGTGATATATATATATATATATATATATAAGTATATATGTGTGTGTGTATATACATGAAAATATACCCATATATAACAACCATTTCTGTATAAGTATATATATCTGGGTTGTTGTCAAGACCCATCCCCCGGGGCCTGTGCCGTGACTACCAAAAGCCCACCATCCATAGGCCAGGGGCTGATGACTAGCACCAGAATGGAATATCCACAAAATAGGAAGGCACCAACTTTAAACCTATACAAAAACACATATAAGAATGTAAAATGTTGCAACCATGAAGTAAACTGCTATATCAAAGAGTGGTTAAAGTGAAGGGGGCCTGAATACAAGCCCAACTAGAAAAAGTAAAAGTACAACTAAAAAGTACAAATCAGCTGAAAAGTGAAGGGATGCTCCTAGATCATCCCCCACGAATCCTACCAGAAGGGTAGGAATAACTCATGATCAGTAGTCCCTACTTCACATCACGCCAAATGGTGCACCTATGAGTACCGTCCAATCTTGGCTCCCGTATCCTTGATCAATCTTGTACGTCATCTGCACAAGATAAAACATGGTGCGGGCAAAGCCCTTGAACTGGTGAGTATAAAAATACTCAGTAGGGACCTTGAGACACCGTAGGTCTCTTAAAGTTATGCAAAAGAAAAACCACAAATAAAGACATCAACTCCACTTATGTATATTCCCATACATATACCTATGTTATCAAAATATACTCATCTCATTTGTAAGGGAAATATACCAAAAAGGTAACACATCGAAAGTTGAAGTACCAAATAGGTAACACCATGAAGATAGAAGTACCACACAAGTGAAATAGTTAGTTCAAATCGATTCTCAGCTCAAACCATGTATTAGTGATGTAAAGAAGTACATATGATTCATCGCGAAGCTAAATAATCGTATTCTGTCAAGAGCAAATGCTTCGGACCATACAGAGTATAAAAAACATAGGATCAATATGTAACTAACCCCTACTGACCCACCCAGGATCTGACCCAAACAGGATCGATAGTTAACTAACCCCCAAAACGACCCACACAGGATCTGACCTACTCATGATCGGTATGCGCTGACCCACATAGGATCGCTGAGTGCTGACCCACACAAGATCTGACCGATATAGGATCAATATGCACTTACCCACATAGGATCACAGAGAACTGGACAACATAGGATCTGAACCACACTGGAACTGTTCTGACTCACACAGGATTGCTCACTACAAACCTCTGTATGATTTGTCTCTAACCTCCGCCTCACTGCCATCCACTGGATTCCTTACACCTGGTGCGCTCGTGTTCCGTATAATCTTCCCCTTGAGATATCAGTCTTACCTTGATCTCCACTATTCTCTAAAAAGGTGTAACCCAAAGGACCGCCATGTTGTAAGGGTTCCAGCGTGATGAACGGTGCTTCAATCGAACGACCAGTCTGGGATTTATAAGAATTTTAGCTCTGGGACCCGATGGGATTCGGGATAGATCCATCCCAGTCATACTCCAACTATCTCCAAATCTCATGTGGTGTGTTCCCAAAAGGGCCTTCACGATCCAAGGATCCCAATTCCACAGATAGTTTGTCAAACGGATGTCAGGTATTCATGGTTTGGCCCTTTATGTGTTTCTGGGATCGGTGGGGCCTAGGTCGAGTCCATCCTGATCGGACCGACCTGGCCCGACTCGGTCTCGGGCGGGGCTATGGTGGGCTCAACCCATTGGGATGAGGTCTGGACCAGCCCACAAGGGGGTGTCCCACAAAGACGGCCCACAAGGGTGGCCTTACCCACAAAGGGTGTCCCTTAAGGGGGCGGCCCGACCGCATAAGATGCAGCAAGGAAGGGGAAGCCTGGCCCCATAAGGCATGGTCCGTAAGGGGGAATCTCCACCCATGTAGGGAGCGGCCCACACGGGGGTGGGCAGTCATTTCCTGCCTGAGCTGTCAAGGGGGGTGGGGTGTGACCCTCGGTCTCCTGAACATTTGAATGACCTGGATTCCATCAAATTTGTGAAGCATTGATGCAACGTGGGTACCTCTCAGTCAGGACGGATCCTGCCAGAGGTGCAAGTTCTACCTCCGATGAGTCTTTGGCCATGGATTCTGCTATCCAGTGGCACGCTGGTCGAACCATCTCCCCTTCTGCGGTCGGCCGTTGTGCCGACCGCCTCCTCTGTCCATCGCGGCTGACAAGTCGCGACCCCCCACTCACCAGGGGCATGCGATGGCGCACCACAATTCCTCCACGGTTGGCCGGTGCTGACCATTCTGTTGACCACCAAAGCATTATGCCACGAACTCCCCTTAGGGCGTGCATCAGTGAACACCTTTTATGTAGCTAGTCGGCGTTGCTGTGCTGGAGGTATTCCATAGAAAACTCAAGGGTTTAGTAAAGGAGCAAAGGATTCGGGCTAGGTTCGTTAGGCCCACACCCTACGCATTATCTCATAACATGAGTAAGGACAAGGGTTAAATAAATGAACATGAAATAAATGAGAATCAAAACCCCTACCTCGTAACCACGTTATAGAGTGTCTACTCTTGAAGGTGGATCAGTGATCATCCTTCCCACCATAGGTTTCCAATGATGCCACTTGCATGTCATTCTTCAGTACATGGTTTTTGTGTTTCTTGTAATAGCTCTCCAGAACTAGCTCCTTCTTCCAAGGGATTTGTCTCTCGATACTCCTTCAGTACATCGTTGCTTGATGATGTTGTGCTGAAATGTCTCCCCACGCTCCATATAATTTGGAGAGTGGGAGAATAAGTAACGATGTTGGGAATTAATGGGGCTCATTAATTATGAAGCTTCCTAATTTCCCCAACATTGATGTTACTTAGATTGAAGGGTAACGCCATTTAATGGCTTAACACATCGCTTAGTCCCACATTTCTCTTTTCTGTTAGAAGATATGAAAGAAAATAAAATAATAAATTTATTTTATTTTATTTCTTTTAAAAAGTCCCAAAACATAACTTTTTCCTCAGACCTACTACGATCCATGTAAAGTCTCCCTTATGTTAATATTGGCATTGTGAATTCAACAGTGCCTTCATATTTTTAATCTGAGCACCAATTCAAAAGTTATAAAACACCACTCATGCATTTATTGAATGTACCTTAAAAAAGTTCTAGAATTCATTCTTGGAACACCAGGCCTCAGAATCACGCGCCATTAATTTTCACACACTTGTAAAAAGGCCATATAATTTTAAAAAGTTACATAGAAAAACAAGTCTTTACATTTTCCCCAGCTTAAGGATTTTAATCCCCAAAATTCAGAACATAGAATATTGAAAAAATGGGGGTAGTGAGCACAAATCTGGGTCTCTCGCTCTAATGTTCTCTCTTGGAGGTTCCCATGCAACCAGTGAACGCACAACAGAGGTATCGATCTCCCACGAAGGACTCACTTATGTCATTCCTTGATCTCTACTGGAACCTCCGCAAATGTCTCCCCATCATCAACGTCTCGCTCGTTGTGGTCAATGATGTGAGATGGGTCATGCATGTATCTCCCCAGCTAGGATACATGGAAGACATCGTGCACCCTCTTCAACTGTGGTGGAAGTGAAAATTGTTACACCACCTCACCTATCCTCTGAAGTATCAGAAATGGTCCAATAAACATCGGTCATAACTTGTCGCCTCAACCAAATTTCTATAGTCCATATCAAGGAGAGACTCATAAGAAATCTGGTCCCCCTCTTGGAACCCCAAAGGTCTCTGTCTCCTTTCAGCATAAGATTTATGTCTGCTCTATGCAGTCTACATCTGATTCTAGATGATCTGAACCTTCTCAGTGGTAGCCCGTAACATCTTAGGTCCCATAAGTGCTGAATCCCCTGGGTCTATCCACCATAGAAGTGATATGCATGGTTGACTGTATAGGGCCTAAAATGGTTCCATTCCAATGGTGGAGTGATAACTGTTGTTGTATGTGAGCACCATCAAAGGCAAGTGATCCTCCCAACTATGACCAAACTCTTGGACTCAAGAACGAAGCATATCCACCAGCGTCAGAATGGTCCACTCTCTCTGACCATCTATCTAAGGATGATAGGTGCTGCTCAAATGTAGCTGAGTTCCAAACGCTTCCTATAATACCTTCCACAAACAGGGTGTATAATGTATGTCACAGTTAGATATGATCATCGATGGAACCACATGAAGTCGTAAAATATCTTTTATGTAGAGGCATCACAATATATCTACGGATCCCTTCTCTCAAATGGTTATGAAGTAGACTGACTTGGTTAGCAGGTCAGTGATCACTCAGATGCAATCATGTCCCCTTGACATATGTGGAATCCCTATTACAAATTCCTTGTAGATCCCATACCACTTCCACTACGGCACCTCTAGTGGTTTTGCTAATCCTGCTGGTACCTGATGATTGGACTTCATCAGCTGACAAGTGAGGTATCGTGAAACAAACCCTACCACTATTTTCATCATCCCTAGGTAGTGGTGTTGATTTCAGAGTCATTGGTACATCTTATCCACACTAGGATATACCTCTAGAGGAGAAAAATGGAACTCCCTCAACACCTCCTCATGTAGTGCCACCAGTAACATGGTACACCCTCTAAAGAGGATGATGTGCTCAGCACCTTCAGAAAATATGTTAGGTGCCTATCCTGAGGATATCAGAGAACATCAAGCCTCATAGCCAATGTCCTCAATCTAGGCCTACCTGAATCACTGAAGGAGTGGGGGAGTGAATGTCATTGACTGGAAGTAAGATGCTCCTTCTCTATCCATAAAGGATATCTACATCACAGGTAGCTGCTTTGTCGCCTCACTCAGTAATTGCAAAACAGACCTCCTGCTGAGTGCATCTGGAACCATGTTTCCCTTCCCAGGAGTATAGACTATCTCAATGTCATAGTACTAGTGGATCTCTATCCATCTTCGATGTCTCAGGTTCAGGTCCATCTGAGAGAATATATACTTGAGACTCTTGTGATCAGAGTAAATAGTAAATCATTCACCCATAATGTAATGTTGCCAAATCTTCAAGGTGAAGACACTAATGCTAACTCCATGTCAAGGGTATCATAGTTCTGCTCATTTTTACTTAGATATCGTGATCCGTAGGTGATCACTACTCACTCCTACATTAGGAAACACCCATGTCTCATCCCTGATGTGTCGTAGTAGACTACATACCCAATGCCATTTTTTGGGATACTTGAGATGGGGGAACTCATCAGTCTCTACCTCCTCTCCTGAAAAAATTGTTGGCATATCTCCTTCCATAATAAGGAGAGTCCCATATATTTCAATGCTGAAAAGGGTGCCACAAATCTAGAAAAGTTCGGCACAAATTCTCAGTAGAATCCAACCAACCCCAGAAAACTCTGCACCTTGGTCACACTCTAGGGTGGAACCGAAGCCAGTACATCCTCTATCATTGCTGAATCTACTAGGACTCCAGCCTCCGAGATAACGTTTCTTAGAAAGTGAACCTGTCGTATCCAGAACTGCCACTTCGAGAGATTACTATAAAGATGGTGCTCTCAGATTGTATCCTGAACTATCTGCAAATGATAGGCATGCTCCTCCTCTATCATTTAGTATTTCAAGATGACATCGTTGAAAACCACCACAAAGTGATCGAGGTATGGAAAAAAGAACCTATGGATGAGTCCGATGAACAATGTTGGTGCATTGGTCACACCGAATGGCATAACCAAGAACTCATAGTGGCTATACTGACATCTGAAGGTTGTCTTCTGTACATATTCATCTCGTACCCTGAGGTGATGATCGCCAGATCTGAGGAATATCTTTGAAAACTAATGAAATATCTTCAGATGATCGAAGATATCATCAATCCTTAGAAGTGGATACTTGTTCTTCATGTTCACTAGGTTCAGGAGTCGATAGTCTACACAGAGTCTCGAACTCCCATTTTCCTTCATGGTGAACAAAATTGGGGATACCTATGGAGAAACACTAGGCCATATGAACCCCTTCCTCTATAAGTCCTCCACCTATACCTGTAACTCACGGTGCTCCACAAAAGCCATTTGATATGATGGTGTAGATATTGGTGTCATCCAGGGTACTGGTCGATGTAAAATTCTACCTCTCTGTGTAGAGGTAGTCTAGGAACATCATCACAAAAGACATCGACATACTGGTCCACCACTACATTATAGTTTAGAATCTCAAAATCGATTGATCTGAGGGTAATGCTAGAAAATTGATATGTGATCAGCTACACGCTCCTCTGGGAAAGTACATCCTGTGCTTCAATGGTTCCCTTCTAACTGGTGAAGGAAAACCTAGTCCCATCTGTGCGAACACACCACACTTTGCGCCTAATACAGTCAATATGAGCATGGAATGTGGGTAACTAGACCATACACAATATGACGTCGTAAGGCTTTGATGTCGCAACTAGGAGATACCAGTTGATGAACTCACCTCCTAGAGTATACTGACATTGCAGTCACTAGTTTCAAATCATCGAATCTTCTCCCATAAGAGTCTCTAGCTGTAAGGATCGAACCAACAACTCCACCGAAATTTCCATGCTCTGAACGAGGGCCATTGAAATAAATGACGGACTAGAAATTGTTCCTATAAGTAATATAGCTATGTTGGAGTAGAAGGAAATTGTAATTCTAATCATCTCCAGAGTGGCGTGGTAGTAGGGCTCAAGTACCTGTAGCTGAGGTCGTCCCGATCCACCTGTTCCCTCTGGACGGGGTGGACCACCTGGGGGTGGTGGTGGTATAACATTGTATCACTAACCACCACCATCTGCATGGAAAACTCCCCTGCCATGTCTTTATACTACCTATGGATCTACTAGATTGAATATATGCCTTTGCATTGGCAGTCCCTCGACCATCTACTTGTCATCCGTATGGCGGGTTGGGTAGTCGCGAGCCATGTGACCATGCCAGCCACACATGTAGAAATTCCTGTACCTCGCCTAACCTCCTCTACCATGCTATCCCCACACCTCCAACCCTACATCTTGGGGCCGTCCACTAGAAGGTCTTGTCTTCTTGGACCTCTCAGTCATCTAAGTACTACCAGCCGCATATGACTCTGCTATGTGTCCCTTAGTGGTGTATCTCACTATCGGTGTCTGCTCAACAAAGAAACATTCCTCCAAAAGTGCTCTATCTATTACCACAGCTTTCATTGGCATGCTGAACAATATCATCAATGCTCTGATATCCCTTCGAAGACCTTGCTCAAATGTCTGGGCCCTGAAAAAGGGTCTCATACCATGTTGGTGGAGTAGTGGGAAAGGTCAGTGAACCTCGCTGAATACTGGGCCACTGTCATGCTGCACTACTGTAAGTGCATCATCTCTTGTATACACAAAGTGCTTATGGTCGTTGGGAAGAACTCTACCATGAAAAGGCTCTTGAAGTCTACCAAGATGAGGGTCACTTAGTTGTGTATCTATAGCATCAAGCTCCACCATCTCCCTATCGCTGCATGAAAAAGGTTGGCTGCTAGGATAACCATAAGGGCAGCTGATGTCCCAACCAAGCGGAAAACTCTAACTACAACATCCAGCTAGTCCTCAACCGCCTGTTGGTCCATTATACCTCCGAGCCTAGAAGGCATTTTCTACTATAACTTGCGCAACATGCTCAGTTGGCGTGCACCCTCTACTGGTGGGGCTGGTGGAAATGGAATACCAATGGGTAGTGGTGATGCTGGTACACCACATCAAGGTGATAACACCATAAGAGGACCCTACACCAAGGCCTCATCGCTCGGTGGGCCATTATCACGTATTCTCTCAGTAATCCTGGCTTGTTTTCTATGTGGAAGCATCTTAAAATAAGACAGGTGTTCCATGGTCAATATGATATTCCTAGTGATCCGACTCAAAAACATCAATACAAAAGCTCTTAAAAACATACACAATCAATGATTCTGTGTACTGAGTCAGAAGTCAAAATTCTGAGTCTTGGTGTATGGATACGTCTGCCGCCACACCAACACTGGATTCCCCAAACTGAAAACCACACTCATAAAAATTAACACTATTGCCACAGTGAAAATATTAGAGTCCTAATTCATTAGTAGAACCGAGACCTCTGATACCACATTGCCAAGACATGTATCCTGGGGCCCGTGTAGTGACTACCCCAGGAGCGCCTTCCATAAGCCAAGGGCTAGTGACTAGAACCAGAATGTCCTATCCCCAAAATAGGAATGAATTTCCATAAACCTCTACAAACAAATAGAGAAGAATGCTATAAGATGAAACCATGAAGTAAACTGCTATATAAAGAGTGTTGAAAGTGAAGGGGGCCTGAATACAAGCCCAATTGCAAAAAATAAAAGTACTACTAAAAAGTACTAAACAACTAAATAGTGAAAGGTAACTCCGGGATCATCCACCACAGATCCTACCTGAAGGTTAGGTACTACTCACGATCATCAGTCCTTGCATCACATTATGCTCAACGGTCCACCATCAAGTACCATCCTATCCTAGCTCAATCAACCTTGATAAGTGTTGTACATCGTCTACACAAGACACAACAACGTGCGGGTGATGCCCATGAAAGGATGAGTATTTCAATACCTAGTAGGGACCCTGAGACCCCGTAATTATCTTAAGTTCAACAAAGGAAAATCCTCGATGTAAGGAATAAACTATACATAGATATATTCCCATACATATACCTAAGATATAAATATATGCTCATCTCATACATAAGGAAATATACCAAAAAGGTAACACCATGAAGGTAGAAGTACCACACAGGTAACAACATGAAGATAGAAGAACTACACAGGTAAAAGGCTTAGTTAAAACATAGTCTCAGTTCAGTCCAGGTATTAGGGAAGTAATGAAGTACATATGATTAATCATGTTTCTAGATCATCTTATTCTCTCATAAGGCACTGCTTCTAACCATACAGAGTCTGACCCACACAGGATCGACAGGTAACTAACCACCACTGACCCACATATGATCTGAACCACAAAGGATCTGTATGCATTTACCCACACATGATTGCTGAGCGGTGACCCACATAGGATCTGACCCATACAGGATTGGTGCGGACCCACGTAGGATCTCTTGGTACTAACTACTGTATGATCTGTCTCCATCCTCCACCTCTATACCAGCCACTAGATTCATCATACCCAGTGTGCTCAAGTTCTATAGAATCTGCCCCTTGAGATATCTGTTATACTGTAACCAACAAAAAGCACCACAATAGTGTAATGCAAATGACCTCCATGTCATATGGTTTCCAACGCGATATATTGTGCGTCAATTAGATGCACAGTCTGTGAGTTATAAGAATTTTAGCTCCCGAGGACCGGTTGGATTTGTGTTTGATCCAATACCACCATACAACATCACTCTACAAAACTCAAGTGGAGTGTACCAAAAGGTCTATCACGATCCAAAGATCCCAATGCCACATACGGTTCGGGAAACAGATGTCTGATTCTCAAGATATCACCACTTATGTTTTTCTAGGCCCGGTGGGGCTCGGGTCATACCCAACCCAGTCGGATCGACCAAGCCTGTCCGGGCCTGCAAGGGGGAGGCCCACAAAGGTGACCCTCAAGGGATACCTGGACTGAAAAGGGTGCCCCACAAAGGGTGGCCCATAGGGGAGGCCTGTAATGGGTGGCCTGACTGCGTGAGGTTTGGCTTGCAAAGGGCGGCCCAAAAGGGGGCGGCCAGGCTGCATAAGGCATATCCCACAAGGGGTGGTCAGGCCACGTAAAGTGCGACCCCCCCAGGGGGCGGACCAACTTGCATAGGGAACATCCCGCAAGGGTGCGGCCCGGCTGTTGCCCGCCAGAGTTGGTGGGGGGGGGGGTGTGACACTCAGTCTCCCGAAATACTGAATGGCATGGAGGCTGATCGGTTTTTGAAGTTGCAGCGCCATGTTAGGACCACCCGGTCACCACAGATCTTGCTGGAGGTGCAGGTTCTGCCTCTATCGTGGCTTCGGCTGGGGCTTCTACTCACTGGTAGTGTGCTCATTGTGTCTCCTCTCCCACTTTCTGACAGCACACAGGTCGCACTGTTACCCCTTCCGTGGATAGCTGATGTGATGAACACCTCCTCCATCTGAAATAGCTCACCAGCCGTGGCCCCCAGATCCCTAGGGCGGGGGATGGGGTGTCAAAATTTCTCTACGACTACAGCCGTCCTATGTTTCAACTGTTCCGATGACCGTCGTGGGTTTGTTCCACAGTCTCCTCTTTCGGCGTGTGTTAGTGCACAACTTCTTTATAGTCAGTCAGTGTTGCTGCACTGGTGGTATTCCACAGAGAACGCAATGGTGTAGCAAAGTAGCGGAGGGTCCGAACCGGGTTCAATAAGCCCACACCCTCCATTTTTTCTCTTAACATGAGGTAGGAAAAGGGTTCAATAAATTAACATGAGATAAACGAGAATCAAAACCCCAACTCGTAAACCTGTTGGAGAACATCAACGCTTCAAGGTGGATCGACGATCTTCGTTCCGACCACAAGTTTCCAATGACATCTCTTGCACATCATCATTCAGTTTGGTGTTTTAGTGTCTCTTGTCACCGCACACCGGAGCCAGCACCAACCTCCAAGGGTTTGGAATCTCTACACTCCTTCATCAGTTTGTTTCTTGGTGAAGCTGTGTAGACACCTCTCCCCAATCTCTATATAAATAAGAGAGGGGTAGGGTAAGTAATGACGTTGGGAATTAATGGATCTCATTAATTAGAAATCTTCCTAATTTCCCCAAAATTGATGTTTCTTATATTGAAGGGTCATGAAATTTAATGTCTTGACATATTTCATGGTCTCACACTCCAATTGTCCGTTGGAGGATATGAAAGAAAATAAAATAAAAATGTTATATTGTTTTATTTCATTTAAAAAGCCCCAAAACATTAATTTTTCCTCAGACCTACTGTGGTAAAAGTAATTACTTCCTTAAGAGAATATCAATGATGTGAATTGAATGGTTCCCTTAGATTTCTAATCCGAGCATCAGTTCAATAGTTAGATAATACCGCTCATGCGTTTACTGAACGTACCTTAAAAAAGATAAAAAATTCATTCCGGGAACACCAAGCATGGAATCATGCGACACAAATTTTAATAGACTCATAATAATTATATATTATTAAAAACAATTACATAGAAAATCAGGTCATTACAGTTGTTTTTTAAAAACATATTTTCCAAAACCTACAAATACAAGGGTTTCATGTTTTCAAATCACATACACATAATCTTATATATATATATATTTATTTATTTATATATACCTATATATATACCTATATATATGCATATAAATATTAAAACCTTATATATAGTTATTCATTCTCATTTATTTATAATTCATAAGTGGTGTTTAACACCCAAAAAATTGTACTTTAATGATCTACGTATGATTAAAATCCTTGATTCACCATGTTTATACATTTTCAAGTGATAAATTATATAATTTTATGTGTGAAATCTTTCATATCATGTGTGATGCCACATTTACCCCTCATGGTATGTCAGATATGGTTAGTTATACCCAATGTCTAATTTATAAAGTAAATTCCCTCCATTTCTGAGAGAATGTATACATTTATTTCATTAGACTGCATTTTTGGGCATTAAAAATAGAGACAATTATATCATGCATGGGTTTAATATTTTTATAATATTATTTGGATTAAGAATTAAAACTTTCAATGTGCTATGGTACTCTTTGGACTATTCAGTGGTTATGTCGCTCATGAATTTATCCATGAATTTTTTCCATCTTTGATTGACATTAAAATAAATCATAGTGTTAAGTGACACTTTAATTTTAAGCCATATTTTTATTATACATAATTATAATTCATTGGACTTATTATGTGATGGGTGGGGGCCCTTATATCCTCTTAGTGAATCGGTGTGTGTCATGTGACATACTACAGACTTGGCACGAGGCCTTGATAATATGATTATATATGGTCTTAGTATGTGGCCTTATCATTGTAGTTATGATGTATCAAGTTATTCATTACTTCATTATGAGATCAGTATTTTACCTTCCATGTTATTATTTGACTAGTAGATTATTCATGTCCAGGAATCAATTTCTTAGTAACTTGTGTATGGTTTTAATTATTCATTCATGCATTTTCAAATGAACATAGTTTAATGTTTTATATTTAAGTATATAAATATATTGAAATTTGGTTATAGAGAATGATTAATATTTAATTTTCCAAAATATAAAACAAAGGATATCAATTTTTCAATCATTTCATGGTTTTATTTATATGTTGAATGATAAATTACATCATTTTATGGGAAAATTCTAAACAAATATTATTTCATGTGTAAATTATTATCTTCACCCCAAACATGTTATACTTAATTATGTATGGTGATTATCTAACTTGTAGGTGTCATTTCATGTATTTTTTTTATGTACGTGCATATGGTATAATGCATTTTACTTGTAACAAGAAAATAATATTAAAAATTCTTGAGCATGGGTTTTCCCTAATGATTATTTTCAGTAACTATCAAAAAATTAATATCATATGTTATGAGAATTGATAATTTATCTTTGAGAAAATAATTTAAAGCATGTATTTTAGTAAAATGTTTTAAAAATTATTTATTTTTTATTTTTTAAACCCCTTACTAGGAATTTTATATTCACCCTAAGAATTCTAATTAATTCAATTGGTGTAGAAAATGTGCTTCATTGAGAATATATTATGGAAGCAATACGCAGAAGAATCAATGTTTTCAATTTGTGTATTTTGTTGAACAGTATGTCATGTATCTAATTTCCCAAAAACTAGACCATTAAAAGGAACTCCATTGTAATAAAATATGCCTATTTTTCTATGTTTATTTTATAAAAAAATAAACAACATTTATAAGGGATGAGTCCAATTTCTCTGTTTTGGGTCGTTATTCTACGTTTCCAAAGTACGTGGTCTAGATTAAGGATCAGGGAGAGAGGATAGTTCATGAGTGTGTGATTCCTATAGTTGATGTGTGGTGGAATCTCATGAATCCTATATATTGAACATGGGAGTTAGAGGCTCATATTTTTTCTAAGTACCAACATCTATTTATGAATCCCTAGTTTTTCATTTTTGGGTTGTAAATCCCCAAGTTTGGGGGAATGTAATAACTCCAATTTATTATGTATTATTTTTATATGGTATGGATTATTTTAGAGATCGGGGAAAGAGGTGACATGTGATTATAAGTCCTGCTGTGGGAAGATTTAATGTTTCAAATATAATAAATATATTAAATTTTATGGATGTACAATTTTCTAAAAAAAATGTTATAAAATAAAAGTAGGGTCCCAGAAAAAAAAGGTAATTGTTGAGTTTAGAATGTGGGGTTTACCCTAGGTTTAACATAAAATTATTCAGTGAGGAGTGTGTGTAGAAAATTTATCACATGCATAAAATATATAAAATCATTAAATAAAATTGTTTTATTTTTCTATTGCTGAATTTACATAATTTTTTCCTTAAGTACACAGTTATGGAAAATTATCATGGTTAGTCAGATAAACCTAAAAATAATTAGTAATCCATTAGAGTGCACAAAATGATATTCAATTAGTGGAAAATTACCCTATTAAGGATCGATGACCTCTGTAATAAGGACTAAAAGGATCTTTATTAATGATTAATACATAGCTTCATTCGTCCTCAGGGAACAAACCAAATCAAAGTAGGACATTGTTTGATTTTTATTTTTTCTTTATTTATGGATTATATAATGAAAATGAATCAATTGACTAACTTATTAATTCATGGATTAGTCATTTTTTGGTATGGGATAATTTTAGGGATTTATTGGAAGAATTTATTTCTGATAAAATTGTTCTTTGTTCTTTCATCATTCAAAAATACATAAATCTAGCTCGACACAAACCTCAACCAAGGTTGATTCCTTATGACTATTATTATTATTTTCTCCCCCAATTCATCATTCGGCATGGGCCTTCTTTTTTAGGATCATGGTTTGGTATACCTTGATGAATCATTAATTAAGAACCAAATTCTTGGTGCAACAATTAAATATTCTAGCTCTTGGATCAGCCCCACAAGACTGTGCTATGTTGATAGAAGAGGCAACAAATATGACGACTTTGGATACCCACTTTATTTGTTCGTTGGCGTGAAATGAATAATGAAGAACATGGATTAATCTTTAATGAACATAAGGGAATAAATCAAGAATTTTCTATTTATTGGGTTGTATTTGTTAGATTCTCGATTCTTGGAATGATTGGAGATGGGATATAAGATACAAGTGGCCAGGATGTGCGTAGAAGGAAGAACAAATTTTTTTTTCAAATCCCAATCAATAGGGTGTGTAATATGGGATTATATAGTGTGTGGGTCCATCCTAGTGGAGGATTGGGGTTTAGAATATTATTAAGTATCACGCGGTATATGACCCTATCACATAGTGTGTGACCTCTCCCTGGTGGCTTTCCGTGTACAATAGAAGGTACATAGACATAGGCTAGATCATTCCATGTACTCCCACACTGACATAGAATAGACAAAATATATAAGGACTAAGCGATGTACTATTACCTGGGAATAAGTACATGAAAATAAACATGTTATGTACCTCCACACAGACCTAGAATGTTTTTATGTGTAGGAACCAAGGTCAAAGGGACACAAATTGTAACCCTACAACACACCATATACTCTATTAATGTCAGCTAGGATCCCATTCACACTATATCATGGAAATGTTTTGTAAATGAGAATTACCCATATCCTTTTTCCGAAGGTATAGTATGGAATCTCATACAACACATAGAATAGTGCTACCCTTATCCGAATATCATTGATAGTGTTGTTGGAATCCTTCTATGAGGCTCAGGGTGATATAATTTATTAATCATTGTTCTCTTGGTTGATTTCATAGTATCACAATGAAAAACACTACATGGGTGAAAATAATCTACATATCGGGTTAATCTAGATTGAGTTGTTAGTATACTCCTTGGCCTTAGTTGTGATCCTCCTCAATGTATCATATCTCTTAATAATAGTAGTTTGTACTTCTTATGAAGTGGCTCAACAATTAGTACCTCTCAAACCAATAACAATAGTGCTATCAGACTCATGGAGTCTATTCTCCCATATGAGTGCTTTGTGGAACCTTTGAGATTGAAAGTTATATTAGAATTAGAGCTGTGAATCAGCTCTAGATTTTGTTCCATAAGGAGAATATCAGAATATTCTCATTACATTATATTTTGATATATACCTATATAGAGATGACTATATTCCCTTTCAGTATGCTTTGTTGATTTGGGGAATCCCACAAGGTATTTTTATACTCACCCATACACTGAAGATTCCCACATGTATCCCCTCTTGGAAAAGTGATCAAACTTTTGATAGAGTCCTAGATAGACAAGGTCCACAAAATTCTTCATGAGATCAAATTGACTGAGGTGTGTTCCTATAGTATCATTACAATATTCCATATTTTTACTTTCAGGTTGGACTTATTTTCAGGATCTTCATGATGGGATTTTATTTGGTATTATTTACTTTTCATTACTTCTTATTGTATAGTGGGTGTTGGATTTACATGTATGAATGCATGGTTTTATAGTTTACTTACATTTCTTTATATTACTGGCTTGGATATATGTGCATGTGTATAAGAACATAGGCTAAGGGATCAGATGTATGTGATAATTCTACTTAATTCTAATCATTATCCCCTGTATATTGGAGTCAGGCATGGGGTGTTACAGAATGGGATACATTTGGATGGTTAATGAGATGATCATAGGAAGGCTGTTATAATTATATGACTAGTGTTAGTGGACACCATTGGTTGTTGATGATAAATTACAACATGGGTATTATTATTTAAATATTAATATGGAATCGCAATGTCTTACTTTATTTGATATTTGAAACTTGTTTATTAGATAAGAAATAGAATATATACCATCATAGATTATTTTTTTGGGAATTTGTTTAGATGAGGGTAAATAGGCCATGTAATGAGAAATTTAATTGGTTATTAGATGTAAAATATAATACTTGAATAATTATTTAACTATAGAAGATTTTTATTGATTTTAAATGATAAATTGTATGTTTGGATGGTTGATGGTATGTGGTTTTATATTCTCCATCATGGAATAATTGGTGGTAAATTGATCAATATTAGTTAAATTGTGTTTTCTAGTGAAGATCTTGAGTTCATTGAATTTGTTAAAGACTTCTTCTCTATGGGATGTGATAGTAGTGGTATGTCATCCACATATTGTTTACTATTTTTAGATCATAATCCATGTATGATTTTCATCGTTGAGGGTAAATCATCCACCTCACATCCTGATTAGGTGGTAGAGTAACTTCTTAAGATTTTGTATTCATGATCTATTGACTACATGTGATGTGATACAAGAGGTTAATTTTCTACCAATATGATGAAAATTATGGTGTACCATCCACCTTAAATTTTGTATCGATGGCGAATCATCATTTTGGGGAGATGTATTTTTAGTGTATCATCCTCTTATAGGGTTATATATATGGTACATACTCCACATGAATAATAAGCTCCATTTTTTGTTTATATATATATAGAATAGTTTGTTGGTAGATCAATTATCAAGATTAGGCGATTCTTCATTTTCCCAATTTGGGTGGAGGGATGGCGTGTCACTCAACATGAAATATATCATTCACCCTTAATAGTGTACAAGTGGTTAAAAGTTCAACTTTATGGTTTAATATAGTGATTCATCATACAATAAGAGTATCTAGATTTTGATATTCATTTCACATTTTTTTATTATAAATGTTGTGATATAGAATTTTTCCATGTGCATTGATCATTCCATAGGGAATTGTTTCTTTTATGACTATTAATAACATATGTATTATAAAATTTCATAATTTTTAGATGTAGTTATCCCATATTAGTAGATATACATTAATTTTATAAATTTTTTATCCATGAATGAATTGTATGGGTATTGTGTGTTTGGAAACATGGCCACACAAACAACAAGTTCATAAATGATATACAATTTATCCAATAATTTTCTTCGCAAGTGGATCCCCTGATAGACACAACACTTCTAAAACAACTATTAATAAACTAGGGAAAAGAAACATAATAAATGGTTAGATCATCTTTCTAGTAAGGGTAAATGAGAGAGATATCAATATCACATAAGTATAACATGAGAATAAGGGTATGATTACATGAACATAACATTTGATATATAGTCCATACTCATCGAGGATTATAATATTGAGTCATGGAATAAATATTGGTAGTTTATATGAAATGAGTCATAAAATAATCAAATAACGTAAGCCATTATAGGGTAGCATTGACATAATACATAGAGTTACAGAATAGACATAAACCTATAACATTGTGTTCTTGAATAATTAAAAATATGTTCCCTTATTCAGTTAATTACATGAAATCATAACCTCATATAAACTTATGGACATGAAAAAAGGTCTACACATAATCTTATGGACATGAAATCCCAATACTCACATAAAATTATGGACATTAAATCCATTTTGATGTATAAAATTATAGACATGAAATAAACATCACACATAATTTATTTTGTTAATTTATTTTCTATATTTGTCCAATAAATTATAATGACATATTTTCCCCACTCATTATTATTTATAATGTAACCATAATCCTTTGTTATAATGTGACCACCATCATATAAATAATATCATACTTGTGTGTTCCATGATATTATAAAAAAGTACATCATCTAAATCTCATTAAATTAAATGAGGTTCACAACCATTCCATAATAGCATAGAATATGAAAAGGTATCATGTTTTACAAACAACATTCCCTAATATGGATAAAAAATCTATATAATGTATAATGATGGTATCCTTTGATCATTTCACTATTAAAGCTGAGGTAACAACAAGAGGTGTCATCTTTCATGAAAATTATTATGAAAGATCAATTGGAATAATTTTGAAGGTAAATAATATTTATATTTTAAAACCAAATCTTTATTAAAGTATATTACCTCTTGTAACAAATATAATTTAACTAAAAAATAATCTTGAAAATTAGTAAAGTAATTATTAAATAATCAAGGCATAAGGACCTTGGAAAATTCATCTCTTGATGTATATGATTAAAATAATTCAATCCATATTTTTTAATAAATTTACAAAGGTACCTTATAGGGAAAATAATAAAAATATTCATTTAAAAACATTTAGTACAAACAGAAAAATGGGTAATATGAAATTTAATATATTTTAGTATAATAATAAAAACCATTTTGAAAACATATACAAATACCTGTAAATAAAAGAGAAATATTCCCCCTTTGGGAAGAAGACATTTAAAATCCCCTGTAATGATGATATTGTGAACAAACTCGTACCTCAAGTCTTTAATATCCTCATTCATGTTCAATACTACCCTACATCAAAATGAATCCTTTATATGTCACAGAAACGACATTAGTGTTGGACATTGGGGAAGACCAAAACCTCTATAATGTGTTAATGGATGTAGATAATAGAATTTTATATACTATTTTTAGGATATATGATCTAAGTGGTGTAATGAAGTTAGAAAGGATGTGTGATTTTATAATTTATTTTAGGGGATGTTTTGGAATTTAAAAATAAAATAAAAATTAGAAACACTATTTAAGTGAAAAATACTTCAAAATGTTCATGAATTCAAACCACTGGTTGGATAATATTGAAATATCATCATCAAATTAATTTTTTAATTTTTTATGTGAAAATTTTATGGACATATATTTGTTTATCCCCTTAAAAATTAAATTTTAACATCATCCATGGAAACATATTTATAACTTATAATAGGTTATAATTGTAATTATGAGGTAAATATTTACTAAAATATGGATAGGGGTTCAAAATTTCAACTATATATTATCCCATTTTAAATTATTTAATATTTTATTTATTTCTAAAAAATTAAATGAATTTTTTTAGAAAATATCAACATAGTCAATTATAACACTATTCATTACGTTAACTATAAGAAATTCTACAAAAAAAAATATACTTGAAATTAATTATTTTAAAAAATCACAAAAAAATTCATGTACTTCTAGAAAATTCATGGATTTAATTAATTAATGCAGAAATACTATACTTTTAATAAACATAATGTCATATATTTGGGTTTTCCATAAATTGAATAACTGTTGCATTAGCGTTGTGTATATATTCAATGAAAGTATTTAATTCCATATTATTTTAATAAAATTACCCCCATGAATATAATTTAATTAGGCATAAAATCACTATAATGATTTATTCATAATTAAATATTTTCTGTATGTGAGACCATAAATGATATTTAATGCTAAAAGAGTGACATTTTCATACTTCCTTTGGTTTAAATAATATATAAGTCATTTTCATGGAAATTATTTAATTAAAAACACTATTTTAAACCTAAGATAGTAATATTTCAGTTTTCTCCATCAATTTTGATTTAATAAAACTAACTACTTTCTTATCACTTAGTTTATCCTATATTTACATTATTTACCTATTGCTGATGCGATAAATTTTACTATAGTTACAATTATTTTAGGAAAAAATATATAATGGTATTGTTTAAAAATATAAACCCCTAATTTTGAATATGAAATAAAAGTTACTAGATTAAATTTATAGAATTTTATGAAATTAGTTTTAATATAAATTCATAAAACAGAACAAAAAACAATTTTTAAAGAAATATATTTAAGAAAATAAATGTACTTATAAAAATAATGTATAATGGTGATTCAAATGATGTTAATTAGATTATATCTAATTAAATAGTATTTATATTACCATGAGAGAAATTTAAAATCATAATGATATTTTAAATTAAAATAATTATGTTAGTTTTATAAAAATAGATATTTTTAACTATTTACTAAATAATATAACTTTTTATTAAAATACTAAAATTTCCCCAAATTATAATTTTTATATGATGATTTCAAAAAATTATGTTCTATTTATCAAATATATTGCTTAAATGTTCTAGATACAAATTAAAATATTTTCTAAAAATATTAAAAAAATAATAATTTTTGATAAAAAAATTTTGAAAAACAAAATGACATTTGTCAAAATTGTGAAATTAATTAATAAATATTCATATTTATTAATGAAATTATATATAATCCACAAATTATCCAATCTTATTAATACCCTCTAATTTAATTAATGTTTAAAAATAATATTTTAAATAGTATATAATGGTGCTCCTAAACTCGTGGTTTCATGTTACACAAGCTATGAAAGAAGATTAATGTATTTGAAAGAAAAATTATTCAAAATATCATGGGGTTACATTCTCCCATCTTTAATAAATTATGAACTTATAATTTTTTCTCCATAGTCAATGGTTTTTCTTTGGAAAATTCCTTCATGAAATTCAACTTTGTAACATGGGTTAACAGAAAATTCCCTTTAGAAGAGAAGAAGAGAAGTGTGAAAGACCTCTGTAATAACACATAACAAGGATCTAGATAACCAAACATATTATAGAAGTGAAAAAATTAATATATAAGACAAAACTAACTCTGAAGTGGCGATAAAGAGTTATAGAGATCATAGTTAGGAAAGTATAACCATAAAAAACTATAAATCTGTGATGTGTTAAAATTCCATTGACTTCTCTACAAGAGACCACTATTACACAATCTAGTAATAACAATGGTTTTTTTATTTTTGGTGGGTTATACCACCACTATATGACTCTATGATAGTTTCCCAAAAACCACCACTAAATATGGAATCAACATCCAACTTATATTAGTTCATCCATTTAGCAGTGGTTTCTGGGAATTATCATATGATGTTTTTAGTAGTGTTTTTTTAGTGGTGGTTTTCCCTCCCAAAAAATGTTTAAGAGATAGTGGTGGTTTAAACCACCACCATCTAGTAACCATTTTTGTAGTGTAAATACCTGTTAAAACTAGAAAAACAAATGCTATAACAAATTTTTACCTTATATAGAGGCAGTTTGAACCGCTGCTAAAAAATAATTTTTCATATATAGTGGCGGTATAAAGCCTTGATATATATAATATTTCAAAAAATATATATTGTTTTATAATTTTGTGACATATAGAATCCAGATAAAAACATAGATATGAAAATATGAAAACAACATATTTAGATTAAGAATAATAACATTATCAAAATAGTAATAATTAGAATTAAAAACACATAAATGAAAATCTTCATGAATTAATAAAAATATTCCTACTAATAAATATATAGAATAAGATAATAAATATGTATAAAACTGAGTTGGATTACATTGTGACTAAACTATGAAGATACACATGTGACATTTTAACTACATAATATTAATATGAAAAAAATGATTGAATAGTAAAAATACTAGTATGGATAGTGTTATTGTCTACCAAACCAATATAAATCTATTATATTGGAATTAATTTCTCTGATAAAATGTCCCATGATGAAGTCAATGTGGTGATTATGCATTGTAAAACTAGAAAATAAATTAGGTAAGAAGTGTTCACCCAAGAAGATTGTGAAGAAATATCATAATTATGTCTATTGTAAAAGAAAAAGATGCTTTTACTATTGAATGAAAGTTTACAAAATGGACCATTCCATAAATTCCATGAATTTAAAATAAAGTATGATCAATATGTAATTGAGAAAACAATACATCCTATAGTGAGATAGCCATATCAAATTTTTTTTTTATACTCAATGTCAAGTGGTAGACATGGCTTGAAAAAATGGCTTGGACCGAAGATGAAAAATATTTCTGTAGAATATTCAAGAAGATAAGAAATATGGAGTTCAGATATTTTATTATTTATATTGGATAATTAATAAACCAACTAAATGAATCATTAACTCTATATTCCAGGAATCCAACATAAACTATAATAGAGTATACAAATTAAATTAAATTAAAGCATGAGGATATTGATTTTATTGATCTCTTGGTTTGATCATTTGATAGAATTTCTATGAAAATAGAAAGATTAAAAAATAAAATTCTCTAGTTTTTAAACTTGAGAACCTTATTTACACACAAAAATAGATAATATAAATATAAATTACATTTTACATATAATTTATATGTCAATAAAATCAATGAATGTGGAATAATGAAGATGTAAAAATATTTTAGACGTTCAATAAATAGAGTATATATGTTGATAATGCTATCATTAACCAATTCCCCATGATCATGATCTCTTAGAGGACCCACAAAATCCTATCTCGATCTACTTATTCTCAAATAATAAGAATTGGAAACAAGGTTGATATATAGAGTGTCCACCCAAAAAATGTGAAGGATCTACCCATAATGGTTCATTAAAGTGAAGATGTTGTGTTTACTACTTATGAAAATTTAGTTAAATATATTCTAGGTTTTAGAAATTACATTAGGAGGCCGAAGAGATGTTTCTCAAGTTCAAGACTAGTACTAATATGTGAAGTGTTTTCTAACATATCCATAAGAAGTTTAAAAAGTTAACACATGGGAGATTCAAGGAAAATACAATTGGAGAAACATTCTATGGTTCATCAATTAAGATGGATATTTTATTTTGAATTATAAAACTCATGGATGATGATATATTATAATAAAATTCCATTTAATGATTCCATGAATTAGTTTTATATATTTATGGACATTCAGTTCTGTGATTAAAAATTTTATGGATATAATATCTATAATAAACATATCAAGTGTTGATTAACCATAATCTACTATGGTGTCTGCAATATTTCTAACCATATAACCATCATTTTCCTTTAAGTATGGATGAATTTTACCGAATTATATGAAATATTTCTCTATGAAACAATCAACTCCGATATTTTTATACAACAATAAAGATGCATAACCAATATTTTTATCTGTATTGGGATGAATTTGATCTTCATTGTCATTATCCCATGTCTACGTAAGAATATTTCCATTGAAATATTTATAGTAACTGCATAATGGAAAATATATTTTTAATGATATATTATTAAAGATGAAAATGATTTTTAAGGATTTATTATATTCTAAATAAATATTCTAAACATCAAAAATTCCCAAATGGAAACCCTTTATTAAAAAAATAACTTTGAAAAACCAATTTTAAAATGTAAAACTCATAAAAATTTAAAATACCAACAATTATATAAAATTTAATCTCATAGTGGAATGTGGGTTTCTTGATTTATAATCTATAGAATATTCAATGGAAAGAGTATTAAGGCAATCATTATAATAAAAAATAAAAATAATCCAAGAAAATGGATTTTAATTTATGTTAAGGGAGATACAGATATCAATATCAGAAACTACAATATGGTTTATGAATCACCATATTAGTGCTACCATTTTATAAGTGTATTTAAACATCATCTCTAAATCCAAAGTGGAAACTAATCACTATGCAATGAATTGTGATCGACACCCTCTCCATATCTATATCCACTCCCTGATAACCACACCTGTATTATAATAATATTGAAAATTAAATAGTTTTTTTAATATAAAATTAATCCTAATACAAATAAATGTTTGTGTATTAAATGAATGTGATGTTGTGTGCATTACCTGATCACCACCATCCATTGACACAATCACAAAGTAAAGATGTAGTTTCCATCATTCTATTTAAAATCTAGAAATCTTAACTATTCATATTTCTCTACATAGTAACATTTTTTGCATATTTTATGAAAAGTAGTTATTATCTTAAAAACTGAAATAAATTTAGTCCTATTTAAACTTTTACCTATATCCTTAACTCTCCAATAACCTCACGATGAAATAAGAGTTACAACCTATTCCCTCACTGCTAAAATTACTAAATGGGGAGGCACTATCTTAGATGAAAATGAGATAAAGATGTAGGGTGTGCTAGAAATTGATATAATGGATGGTGTGAGAGACGTTGAAGGGGGGAAGAAAAAGGGAGTCATAGATGAAGTTATAGGGGGATATATAGGTCATCATCAGGTGTTTAGGTTGAGGTAGCATCAATTGAGAGTCACATGGGATCAAATAATAGATTCTTCATAGTAATTCCGATCATTTACTCAAATAAAATTATCATTAGAACATATATTTAAGATTTCACACTTAATACCAATTTTGAAATCATAATACTTATGTATAATAAAATTTTAAAGAATAGATCCCCGTTTAAAAGATGTCAACTATTGTGAAGAACCCATATTTCAATGATACTATAAACCATATATTCATGTTTGAAAACAAATAATAAAATACCATTTTATTTGATATAGAGATTAATGAAAATAATCAATCTATTGACAATTTATTTTCTAAATGATTATAATTTTTACACAGTGAACCAAATAAATAAAATGATAAAAAATAGCTATCAAACTTTTGTGGATAACACTAATGGTATTAATAAGAAAATCTAGTAATTTAATCACACATATCCATCTCACAAGGGTATGATGCAATCCTATCATCACACCAAAATGTTCACTTCCTGGGTGACATATGATGGTTTTCTTGGTTGAAATTACATAAATATAGATAAATAAAATTCCAAAATATATCCCCATGTGACAAAATATGCCACCATATTAAATTATACTAATGAACACTATATGAGTTATAAAATGTTATGAAATAACTAGATATTGATGTCAATAAGATGGGGATATTTTTGGGAATGATCCTCAATAGGTATGACATAGAGAAGATACATACTATTTATAAAATTCAAATAAAATATTTAACTCATATTGTCTAGATTTATTTAGAAATATAGGTTTTTCAAATTTAGTTTTTGAAAACCATCACAATTTGTTTCCATTATTATTTAAAATTATTCCATTTTGAAGGAGAAGTTTAAATAATTTTCAATGGAGTTTTAATTTAAAATAAATTTGTTCAATATTTCATAAAAATATTTATGAACCACTCTAAAATAGTTGAAAACTACTTTAAATGTAACTCACCATATCTTTGAAAAATGTAGAAGTAGTATATTATTATAATAATAATAATAAAATTAATATGAATAATGGAACAAAAAAATAATGTAAATATATATGGTAACCTATTATCAAAGAATAATTGAAACAAAAAACATATCAATAATTAATGTAATAGTTATTATGAGATACCCGAAAATATGAGGGGAATTCATATAATATATTAAACACGTCCCATTATATCGATATTTTTGTTGAAATATGACCCCTCTAATGCTCGGATATACCTTACGTGACCCTAACGAGGGGAAAAATTCAAATAAAGGAATATTTATACTATGGATAACTAGTGAGATCATTATCTAAACCAATCATAACATCTATCTAAGGAAGGTCCACTAGAAACTCTAATATAATATGGTATATAGGATGTGGGTGAGTCAACCAAAAGTAACAAAAAAAATATAAAATTAGATACTTGTTATACCGAAGCTGAATCAGAAGAAACACTCTCATATGAGAGTCCATATTAGGAACACCACATAACTTGAAAAATTATAAATGTTTCTTATATTATGGATTTTATAATAAACATAAAATAGATCAATTTAGGGGTATATTTCAAGGGTGATTTAATTTTTGAAATACTCTTCCAATGTGTAAAATGATCCTCATATCCAATCTTTAATAAACCAATATCACCTTTTTAAATTCTTTATTAACATTAGGAAACACATTATAAAACCAATAACCAATTTGATATTTAAAAATTCAATAATAATATCTATTTGGGGAGTACCTCATACATTAGGTGTGAATAGTCGAGTAAAAAAACACTCCAACCTCAAAAATAGAGTAGCCATCATGTACCATTATATGCATGTGAAGACCAATATATTCATTCTAATATAGATTAAACATATTTAATACTATTATTTGATATCCAAAGCATGAAATGAAATTTGAAATAAATAATGGTTATAAAATTTAATGGTTAATATAGGTGGAACCATACATAAAACCTTATGTGAAACATTTAGAACATTTAATACGTGACAAAAGAACCTAGAAGACTATATACACACCCTATAAATGAATAATCATAAGGAATACGGTTAAAACCTAACCCAAGGGTTAGTAAAAATAAGAAAACAACTATCATATATGAGGATAAATAGAAGAAAACAATGCCCTGATGAATATCGTTTAGGGTGACGGCCAGTGGGGCTTGAGTGCCAAGGAAAGAGAGGTTTTTAGGGGCTTAGAGGGAATCAAAATCACCAGTGATGGGGGAATGAATGGAGTACCAGTAACTATGATAGATCCGAGTGGTATGAGGGGGGGGGGGGGGGGTTAGGGGAATGATGTGTTCCATCATTGTGGGAAATGAAAAAAGTGATAACGATAGCATTGGAGTGGGTTTTGTGTAGGGAGTGCTTGGGATAAAGAGTGGGGGTTTTCAGGGGAAGGAGGGGTCAGGGAAGAACGTATTTTTCTTGTAATTGGATGATATTTAGTATTAGTTTTTTAAAAATACTACTAAATCCTAGAAATTGTTTAGCGTTGTTTTTTTATACCACGAATAAAAAACATCCAATAAACAATGTTTTTTTTGTAGTGGAAGTAAACCAATAATGTTTTCATTTCTGGGTCCTATTAATAATGTTGGGGTGTTCTGTTATAATATAAATTAAATATTATATAAAATCAACACTTTTTATTTATTTTAATTACATAAGAATAATCTCTTATTTTAGTTATTCTTTGATCTATTTCCACACGATCTATTACTCAAGGAAATGGATATTCCAGATGAATTTTCCATTCTTTAATATCATTCAATATAATCTTAAGACTCATATTTCATTAATTATTCCTCAAAATAGATACTAAGTTTTTTTAGCACATGATACAATAAATAATATATTAAAATCAACAAAAAATATCCAAATTTATGAAATTAATCAATTTAATAACTATTAATCCATAAGGCATCTCTAAAATATTAAAGACCATATTCAAAATATAAAAATAATTTGATCACATATACCCCCATGAGAAAAATAAAAATTATTTTAAATAGTCATAATGTATCATAAAAAAATTAATATTCTTTGGAATTATATTCACCAAGGTGTACTAATAATTTCCCAAAATCTCATAATGATATATGATTCTAAAAGACTATTCCTCATTTACTATTTAAATAAGCTATTATTTTAGAAAAGATATTTCAATTGGAGGTCTTAGTTTATATATGAAATGATAGACAATCAAATGTTGGTTCACAATAAAACATAAAGTCATTATTCTGTAAATATATAAGTAATATATTTAGGAAGATATACCAATGATCAGGACCACATCAATATTCACTAAAGGATAATATTATTACAATGATTATTCATATAAATTTCCATATGTAATTCCCTATTCTATATTGGAGGATAAATGGTCTATGTTGTAATGTCATAAGATTTCACTTTTTTAATTTACTCTATATTTGGTTGTGGATTACTTCTTTCAAATTTCCTTGAATTATAGAATTTATTTTCATAGTTCCCATTATCTTTTAATTAATATAACTTAATTTTGTGAGGTAAATTATGTTGAGATATCAGAAAAATAATTTCCAAGAATTTCATATTTAAATCATATTTACATTATATTACTAAATGGCTAGGCATCCCACACTTGAAACATATCCACTTTCATTTCAAATATTCTCTTGAGTGCACCTACACAAATTTTTATCATCTATGAGTTAGAAACATTTTCCATCCTCCATGTGGAAAACCACTGGTGTTTCTATGAATCTCCATCATTCATTCCTTATCTCAATAATCTTGATGGATTCAGGATTCCATTTCCACTTTCCTTGAAAATTTGTGGATCAAATAATAGCGTCTAAATTCTATTACGGATAATTCCTTTCAATGATGCAGTTTCCAGATAGAAAAGAATTGATAACTTCTCTTTTCAAGGATGATTAATAAACCAAAATAATACCGTAATTTTTTTTAAAAATTCATCACATGTAATAATAGAATCATTATCCTTCTGTTTAATCTCATGAAATTGTTCCTCTATATTTGTATATATAATATTACGGTTTTATTTAGTAAAAATATTACCATAAACTAATTCCATCCAATGTGGTAATTTCCACTTGTTTCCTTATATTTTTAATAATATTTAAGCATTAATCTACATAAAATTCAAAATGAACAATATCATGTATAGTTTTTTCATGGTTTGTGAAACAATGAATTTTAAATATCTATTCTATCACAATTATCCATTGCATAGAAACAATCCATTTTGAATTCCAATAGAAGTATGTTGGTAATTTTCACAAAAATGATTCAATAACGTTTTTCCCACCTAGCTGCATTTGGGAGTTCACATGATCTCTGTTTCCACCAATATCATGAGATAATTGATTAATCATATTTGTAATATATTTCATACATGATCTTATGCCATATAATTTCTCATGACTATGGTCATTGAATTGGATATTATATTCATTGTTCACATGAATCCTCTGGGTTCCTAATATTAAATAAAACAAATCATATTGTGGGGAATGATAATCATAGAGAAAATCAGTATAATCACAAAACATAATTTAATGCATGTTTAAAATATAACACATTATCTTGAATCTATGACACCATTATATTAACCTAGGTCCTCCATAATTAAAAAATTTCGGATGTTATCCTATTATTAGACATATCCCGAAGGCATTAAATAAATTTTTCTCATCCAACATTCCAAATTTTGACTAACACCTATTCTCATACCATATAAATGAAATATAATATAACATCATGTTACTTTCTTTTACGTATTTTCATACAATTTTATTATGTTCCATTTTAATTGGACTTTTCCTGGGAATCAAAATGATAGGGAAATTCTATTGGAAAAAATGACCAAATGTTAATGGATCTATAGTTGTTTGAATTAATGGATTACATTATAAACATGTAATATATTTTTGAGGTTCACTGAATGTTTGGAGATCAATTTAGTTAGTTTGAGGTTATTATGATGAAATAGGCATTTTTTCAATATTCTCAAGAAATGTACACTATGTAATGGGGATACACGATGTTCAATCATAGAAGGGTATATGTCATGAACAATGTATAAAACATAAATTGAGTACATGTTGTGTATAGGTTTCATACCAGGTAATGTTTACATAACAGCTTTTAATAATAATGTTATTGGTTTTTTAGTATATCTCTGTCCCATGTATTACATGATGTGCAAAGCAATTTCACACCATGTAAATATCATGGAAAGGTATTTTACAGAACCAAATGATTAATATGTTAATTCATTCACCTAAAAGTCTTGTTTCTATTAAAAAAATAGTTTTCTTAGGATAATTTTTGAGCCTCCATTAATTATGGATTTATTCATTTAGTTACTAATCATCATTATGGTTGGATTACATATCTCCTTGGGTGTAATAATTTTTCCTTCATTTTTTCCTCCATTGATAGTTTTTTAATGCTTTTGGTTGTCATAACAATTGATATGTGGCGATGATTATCATTATTACATCACAGATCATTTATTCTATCTCATTGTAGGGTCATTTCATTTCTTTGTTCTAGTGTGGGAGGTGTGAATTTATGATGAATGTGTTTTTACCACTTCTTTACTGCTAATTTTTTAAAATTAATTAAATTATGAGATGTGTTTATTGATTCTATAGTGTTCATTTTGATCGTTGAACCCATTCTTATGGTTTATTTGATTTCAACTGTGTGTAACCCAGGTTTGAGGTTGTTAGCCCATATCTAGAAAATGGTGTTTAACTACATTGATTTAATTTATAATAAAAAATTTGTTTAATGAAATTGAATGATGTAATCACTTCTTTTTTGTTTTTTGAAATGTGTTTTAATAAAATGTGGGAGTCCCATAGCTTTGGTAAATTAGAATGGGTTTTCAAATCATTGGGAATTGATTTATGAAAGAGTTTTCAAATTAGGGGTTGAGGAAAATGAATTGATTTAATTTATGTATAAAATAGAGAACATGGGAAGCCTTGGGTACATAGGTTGAAGGTGTTGTGATAGGCCTTACCCACTATTAGAGGAATTTCTCATGGGGCCTTCCTCTTATTCCTAGGCCTGTTCTTCTAGGAACCTGTCAGTCTAGTTGGGCAGTTCACATGCTGGGGTGTTCTTTTGTTCTCTATACTTGATATATATGTCTAGTGGATTTATGAGTATGTGATTTCCTAAGTTTGGTATGATTTTCCTAGCTATCTATATAATGTTTAATCCTTTTCATGTTGTTTCCTATGTATCATGGACAATTTGTATCTTTGGTTTGTATTGTTTTGATTGTATTTAAATGGATTTGATATGATATGTGATACAAGATTTTTTTAACATTGAAATATATTTTGATATAACAATTTCAAATTCATGGAAAATAATTTACATTTTTTTTTAAAATGTGAAAAAGGGGAAATTAATTTTTTTCCATTCTTTTGATATAAAAAATGTTAAACAATATCATTACATTATTTTATTTAAAATTAGAGGATGATCATAATATTGTTTAGAAAAATGATATAGAACACTTGGGGTGAGATCCTACTGATCCTATTAGCTCAAACCAACTATTTTCCTTCAGTAGTTTGTAGACCTGGTTATGTCTTTAGATATAGGGAAAAGAAAGGAATTGTAGTGTGGTGGTGAAGATTTCTATCATCTAGGTTTTTGGTAGATGGTGGTGAGATTGTAGCTGTTTTCAAATTTTATCACTTAGATATTTTATATTACATGATTTTTTTTATAGTCCTTTATAGTTGGAATTTGAATGGTCCCATTATTTTTCAATTATGTTCCATTTTGATTTTCATTCACTATCCTATGTCTGATTTTGGTTTGGAATGCTTTGGAGGTGGAAAAAGAATTTATCTATAATTTTTGGGATGAAAATCATTCTCAATAAATTTTTAGGGATTGTAATTCAATTAAACATCATGAAATAATTTAATTGGGATAAAATAACATGTGGTGGTGGTTTTTATAGAATAAACCATTAAAAATAATTACATGACATTTAATGGAATTACACATCATAAAATTCCCCAATCAACTGATTAAAAGGGTCGTGCGACTAATTTTGGTTTATTTCCTTCATGTATACTTTTTCCTCACAAATCTAGTGTAACTCATAGTGGATTGTGAGAAATTTCATTATCTCTAATAATTGAAGATGGGTACTGTATAACCTATCAGCCATTTAGAATTAGTTTTATGTCATTCCATATTCCTACATTGTGGATGTTTATTCATTCAAAATTGGTGTAACACCCCAAGCTTCCACGGTACGCTTTCCTTTGAATAATACAGTAGCGTGTGTTGTACGCAACTTCGAGTTCTAACACACACACACCACAACCAATCAAACTAGCCGCAATGAATAATAATACAGAGTTTTTGAAATTTTATAAATTTTATCATTCAAAATGGACGTCATTTTTTGATTCGGAATATCGAAATTACCCTAGGGTAAAATTTTGGTATTTTTCTGAAAACATTCAATTTTTGATGAATATTGAAAAAACAATGAGTTATAGTTTAAAACCAATTTTTTATTTAAATAATTATTTATTTTATTTAAATTTAATTAAGGTCAAAATAGATACATAATACCTATATAAGTTCAATATAATTCATGGGAGTTAGATTAAAATAATTTTAGATACATAAAAATTTTATTGAACTTTCACCGCCTTTTACCCACCTCCTAGGAGAATATTGGAAAATCACATAAAACTTAATTTTACCACTTCTGTGAGTGGAATTTCAAAATTCTGAGAGACATGGATAATATCAAGGAGTAAAATTTGGTTTAATGAGATGAAAATAATTTTTGGTGAATAGAAACTTTTTACTTTTATTTACCACAGTTAAAAGTAAATAGGGTAATTAAGGGTAAAAATGATATTAATATTACCCTAACACATGTCCTAATTGTATTGGACAAGTGTATATCGACCAAAAACAACATTAGGAATAAAATATTATCATTTAGGTCCATTTTTATTAGACTAGGACATTTATTATTATTTAATTCAAAGAAGAGTTAAAAGAGTTAAAATCAAAGTTTATTTACTAAATTTTTTTAATATAGGGTTATACATAAGATAAATTCACTTGTAAATATTAATTTGAAAGATAAAATTATTTACTTCATAATGGTATTTTATTTATAATTTTTATACATTAAATAATTTAATTTATTTATGACAGAATGGTGATACAGTAATTACCTAATTAATGAAATATTAAAATAATTGATATTATAAATATGAAAATAAATGTAATTTGAGACTTTTTCTGAATTACAAAAATTTTATAGGTTAATATGAAATATTAGGATTGATTATATAAATTTTTATCGAAGTAATAATGTTGTTCTGAATTTATCAAAAAACAAAATATCCAATAGTGTCAAAATTGGCATAAAAGAGTTTAAAAAAACATATTATATTATTAATTTATATTGAATTCCTAATAATCTATGGTTAGTCCAAGAGACTTATATAATTATAGGTGTATCATTAATGGACCACTTGGGGGTCTCCTGGAGGTATATAGTATGTTTATTAACTATATAGTATAAAAATACAAAGTGACATGGTAAGTGTCAAACTAATTAACTAAGAGTTAAAACAAAACATATAAGGTTAATATAATGACCCAAACCTGTATAAATTATATTGGTTGAGTGGTTTTCGACCCATATCCACCTTAGCCTTTAAATAATCCACCTTTGAGCCATTATAAAACGAATATGAATTTATTATAAAATAATATTTCTATCTTTTCCAAAGGTGCCCCTCAACCCTATTATAAAAGGGAACTCCACATTATCACTAATTCACACATTCAAAGCCTTTTGGCTCGGCCAAACCCTTCCCAAATACTCTCTAAACGTCCCTCACTTAACCCTAGAGGCCTTAGTTTGATCATAAATCCAACCTAAGGATCCCTTTTGATCAAATCAAAAGGAAGAACACGAAGAAGAGATAATGTTTTCACCAACCTCTTTCAAGTTCCTTTCTTCTTAAACTTCTTCTTTCTTTGTTATTCCCATTATAAAATAATAAATCCAATATCTTATATATACTTTAATGTTATTATAAATATTTTACAACCATATTTAGTGTTCTACCCATCTTTTGAATGACATGTCACCATACGTGTGTACGTACGGCTTACCGTCTCCACGTCGTGGTGTAATTATTATTAAATAAAATATTATTTGGATGTGTATAATAATGATGTGTAATTCATGTAAATAATAAATATAAAATGATAATGATTATTTATATATGATATAACATCCAGTTATATATTATTTTAATATCAAAAGAATGATATTGTCGCTCATGCGTACGTACGAACTACCGTCTCCACGAACGCGATGAGATTCATTCTCCATCGTATCCATTCAACTATAATTATCATTTAATGATTTAAATATATTGTTTACGGACTTGATATAATTCTGGACATGAATAAGATACAACCAATCCATAAAAAACATTGCTTATGTAAAAAAACATATACGAGTTAGTTTACACCCGAAACGACTTTAATACTAAGATATTATTAACAAAGCATTGTTAAAAGATCATATATGATATCATATTAATGTATAATATTATTGTATAATTTAATGACAATTATTACACCATTATACAGGATGTCAACCTACCCCCAACAATGGAAAAGTAGAAGGTAAGGGTTTATTTCACAATCTCTTCATTATCTGAGGTTGTTTATACGTAATTATCTACTGGGACCTCTTTATCATCCACATCCATGTTTCTTAAAATTGTATTAAAAATCATTATTAATAATTTTAGGAACATGTGATAAAGTCATTTATACCCTTGTTGACTTTTTATTAGAAGTTTATTAAGGAATATTTCTGTCATTTTCTAAACAAGTTCCTTTTTAACCTTTTTGACAGAATTAAGGTAAGAATTTTTTTAACTAATACAGCGGGTGCGACTATTTTCCAACGTTATAAAATCGTCGAATCTTACCATACAAGATTATAAGAATATTTTCAAAGAAAATGTTTTATTTTATAAATATATGACTCTTAAATGATTTCAAAATATAAAGAGATATTTCTCTAAAAAGAGTTTTGATTTCCTCTATGTCAACATCCTTTGATGGTTTTTAAGCTTATTTGGAGTTGATTTATTATGACACAAAACATCCATATTGTATTGATGGTTTTGTGATATGTCTTACTGTGGATGTGTTATCATTATACCATTCTTGCTTTATGAAGAAAGTATTGACATTTCATATGCTAGTTTTAATACGACTGTTTATGTTATGTTTAAACCTGTTCATATGAGGAATTCATTGGACTTAATAAGTGACGGGTGGAGCCTGCTATAGCTCCTCGATGCATCGGTAGGTCTCATGAGACAAACTAGTGTCTTGGCACAAGCCCTTGACAAAATCTTATTTGTAGTCTTGGAACGAGGCCTGGACTATGTGGTTATGATAGTCTGGCATTATGCATTCCATCATTATGAATGTGGTTATTGATATTTCTTGTAATTATTCGACTAGTAGAATATCCATGTGAATAATTATATGGAATTATTTAATTTTATTTATGCCATATTATGCTGAAGTTCATCTTTTAAAAGGATTTTGTTTTAGTTGTACATTTCTTTAAATTTTTCTTCTTATTTATGAATGTTTTTTCTATATTTTAATCTTTACTGGGCATTTGAGCTCACCCCTTTCTATGTTTTATTTTTAAATGGATGTGAAGAAGTATTTTATGAATGACCTATAGGGATAGTATCAGGGGATAAGAGTTTGGAATATGGAGACTATATTATTTCAGTTTTTCATTTTATGATGTAATGTAAGCATTATGAATGTATCTAGTTATTCCAAGGCTAATAAAAAAATCGGTCTTTTGAGAATTGATCTTTCTTGTGATCATTCCAATATTATGTAATAAATGCACTGACTCTGGGTAACTGGGGTCGGGGTGTTACAGTCGGCATCATAGGAAGTTTAGTAAAAACCTTGGAAGTTAGGTTTTGATAAACTCTGATTAGAGCACATAGATTTTAGATGGACTGTGAGGATTAATATAGAAGAACTTCCAAGAATTTTGGTATTTTATAAGTCTTGTGAGTTTTCTGAGAAATACATCTCTGTCTAGATATGAGCAGGTAGAGGTGGCTCTGGCACTGATGTACCTAGGGGTAAAACCCGAAAACACCGCTTTTAGCTAGACTCGAACAGGAACTAGTGCACAACAATGGGCCTTGCTGCACTCTTGGTTATGACACTCCAGGGGGATATTATTAGGATAACTATCATTTTCTTTACAAATCATTATGAAGGGTTTATGAGTATATACGTCCTCAAAGATTTTTTTTATGATTATGGATTATATCCATAAATACTTCAATTTATGTTAAGTGTTTTATAAGTATGGAATTATGTATTTGGATTCATAAACTGATCTAGTTTATGCCATTGTTTAGAAATGGATCATAGTGGATGAAATGGAAACTGTATCAATGCACACACTCCATGTAGGGATTTCCCTCCCGCTCAAGATAATTATAGTGGAGCTGGTGATACAACTGGTGCTGATCAACTAATCACCATACTGGGAAAAATAACACAAGTTATGAAAAATAACCTCACCCGTATGGAGCACCCTGATCCACAACGTGGAGGATCAATGTTAGATCGCTTCATGAGGCATCAACCACCAACATTCAATGGGAGTACAAATCCATTAGTAGCTGAGTAATGGATAAGTTCCCCAGAGAAAATATTGCAGGCTTTGGGGAGTAGTGAAAGGAAAAAATTTGTCATTGCAGTTTATCGACTCACTGTAGATGCTGATCAATGGTGGTCAATAATTCAATACACGAAGTAAGATGATGATGTATCAAATATGGAATGTAGGGAGTTCAAAGATCTGTTTTTAGAAAAATACTTTCCTCGTGACCATCGAGCAGATATGGAAAGGAAATTTCTGAGTCTGAGACAAAATGAGGATGAGAATGTCGCAAGGTATGATGCTAAATTTACAAGGTTATCAAGGAATGCTGGAGATTATATACGTAACCCAAGAAGTAAGAATGATTGTTTCATTGATGGGTTAAAACCATTTCTCCATCGAGCATTAGTCTCACAATCCTTCTTGTCGTACGAAGACATTTTCTCATGTGCTATCAAGACAGAAAAGTAATTCTCTAAGTCTTATTAATTTAAAGGAAAGAAAGATAAGAAGAGAACTTCTGATCAATCTGGGAATATAAATAATGGGAAAAAGGGAAAAGCTGAATATCCATCCTGTAGTAAATGTGTGAAGAAACACCTCGGTACTTTCATAAAAGGAATGGGAGTCCGTTACAAGTGTGGTGAAAAAGGCCACCAATCTTAAGATTGCAATGGGAAGAAGGAAGCTACCGATTTCCAATGCTACTATTGTAGGGAG
The DNA here is from genome assembly GCA_963277665.1 of Viscum album. NCBI lineage: Eukaryota > Viridiplantae > Streptophyta > Magnoliopsida > Santalales > Viscaceae > Viscum > Viscum album. The sequence continues at coordinate 97,142,967 of OY728128.1, read as the reverse complement.
ATGGGACATTAAACAATTGAATTTCCTAAGCGTCCTGGGATTTTACCTCAGAAAAGGCCAAGGGAGCAAGGCCAAGATTATGCTATCACTACTACTGAGGTAGATGCTTCGAAAGATGTGGTGGTAAGACATTTAATGGTTTCCTCAAGTTTAGAAAATACATTATTTGATTCTGGTTCATCGCATTGTTCGATATTGTCCCAGTTTACTAGGAAAATTATATATTTCCAATTTGATTTAACAAGGGATTTTTCAGTTAAAACTCATATGGGAAGTAACATTTCAACAATGTTTTGTGAATCGGTCCCCATTAGAGCACATAAATGTTAGTTATCCTCTAATATCATCGTCATACCTATGACTGAGTTTGATATAATCCTCAGTATGGATTGGATTTCAGACCATGATGTGAATATTTATTTTAAGAAGAAGGAGGTTATGATTTTTTATGATAATGATAAGGAGCACCTTATCTTTAGAGCAGAATCATCACCACCTAATTCTTATCTAGATCCACCCCCAGTAGCTCAAGTAAATTCAATTATTATGGAGGAAGAGAATGAAATGACTGTGGGTGAGGAAATGAATTTTCAAATAGAGGATGTAACTATTGTGATAGAATATATAGATGTGTTTCCGGAATATTTACCTGGACATCCTCCAGAACGAGAAGTTGAGTTTTCCATTGATTTAATTCCTAGATCAAGGTCTATATCGAAGACCCCTTATATAATGGCCACTGTGGAATTAGTTGAACTAAAGAAACAACTAGAGGAATTGAGTAATACGGGATTTATTCACCCTATTGTTTCTCCAAGGGGAGCTCTTGTTCTTTTTGTTAAAAATAAAGATGGATCTATGAGGTTTTGTATCGACTATAGGGAGATCAATGCTATAACAACAAAGAACAAGTATCCCCTACCACACATTGATGATTTATTTGACCAACTGCATGTAGCTCAGTACTTTTCAAAGATTGAACTTCGATCTGGATACCATCAGTTGTGTGTGAAGAAGGAAGACATTTCGAAGACAGCATTTTGAACAAGGTATGGGAATTTCGAGTTTACGGTAATGCCTTTTGGGCTGACTAATGCACCCCCTATATTCACGGATCTAATGAATAGAGTTTTCAAGGAATATCTCAATGATTTTCTGGTGGTATTTATTGATGATATCTCAGTATACTCCAAAAGCTACGATGTTCATGAAAATAACTTGCCCATTATCCTGAAGACCCTGAGAAGAAATGAAGTATATGGGATGTTTAGCAAGTGTAAATTATGGCATGAGGAGATTTCATTTCATGGCCATATTGACTCAAAATATGGAATTTGTTTTTATCCTTCTAAGACCAAGGCAATCCAAGAATGTCCAGCACCTACAAGTATAACTGATGTACGCAGTTCTATTGGTTTAGCAGGTTATCATCGACGTTTCATCCATAATTTTGCCCGATTGGCTAACCCATTAACAAAGATCACACGTAAGGGGGTTAAATGTGTTTGGAAAACAGAGTGTGAAAAATGTTTTGAAGAACTGAAGATAAGATTATTCAATTCTTCTATATTGACTCTACCATCGGGGAATGATGGGTTCGTTATTTATAGTGATGCATCGAAAAAAGGAATTTGTTGTGTCCTTATGCAGAATGATAGGGTTATTGCCTATGCATCACGACAGTTGAAAATTCATGAAATAAACTATCCTACTCATGATAACAATTTAGAAACTGTGATCTTTTCTTTGAAGATATGTAGACACTACCTCTATGGTGAAAAATGTGAGATTTATACTGATCACGCGAGTTTGAATTATATTTTCTCACAAAAATAACTCAACATGAGGCAAAGGAGATGGCTTTAATTACTCAAGGATTATGATTGCACGATACACTACCACCCGGGGATGGAATATAAGGTGGAAGATGCTTTGAGTAGAAAAGATCATGGAGTTTTGAACATGATGAGAATTGAAAGGGATCTTATTTTCATGGATCTAGTAAAGTAGAATATGGGAATCATCATGGAAGGTGAAACATTAATTCTTTTTCAAATGGTTGCCAAAACATATTTACTAGATAGGATAAAGAGTTCTCAGACCGATGACGAAGAGTTTCAAAAGAAGATTAAAGCTGTGAATGATGGGAGATTGAGAGAATTTGTGTATGAAGAAGGAATTTTAAATGTTGGTAAGAGACTTTGTGTTCCTAATACACCTGATCTAAAAATGGAATTGTTGGATGATGCTCATAGTTCCAATTTCCCTATACACCCTGGGAGCACCAAAATGTATAGTGATTTGAAGGAACATTTTTGGTGGGACAACATGAAGACAGAGATTTATGATTTTGTGTCAAGATGTATGGTTTGTCAACAAGTGAAAGCTAGAAGGGAATAGACTGGTGGAGTATTGCAACCTCTTCCCATACCTGAGTGGAAATGGGATAATATTACAGTGGACTTCGTCATGGGGCTACCAAAGACTCCTAGAAGGAATGATGCAATATGGGTCATTATTGATCGTCTTACCAAGTCATCACATTTTCTTGCTATAAGAGAAGATTTACCACTCGAACGTCTTGAAAGACTGTATATTAATGAACATGTGAGACATCATGGAGTACCCCTATCGATTGTTTCTGATCGTGATCCCTGTTTTACCTCAAGATTCTGGAAGAGTCTTCAAAAGGACTTGGATACTGAACTTCATTTGAGCACTGCCTACCACCCTCAAACAGATGGACAATCAGAACAGACTATTCAAACCTTAGAAGACATGTTGAGATCTTTCTCACTTGACTTTCAGGGTATGTGGGATCAATATTTACCTCTGGTAGAATTTTCTTATAACAATAGATTCCATTTGAGTATTCAGATGGCACCATATGAAGAGTTTTACGGAAAGAGATGTCTCACACCAACCTGTTGGGATGTTGTTGGTGAAAGAAAACTTGAAGGCCCAGAACTAGTGGAGGAAACGATGGGAAAGGTAAAGGTAATCCAAAACCACATCAAAGCAGCTCAAAGTTAGCATAAGAGCTATGCTGAAAACCGAAGAAAGGATTTGGAATTTCAGGTTGGAGATCATGTTTTTTTGAAGGTATCTCTATGGAGGGGAGTTATACATTTTGGAGAGAAAGGTAAATTGAGTCCCAGGTACATTGGTCCTTTCGAAATTTTAGAACGAATTGGGGCTGTATCTTACCGTTTGGCAATGCCGCCAAGTCTCTCCAAAGTTCACGATCTGTTCCACGTATCACTGTTGAGGAAATTCATGCCTGACCCAACTCATGTACTCATCTATAAGGAATTAGAACTCGAACATGATCTGTCTTATTGCGAAGAGCCCGTCAGGATTCTTGATACGAGAGAACAAGTACTGAGAAACCAGACGACTCGTCTTGTAAAAGTTTTGTAGAGAAACCATAAGATGAAAGAGGCAACGTGGGAACCTGAGGAACCTATGATGAAGAACCACCAGAGTATGTTCATGCGGTAGTATTCTTGAAATTTCTAGGACAAAATTATTTGAAGGAGGGGAGAATGTAACACCCCAATCTTAAACGGTGCGCTTTCCTTTGAATAATACAATAGCGTGTGTTGTACGCAACTTCGAGTTCTAACACACACACCACAACAAATCAAACAAACTGTAATGAATAGTAATACCCACTTTTTGAAATTTTATAAATTTTATCTTTCAAAATGGACTTCATTTTTGGATTCGTAATATCGAAATTATCCTAGGGTAAAATTTTGGTATTTTTCTGAAAACATTCAATTTTTGATGAATAGTAAAAAAACACTGAGTTATAGTTTAAAACCAAATTTTTATTTAAATAATTATTTATTTTATTTAAATTTAATTAAGGTCAAAATAGATACATAATACTTGTATAAGTTAAATGTAATTCAATGGATTTAGTTTAGAATAATTTTAGATATATAAAATTTTTATTGAACTTTTCACCATCTTTTACCCACCTCCTAGGAGAATTTGGAAATTCACATAAAACATAATTTTACCGCTTCTGTGAGTGGAATTTATAAAATCAGAGAGACACAGTTAATAATTCTATTGGACAAGTGTATGTCGACCAAAAACGACCTTAGGAATAAAATATTATCATTTAGGTCCACTTGGAATAGATTATGACATTTATTATTATTAAATTCAAAGAAGAGTTAAAGAGTTAAAATCAATGTTTATTTAATAAAACATTTTTAATATAGGGTTATACATAAGATAAATTCGATTTTAAATATTAATTAGAAAGATTAAAATATTTCCTCCATAATAGTATTTTATTTATAATTTTGAGACATTAAATAATTTAATTTATTTATTACACAATGGTGATGCAGTAATTACCTAATAAGTGAAATATTAAAATAATTGATATTATAAATATCAACATAAATGTAATTTGAGACTTTTTATGAATTACACTAATTTTTTAGCTTAATATGACATATTAGGATTTATTTTATATATTTTTTACGAAGTAATAATGCTGTTATGAATTTATCAAAAACAAAATACCCCATAGTGTCAAAATTGACAAAAAAGTGTTTTTAAAAAAAATATTATATTATTTATTTATATTCAATTACTAAAAATATAAATATTATCCAAGAGACTTTTATCATGATATTTGTATCATTAATGGACCACTTGGGGTCTCTTTGAGGTATACAGTAAGTTTATTAACTATATAATATAAAAATACAAAGTGACATGGTAAGTGACAAACTAATTAATAAGAGTTAAAACTAAAAGATAAAGTTAATATAATGACCCAAACCTGTCTAAATTATATTGGTTGAGTGGTTTTCAACACATAACCACCATAAAATTTAAATAATCCACTATGGAGCCATTAGAAAACAAACATAAATTTATTATAAAATAATATTTCTATCTTTTCCAAAGGTGCCATTCAACGCTCTTATAAAAGGGCACTCCCCCTTCTCACTAATTCACACATTAAAAGCCTTTTGGATCGGCCAAAACCTGACCAAATACTCTCTCAACTTCCCTCAGATCAACCTAGAGGCCTTAGTTTGATCAGAAATCCAACCTAAGGAGACCTTTTGATCAAATCAAAAGGAAGAACCCGAAGAAGAGGTAATGTTTTAACCACCATATTTCAAGTTCCTCACTTCTTTAACTTCTTATTTCTTTGTTATTCCCATTCTAAAATAATAACTCCAGTATCATATATATACTGTGATGTTATTCAAAATATGGTACAGCCATATTCAGTATTCTATCAATCCTTTGAAGGACATGCCACCATACGTGCGTACGTACTGCTTACCATCTCCACATCGTGGTGTAATTATTATTCAATAAATTATTATTTGGATGGGTATAATAATTATGTGTAATTCATGTAAATAATAAATATAACATGATAATGATTCTATATATATGATATACCATCCAATTATATATTATCTTAATATCAAAAGAGTGATATTGTCACTCGTGCGTACGTACGGACTACCGTCTCCACAAACGCGATAAGATTCATTCTCCATCATATCCATTCAAGTATAATTATTATTTGGAGATTTAAAAATAATTTTTAAGGGCTTGATATCATTCTGGATATGAATAAGATACAACCGATCCATAACAAATAGAACTTATGTAACAAAACACATACGAGTAAGTTAACACCCGAAACGACGATAATACTAAGATATTATTAACAAAGCAATGTTAAAAGATCATATATGATATCATAATAATGTATATGATTCTTGTATAATTTAATATCAATTATTTCAGAATTATACAGGAGGTTAACCTACCCCCAAACAAGGAAAAGTACAAGGTAAGGGTTTATTTCACAATCTCTTCACTATCCGAGGTTGTTTATATGTAATTGTCTACTAGGACCTCTTTATCATAAACATCCATGTTTCTTAAAAATGTATTACAAATAAATCTTACTATTTTAAAGACTATGGGATAAATTCATTTATACCTGTGTTGACTTTTTATAAGAAGTTTATTAAGGAATATTTCTTTTATTTTCCAAACAAGGTCCTTTTTAACATTTTTGATAGAATTCAGGTAAGAATATTTTTTTAACATATACGGCGGGTGCAGATACTTTCCGCCATTATAAAATAGTCGAATCTTCCCTTACAAGCTTATAAGAATATTTTCAATGAAAATGTTTTATTTTATAAATATATGACTCTTAAATGATTTCAAAATAGAAAGAGATATTTCTCTATAAAGAGTTGTGATTTCATCTATGTCAACATCATTTGATGGATTTTATGTTTATTTGGAGTTGATTTATTATGATACAAAACTTCCATATTTTATTGATGGTTTTGTGATATGTTTGACTATGGATGTGTTATTTTTATATCATTCATGGTTTATGAAAAATGTATTGACATTTCGTATGGTAGTTTTAATACGAATGTTTATGTTATGTTTAAACCGGTTCATATGAAGAATGCATTGGACTTAATAAGTGATGGGTGGAGTCCGCTATAGCTCCTCGATGCATCGGTAGGTCTCATGATTAAAACTAGTGTCTTGGCACAAGGCCTTGATAAAATATTATTTGTAGTCATCGCACGAGGCCTTGACTATGTGGTTATGATAGTCTAGCATTATGAATTCCATCATTATGAAAGTGGTTATTGATATTGCATGTGATTATTTGACTAGTAAAATATCCATGTGAATTAGTATATAGCATTATTTCATTTTATTTCTGCCATATTATGCTAAAGTTCAAGTTTTAAAATGATTTTGTTTTAGTTATACATTGCCTTTAATGTTTATGCTTATTTATGAATGTTTCCGCAATATTGTTATCCTTACTGGGAATTTGAGCTCACCCCTTTCTATGTTTTATTTTTCCCAGGATGTAAAGAAGTATTTTATGAATAACCTGAAGGGATAGTATGACGGTATAAGAGTGTGGACTATTGAGACTATATTGTTGTAGTTTTTTATTTTATGATGTAATGTAAACTTTATGCATGTTTCTTGTTATTCCAAGGATACTAAACTAATCGGTATTTCTAGACTTGTTATTTCTTGTGATCATGCCATTGTTATGTAATAAATGCACCGACTCTGGGTAACTGGGGTCGGGGAGTTAAAATTGGGTAATGGAGTGAGATATTAATCCAAGGTTTTTTTCCATATCTTCTCAACAATTTTTTATTCATCATTTCTCTATAAATTGAGGGGTTTGGTTTGGAAAACATCCTTCAATGATCTTAAAGATGGTGGTCTAAAATTGAAATCCAAGAGTCATGATTATAATTGTGTTCATGGAATTATAAAATAGAAATTTCCATGGTTATAAATCACAAATTGAATTCGATTAATTAATTAATTAATTAATTAATGTAATGATGTGACTATGAAATTGATGGGATATTGGGATTATGAATTTTTCAATTAAATTAAATTCTGTAACTGATAGATTGTTGAGATATCGAATTGATTGACAATGGGAATAAAGTATTTTTTAAACTTGAAGGTTTAACGGGTTATGTGAAATTATTCAATAGATGGATTAATGTTGAATTTTTCATATTATTCCATGCTATTAAATTAAATTATTATGATTTAATTTATTATTTAAATGGTATATCATTATGTGAAATGTTTAATAGAGGTTTAATGTTAATTATCCATGTAAAATGTGATATGCATGATATATGTGATTGATTTAGAAATGGATTTTGGGATAGATACTATTTTCCAAATACCCACAAGGTTATATTGATGATGTTATAGGTCAAAATTCATGCATGTGAATATGATTTTATTTTTTTATGGAATGATCCTCTAAATAGCCATAAGGTGTGAGATAGGGACTGATGCTCCAAATACCAACAAGGTGCTAGACATGATGTCCTATTCCTATTATATTAAAATTAGAATATGGTTAAAATTGTTCACGTAATGAAATGACATTTTAAATGTAAAATTAATCCCACGTTATAGTGAAATGTGATTTCCCTATGTGATTTAGTTTAGACACTGACATGGTCTGTATCCTGTATTAATGGTATATGTGTCCTTGTAAAACATTGATAAAGAATGTGGTTAGATAAATATTAATTGAATCTATAAATTGTTTAAATTATTGGTTATACCTTATTCTATTTAAACTGCATACATTATAATTGATTGGATAATTATTTAGATATTGTTATTGGTGGCCCACTAACGTACACTCACACCATACCCGGGAATCCTAATTTGTACCAAAATACACATCATGTTTACAATATAAGATACATGAAATGTCTTCTGTTATACGGATGAGTTTGAATGGAGAATGGATGAGTGAACCAGAAATACTATTGGGAACCAAATTGGAGCTTCAATGTATATATTTTGGGTTTTCATTCGATACTTGACACTTATTATGGAATGAAATATCTTCTATTTAGTTTTGGATATTGTTTTTTGTTTATGTTCATCATGCGATATTGGTACATTTTAGTTATCCTATTATTCTAGTTAAATATTATTATCATCTAGTTATTGTTTATTTAGTTACACTATTATTTCCCATGTAAATGGAGGTTATAGTTTCCCCATGTTGGTCTATTTGACCCTAACTTCTAGATAGTAGACTCTGGAATACATGGAGGTTCCCATGAGGTCATGAAACAAATCGGCTCAAGGCATTGTATGTCGATCCTGGGCCATGACATTACTATGTTTTATCAAAGGGTTTGTTCATTTCATTTCATTTTTCATACTATTTAGGAATGGTAGATATGAGATTTTGTTTAATCATTCCTTGTTTAATATCATGTCTATGAGAGTAGCTAACCCCATATTGGTGTAAATGCCAAGTACCCCATGGTGGGACTTTTATTGTTAATGTGTGTGGTTAAAATTGAATATTATTTCACCTTTAGTGATGGACATATTATGTGAAGTGATTTATTTTGATATTTTTCTAATATATTTATAATTTATTTTCATGGAACATGTATTGAGTATATATGCATCATTCTTGGAACATATGAATTATTGTGAAATTCCTTATTATTAGGCATGCATGAAAAAGTAGTTTTTTTTTGTGAACTGCTTTAACAAAAATGTTTTTCCTTTAGTGTGTAATTTAAATAATCATTTATTTTAATATGAAATTGAAAATTATAAGATGATTTTTAGAATTTTATATGAAATGGATAAATGGGTTTCTATAGAGAACATTTATATGTGAAAATGTCATAACCTATGTGATTCATGTCCCATGTGAGGGACATTTGACGGAAGTGATTTTTCAATATTTTTGATCATGGGGAGGCGTATGGATTTTCAATTGTAAAGGATTTATGTTAATTCATATTATTTACATACGATAATAATGTGTTATGTGTCCAAAAAAGAGTGTTTGGAACTGGGGATATTTTCCACCATGATTGTTCTTGCTGGTAGGGTGAATGATGGGAATGGCTGTAAATGTTCCTCTAGTAGTGGAACTAATTTCATCAATAAATATGGGTGGATAATCTAAAGAGAAATTTTGTGAGAACTTTTCTTTGTTTAGGATGTTTATGGAGAGATACCCATTGAGAGTTTTTAAATGTATTTCTAACTAGACATGGGAGTTCCATTAAATGCACCCCTGACATTCATTAGGGATGGTGGACAAAAGGTATAAGATTTAACTATTTATTCCATTCATATGACACATACATACATAGAGACTATGGTTTAGAAGAGATTCAAAATTGGTATATTATTTTTTGTGATGATTAGAGAAGTGATGGTGAGATATTCAGACATAGAGTGAGAAGCTGTAAAAAATTGTCTTGATGGACTTCCAAGAGATGTTACTGAGGAACGTCTTTCCAAAAAAACTAATATAGGTATGGGTAGATATGTTCATGAGGATAACCCAAGGGATTCTGTATGGGATGGACTATATTGGGTGATTTATTGAATTGAATTTTTTTTCTCTAGTAGTGGATGGCAATGAGACAAATATTGTATGTTGTTATTAGGATGGGATTAAATATGAAATTAATTCCTAGGATAACAATCATTGGTTAATTAAGTTTTATTAAGTAGTGGATTAGGCTATCATATATGAGGGGAACCTAAAAGAGGATTCATGTGGAGGACATGTGGTTTCTACTGGATGGTTAGGAGGTATGAATTCTGAGAGTAGGAAGCATCACTTTATGAATATTGACCAGAGAAGTGGAAAATAGAGAAGATAGGGGGAATGATAAGGTACTCTGGATCTGGATGGAGTGCTCCGCCACTAGTGCATTAGGTGAGGTCACTATTGTAGATAATTTTCCTAAAAATCGGTTGAGTGAAAAATATTGTGGCGGGTTGGGACATTATAGTGGTCCTATAAGAAGGCATAAAAAATGGATAATGATGGAGGATAATAGAGAAATCATGGTAATAGAAGTGGGTATTATACCTCATTTATGTATGGTAGATTTATTTATATTGGGTATGGAGGTCAAGGTAGTGGATGTGGTACTTCTGGGTAAGAGTTCCTATATTAAGATAGTAGTGTACCTCAAGGGAATCAGACTGCATCACAGGGAAGAGGGGAAGGATTTTTGCAAGTATATCAGCCTATAGTTGTGGATAGAGAATTAGGACCATTAATAGTTATAGGTACTATTATTGTAGTTTTTACACATTACAATTCCTTATTTTATATTTTTTTCTATCATTTTTTATATCTTCACAACATGTCAATATGTTGTGTTTGTAAGTGGAGTTTGTTTTGTTATGATAGTCAATAAACCATTACTGGTATGATTTATAGACACTTATTTATAAAATTGGCGATCTCTTGATGTGGGAGGGTACCATTTCCTATGGAATATCAACATACATGACTTTGTAGGCTTTAATAAGATATTGGGTATGGTCTGGTTAGTATCATAATGACCCACATTGATTGTTACTGATGTAGAGTTACATTTAGTTCTCATGTGGGTCAAATTTATGTTCATCGTGGAGAGTGGGATATCCATAGAGGTCATTTAGGGAAATTTCATAATATACTTTGGAATCTTATAATCTATTTTTCTTGTCTTCTCTACGATGATGGTGGTTTAATTCTATATTTCTTTCGCTTGTACTGGGCATGTTTTAGGACATGTTTCTTGAAAAATTCTCCAGGATTCTACTTAAGAGGGATGTAGAGTATATGATTTAGCACATATGTGGAGTTGAGCCTGTTTCTATTCGACTACATAAAAAATGAACCAACATATAATCAAGATCTTAATAAATAGATAGAATAGTTGACTGATAACCATCTGTGTATGTCACCTTGGGGTTCTATAATATTATTTGATAAGAAGGATGGAAGGATAATACATTTATGTGTTACTATGGGATGTTGAACTGGATAAAAGTGAAAAACTATATCCTCTTCCACATATTGATGATCTACATTACTAGTTTAGAGTGTAATGTATATTCTCTATGATCGAAATGATATTTGATTATCAGGAGTTTTGAGTTTGAACTTCTGATATACCATAGACTAATTTAAGAAGAAGCATGACCTTCATGAGTTTGTCATGATATATTTTAGAAAGATGAACCCACCAAAAGTGTTTATGGCCATGAAAAACTAAATCATCCACCAGTACCTAGATCAATTTTTTGTTTCTTTTGTTGGATTACATCACGGTGTACTCTATGACATATTAAAATCTTGGAATTTTTTTTTATATCATCCTCAGTACACTGAGAGGAAAACTTCTATACACCAAGTTACCAAAAATTCAATTTTAGAATAACGATTTAAATATATTAGGTCACATCATCTTAGAATATGGTGTGTGTTAGTGGACACAAATGAGGTACTAGTAGTTTATTATTCGGTGATATATACCAATATTTTTCGATATAAGTATCAATATAGGGTTTTGGGTTATTATTGGAGGTTCTTCTAGGAATTTTCACTATTGGAACTATCACTTGAAAGATTTACCATGATGTAGATCATGATTTAATGGTATGAAGCATGTAATAATTTCATCCATTAGTTGAATATGCAGTGGAAAACTTCACAAATCATGATCATACTTGATTTTGGTGAGGATAATACAATGTTTTTTGATCATTCAGGGATCATAAATGGAGTTTTTTTGATAATGGGTTATCATGTTGTGATGTATGGGACATGAATAATGAGGCCACATGAATGGAAATTCCCTTTTTGTGACCTCTAGTTAGACGCACCGGTTTATGATGTGAAATGTATGAGAAATTATTAGTTGGGAGAGAAGTTCACTACATATACTAATCATAAAATAGTATTTTTTATCTTCCCACAATGAAACTAGATCCACTAGGAGTAGAGTTGGAAGGATTTTTTTTTATTTATTTGTGAGTAAATATATATGATGGAATGGAAATTGTGTTTATGATTCTTTAAAGAAGAAATATTAGACTTAGGATGTTCAGGAGATCAGTTCAGAGTGTAGGATGAGGCATTATTGGATGAGATGCAAGTTGTGGTTCAAGAGGTCTAGGAAAATATGATCCTCATATTACAAGTTGTGGATTCATTTCTTTTGTGTTTGATTTGGGAAAGGAAGTATGAGTATCCCATGATTTTGTACACGAGGTACTGAAAAGAAGTTGGGGAGACACCTTCTAATTTGAAAATAGATGGGGATCAAATCATCAATATACATTTCCATGTTGTAGTTCGTAAATTTATGAAGAAAAGATGTTGCAATAATTCCATTCCTTGAAGTGGTTATTATAGTCATGTTTTAATAAAATTTATTGTTACTTACATCTAGAGTATTGTTCGAAATACATGAAAAAATAAATTGCAGGGTTTTTGAAATGAATCTACCTCATTTCATAGGTGAATACTGATAATCAATGACATAGGTGATTACTATATCCATTTCCCATTCTGTAATAGAAGTGGTATGATGTTATAATGGACATTGTGGTGGGACACCTATGAATGTGTCATAAGAATGATGTTATTTGGGTGGTTGTGGATCAAATGAAGAAATTAGAACATTTATTGCATGTATGAGAGACTTTCCAAGTGGACTAGTCAGAAGACTTGTATTCTTAAAAAATAGTCCAAATGCATGGAGTTCCACATTGTATGTTTCAAACCATGACTCATTTTTTACTTCATTCTCATGGAAGGTCTTATAGATGTTGCTTAGTAAAATTTTATTAATGAGTTTGAATTTCCACCTACAGTCAGATGGAAGTCAAAGAATATGACATAAGTAGTTTGGTATATTCTATCAGCATGAATGCTTTAATTTTTGTATCATGGCATAAACAGATAGAAACCACAGAGTTCACCAATAATAATTGTTATTGGACAATGTATTCAGATGGAACCATATGAGGAACATTAAATTGGGCCATGCAGAGAACCCCTATGATTGATGGAGGAAGGTGAGATAGAGTTTTTGATACTGGGGCTTTTGAAGGAGATTTCAAATTTGGTTCAGCTAATGTAGAAATGTATGGATGTAGACCAAAGAAGGAATAAGTTGTATGATGATAGACATAAATGAACCTAGAGTTTATAATTGGTGATCATGTGTTCCTTCAAGTGTCTCTAAGACTGGTTCATCATAGGATTCATTGTTTGGACATGTTGTTGCCCACATTTTTTCATCCATGTGATGTTTTGGTGAGAATCAGGTAACTAGAATATTGATTGGCTCTTCTTCAATGTAATGGTTCTATGCATGATGTTTTTAATGTTTCAAAACATATGTTGTATCAACCCAACATTTCGATGTGATAGATGTGGATGATGTGGAGCTTCCAACTGATGTGTCCTTTGTGGAGAATTTGATACATGTGAAGGATCGTAGTGAGAATGTGATGAAGGAACAGACAATGGGGATTGTTCAAAAAATCGTGGAAACACAGTTATGTTTACGAAGAATCATGGAAGAGGGGATCTGATATGAGGTCTCATTGACCTGAAATTTTTACCATAGAATCATAGTACTATGAAGGATTAAAACAAAAGGGTGTGTTGTTATAATGTTGTGAGATTGTATGATATATTTAATTTTCATGGTACCTTCCATTTTGAGTTTACCCATTTTATCTATGGTTAAAAAGGGTTCGATTTTGGTTTGAAAGGATTTGGCGGTGGACAAAGCTTTTATGTATAATTTTTTGGATGAAAAACTATCTTCAGAAACATTCTAAACCATATATATATATATATTACACATAAATTAATATTTTAATTGGAATAAAATCTCCTAAGGAAATAATTATTTTAGAGTAAAAAATTCAAATAAATTACATGACATGTAACGGAATTGCACGACATACAATTCCCTGAGTATTAGATTAAAAGAGTCATATAGTTTAATTTCATTTCCATTAATGCAACCTTCCTCCTCCTGACCGAATGATGACTCTTTGAGGATTTGGAGAGATTTAATTATCTCTCATCATTTAGGATTGTTGATGTATACCCAATAACCCTTTAGCATTGGTTTCCTCCCATTTTATTTCCTCTGATGAAGCAGTCCAGTATTTTACCATTATGGTAAATTGGGGTGATCAAAATCCAACGTTCTGATATTGATCATCTTATTTGATGTGTACTATGAAATTATATATCAATTGAGGATTTCATTTTTGATAATTTACATCAATTATAAATAGGTATGTGTTCCTAATATAAAATCTCGTAGTCCTGACTAAAATTTCCTATATGGAATTGTGAAATATAAGTTTTCAGGTTTTGGAATCACATCTTAGATTAAATTAATTAATTAGTTAATAAATAAATATAATTATCTTATTTTGAAATTTATGGCATATTTCAGTTATAAATTAGTCAGTTGAATGATATATTTTACTTTGTGAATTGTTGAGATATGAAATTTATTGATAATTGGAATACATGGATGTTTGTCTTAACAATGAAGGGATAATGGGTTGTCTGAATAAATGTTGATAGATGGTCTAATTGTGATTTTTTCGTATTTTTCCTTATTATTAATGTAAAATATAGTAGTTGAAATGATAATTGAAATGGTATATCAAGATTTTATATGTTCATTGTAGGGTTAATGTTGATTAACCCTTGATATGCATGATATATGTGATTGATTGAGAAATGGGGTGTTTGACATGGACTTATGCGCTGAATACTCACAGGGTGCTATCCATGATATTTTAATACCAAATTCATCTAAGTGAATATTATTGTATGGAATAAGGAATGATGCTCCAAATACTGATGGGGTGTGTAACATGTACTGATACTCCAAATACACAGGAGGTTCTAGACATGATATACCATGAACATGATATTGGAATTTAACAACAGTTCCAAATGGAAGTGATATGAAATAGAATTTTAAAAGGATATTGAATCCCATATTATAATTACTTATGATTTCATAATGTGATTTTGGTCAGAATCAGGAATGGGATATAGTAGGCATTATTTGTACATGTGTCATCATAATCTTTGGAGAAATAACATGGTTAGAAAATGAATAACTGTATATGTAAACTGGTTAAATTATTGGTTGCACATTTTTCATTATAAAACTAAATATACTGTTATTGAATGGATATCTTTTTAGACACCATTTGTGGTGGACTATTGAGTTTTACTAGAACCCTACTTATGCTTCCAGGTAGTCCCTCGAATAGACATTGTGTTTAGAGGACTCGATAACGAAAAGTGTCTTATGTCAGATTTTAGAGTTGGTATGAATACTGGATAAGGGAACCAGATATGATTTCGATACCAAATGGGAAATCTTAGTGTTTTTAATTTTTTTTTCATTAAACACATGATAATTAATATGGAATGGCATATATAATGTTTAGTTTATTATAATGTTTTCTGTTTTAGTCCATCATTTGATATTATTCTATTCTGGTTATTTGATTATTCTGGACGATTATTATTATCATCCAATGGTTATTTTATTTATTTTCACTATTATGAAACATTATTATGGTGTGTCTAGTAACCCCAAATTTATATATTTTACCCTTTCTTCATGTAACACCCCAAGATTTCATAGTACGTTAAATCTTCAAAGAAATTCAATAACTTGCGTTACACACAACACCGAGTTCGAGCGCACAACGACTTACCAAACTAGCCGTTACAAAAGTGGTTTTAAATAGTATTAATTGAATTTTGAATTTAATATACTATATATAATTTTAGAATCCATATTATGTGTTTCATTTACATAATATAAGAACAAATTAAAATTTTTTAGATAAAAGAAGTATTTTTAAAAAAAATACAATTTTACCGCCTTTTAATGGAGAACCATTTTTTAAACCAATATATTAAACTTTTATATATTCAATTTAATGAAATTAAATTCTTCCTTATAATCAGGACATGAAAATTTAGTTGGATACATTTTTGGTACATTTTTGTTAACTTTTATATTTTGATGAATAGTGAAAATACTAAATTTAAATTGGAAACAAAATTTTTAATCGAAATGTTTTATAGTTTTAAATTAATAATTTTAATGGTTTGGAAGTATAATTATATTATATTTTTATTATTTAATACAATTTAGTTCATTATAAGTAATATCACATTGAAATTTGACATAAACACATGTCAATCTTTTAATAGTTTTTACTTTTTTAAAACTCGCCTGTTGTATTTGACAACGAGAATTAATTTTAAATTAATTAATGAAACTTATGTGTTTTTAATTTGGTAAAATTGAATTCATATTTGAATTCAGAATATCAAAATTAGCTTAGGGTGAAATTTTTGTATTTTTCTGAAAACATTCAATTTTTGATGAATACTGAAAAACACTGTGATATTGTTTAAATATGACTTTTTATTTAAATAATTATTTAATTTCATTAATTTTATTTTAAGTCATAGATAATATATAAAACCTATATACGTTCAATTTAATTCATTGGAGCCAATTTATAATAAAATTAGATGTATTAAATTTTATTGAATTTTTATAATGACTTTTACCCACCTTCTAGGCACATTAGAAAATTTGCATAAAACATATTTTTACGGACTCTATGAGTTGAATTTCAAAAATCTGAGAGACATGGTTGACATCAGTAATTAAAATGTGATTCATCGAGATGAAATTAATTTTTGGTGAATAGTAACTTTTGACTTTTATTTACCACAGTTAAAAGTAAACAGGGTAATTAAAGTTAGAAATGATATTATAAATAACCTAACACATGTCTTAATTCTATTGAATAAGTGTTATTAGACCAAAATAAACCTTAGGAATAAAACATGATCCTTTATTTCTACTTGGATTTGATTAGGACATTTATTAATATTTTATTTAATGAAGTGTTAATAGAATTAAATTCAATGTTTAATAACTAAACCATTTTTAATACTTGGTTACACATAATATAAATTTGACTATAAATATTCATTAGAAAGATAAATGTATTTCCTACCTAATGGTTTTTTATTTATAATTTTTATACATTAAATAACTTAATTTATTTTTGACACAATGATGATGTTGTAATTACGTTATTAATGAAATATTAAAATAATTGATATTATAAATATCCAAATAAATTTAAATTGAGACTTTTGATGAATTACAGTAATTTTAAAGGTTAACATGACATGTTATGGTTGGTTAAATAAATTTTATTACAAGTTATAGTGTTTTTATGGCTTTCAAAAAAAAATACTAAATAGTTTCAAAATTGACATAATTGTGTTTTTAAAATAAATACTATATTATTAATTGATATAATATTACTAAAAATATAAGTTTCGGCCTGAAGACTTAGAAAATGTTATATATATTAATAATTAACTTCATGGAGTTCTCTTGGATTGTTATAATATCTTTATTAACCATATAATATAAAAATACAAAGAGACATGGTAAAGGTCATATTATTTATCTAAGAGTTAAATCTAAAAGAAAATGTTAATACGATGACATAAACCTGTATAAAATTTATTGGATGAGAGGTTTTAGACCCATCCCCACCTTATCCTAGAAATAACTCATTTTGGAGCCATTAGAAATAGAAAATTATTTTATTATAAAATAATATTTCAATATTTTCTTAATGTGACCCTCACCTCTCTTATAAAAGTGAACTTACCCTTCTCTTAATTTGACTCCTCCGAAGCCATTTGGCCCATCCAACCCCAAAAAAATATCCTCCCAACTTACCTCACTTAAATTGAGAGGCCATACAATGATCATAAATCCATCCTATGGATCCCTTTTGATCAACTCAAAAGGAAACACCCGAAGTAGAGGTAATAATTTCACCACCCTCTTTCATGTTCTTTTCTTCTTCCACATCCTATTTCATTTTTGTTTCCATAAAAAAATAATAACCCCAATACTTCCTAAATAATGTGATGTTATTATAAATATGGTACAACCAAATTTGTTATTCTATCCATCCTATATATGAAAAAGGCACCATACGTGCATACGTACGGATTACTGTCTCCACGTCGTGGTGTAGTTTGTTATTAAAACACTTTATTATTTGGATGGGTATAATAATGAGTTTAACTGATTTAAATAATAAATATTTCATGTTAATGATTTTATATATAAGATATACCATATAATTAAAAATTATTTCACCATCAATATAATGATATAGTTGCTCATACGTATGTACGGATTACTGTCTCCACGATGCGATGATATCCATTCCCACGTTCACCATTCAACAATGATTATAAAAATATATATTACTAATAAGTATGTAATATATGGAAAAATAATTCTATTGGATAGATATGTACGTATGTATGTATGTATGTATGTACTTACATATATCTTATTCACTTACTTCCATTCAATACAATATGAAAACAGAAACAACATTTATGCATACGTATGGTCTAACGTCTTCATAAACAGTGCCCTCCATTTCCTATATCTATCTATTATAAATATTTATATTCTAAATATAAATGATATATAAATAAATTTTTAAATTTTTTATGTATTTAATCAATGATCTAAATGATATTATTAAGAATAACAAGTTAAAACATGTACGTTAAAGAAATTGATTATTACCCAAAATGATTATTTATCATGGAAATAATTTTTAAATGGGAAGTATTAAGTCATAAATGAATCATGTATGATATAATAAATAGGAATATGGTTCTTGTATAATTTAATAACATATTATGGTCATTATACATGAGGTTAAATCTACCCTCGACCATAGGAAAGTACAAGGTGAGGGTTAATTCTACAATCTCTTTACCTATCTGAGGTTGTTTTTATGTAAGTATCTAATGGGACATATTTATTTTCCATGTCCATGTTTCATTAAATAAATTTTCTAGGGATTCTTATTAAGGGACTTTTTTTACAAAAACATCTTTCTAAATGTTTTAAAGATTTATTCTTCTAATCATTTCTCATTAATGCCATGTTTTCAAAATAGTTTCAAGGATTTATTAATATGGAAAAAATGTTTTAAAATGATAATTCCATTCAAAAGTTTCAAAGTGGTATGTGACACTTTGATTGAAAAATATCTTTTAAATTAATTCCTTTATAAATTATGTTACTTTTAAATGATATCATAAAAAAGGTATATTTATCTCAAATATTTTTACTCATCATTTTCAACTATGTCAACATCCTTTATGAGATACTATTCTTGATCATGGATGATTTATTATGAGAAAAATCATCCATATTTTATTGGAGTTTTAGGGATATGTTTTTTGTGGATGTTTTATTTTTATACCATTCATGGTTTATGGATAAAGTATTGACATTTCATATGTTAGTTTTAATACGAATGTTTATGTTATATTTAAACCTTTTTAATATGAGGAATGCATTGGATTTAGTATGTGACGAGTAGAGCTTGGTATAGCTATTTGATGCATCGATAGGTCTCATGAGACAAACTACTGTCTTGGCACAAGGTTTGGAAAAAATCTTATTTGTATTCTATGATCAAGGCCTTGACTATATAGTTATTAAGTCTGGAATTATGCATTCCATCATTATTAAAGTGACTATTGACATTGCCTGTGATTATTCGACTAGAAGAATATCCATTTGATTAAGTAAATGGAATTATTTGATTTTATCATTTCCATATTATGATGAATTTTACGTTTAAAAGGCTTTTGTTTTATTCTTATACATTTCCTTAAATGTTTATGCTTATTTATGAAAGTTTCCACTATATTTCCATCCTTACTGAGCATCTATGCTAACCCATTTCTATGATTTATTTTTACCAAGATGTGAAGAAGTATTTTATGGTTGACCTGCAGGGATGGGCTAAGGATATAAGTGTTTTCAAAAGGGGACAAATTTTTTTTGATGTTTTTATTTCATGATGTAATGTAAAACTTATGAATGTATCTAGTATTTCCAAGGATACTAAACTGATTAGTCTTTTGGGACATTATTCCTTGTATCATGAAAATGTATTAAAATAATGCACCGACTCTAGGATTATGGGGTTCGGTGTTATATTTAAACTCGGTAGCCTCTAACATAAAGGGTGGTGCACTGGATGTCCTATAACAAACTAACTTAGGGCACCGGTTTGGGGTGGTTAGGATGGGATATTAAGAACATGACATATTGATGTTTTTTCTACCATTATCAAATTAATTTTATCCATTTTTATATTCATGTGATTATATATATACGTGTATATTAATGTGTTTTTCCACTATTTAATTCTATACTTGTTTATATATTCCATTATGTTTCTCCATGTTGGAAAAAATAATTCCCTATGTTTATCATTTTTATGTCTTGGTGGAATTATCTAGATACCCTAGACTTTTTAACATATTACATTACATGTTGTTCAGCATAATTATACTTAAGTGTACAAGCTACGGATCATGAAGTCCAGTGTCATTGAAGACTAGATACATAATTAAACATAAAGTCAACATTTTATATTAAATAAATAATGAACATATATCTTCCATTGTGTTCATACATCTACATAAGATAACCTATGGATAACATGATCAAAGGGATGAGCTCAAAGACTAAGAAGCTAATAAACATGAGACTAATGAATTAGCACATGGTATTGAAGGCATGACATGACGACATAAAAAAGGATTGTAACATATCGAATCACAACATATAAACATGGGTTCATTTTGACATGTAATAATAGATATGTGGTAGAAAAATAAAACATATCGTTATTATGAGTCAAGGATAACTTCCAATCCCATTTCCCGTAGTAGTACGAGTCAAGTCTAACTGCCAATCCTGTTTCCCACAGTAGCACAAGCCAAGGCTAACTACAATGACTGTTGAACATAGCATCTCATGAGACTTAACTATACCCAATGATTTAGAGAACTATCTCAGTGAACCCATCATACATTTAATGAATATGTTTTCCATATAAATAATCACACCTAATCAATCTTACAAAAACACAAGGGTTACCCCTGGGATGAATTAGGTGCCATAATCATTACCTAAAGCATTACCAATGCGCGTATAGTGAATGTGTCCATGAAATAAATTAATTATAACAAACATGGATGTTAATAAGCTAATATAGTAATATATCATGGAATTTAATGTGAAACTCAAGTGAAAACTTGTAGGAAATGTATTTGATAAATTTTCTCATTAAAGCATTTTTGTGCGGTTCTAAGGAAAATACTATAGTGGCATAAAAATAAAAAAGGGGAAAAATTTTTATATAAAAGAATAAGTGAACCATGAAGTTTTTGAAAATAAAAATAATTATTTTATTAAGAAAATGGTGGATTAAAACAAAATATATAGTTCACTTGAATTCGGGAAAGAATTCAGGAAGTTTGTTTAAAACAGGTTTTCATATTGTAATGTTCTAAGGAGTGAATCATTTAAAAACATGTATATACTGAAATACAGGGATGAAAGGGTATAAATAAATTACTTTTTTACAAATACACATAATTTTAAATCAGAACATAAATATATGATATTTATCCATTTTGATATAGAGGAAGATACGACAACCCAAATGAAAAAAGGAGGTTCGGGTAGAATTCATTACGGATTATCGACATGGTATCATGTGTACCTATGAGGGCATGATATGAGAGAAAATGGGTTTCACGTCACTTATAAATTATGAGTGAATTATGGGGGAGGTGTGAAATCATACCCCATAATTCGGCATTACACATAAAAAATCACAGCATAGAGGACAATATTGATTAAGAGTTAAACTATGTGGATCCCTTTCCTTCAGTCTGGTGGTGTTCTCCACATGTTATTAATGACCAGAATAATAAAATTAGATTT
The DNA here is from genome assembly GCA_963277665.1 of Viscum album. NCBI lineage: Eukaryota > Viridiplantae > Streptophyta > Magnoliopsida > Santalales > Viscaceae > Viscum > Viscum album. Next base: position 97,120,654 of record OY728128.1, on the reverse strand, counting down.
ATTAATTAATAATTAAAGAACCTATTGTATATTTAAATGACTTATTATACAATTATTTAGTTCATTCATGACATTTTTGATTAGTGATAACATTCATTTTCATTGTTTGGGTCCTTTTTCTTACTTTAATTTAATAACCAGTTCACATATATTCATGTTCGGATAAAAATGTAAGAAGAAATTGGACGTCCAGAATTGAAGTTATATGATATTAGTGAACATCCAGGAGATTACATGGTTTGAAATTTAATTTTCTTACTTAGAGTGAAGTTTAATTATTATATAAAACCTTAGTGACAATTGTTTTTGTAATCTGTGGGTTTTGATTACAACAAAAATGTTCTTCATTATATCATAATAATATTTGTACAAAAGGATTACCAAAACACAAATAGGATATATTACATATATAATAATATGTTTCAAATATAACACAAATGGTTTCCTTACTGTAATTAAAGATGATAATAGAAATTGATAAACTGTTGTCCTTGAATGTGCTAAATTACCAAATGTCAAATGATGGTTTCATTTCATTCAAATAAAATGGGGAGAAATGTAAGAATATAATGAAAAATACCATTAGAATAATAAAAAATCTAGTACATTTATGTTACTATATTTTTCATACTATTAGTATGTGTAGAGAATATGAATGAAAATAAAATAATGAAACATAAAAATTAATGAAAAGAAAAGATGAATTTTACCTCTTCAATCAACCTTCATTGAGAGATTCTTAGGGGGAGATGTTTTGGTCTTTTTTTGAGGCCAAAGAATATTGGACATGGGTAGGGATATTGGGGAAGAATATTGGCAAGGATCAATTCTTCAGAGAAGAAAACAGAAGAGGGAGTGAGGGGGGTTTTATAGTGGAGGAGATGAGGGTTTTCATAATTGTTTAACAATTAGTTTATTAATTTCCCCCAAGACCAACAATAGTGACGATTCCATGGACAAAAATAGTAAATGGGTCATGTGAATTCTAAAAAATGGTGGTTACATCATCCATGATGCTAGGAAATTTATATTTAGCTTATAATGTATTAATACTACAAATTAATGAATAATAATATTCACTAAAAGAATTCAATTATTTCAGAGAAATCCTAAAAAATCACCCTAACCATTTTCTGACAGGTAGCATTCAAAAATAAAATCCATTTTTGAAGTATAATGTTCTAAATTTGATTAATTTATAATTTAACTAAAACCATAATTTCATCTGAAAAAACAATTTCAAAAGATTTATTTTCTTATTACAAAACATACATACAACATACATTCCCTTAAATATTATTTATATACTATCATAGGTAAGGGTACTATTAATTTTGGTATGTCACTATTCATAAGGGTAACATTACTGTTGATACGGTTTCATTACTATTCACAGAAAATTAAGCTGGTCATATTGGACTCTAAAAAACATTCTAATCGCAATCTAGAATGTCAAATTTTTGAAATTCCAATCACAGAAGTGTCAAAATTATGTTTAAAATTCACATAGCACATTGTTCATTATTTTGTGATTTAATTTCCTTATGAAATATTTATAAGAATGGTAATTCGATTGAAAAACATTAGGTCATTATATTCTTCCCCCCTTATAAAATTTTCTCTCAAAATTTCATTTTACATATAAGCCATAAACAGATGAAAGTAATTTTCATTTATTGGTTCCTACAATTACCATGTTGCCTTTTCGTACATATGGTTTCACCATATAACCATGACCACATTAGTAGTCTTTTCACATACAACTTTATCTCTACAATCCATGATCTTCACAAGATTCTCTTCGTAGGAAAGGTCAATCCTCCAACTGTACCACCTCAGAAGTGAGTACATTTTAAGGTTATGGATTGAACTTCCTTAAGTGGGATACATGAAAGACTTCATGTACTTTGGCTATAGTAGGTGTAAGTTCTAGTCAATAGGCCACAACCCTGACATGAACAAGAATCTCTAAGGGGTTGATGTCACTGAGATTTAACTTCCCTTTATATCCAAACCCATTGAATTTCATCCAGGAAGATATGCATAGAAATACCATGTCTCCATCTTTGAACTCAAGGTCTCGTCGATGATTTTATGCATAACTCATCTGTTGAATAAGTCCTACCATGATATTCTAATGAAGGGTTTTCACCATATCCACCATGTCTTCGACCATTTTAGGTCCGACCAGCTAATCCTCATCAACTTCACCCCAACACTCCGTTGTTCTTCACCTTTTCCCAAAAAGGGATTCATATGGTGCATTCATATACTCAAGTGGATACTATTGTTATAGGAAAATTCAACCAGTGGAAGATTTTAGTCCCATCATACATTGAATTCCATTGAAAATTCCTTCAACATGTCTTCCGATGTATGAATGGTTCACTCAGATTGGACTTTAGTTTGAGGATTATAGGCCATACTGAAGTTCAGTTTAGTGCATAGAGCATGTTGAAAACTTTTCTAGAACATTGATGTGAATCATGGATCTCAATCATATACAATATATAGTGGCACTCCTTGGTTCCTTAATACTTATTTGATATATATATGTGCAAATTTATCCAAAAATAATTCCTCTTGAATAGTGATAAAATTAGCTATCTTCATAAGAAGATCCACAACGACCCATATAGCATGGTTTCCTCTAGAAATCCTTGGATGCCTAGTGATAAAGTCCATGGAAATGTTCTCCAACTTCCATATTGGTATGGTTATTGGATGCTTCATCCCCATATACTATTTTATTTTAGCATTTACTTGGTGACATAGAAGGAACATTGATGCATATTTGAAAATCTCCCATTTCATATTGTCCCCCAAAAGTTTTCTGGGAGATCATGACACATCTTTGTGCTCCCTAGGAGGATAGAGAATGTTGAGCTATCTGCATCATTAAAAATCTCAATCATTATCTCTAGATAATATGGTACACATAATTTTGAACCAAATATTATAACCCATTCCTCATCAATCATGAAATCATAGGATTTCCCACATCTGAGAGCTTCGACCCTATTCTGAATTTCCTCATCTTTTCTTTGGGAATAATTTTTTTACAAGAGCTAGGGTTGAGAAACAATTTTAGAATATATTGATTATCTTGCTAACTTAATAATTACCATGTCCATCCATAGAAAATCTAATAAGATCAGATCCTTTTCAATTCCCATAGTTTATAAATATGTAGGATCCTTTCTACTTAAAGAATCTTCCACCTCGTTTTCCTTTACGAGATGGTAGTGGATTCAGCAGTAATAATCCATGATGATCTCAATCCATCATCACTGGATCTTATTAATATTTTTTTTTGTGAATATGTAATTGAGACTCTTCTGGAAAATATATATCTCACACTTCTCCACATAGAGATAATGTTGCTGGATTTTCAACGAAAAGATCACAGCTTCCTACTCCAGATCATGTAGGGATAGTTCTAATCAGGGATTTCTAGATTCCTTGAGGTTTAGGCTATCACATTATCATTTTTCATTATCACACATCCTAAACCATTGTATGAATCATCATTGTACACAACAAAGAGATATCCGCTTGTTGGGAGTGTGATTACTGGTGTAGTGATAAGACTTCCTTGAAACGGTATTCACATTCCTATTTCCAGAAAAACATTACTCACTTCCATGCTAGCCTGTTCATTGGTTTTGAAAATCAATAAACATTCTTCAAAAATCATCAATGATACCTAGAAAGACCCAAAAATCTATGAATCTCTATTATAAAAGTTGTCCTAAGCCACTCTTCAATTTCCCTTGTCATGGAAGGGTCTACAGATATCCCTTTGTAGGTGATAAAATGCCTCAAGAATGATACTTTCTCCATCAAAAACTCACATTTGATATACTTTGCATATATCGTCTCCCATCGCAATGTATTTTACACAGTATTCAAATGCTCCACATGATACTCCCAGCACTTGGAGTATATCAAAATATCATCAATAAAGACTACCACAAATTTGTTGAGGTAATATCTAAAGAATTTATTCATTAAATCCATGAAAATTGCTAGAGCATTATTGAGTCCAAAGGGAATCACTATGAAATAAATGTTTCCATAACTCATTTGAAAGGAAATCTTGGGAATATCTTCTTTCCACACCTTTAATTGGTGATATCCCAAATAAAGGTTCACCGTAGAGAATTAAATCATCCCATGAAGCTGATCGAAGAAGTCATGTATCTGTGGAATGGGATTCCCATTTTTTATAAAGATTTTATTTATCTAACAATAATAAATGAAGAGGCACATTGATCCATACATCTTCATGACGAATAGGACTATATCACACCATTTTGAATCACTTAGGCATATAAATCTCTTCTCCAGATTCTCATGTAACTGCTTCTTCAGCTCTTCCAGCTCTACGATGGCCATTCAATAAGTTGTTTTTGATATAGGCAGTGATCCGAGAATAAGTTAAATTGAGAACTCCACATCATGATCAAGAGGAAGATCAAGAAAATATTCATGGAATAAATCACTGTAATCTCCCACGATGGGAATGTATTTAGGCATGATTCTCTCCTTTGTCTCAATAATTTGATCAAAATATGCTTTCTCATAGGGTAACAATATCCACACTTGAGAAGATGATTCTAAAGGCGATTCATCTTTCTACTAACACATTTAATGAATTAGAGGATGGTTTGGGATGTGAAGAGTGATCTCCCTTTTCCGACAATTGATGTTTGATCTGTATAAATATAAAAAATATTTTCCCAAGATAACATCAAACTCTACTAAAGGAAGTATGAAGATATTTTCTTGGATATTCCATACACAAAAGATAAATGTGGAGGAGTTATAAACCATAGATGAAATAATTTCACAATTCATTGTTCTCACATATAACATCTCCTCCAAATCTAGAGGTGTTGTTTGAATAGTTATACAAAAAATCCAAGATCTGAATGAATTCATAGAACCATAATCAAATACTATGTTCATTATTCTTGAATGAATAACTAGCGTACTTATCACCACATCGTTGTCTGGCTCTACCTCAGCAGTAGTGATTGTATATGCACTAACATGTTTCCTTGGATGATGTTATTGATTTACCCCAATAACCTTTGGATTATGAAAATTGTTCTCATAATGCCCATGCTCCTTATAGTTGTAACACTACACCACTGGATGAGTGTTGATCTGATACTTCTATTTTTTATTCCACATTAGAATGATTTTTCTTATCCCTTTTGTAGTTGATGGACAGATGACCAAACAATCCATATTTGAAGAAATTCTTGGTTCCCTTAAAACAGTTCCCAAGATGCTTCATCCCACAAATTCAACTTGGGGAAAATTCAAGCTTCATTCTATCACGGTATTTTTTGTTGAACCATCCATGTTGTTCTCCATTTTCTACTTCATTACACTTGGCCCACGAGACCACTGAGAGCATACTACCTCCATTTAAACCTTGAGGGATCAATGAAAAATCTCCTTGTAATTTTCTATGTCTCTAATCCCCAAATATTTTCATAGACTCCACATTAGTCCACTAAAGAATAGATCCAACTTGCGTTCAATGTTCATGAAAAAACTAGAGACGTACCTTTAAATACCTGTAAAGTTTTCCTCGTATTCCCTAATGGACACATCATCCTTATGCTGGAATATGAGGAACTCTATTTCCATCACGATATGAATGGTTTGAGGAAAATATTGTTTGAAAAACATCCTCTTATATTCCTCCCCATACATGGAATAAATTTCTTCTAAGTACTTTGTATTCTTGATTAGTGTCAACCACTGATCAGCTTCACCATCAAAATGATAGACCACCAGTATAAATTTTTATTCTTCTGAGAACTATAGGATGGAGAGTTTCTTTTCAATGGATTTAATCCACAGTTCTTCATGAAGGGGATCAAAATATCAACAAAACATGGGAGGCCTTTTCTACATGAAGGATTCTATGGAAACATGGTCTTTCCATATAGCATGAGGTCATTCCACATGATTTATGTTGTTATTCATAACATAAGCTAGCTAAGTATTATCTTGATGTTTTGAGCAGACATTCCCATCATATTAGGCATACAATTACAAAAATATTCACATTTTATATCACATTGATTGTTGGAACATGTTCATCTATTTACCTCCATTAACTTTGAAAAATAATGTATAATTAGAGGGATTGAATACATATCTATTAAGCATAAAAAGGAAACACCGATCATGAAAGTATAAACCTGTAAATGAGAAGTATATCCTAACTCATTATTCCTTAAAATTATATCTATGTTATCATAAATATATTTCTTAACTTATATTATTTTTGGATTTTTTCCTTAATAATTGTTAGTAATAAGCTAATGCATTTACCGAAGCATATCCCTCAGAGTGTCAATACCAAGAGTGCAACAAGGCACACTGTCATGTACCAAGATACCCCGGGTCATGCCTGAAACACATTGTTGGAGTGTTCACTCCTTCATACATATGTTCTTGAGCCACCTATAACTACTTTTATCCCGAGAGGAATTTATTTCCATGATTAACCACATACTCTATACTTACCAAAATTTTGGGATGTTTTTCAATAATTCATCTCATCCATATGGTTATCACTAAGGTTATCTATTACTAATCTCAGAAACTAACTAGACCTCCCTCTTATACCATCTATAGTGACCATAGCCCTTTTCACATATTAAATTTCGTGATTTTAAGCATAATTATACATCAGATTACATGCTATGGATCGTGAAGACTACTTCCTTTGAAGACTATGTGCATAATCAATCATAAAAAACATTTTATTTGAACTCAATAATGAGGCTTTATCTTCCATTGTTCTCATACATCTTCATAGGATAACGTGTGGATAACAGGAACAACGGGATAAGAATAATTCCATGTAAGGGAATAACCATGAGAAAAAATCATTAGCACATGGGATAGAAGGCATGTCATGATGATAAAAAAGACATGTAACATAAAGAATAACAAAATATAAACATGGGATCATTTAAACATGGAATAATAGAAATGAGTCAGAAAAATAAAACATGTCTTTAGTATGAGTCATGGATAACTTCCAATCTTGTTTCCCATAACATTACAGGTCAAGGAAAATCATCAATCCCATTTCCCACAGCATCACAAGCCATGGCTAACCGCCAAGACCATTACACATATCATCTCATGAGACATAACATTACCCAATGAATTGGAGTTCAATCTGGGTGAATAATAATAAATTTCATTAAAAATTATTCCACATAAAATATCATCTATAATTAATCTTACACAAATCTAACAGTTACCCATGGGAGGAATTGGGTACCACAATCATGACGTAAAAAAATCCAATGGATGTATCATAAAATATTACATGAAGGGAAATAATTAGAACATACATGGATGTTCATAAGGTAAAATTTTCATATATAATGGGAAGTGATGTCAAATATATTTGAAAACATGTTGTAAATGTATTTGATAAATTTTTGAATTAAATCATTTTTCTACTGTTTTATAGATAATAATATAGATCCTTTAAAATAGAAAAAGGGAAAATCATTTATATAAAACAATAATTTAACCATGAAGTATTTCATAATAATAATAAAAATTTTATATAGACAATGGGGGAATAAAATATAAGATATAGTTCTCCTGAAATCGGGTAAGAATTCAGTGTGTTCTATTAAAATATGTTTGCTTATCAGAATGTACTAAGGGGGAATATTTCAAAAAACATGTATATCAAAGAAGGATATTGATGAAAGGGTCTTCATAATTTAATTTTTTTTAAACTAAAAAAATAATAATATGCACATAAACAGATAATATAACTCCATGATGATATAGATAAAGACAAGGAAACTAGAAAGAACAAAGGAGGTATAAGTAAAATTCGTTACAGATTATTGACATGGAATCAGGTGTACCTAAGAATTCTTGATGAGAGAGAAAAGGGGTTTCTCGTCATGTATATGTCATTAGGAATGTATGGCAGTAGTTAGAAATAATACCCCATAATTTGGGATTACACATAAAAAATCATATCAAAGAGGGCAATCTTGATTAAGAGTGAAATGGAGAGGATCCCTTACCTTAAGTCTAGTGGTGTTTCCCACTTGTTATTAATCACCTGAATAAACAAATTATATTTATTAATTAACAAATAGAGAACCTATTATATATTTAATTGATTTATTATAACCTTTTTTAGTTCATTCATGACCTTTTTTATGGGATATACGGTTCAATTTCACTGTTTGGGTATGTTTTCTTAATTGGTTTTACTGGCCAGATCACTTATATTCATGTTTGGATAAATATTTTAGATGAAAGTGGTTGTCCATAATTGATAATATATTCTTTTCATTAACATCTTGGAGATTACATGGTTTCAATGTTAATTTTTTTTAAAGAGAGTGAGGTTGAATTATTATATAAAACCTTAGAAACAACTTTTTTTTGTTAATCGGTGGGTTTTGATTACAACAAACAATGTTTTTGATTAAAACATAATATCATTCATAATTAAGGATTAAAAAACCATAAATACGATATATCACACATATAATAATATGGTTCAACAATAACACAAATTGTTTCATGACCAGAATTAAATATGATAACAGAAAATGATAAACAATTTTCCAGAAATGTGATAAATTAAAAAATATCAAATGGTGTTTTTTTCATTAAAATAATCAGGGGTAAAGGAGATAAGATAATAAAATATCCCATTATCATAAAAAAAATCCAATACACGTATGTTACTTGATTTTTCATTCAATATGGATGAGTAGAGGTTATGAAATAAAAGATAACAAAGGAACAAAAAAATAAAAGAAAACAAAAAAATTGAATTTTACCTATTGAATCAACCTTCCTTGAGAGCTTCTTATGGGGAGAGGTTTTGGTCTTTTTTGGAGACCAACTGATATTTGACGTGGGGAGGGATCATGGGGAGAGATTTGGGAAGAATGTTGACAATGATCAAGGATTGATAGGAGTGATGAGAAGAGGTAATGAGGGGGGGGGGGGGGGGGTTATAGTGGAGGAGAGGAGGGTTTTCCAAATTTTTTAATCATTAGTTTATTAACATCCCCAAAGACCAAAAATATTGGTGATTCCATGACCAAAAATAATAAATGGGTTATGTAAATTCGAAAAAAGGGTGGTGAAATTATCCAAGATGCTAGGAATAGTCTATTTACCTTATAATGCATATATGTGGTAAATTAAAGTATTTTACTATTCACTAAATAATTCATGTATTTTAGAAAAATCTCAAAAATTCACACTATCCATTTTCAACATGTGGAATCCAAAAATCAAATCCGTTTTTCAAAAATAAAATTCTAAATATATTAATTTAAAATTTGATTAAAATCATTATTTATTCTAAAAAATTGTTTTAAAACATTTATTTACTTATTCCAAAATATAATTTTATCATATTTTCACATAAATATTATTTATATACTATCATAGGTATGGTTAATATTAATTAGCGTATATAACATTTAATAAGGGTAACATTACTATTCATAAGGGTACATTAATATTCACCAAAAATATAGTTGGTCATATGATACTCCAAATAACTTACTGATCACAACCGTGTATATTATATTTACCATATTCCAAACACAAAAGTGTCAAAATATTGTTTAAATGTCACATAACAATTAGTATTTCATTATAATGTGATTTAATGTGATTATGACACATTTATAGGAAAGTAAATTCAATTGGAAGACATTTGGTCGTTACATATTCTCCATCATTTAAGAATCACGAACACCATCTGAGAATGTGGTGGATTGGACTAGCTATCAGTTTGAGAGGTTATTTGGGATTGTTTGTTACACATTGCTATCAAAAGATGTTCATCCTCAAGATTCATTTTCCTATGTATTTTTTAGGCTAGATATAGAATTTTGGTGGATTGAGAGGTACATTATAGTCAGTTCCTCAATAGATCTTACCATGATTAGAATCATGCTACCATGCGACGGTGGTATGTGTGTCTTAATTTTAGTTTTGATGTTAATCTCAGTTTTTTCTTATGGATTTTCTAGTTTGAACAGATGTTATTCTATTGTATGACTACTTCTTTTGTTTAGGAGTGTAGTCGTATTCCTTAAAGACTTCTTTTACACCTTTTCCAAGAGGATGCAGTTGATGTTCCTCAACAGAATCCTCATATGGGTCATACTTGTATCGATGTTATCAGGTGGGAATATTGTGATATTGAATAAAATGTAACAAAAGTTAATAATTAAGTCATTAATGTACATCCAGGAGCTATAGGAGAGAGATATCGAACATATGACTTCTTACATGAGATACCACCACCATTTAATAGTATGATTACACTTCAAGATAAGGATGAATGAAATATAAATATTGATAATATATTTGACAACCTTGATACAATTGAGAGTATCATGGTGAAGTACTTATCAGTCAAACAGAGGGTCCTAGAAAGAATTGGTTGGATTCTATTATACACGATGATCATTACATGGTATTTCACTAGAAGGGTTTGAAGACTCCTTTCTTCTATAATTTTTTCTAGAGTTGATGATGATGGTGATTTGTCTGTAGTTACTTTATTTATAATAGAAACATGACTCGGTGTTATCGTAAACCTATCGGTTTTTTGTGTTAAATTTATTTATAACATAGGTTGTAAATAATGAGTACAAGAATGGTCAGAATACCCATAGAGTTGGCAATGAGATATATTATTTTAAAAACATGATCATATTAGAAATATCATAATATCATTGCTAATACCCATAAAACAATAGTGATTCTAGATGTGTATATAATAAGAGCAAAATTCATCAAAATATCAACAATGAAATATAGTAGTTATAACATGTCACAGTTGGATTTATCTAAAACCGTGAATCCTAAGAGAATCAGATAATAAAGAATAATTTAATTTATCTACAACATAATATTTAGCATTGGGAAATGATCACCTTCATAAAAAAAACATGAGAGAATAAGATAACAATATATACCATCATTAAAATATTGAGAATACATTAGTTAAAGGAACATTACATTAATGATCAACACTATGATTTATCATTATTATAGATGACTGAAACATACTCGTTGATAAATCTCTCACGAGATATAAATTTTTAACAGATACATTGGCGGGTGATAATGGAGTATTCCAATTATTTTCCATAATTATAATTTATATTTATAAATCATTAAAATATACAAAAATATAAAACCCATGGAAATTAAATTTTTTTCATAAAAATTAAAAAATTAAAATCATTCTTTTTTTAATATGAAACCATTAAAATGTTTTATAAAAAATGAATTGATATAAAATAAAATAAAGAATTAATTCATTTAGTTCAAAAAACCTAATGAGAAAATAATTCACAGAGTAAAATTAAATATTGTTTTTTGTTTTAAAAATACCCATATTAGATATATATATTTAAAATATAAAAAGTAAAAAATAGAAAAAATATTTTTTAGAACATTTTGTATTCATCATTTAAAATGTCATAGTTTTTCCTCACATTTAATAATAATATTTGTTTTCTTTTTTCATTTTCATAAATACAATTGAATTAAAAAACAATTAATGGAAAGGGATTTTGAAAAAAAAATTCTCCCCAAATTAAAAAATATATTCATTTCAAATTGAATACGTACTGAACATATATGAAATGAAATCAGGATGAAAATATATAACTCAATGAATGATGTTTCTACTACCTATTCCTTTACATATAAATGATAAATCTGCATTTCTTATTTTTCCTTTTTTTCATAAATATATTGATTTTATCTACCAATTTTATAACATTATTCAAATAAATTAACTTTTATAAACCTCATTAATAATAATTTTAATTATTTAATATATTATATAATAATTTTTAGTGTTCTCTATTAATAATCCTAACTATTTAGAACTAGGTTCATATAAGTAGTGTATATCTTCCTTTATCTCTTTAATATAATTATTTATACGACATATATGTAATTAAAATGATTTTTATAACGAACTATAATATTAAAATTTCCTTACGTGGGGGTTTTAATGATGTTTCTTAATGACAAAAATGGTGAAGAGCTTGTTTTGGGTTATTTATCAGTATTGAGGGACTAATGTACCATGATAATTACATTTGAAATTATCATTAAACCTATAAATGTTAGATACTGTATACATACATACATATATATATATATATATTATAAAAATATTAAATACAATCTAAATGTAACTATCATTACCGTTGTAAATAATGAATAATGTTTATTTGTGGAAGTGGTAGTCTGTACACACGCACAAATAATTTTTTCTCTTTTCTTATAGGAAAAGGAAAAATGGATTAATTTTTTAATAGAAATTATAATAAACTATGGGTATAGTAAGTTTGTTAATGTTAAAAATTTTACATGTTGACAATAAATTTTATAAATTATAGAAAAATAAAAGGAAATAGAAAAGAAAAAGAAACTATTATAAATAAATATCTAAATACATGGGTTATCTCCATTGTGAATGGGTTTAAATCATTTATAATAACCTTTTGATATGAAAAGAACCACATTATAGTTTATAGAAGTTTTTAGGTGACAGTTGTAAATATTTTTGAAAAATTATATGGGGTTGTTTGTGAGCATAAGAGGGGAGTGGAATACCCATTTTATAGATGAAAACTATTGATTTTTTTATAGATAACAAATACTTTTCAATAATGTCATGTGAGATTTAATAAAAAGGACAGAAAATAATAAATTTACAGACACATATATATAAGAATATATATTATCTATCCACACATCATATAATCAATAAAATCATTTTTATAATATTTTATCTTTTTACTGATTATTTTACTCATATCTACAATTTTGGTTATTACTAAGGTTACTAGTTCATTCCAATGTAGTTTAAGCTATTTAAAAAAAAATCTTATATATTATATAGTGTATTCCTAATGATGAAAAAATAGAAATATATTCATTTGATTAATTTTTTTAAAGTTATAAAACTTATTTATAAATAATAACTTTATAATGTATTTAAAAGTAAATTTGGAAATTATAACATAATTTCATAAATGAAAAACAGTTGTTGATAAATTAATACCTAATTGTAAAAATTGAAAAGTCACATATAAAATAAATAATTTCTCTAAGAAATAGTATTCAAGAATTTTTTATTTATACTTATATATAATTTAATTTATAAAAGTAATTTGTTTATAAAAATTGAATTTTTCACTATTTATATGAAATTTATGATTTTATAAAAATAAAAACATTTCATCGTAAGTTAATATTTCAATGATAAATCCAAAAATTTCATTATTTATTTAATGTTCAAATTTTCTTAATTCACATTTATAATTTATTTTTAAAAATATAAAATAAAAAAATTATTTTAAAAACTGGGTTTTGTTATTTTTAATAATTATTTTCTTACAAAATAATCAATAATATATTATTAATCCATTACTCATATAAAAATATATTATACTAAAAATATTTATTATTTAGTAAAATGGTTTGATTATTTTTTTATATACTCATGTTTTGTCGATAAAAGTTTGGAAGATTATTATATATATATATATATATATTTGTAGTTATAATAACATTATTTATACCATACAATTCAATGGATACCAAAAAATGGTTTATATATGTTTGGTTTTAGTGTTGAATGTGGTGGAAGTTATTAAAAATTTAACTTATTTATGGATTTAAAATATCGATCTTTGCATTCAACCTCCATTAAGATTCCTTCATCCTCAAAATTCAATTATATGGAGGAATTAAAATGAAATTTACTTTCTCTTAGAACATCCTATGATTCCAATGTCACCTCCATAAACATATGATTTATACATAAGAATTGACCAAATATATGTAATTTTTTAAGAACACATTACCTTATTGTTCAAGAATTATCCTGAGTTATCTCACATGTAATTGATTATGTTAAAAATATATTGATCTTTTCATTCTACCCCCATTAAGATTCTTTCATCCTAAAAATTCAATTACACGGAGGAATGAAAATGACATTTACTTTCTCTTAGAATATCTTATGATTCCAATGTCAGGTCCCCAAATATATGATTTATAAATAAAAATTGACCAAATCTATGGAATTTTATAAGAAAAAATTACCTCATTGATCAAGAATTATCAATAGTTATTCCACATACATTTGATTTAGTTATAGTTGAATGAAGTATGAGAACATTATTTGTGATTGGCCTATTATATAATTCAACAAAAATGGTACATGGAACACATCATGTACTTATGATAAGTCAGGGAAGATCTATGTGATATGATACATCCCAAACATGATAGAGGGTCTCAAAGGGATAGATATGATAAGGGATCAACTTCCCATTGTTCATAAATATCAAAAAAGACATCCAATGTATTATTCAAAGGAATAAATTTTCATAAACATAAAATGATAGATGTCATAGAGGATTATATCTATAAATCTTCTTCGTTTTTCATGAAACTACCATACATTTTCTAGTGTTATGAACCTTTTCCATAATTTCATTGACAATGTTATTATATATATATATCATATTTTCCTCTCTAAATTCATTCTGTCTTGTTGGAGTCCTACATGCCATCCAAGATAAAGCATCTTATGGTTCCATATAAATAAATGAATTTAATTATTCTTGGTAAGATAAGCCAACTAAAATTAATTATTAATCCCAATGTAATTGGATGTAAATCAAGAAATATATTAGAGTTTTATCTATTTTTAGAATAATCCTCTAACACTGACCATCCATCTCAGGATGATAATAAGTACTGAAACACTACACTATCTTGAATGATTTCGTAAAAATTTTCTTGAAATATTATGTAATACTTGGATCTTGATCAGATAGAATAGACAATTTTAGTTCCAGAATCATTTCCATATTTTATTTGTATACCTTGTAATGTTGATAATGGGAGAAATTTTCATCGAACGAATTAAAATGGTCTGACTCAATAATTCAATCAAGTACACCCCAAATTACATTATGGATATTATATGACTTGGGGATTCTATCATAAATGTAACCATATATATTTTCCAACTTCCATAAAATAATTGGTGATGGTTTCATCATGCCCATACATTTTTTTCGATGAAAAAAAATGTTTTCATTCCAATCAATGAGAAAAATATTTCTCAATTACTCAATTCAAATTATGATACTAGATTATTTATTTTTGATTTCTACATATAACTATGAATATTAGAGGAATATATAATGATATTCTTTGAGATTTATACAAAATTACCCCCTTTTGTGGTGGCTCTTATGGGACACATATACATGATACAAAAATTATATTCCACCCATTTTCAATGTTGAAAACATAATAACCACTACCTTTTTCCATATCTCAAAAAAAAATTTGGGATGATTTTTACTTCACATGTAAGGTGTGTAATTTGGAATAATATGATCTATGTCATACAATATTGAATTGAATATTTCTCTTATTAAAACCCATGAGTATTATTCCTTTTAAATTATAATATTTAATATAGTAATGTGGTCTTTCATTCCTAGATAATTAACCACATTATAATCCTTTACCTGGTGGTAATGTATTAAAAACCATATTATTTTACAAATTTGGATCACCTCATTAGGTGTATTTTTTATTCCTTAAATTTGAATATATATTTCTATTATGTTTGAAAATTATTCACATCACACTATTTTGAATATAAATAATGTTATGGAATTATTAATATAATGATCAATATTTAAATATGTAAATCATGTTATGGGTAAATTTTCTCATGAGTAATTAATTATTGAAATGAATAGGAAATTAGATTATGATTCTATAGGAGTACAAAACCCAAACACATTTTCAAAGAATTAATACATATTATTATCCAATCCATACTGTTGGGTAATTAATGTACATGAGTGGTGATCGACCTCATTATTAGTTTCTTAAAACATACTTCACACACCTCATTCAAAAATAAAATCACGGCCATACATGACTACCATGTTATTTTATTGAATACTCCTGAAATGTCTATAAAAATGCATAGCTAGTATCATTATATCCAGAGAAAACTACATATATTTGTTATCATGCTTGTTATGATACATTGTTCAATAACTTCCATTTTTAAAGGTTATAAAAACATTCCCTTACTATTGATAACATGATCAAATAATAACACTTTTTTTAACTAGAATTGAAATTTTAAAAATATATTCATTCAAATTATCCTCTTATAATTTCATTAACATAAACAATAATTAAGGGTAATTATCTTACTTTATATATATATATTAGAATATCATATGAAAGTTAAACAATAAATTGATCAACATAGTCTATTTGGTGTTTATTTCATAGATTTATAAGGATCCTCGGGAAATTAGTTTATCCAAATAAAATCACAATAAACTTATATTGTCCATTCAAAATTTAGAATTTTATTATTGAAATACCCATCATATTTACACAGAATTGATGATATCTAGATCGATGGAAAATATGTTTGATGTATTAAGATACAATTATGTTGGTAAATAATGATGAAGGTATGGGTTAATGGATATTTATTATTTATTGTGATCTTGTCCTGCTCATGATAGTCTATTATATGTCTATTTGATTTACCTAGATTCTAAAAAATTGGTATGGTTCTCTACATAGTGATGCATATTGATGGATAAAACACTTTTCCAATCTATCATATAGATGATTTTTTAATTTCTCAAAATCAATGAGATCCATTATATGTAGACTTCTTAAGATATTTATTAATCAATGAATAAGTTTAACAGATAAATCAATATCACACATAGGGGTATACAAAATTAGTCTTTTCTATATTTCATCTATATATTCCCATTTAATGGTCATGTTATCAGTAATTAATTTCTCCAAAATTATTTAAGCTATAAATCTCTCAAGGTTGTGTAAAAGATCCTTTATAAAAAAAATTTTCCAAGGGGATATCATTCTTATTTTTATACATCGTAATTTGATGATATTGATTAAAAATAGAAATCTATTACTATAGAAAAATTATATTTGATCTATACTAGGATAGTTAATCAATAACGAACACTTTCAAATTCAACCATAAGGAGAAGAATTAGATGTATATAAAGTATCCTCCCCTAAATATCAATCTCTTTAGATTAATATATTATAGTCACAATCATTTGTGACAATAAATAAACTTATTTCCTTTAAATGTAAATATCCTTGTGGAATTCGTTGTAATGTAGAATAAATTATGACACATACTATAGAGAAAACATATAATTCAATAGAGAGAATATTAAAATAATATCTAATAAAACACCCATTATTACAATATGACGACACAAAAAATACTACTATATTTCATTATATATCATATATAAATATAGAGTAGAACTATGATGAAATAAAAAGATATATAGACATGGAAGAAAATTAAATTCACTAAAATAAACTCCATAGTTTTGAATTCCCTCAAAACGATATACCCCGCCAAAAAGATCATAATTTGCAAGAGAGTCATTAATATAATGATATACATTATCAAAAAAAATGTGTAAGAACCATTATAGGTGATGTAGTGAATGATGATATCAGAATTAAGGTTTATATGTAATTAAATATGTCATTTTTCATAATTAATTTTTTCAAATATATACAATGAACATTATGACCCTTAGTAAATAAAGGAGTTGGTCATTATTATTGGTTTTTATGTAGATTCAATTTGGTGACTGTCAGGATTATTTTATAAAAAATCTTTTTTTTGGAAACTAGAAGTATGTTCTATTAAAAAATATTATTTATTATAAATATATATATTATTTTAATAAAAATCGTTTATAAAATAACCTTATAATACTCTATCCAAATGATTTTATATTTTAATAAAGCACTATGCAATTTTTATAATGGTTTATTTTTTTAAGGAATAAAAATAATAATTTTCAATAAATAAGGATAATTATTTAAAAGATAAAATTATCATATTTATTGAATTTTATTAATAAAATAAATTTCACTTTCTCAATCATCACCTCACAATGTAATTCATGTGTATTTTCAGAATATTATGATAATGAACATTTTTTGGATAATGTAAAACTTATTTTTTTATGACGACTGTGCTTTTATGATATAATTATTATGTCTGCATAATTAAAAATTATATAAATATTTTTAATCTATCAAAAATAAATTTTATACATAGAAAAATTAAATTAATTTGTTTCAATTTATACCTAACATTTATGATCACCCTCCCATTTTTAGATAAATATAATTTTTTGGATTCTTGGCATTTAATAAGGAGGTTGTAAGTGGATTTTATATTTGGTCATGTTTTGAACATACATCCACCCCTGTAATTATTTAATAATTTAAATAATTATTTTTAATTCATGACACTCACAATTGGATGGATTATATAAAAAATAACCAATATATGTACACATAAAACCACTTCTTCACATGTATATATAAATCCATTTCACCACATCCCACCCAAAACAAAGAATTTGAGAAATATTTATCATTAAATTCGACTCAACAGTCTGTCCATGGTGGTTAAAGTTATATTATGTCCCACAATATCACTATGAATCATCCACCCAAGGATTGGTTCATCAACCATCTTCTTAAATTTTCATGTTCATTACCTTTGTTATATTGACTTCTAAAATTTAATTTATTTATAATTCCAAGATAGTTATTCTATTATATTTTCTTCCATTTTTTTTATTTTGGAATGGGATTTTTTACTCCCTCTCATTACTGCCTTAGTCAAATCCATTGTAATAATTGAACACATAGTCATAATAGAGTCCTAAATGTTTGTTAATATAAAAATTCAATGGTTATATAAGAAAAAAAATCACTAGATGGAAATTATAAGTATCATTGTATTATATCATATGCATCTAGTTGATAAAACAACAAAAGGGTTGGTTAGGTATATCCCATCCATCATTTGGTGAACAATGAATGAGCCTTTAAAATGAAAATAGTTTTCATATCTCTATGGATATGCTTTTATGATCAAAAGACTATTTATATACCATTATAAAGGGTTTATTTATCATTGAATTGGTCCCATAAATTTTTAATTGAATGTATTCTACTACCTAGACACCTTGAAATCATACTATTTACAAGAAAAAAATTTCTATAATATCATATCCATTAAATTTTATGGGATTTAATTTTTTCACAATGTGAAATTGCTATATATTCCTTAAGGAATTTAACAACAATAAATTTATATTTTCATTGAATATGAAAAATCCTTTCATAAAAAATGATTCATATTTCAATATAGAATATAATTTATGATATGAAATTTTTTTCAATTGTGATAATTATGAATATTTTTCATTCAATGATCACTATTACATGAAATTATTTATTTTGTGATGAATTTCATTAAAAGTGTAGGTAACATATGAGGACCATTATTATATATCCCCTCAATGTACTGGTAGGTCTTAGAGGACAATTAAGATGTTATAATAAGAGTTTAATTACAGTTTATGAGTTAC
Organism: Viscum album; assembly: GCA_963277665.1. NCBI lineage: Eukaryota > Viridiplantae > Streptophyta > Magnoliopsida > Santalales > Viscaceae > Viscum > Viscum album. Next base: position 97,101,059 of record OY728128.1, on the reverse strand, counting down.
ATCTTGGAATAAGTCATTGATCATATGTTCAATATGTATAATATTATGAAATCCCATAACAATATGATTTGTAATGATATCCTAGTAACCATTCACTATTGTTTAAAATGGATTCCATAATAATCATGGTTTCATTTATTATTTAATAAAACAATTTAATTATTCCTGACATAATATTTTTTCATTCCCTTAACTATGTGTTCAATTATTATTACTGTGGAATTTATTCTTGTTTATTTCATCTATAGGTTTTTTTATGATCCTAGTTTAATTTTTATAGAATAAGTATTTGTAACACCCGAGACATTGATGAGAAATAATTTTTTTATGTTATATAAATCATCAAAGGAATCTTTCACTACACACAACACTAGATTGGGCTTGCTTTACACGCAATCACTGCCTTCCTCGATAGCTTGCGTCGTACACAATACTGAGTTTCACTAAACAACGATATGCTATTAAAATATTATTAAAACTAGCCGTTATGAATAGTAATACCCACTTTTTGAAATTTTGTAAATTTTATTTTTCAAAATGGACTTCATTTTTGGATTCGGAATATCGAAATGAGCCTAGGGTGAAGTTTTGGTATTTTTCTGAAAACTTGCAATTTTTTATGAATAGTTAAAACACTGGGTTACTATTTAAAAGCCGACTTTTTATTTAAATAATTATTTATTTTATTTAAATTTATTTTAGGTCCAAATTGATACAGAATACCTATATAAGTTCAGTTCAATTCACTGGAGTCATTTTATAAAAAAAATTTATATATAAAAATTTTATTGAACTTTTCACCGTCTTTTACCCACCTCATAGGAGAATTTCCAAATTCGCAGAAAACGTAATTTTACCGCTTATATGAATGTAATTTCAAAAATCCGAGAGACATGGTTTATGTTAGTAAGTAAAATGTGGTTCAATGAGATGAAAATAATTTTTGGTGAATAGTAACGTTTTACTTTTTTTTACCACGGTTAAAAGTAAATAGGGTAATTAAGGGTAAAAATGATATTACTATTACCCTAACACATGTCCTAATTCTATTGGTTAAGTGTTATTCGACAAAAACAACTTTAGGAATAAAATATGACCATTTAGTCCCACTTGGATAAGATTAGGACATTTAATATTAATTTATTTAAAGAAGGGTTAAAATAGTTAAAATCAAAGTTTAATAAGTAAATACTTTTTAATATAGGGTTATACATAAGAGAAATTCAACTATAAATATTCATTAGAAATATAAAAATATTTCCTATATAATTTTATTTTATTTGTAATTTTTAGACATGAAATAATTTAATTTATGTATGACACAATGATGATGCAGTAATTATCTTATTAATGAAATATTTACATAATTAATGTTATAAAAACCAAAATAAATGTAATTTGAGACTTTTTATGAATTACACTAATTTTCTAGGTTAATATTTCATATTAGTACTGATTTTATTAACTTTATTCGAAATAATATTTCTGTTATGATTTTCAATAAAATCAATTATCAAATAGTGTCAAAATTGACATAAAATAGTTTTTAAAACAAATATTATATTATTAATTATTATTTTATTCCTAAAAATCTAAGTATCGGCCAAATTACATAGATAATGTTATATATATTAATAATAAACAACTTGGGGTTCTTTTGGCTTGTTATAGTATGTTTCTTAACCTTATAGTGTAAGAAAACAAGAAGACACAGTAAAAGTTAACTTTTCTAACTTAAAGATAAATCTAAATGATAAGGTTAAAATAATTACCTAAACGTGTCCAAATTCTATTGGATGAGAGGATTTAGACCCATACCCAACTTATCTTCTAAATAAATCAATTTAGAGCTATTAAAAACCGAATATGTCATTATAATAAAATGGTATTTTGAGTTTTTCCAAAGGTGCCCCTCTCCTCCATTATAAAAGGGCCCCTCCTCCCTCTCCTACTCAAACCAATTTGAGCCTTCATGATCGGCCAACCCCTGCCCTTTTCACTTACCCACTTCCATAGAAACATCTTAGAGGTCCTTTTATTCTTCAAAGAAAAATTTTAGTGCCCTAAGAGGAGCTCTCAAAGAGGCGCTTCAAAGAGGAGGTAATGTCCGTTACCAATTCTTTCCACTTTATATCTTCTTCTACTTCTTCTTATTTAGTTGTTTCATTGTGAAGTAATAACATAATTATCACTCATATAATGATTTTTTATTATAAGTATGAAACAACCCTATTTCACCATCTATCCATCCTACGGAAAACGAAATCACCGCGCGTGCGTACGTACGGAATACCGTCTCCACGAATGCGATGAGATTCATTTTCCATGATTAATCATTCAAGAATGATTATAAAGTATATATAATGAATAATAATGTAATATATGACATAATAATGATACTGGATTTATGTATATATATATATATGTCATTTATTAAATTTCATTCAATTCAATAAGGAAACGAAAACAGCGTTCATGCGTAGGTACGGCCTACCGTCTCCATGAACGGTGTATTTCAATCCTTTTATCGATATATAATATATATGTATATGATGAATAAATATTATATATAAATCATGTTTTACATTCTGGAATTACGTAAATCAGGATATAAGTAATAATATCAAGAACGACACGTTGAAACACATACGATAAATGAAATGATTTTACCCAAAACACTGCTTTTACATGGAATTTACAAAAGAACGGGTAATATAAAGTCATAAGTGAAACATATATGATATCATAACAATGAATATGATTATTTAATAAGTCAATGAAATTATTTAAATCATTATACAGGAGTTTCGGATCCATATGAAGCATATCGGACCTAAGGTAAGGGATAACTTCTCCAATCTCGTTTTTATCCAAGATTATTTATTCGTACGTATTCACTGGGGATATTGTTATCATCAATGTACATGTTTTATAAAAGTGTTCTTATGTATTTTTAATGTCATTTTTACCCATTTTGACTTTTACTACATGGTATGTAAGGAATCTTTCTTTTGTTTACGTTACGAGGTACTTTTTGACTTTTCCGACAAAAGTACGAGGAGGATGTTTTTTTAACTTATACGGAATGAACAGATTTTGACGATTTAATAACGCATTATTTTCATGAAGATTACTCTACAATATTTCACATTTATTTTCAACAAAATCATTTTATTTTAAAATTGAATGATAATTTCATAAAAGAAAATTATTTTGCGGAAGAAATGATATTTTCATCAAGAATTTATTTCAAGTGTTTTATCAAAAATATTTTCCATCTACGATGGAATTATTTCATATGTGTATGTTTCAAGTATAATGTCTCAATTATTTACATGGTATGATTCTTCTTATGATGAAATGGTATCCATTTGTTTTATATGGATTGTGTTATGATGGCATGATGTTTAAGAATCCCAATTTATTACATGGGTTATGCTATGATTTATGATTTTGTGGCACAAGTAAGAATGATTTCATTATGAGATGGGTGGGACCTATATATCCATCCAATGCATTGGGTAAATATTTATATATAATGCGATAGACATGGATGGATCGGAAAGTTAATCCAATTCAGTGTTACAGGACTGAAATGAGGAGTGAACTAGATTCACAAAGGGACGTTGTCCACTATGATGGTCTTGGTAGAAATGACTTGGCTACTATGGAAATCATATATGGTACTTAATGGTTTACACAATCACATGTTTTATTCCCATGCTATTTTATCATGATTAATGTTTCTTTATGATATATGCCTTATGTACTTCCATGTTTTATGTCATTGCTCAAGATTTTGATGTTTAAACATTATGTTCATGTTTTTAAGCACAAATATATATGATTTGATTTATTTTATCCATGCTTACCCTTACTGAGCATTTGAGCTCACCCTTTAAATGTTTTCTTTTCCCCAGGATATAAAGAAAGGTTTTAGGTAAGAAAACAAAAGGGGAAGATCTTTGTGGGAGATGTTGAAGATCTTTCACCACGATTAGAAGATTACCTTCTGAGTTTCCAAAGACACTAAAATATTACGGTCCTTTGGTGTCTGATTTTGTTATGTATTAAGTATTCTGCAAAAGTAATGTAATATCCATGTACGTCAAGATTTGGGTCTCTACAGTTGGTATAAGAGGAAAGGTATAGTCAACCTTTGGAAACTAGGATGTGAAAGCCTTAGTAAGAACCCTAATGATAAGTCTATGCATAGAACATGATCTTAGTGTTTTAAAAATGGCCATGAACAACCTATGATAAGACCTTAAGTGTGAAATTTTATTCTTTATTATGTGTTTTTCCTATTATAATTTGTGTTCCTCACACTATTCTTCTTGGTTTTAGTCAATGGCTGGAACCTGAAGGAACCACGGTAATGCGGAATTCGACGGGAAATGCAGTGATTGTCCCCCTGAGCAACCAAATGTTATGGGAGCTGGAATGGAACATCTTGTAGCCATGCTCACACAACTTTTTCATGCTATGAATCATGCAGGACATCCAAACGAGCAAAGGAAGGAGAAAAATTCTGTTGAATCCTTCATGAGGAATCGTCCACCTTCATTCAGCGGGTCTTCTGATCCATTAGTGGCTGAACAACAGATCAGTACCACTGAAAAGATATTTTCTGTTCTTCAATTTTCTGAACAGGATAAAGTCATCTTAGCAGTGTATCATTTGGAAGGAGATGTTGATCAATGGTGGAATCATATCAAGAATATGAGGCAAAGAGATGAAATTGAGTCCATGTAATGGGACGAGTTCAAGAACTTATTTTTCCATAAGTACTTCCCTCATATTCTCCGAACAAAGATGGAGAAGGGGTTTCTTGAACTAAATCAGAAGGATGATGAATCTTTTGATTCCTATGAAGCAAATTTTACAAGACTTTCAATGTACACTTCTGGTATTATTATCCAACCTGAGTGTAAGATCGATCAATTCTTTAGTGGCTTAAAACCAAGTCTTCTAAGGGCGTTAGCCATAAGGGACTTCAATAGCTACGAGGAAATCATTCGATGTTCTCTCAATGTTGAGATGGAGATTGGAGTAAACCATCAGTCATATGGGTTTGATAAGAAGAGGAAAATGGAATTAAAAGGAAAATCTATAGAGCACACTGAAAAGAAGATGAGTTTTCACTTATGCTCAAAGTGTGGAAAGAAACATGGTGGGAGTTTTCTTAAGGGGACAAGTAAATTTTTTAAATGTGGAAAGGAATGTCATCAGGAATTTGAATTCCGCAATGATGGGAAGAATATGTCTAGTGATGAAAACAAAGAAAAGGCTACATAGAGTGCACCTCCTACACTTCAATGTTACAAGCGCAAGGAAATGGGGAATTATGCCAATATATTCCTTAATCCAAGGGTTGTTGATGATGATCGACATCAACAAAATATTAAGGCTAAAGACAAAGGAATGTCATATGCAATTTCTATCAGTGATGTGGAGCACGATAACGATGTGGTGAAAGGTACACTTACCATCCACTCTAAAGTAGAAAATATTTTATTTGATTCTCGATCCACCCACTCTTTTATTTCTGAAGAATTTTCTAAGGTTATCACCGTATTACCTCATCATTAGGATGTTGAGTTAGATGTGACAACCCCTAGTGGCACAAAAGTCGCATCAAAAGTTTATAATTCTTCTCTGATTGAAGTTTGTGGGAAGGTGCTTCCTGCAAATCTTGTGATGCTTCCTATAGTGGAATTTGATGTGATTCTTGGCCTGGATTGGCTTTCTATATATGGATCTCATATTAATTTCCAAAAAAGGGAAGTCACATTTCATATTCTAGATCAATCTATGATCATCTATCAACCCAAGGATGAACATAACATTCCAGTGGAAATTTCTTCCATCATATGGGTCTTGATTCCACTAAATGAAGGTTATTTATCTCAAATGGTTGTTGTGAAACTCACGATTAAGAATATTCCCATTGTATGGGAGTTTGATGATGTCTTTCTGGAAGAATTATCAGGTCTTCCACCAAATTGTGAAGTTGAGTTTTCAATAGAACTCGTACTGGGTGCTTTGCCTATTTCAAAGAGACCTTACAGAATGGCCCCAATTGAGTTACAGGAATTGTAGAAGCAACTCCAAGAGAATCTTGATAAAGGATTCATATTCCCTAGTGCGTCACCTTGGGGAGCACCTCTTCTGTTTGGTAAGAAGAAAGATGGATCATGAGACTCTGCATTGATTATCGAGAACATAACAAGATCTCTATCAAGAACAAATTTCATCTCCCGTGCATTGATGATTTATTTGACCAACTACACAGAGCTCAATACTTTTCCAAGATCGATCTTCATTCAGGAGATCATCAATTAAGGGTTAAAAGGGAGGATATACCAAAGACATCTTTCCGTATAAGGTATGGACACTATGAATTTATAGTGATGTCATTTGGTCTTTCTAATGACCCTGATATCTTCATGGATCTGATGAATAGAGTCTTTAGAGACTATCTTGATCAGTTTGTGGTAGTCTTTATAGACGATATTCTTTTATATTCAAAGAGAAAGGAAGAACATGAAGATCACTTGAGAATTGTGTTGATGACTTTGAGAAAGGAGAAGCTTTATGCCAAATTTACCTAGTGGGAATTTTGGCTTTAAAAAGTTGCATTTTTGGGTCAGATAATCTCAAAAGAGGGTATATCTGTGGATCCAGCAAAAACAGAGGTTATCGAAAGATGGTCGAGACCAAAAAAAGTAACTGAGATCGGAAGTTTTCTTGGTTTGGGTGGATGTTATCAACGTTTTGTGAAAGATTTTTCACGATTATCTAATCCACTCACTAGGTTGACTCGATAAGGATTTATGTTCGTGTGGACGGAGGAATGTGAAGAGAATTTCAAGGATTTGAAAAGAATGTTATCCAGTTCACTTGTGCTCACACTTCCTTGTAGTGGAGAATGGTTTGTGATCTATAATGATGCATCCATGAAGGGATTGGGGTGTGTTCTCATGAAAAATGATATGGTGATAGCTTATGTGTAACACCCGAGACTTTTATGTTATATAAATCATCAAAGGAATATTTTTTTTACACAACACTTGCTTGGCTTGCTTTACACGCAATCGCGACCTTCCTCGATAGCTTGCGTCGTACGCAATACCGAGTTTCACTAAACAACAATATGCTATTAAAACTAGCCGTTATGAATAGTAATAACCACTTTTTGAAAATTTATAAATTTTATTTTTCAAAATGGACTTCATTTTTGGACTCAGAATATCGAAATTAGCCTAGGGTGAAATTTTGGTATTTTTCTGAAAACTTTCAATTTTTGATGAATAGTGAAACCACTAAGTGGTAGGTTAAAAACTGAATTTTGCATAAAACATAATTTTACCACTTCTGTGAATGGAATTTCAAAAATCTGACAGACACGGTTGATGTCAGTAAGTAAAATGTGGTTCAATGAGATAAAAATAATTTTTTTGGTGAATAGTAACTTTTTACTATTTTTACCGCGGTTAATAGTAAATAGGGTAACTAAGGTAAATATGATATTAATATTACCCTAACACATGTCCTAATTCTATTGGACAAGTGTAATTCGACCAAAAACAAACTTAGGAATAAAATATGACCATTTAGGCCCACTTGGATTAGATTAGGACATTTATTATTAATTTATTTAAAGAAGGGTTAAAATAGTTAAAATCAATGTTTAATAAGTAAATCATTTTTAATATGGGGTTATACATAAGATAAATTCGATTGTAAATATTCATTAGAAAGCTAAAAAGATTTCCTACATGATGGTATTTTATTTGTAATTTTTAGACATCAAATAATTTAATTAATTTATGACACAAAGATGATGCAGTAATTATCTTATTAATGAAATGTTGACAAAATTGATAATATAAATACCAAAATAAATGTAATTTGAGACTTTTTATGAATTCCACTAATTTTCTAGGTTACTATGATATATTATTGTTGATTTAATCAACTTGTTTCGAACATATAATTCTGTTATGACTTTCACAAAAATCATATATCAAATAGTGTCAAAATTGACACAAAATAGTTTTTAAATCAAATATTATATTATTAATTGTTATTTTATTCCTAAAAAATATAAGGTTCGGCCAAATGACTTAGATAAGGATATATATATTAATAATAAACAATTTGGGGTTCTTTTGGCATGTTATAGTAAGTGTATTAACCATATAGTGAAAGAAAACAAAAAGACACGGTAAAAGTTAAATTAATTAACTTAGAGTTAAATCTAATTGATAAGGTTAAAATAATACCCTAAACTTGTCTAAATCCTATTGGTTGATAGGATTTCGACCCATCCCCACTTTAGCTTCGAAATAAGACCCTTTGGAACCATTATAAACCGATTTTGACTTTAATATAAAATAATATTTTGAGATATTCCTAAGGTGCCCCTCTCCTCCCTTATAAAAGGGCACCTCCTCCCCCTCCTCCTCACACCAATTTGAGCACTCAAGCTCGGCCAAACCCTGCCATTTTCTCCTCTCCACTTCCCTAGAATAATCCTAGAGGTCCTGGTCTTCTCCAAAGACCAATCTTAGTTCCTTAAGTGGAGGATTCAAAGAGGCGTTCCAAAGAAGAGGTAATATCCATTACCGATCTTTTCAATTTCTTTCTTCTTCAACTTCTTCTTATTTAGTTGTTTCATGATAAAGTAATAACATCAGAATTACTTACATACTGATATGTTATTATAAATATGAAACAACCCTAATTCACCTTCTATCCATCCTACGGAAAAATGAAATCACCGCGCGTGCGTACGTACGGAATACCGTCTCCACGCCGTGGTGTAATCTATTTTCCACCATCACCTTACAAGGATGGGTATAATGGTGTAATGAGTAACTATATATGATTATTATTAAGTAATATTGATACTGAAATAATATATATATACTCCAATTCAATTCCACGATCATAGGAACGATATCATCACTCGTGCGTACGTACGGAATACCGTCTCCACGATGTGATGCGACTCGTTCTACATGATCTTCATTTCATAATGATTATATAAATGAATTGAATGAATGAATATGGTATATACTACACTAATACCATTCTGGAAATGAATTATCTATAACCTAAAGATAATAATAAGAATTTATTTGACAAAACACGCATAAGAACAAAAAGTTATAAAGACCCGAGTAACAAGTAACAATGAAATATTACTAACAAGAAGCTAATAATATGACCATATATGATCTCATATCAATATGTATGATTCTGGAATAAGTCAATAACATTATTTAAACCATTATACAGTAGCTTCGGACATGAACAAAGCAAATCGGACCTAAGGTAAGGGAAATATCACAATCTCATTTTTATCCGAGATTGTTTATTTATAAGTATTTACTGGGGTGTATTTTATCATCCACATCCATGTTTCATCAATATGTAATATTATTTCCATCCACCTACAATTGTTTAAATCCATTTTTACCCTTCGGTGAGTTTTTAGTAATATCTATGAAAGGAATCTTTTTTCATACGAGGTACTTTTTGACTTTTCCGACAAAAGTACGAAGAATTTTTTTTTAACTTATACGGCATGAATGGATTTTTAAAACATTGTTTCCAAGAATATTCCTTTACAAGTTTTCAAGTTTATTTTCAATCAACTTCTTTTATTTTAAGGTTGTATGACATGTTATGAAAGGAAAAATGTTTTTGAAGAAGAAAGGATATTTTCCTCAAGAATGGAGTTCAAGTGTTTTATCAAAATTATTTTCCATCTAAGATAATAAAGGGTTCTGTTTTTATCCCTATTATTAAATTGATTTGTTCATGTTGTGATGGAATTATTTTTATGAATTCTTTTATCTTATATGAATTTATTTATGATGTCATGATGTTTCAAGAATCCCATTTTTGTTACATGTGTTATGCGATGATGTATGTTTTATGATTATGTGGCACACATAAGAAAGGATTCATTATAAGATGGGTGGGACCTATATCTCCCTCCAATGCATTGGGTAAAGATTTTATATCTCATGAGATAGACATGGCTGGAACGGAAGGTTATTTCGGTTCAGTGATACAGGACTGAAACGAGGAGTGAACTCGGTTCAGAAAGGGACTTTGTCCACTAAGATAGTCTTGGCAATGAGTCATGACTAACAAGAAATGATTTTCCATGATTATGTGTGCATGCCACAAAGTTTCAAGTTTTATGTTATGATTATGGGGATCTCATTTTCACTTCTATGATTTATTCCATGTTAAGATATTATGATCTCTTTTGCAGGTTTTGATTTTCATAAAGATATGATATGATTTTTATTTCCTTTATTTGCCCTTGCTGAGCATTTGAGCTCACCCTTTTATGTTTTCTTTTCCCCAGGTCAGGAAGATGGATATTAAGTAGAATATGCTAAAAGGGACCCTAGATATGATGAAATAAATGGGAGACACTGTAGAATATTTATGAACCAGTTGTTTATGTTTCCCAGTTTCTATAGACACTATACCTATACGGTCCTTTGTGGTTTTATCATATGTTGTAATAAGTGTGCTTCAATTTTTGAAGTATTAAAAATGTATGTAAAGTATGGGTCGTTATAGTTGGTATCAGAGGAAAGGTATAGTCAACCTTTGGAAACTAGGATGTAAAAGCCTTAGTAAGAACCCTAAGGATAAGTCTAAGCATAGAATACAATCTTAGAAATGGCCATGAATAACCTCGGATAAGACCATAAGCATGAATTTTTTTTTCTTGAATTATGTGGTTTCCTATTATAATTAGTGTTGCTCACACTATTCTTCTTGGTTTTAGTCAATGGCTGGAACCCGAAGGAACCGTGTTAATGCGGAATGCGATGGGCAATGCAATGATTGTCCCCCTGAGCAACCAAACGATATGGGAGCTGGAATGCAAAATCTTGTAGCCATGCTCACACAACTTTCTCAAGCTATGAATCATGCAGGATTTCCAAACGAACAAAGGAGGGAGCAACATTCTGTTGAATCCTTCATGAGGCAGCATCCACCATCTTTCAGCGGGTCTACTGATCCATTAGTTGCTGAACAATGGATTAGTACTACTGAAAAGATATTTTCAGTTCTTCAATGTTCTGAGCATGATAAAGTCATCCTAGCAGTGTATCGTTTGGAAGGAGATGCGGATCAATGGTGGAATCTTGTTAAGAATACGAGGAAAAGGGATGAAATTGAGTCTATGGAATGGGACGAGTTCAAGAACTTATTTTCCAATAAGTACTTCCCTCGTATTCTCCGAACAAAGATGGAGAAAGAGTTCCTTGAACTGAAGCAAAGGGATGATGAATCTGTTGGTACCTATGAAGCAAATTTTACCAGACTTTCAAGGTACGCTTCTGGTATTATTATCCAACCTGAGAGTAAGATCGATCGATTCTTTAGTGGCTTAAAACCAAGTCTTCGAAGGGCGTTAGCCATAAGGGACTTCAATAGCTACGAGGAAATCGTTCGATGTGCTCTCAAAGTCGAGATGGAGATTGGAGTAACCCATCAGTCACATGGGTTTGATAAGAAGAGGAAGATGGAATTCAAAGAAAAATCTAAAGAGCACACGGAAAAGAAGATGAGCTTTTCCTTATGCTCAAAGTGTGGAAAGAAACATGGAGGGAGTTGTCTTAAAGGGACAAGTAAATGTTTTAAATGTGGAAAAGAAGGTCATCGGGAATTTGAATGCCGTGATAATGGGAAGAAGATGTCTAATGACGCAAACAAAGGAAGGGATACACTGAATGAACCTACTACACTTCAATGTTTCAAGTGCAAGGAGATGGGGCATTATGCCAATCAATGCCCAAATCCAAGGGTTGATGATGATGGTCGACGTCAACAAACTCTTAAGGCTAAAGACAAAGGAAAGTCACATGCAATTTCTATCAGCGATGTGGAGTACGATAACGATGTGGTGAAAGGTACACATACCATCCACTCTAAAGTAGCAAATGTTTTATTTGATTCTGGATCCACCCACTCTTTTATTTCTGAAAAATTTTCTAAGGGTATCATCGTATTACCTCAACAATTAGATGTTGAGTTAGCTGTGACAACACCTAATGGCACATCAATCGCATCAAAAGTTTATAATTCTTCTCCAATCGAAGATTGTGGGAAAGTGCTTCCTACAAATCTTGTGATCCTTCCTTTAGTGGAATTTGATGTGATTCTTGGCATGGATTGGCTTTCTCTACATGGAGCTCATATCAATTGCCAAAGAAGGGAAGTCACATTTCCTATTCCAGATCAATCTACGATCATATACCAATGCAAGGATGAACATAACCTTCCAGTGGAAATTTCTTCCATCTTATGGGTATTGATCCCACTAAATGAAGGTTATTTATCTCAAATGGTTGGTGATAAACTCACGATTAAGAATATGCCCATTGTACGGGAGTTTGATGATGTCTTCCCGGAGGAATTGCCGGGTCTTCCACCAAATGGTGAAGTTGAGTTTTCAATAGAACTCGTACTGGGTGCTTTGCCTATTTCAAAGACACCTTATAGAATGGACCCAATTGAGTTGCATGAATTGAAGAAGCAACTCCAAGAGAATCTTGATAAGGGATTCATACGCCCTAGTGCGTCACCTTGGGGAGCACCTGTTCTTTTTGTTAAGAAGAAAGATGGATCAATGAGACTTTGCATTGATTATCGAGAACTTAACAAGATCACTATCAAGAACATATATCATCTCCCATGCATTGATGACTTATTTGACCAACTACACGGAGCTCAATACTTTTCCAAGATTGATCTTCGTTCAGGGTATCATCAATTAAGGGTCAAAAGGGAGGATATACCAAAGACGGCTTTCCGTACAAGGTATGGACACTATGAATTTATAGTGATGCCATTTGGTCTTACTAATGCCCCTGCTATCTTCATGGATCTAATGAATAGAGTCTTTAGAGACTATCTTGATCAGTTTGTGGTAGTCTTTATAGACGATATTCTTGTCTATTCAAAGAGCAAGGAAGAGCATGAAGATCACTTGAGAATTATATTGAAGACCCTGAGAAAGGAGAAGCTTTATGCCAAATTTACCAAGTGTGAATTTTGGCTTCAAAAAGTTGCATTTTTGGGTCACATAATCTCAAAAGAGGGGATATCTGTGGATCCATCAAAAACAGAGGTTATCGAAAGATGGTCAAGACCAACAACTGTAACTGAGATCCGAAGTTTTCTTGGTTTGGCTGGATATTATCGACGTTTTGTAAAAGATTTTTCACGATTATCTAATCCACTCACCAAGTTGACTCAGAAAGGAGTTAAGTTTGTCTGGACAGAGGAATGTGAAAAGAATTTCAAGGAGTTGAAAAGAAGGTTATCCAGTGCACCTGTGCTCACACTGCCTTGTAGTGGAGAAAGGTTTGTGATCTACAGTGATGCATCCAAGAAGGGATTGGGGTGTGTTCTTATGCAAAATGATATGGTGATAGATTATGCCTCACGACAGTTGAAAATCCATGAGCAAAATTACCCAACACATGATTTGGAGTTGGCTGCGGTAATCTTTGCATTAAAGATTTGGAGGCATTACCTTTATGGTGAAAGGTGTGATATTTATACTGATCATAAAAGTTTAAAGTATATTTTCACACAAAAGGAGCTTAATATGCGCCAAAGAAGATGGTTGGAGCTGATTAAGGATTATGACTGCTCAATCCATTACCACCCTGGGAAAGCAAACAAGGTGGCAAATGCATTAAGTCGATAAGACCATGCTAGTTTATCCATGATGAGGATCACAAAAGATCCAATATTTATGGATTTACAAAGGATGGATCTTGGAATTATAATGGAAGGGGAAAAATCTTATCTTTCTCAAATGAATGTTCAACCATCTATACATGTGAAGATTAAAGAGGCACAGAAAGAAGATGTCGAGTTACAAAAGAAGGTGAGAAATGTTCCTGAATTCAACCTTGATTGTGATGGGATAATAAAGTTCAGGAATCGGGTTTGCGTTCCTCCCATCCCCGAATTAAAGAAAGAGCTGCTGGATGAGGCTCATAGTTCTTCATTCTCTATTCATCCTGGAAGCACGAAGATGTATAGGGACCTGAAAGAGTACTTCTGGTGGGATGGCATGAAAAGAGATGTTGCTGAATATGTCTCTCGATGCTTGGTTTGTCTACAAGTTAAAGCTGAGAGACAGAAGTCTAAGGGGATGTTACAACCATTACCCATACCCGAATGGAAATGGGAAAACATCACTATGGACTTTGTCACAGGACTTCCTAAAACATCCAAAGGCAATAATGCTATCTGGGTCATAGTTGATCGTCTTACAAAGTCTGCACACTTCATTGCTATTAGAGAGGATTTCTCTCTAGATCAGCTTGCCAGGATATATATAAAGGAAGTGGTAAGATTGCATGGAGTACCACTTTCTATTATATCTGATCGAGATCCGAGATTTACCTCGAAGTTATGGCGAAGTCTTCAGCATACTCTGGATACAGAGTTGAGTTTCAGCACTGCTTATCATCCCCAGACAGACGGTCAGTCTGAGAGAACAATTCAAACCCTAGAAGATATGTTGAGAGCTTGCTCTATGGATTTAAAAGGAGGTTGGGATCAACACCTACCTTTGGTGAAATTTTCTTATAATAATAGCTTTCACTCCAGTATTCAGATGGCTCCTTATGAATCTCTCTATGGAAAGAAATGCAGGACTCCAACTTACTGGGATGAAGTTGGGGAAAGAAAGCTATTAGGACCTGATCTCGTTGATGAAATGGCAGAAAAGGTTAGATCTATTCAACAACACATAAGAGCAGCTCAGAGTCGACAGAAATGTTATGCCGACAACCGAAGAAAAGACCTAGAGTTTGAAGTGGGCGATAAAGTGTTCTTACGAATATCTCCCTGGAAGAGGGTTATGAGATTTGGAAAGAAGGGGAAGTTGAGCCCTAGATATATCGGTCCTTTTGAAATACTGGATCGTGTTGGGAAGGTAGCTTACCGATTGGCGCTTCCACCGAATCTCTCTCAAGTTCATGATGTGTTCCACGTATCTCTCCTGAGAAAGTACATACCAGATCCTTCACATGTACTCAGCTCAGAAGTTGTACCGCTGGAGCAAGATCTTTCTTATGAAGAACAGCCGATAGAGATTCTAGATCGTAGCGAAAAAGTCCTACGAAACAAGACCACTCGCTTGGTGAAAGTTTTATGGAGGAACCACCAACTTGAAGAAGCTACATGGGAGCTTGAGGATATGATGAGGGAGAAGTATCCTCATTTGTTTGTTACAAAGTGACGAATTTCGAGGGCGAAATTCTTTTTAAGGGGGGTAGAATGTAACACCCGAGACTTTTATGTTATATAAATCATCAAAGGAATAGTTTTTTTACACAACACTTGCTTGGCTTGCTTTACACGCAATCGCGACCTTCCTCGATAGCTTGCGTCGTACGCAATACCGAGTTTCACTATACAACAATATGCTATTAAAACTAGCCGTTATGAATAGTAATAACCACTTTTTGAAAATTTATAAATTTTATTTTTCAAAATGGACTTCATTTTTGGACTCAGAATATCGAAATTAGCCTAGGGTGAAATTTTGGTATTTTTCGGAAAACTATCAATTTTTGATGAATAGTGAAACCACTAAGTGGTAGGTTAAAAACTGAATTTTGCATAAAACATAATTTTACCACTTCTGTGAATGGAATTTCAAAAATCCGACAGACACGGTTGATGTCAGTAAGTAAAATGTGGTTCAATGAGATAAAAATAATTTTTTTGGTGAATAGTAACTTTTTACTATTTTTACCGCGGTTAATAGTAAATAGGGTAACTAAGGGTAAATATGATATTAATATTACCCTAACACATGTACTAATTCTATTGGACAAGTGTAATTCTACCAAAAACAATCTTAGGAATAAAATATGACCATTTAGGCCCACTTGGATTAGATTAGGACATTTATTATTAATTTATTTAAAGAAGGGTTAAAATAGTTAAAATCAAAGTTTAATAAGTAAATCATTTTTAATATGGGGTTATACATAAGATAAATTCGATTGTAAATATTCATTAGAAATCTAAAAAGATTTCCTACATGATGGTATTTTAGTTGTAATTTTTAGACATCAAATAAGTTAATTTATTTATGACACAAAGATGATGCAGTAATTATCTTATTAATGAAATATTGACAAAATTGATAATATAAATACCAAAATAAATGTAATTTGAGACTATTTATTAATTCCACTAATTTTATAGGTTACTATGATATATTATTGTTGATTTAATCAACTTGGTTCGAACATATAATTCTGTTATGACTTTCACAAAAATCATATATCAAATAGTGTCAAAATTGACACAAAATAGTTTTTAAATCAAATATTATATTATTAATTGTTATTTTATTCCTAAAAAATCTAAGGTTCGGCCAAATGACTTATATAAGGATATATATATTAATAATAAACAATTTGGGGTTCTTTTGGCATGTTATAGTAAGTGTATTAACCATATAGTGAAATAAAACAAAAAGACACGGTAAAAGTTAAATTAATTTACTTAGAGTTAAATCTAATTGATAAGGTTAAAATAATACCCTAAACTTGTCTAAATCCTATTGGTTGATAGGATTTCGACCCATCCCCACTTTAGCTTCGAAATAAGACCCTTTGGAACCATTATAAACCGATTTTGACTTTAATATAAAATAATATTTTGAGATATTCCTAAGGTGCCCCTCTCCTCCCTTATAAAAGGGCACCTCCTCCCCCTCCTCCTCACACCAATTTGAGCACTCAAGATCGGACAAACCCTGCCATTTTCTCCTCTCCACTTCCCTAGAATAATCATAGAGGTCCTGGTCTTCTCCAAAGACCAATCTTAGTTCCTTAAGTGGAGGATTCAAAGAGGCGTTCCAAAGAAGAGGTAATATCCATTACCGATCTTTTCAATTTCTTTCTTCTTCAACTTCTTCTTATTTAGTTGTTTCATGATAAAGTAATAACATCAGTATTACTTACATACTGATATGTTATTATAAATATGAAACAACCCTAATTCACCTTCTATCCATCCTACGGAAAAATGAAATCACCGCGCGTGCGTACGTACGGAATACCGTCTCCACGCCGTGGTGTAATCTATTTTCCACCATCACCTTACAAGGATGGGTATAATGGTGTAATGAGTAACTATATATGATTATTATTAAGTAATATTGATACTGAAATAATATATATATACTCCAATACAATTCCACGATCATAGGAACGATATCATCACACGTGCGTACGTACGGAATACCGTCTCCACGATGTGATGCGACTCGTTCTACATGATCTTCATTTCATAATGATTATATAAATGAATTGAATGAATGAATATGGTATATACTACACTAATACCATTCTGGAAATTAATTATCTATAACCTAAAGATAAGAATAATAATTTATTCGACAAAACACGCATAAGAACAAAAAGTTATAAAGACCCGAGTAACAAGTAACAATGAAATATTACTAACAAGAAGCTAATAATATGACCATATATGATCTCATATCAATATGTATGATTCTGGAATAAGTCAATAACATTATTTAAACCATTATACAGGAGCTTCGGACACGAACAAAGCAAATCGGACCTAAGGTAAGGGAAATATCACAATCTCATTTTTATCCGAGATTTTTTATTTATAAGTATTTACTGGGGTGTATTTTATCATCCACATCCAGGTTTCATCAATATGTAATATTATTTCCATCCACCTACAATTTTTTAAATCCATTTATACCCTTCGGTGAGTTTTTAGTAATATCTATGAAAGGAATCTTTTGTCATACGAGGTACTTTTTGACTTTTCCGACAAAAGTACGAAGAATGTTTTTTTAACTTATACAGCATGAATGGATTTTTAAAACATTGTTTCCAAGAATCTTCCTTTACATGTTTTCAAGTTTATTTTTAATCAACTTCTTTCATTTTAAAGTTGTATGACATGTTATGAAAGGAAAAATGTTTTTGAAGAAGAAAGGATATTTTCCTCAAGAATGGAGTTCAAGTGTTTTATCAAAATTATTTTCCATCTAAGATAATAAAGGGTTATGTTTTTATCCCTATTATTAAATTGATTTGTTCATGTTGTGATGGAATTATTTTTATGAATTCCTTTATCTTATATGAATTTATTTATGATGTCATGATGTTTCAAGAATCCCATTTTTGTTACATGTGTTATGCGATGATGTATGTTTTATGATTATGTGGCACACATAAGAAAGGATTCATTATAAGATGGGCGGGACCTATATCTCCCTCCAATTCATTGGGTAAAGATTTTATATCTCATGAGATAGACATGGCTGGAACGGAAGGTTATTTCGGTTCAGTGATACATGACTGAAACGAGGAGTGAACTCGGTTCAGAAAGGGACTTTGTCCACTAAGATAGTCTTGGCAATGAGTCATGACTAACAAGAAATGATTTTCCATGATTATGTGTGCATGCCACAAAGTTTCATGTTTTATGTTATGATTATGGGGATCTCATTTTCACTTCTATGATTTATTCCATGTTAAGATATTATGATCTCTTTTGCAGGTTTTGATTTTCATAAAGATATGATATGATTTTTATTTCCATTATTTTCCCTTGCTGAGCATTTGAGCTCAACCTTTTATGTTTTCTTTTCCCCAGGTCAGGAAGATGGATATTAAGTAGAATATGCTAAAAGGGACCCTAGATATGATGAAATAAATGGGAGACACTGTAGAATATTTATGAACCAGTTGTTTATGTTTCCCAGTTTCTAAAGACACTATACCTATACGGTCCTTTGTGGTTTTATCATATGTTGTAATAAGTGTGCTTCAATTTTTGAAGTATTAAAAATGTATGTAAGGTATGGGTCGTTATAGTTGGTATCAGAGGAAAGGTATAGTCAACCTTTGGAAACTAGGATGTGAAAGCCTTAGTAAGAACCCTAAGGATATGTCTAAGCATAGAACACAATCTTAGAAATGGCCATGAATAACCTAGGATAAGACCATAAGCATGAATTTTTTTTTCTTGAATTATGTGGTTTCCTATTATAATTAGTGTTTCTCACACTATTCTTCTTGGTTTTAGTCAATGGCTGGAACCCGAAGGAACCGTGTTAATGCGGAATGCGATGGGCAATGCAATGATTGTCCCCCTGAGCAACCAAACGATATGGGAGCTGGAATGCAAAATCTTGTAGCCATGCTCATTCAACTTTCTCAAGCTATGAATCATGCAGGATTTCCAAACGAACAAAGGAGGGAGCAACATTCTGTTGAATCCTTCATGAGGCAGCCTCCACCATCTTTCAGAGGGTCTACTGATCCATTAGTTGCTGAACAATGGATTAGTACTACTGAAAAGATATTTTCAGTTCTTCAATGTTCTGAGCATGATAAAGTCATCCTAGCAGTGTATCGTTTGGAAGGAGATGCGGATCAATGGTGGAATCTTGTTAAGAATATGAGGCAGAGGGATGAAATTGAGTCTATGGAATGGGACGAGTTCAAGAACTTATTTTTCAACAAGTACTTCCCTCGTATTCTCCAAACAAAGATGGAGAAAGAGTTCCTTGAACTGAAGCAAAGGGATGATGAATCTGTTGGTACCTATGAAGAAAATCTTACCAGACTTGCAAGGTACGCTTCTGGTATTATTATCCAACCTGAGAGTAAGATCGATCGATTCTTTAGTGGCTTAAAACCAAGTCTTCGAAGGGCGTTAGCCATAAGGGACTTCAATAGCTACGAGGAAATCGTTCGATGTGCTCTCAAAGTCGAGATGGAGATTGGAGTAACCCATCAGTCACATGGGTTTGATAAGAAGAGGAAGATGTAATTCAAAGAAAAATCTAAAGAGCACACGGAAAAGAAGATGAGCTTTTCCTCATGCTCAAAGTGTGGAAAGAAACATGGAGGGAGTTGTCTTAAAGGGACAAGTAAATGTTTTAAATGTGGAAAAGAAGGTCAACGGGAATTTGAATGCCGTGATAATGGGAAGAAGATGTCTAATGATGCAAACAAAGGAAGGGATACACAGAATGAACCTACTACACTTCAATGTTTCATGTGCAAGGAGATGGGGCATTATGCCAATCAATGCCCAAATCCAAGGGTTGATGATGATGGTCGACGTCAACAAACTCTTAAGGCTAAAGACAAAGGACAGTCACATGAAATTTCTATCAGCGATGTGGAGTACGATAACGATGTGGTGAAAGGTACACTTACCATCCACTCTAAAGTAGCAAATGTTTTATTTGATTCTGGATCCACCCACTCTTTTATTTCTGAAAAATTTTCTAAGGGTATCACCGTATTACCTCAACAATTAGATGTTGAGTTAGCTGTGACAACACCTAATGGCACATCAATCGCATCAAAAGTTTATAATTCTTCTCCGATCGAAGTTTGTGGGAAAGTGCTTCCTGCAAATCTTGTGATCCTTCCTTTAGTGGAATTTGATGTGATTCTTGGCATGGATTGGATTTCTCTACATGGAGCTCATATCAATTGCCAAAGAAGGGAAGTCACATTTCATATTCCAGATCAATCTACGATCGTATACCAATGCAAGGATGAACATAACCTTCCAGTGGAAATTTCTTCCATCTTATGGGTATTGATCCCACTAAATGAAGGTTATTTATCTCAAATGGTTGGTGAGAAACTCACGATTAAGAATATGCCCATTGTACGAGAGTTTGATGATGTCTTTCCGGAGGAATTGCCAGGTCTTCCACCAAATCGTGAAGTTGAGTTTTATATAGAACTCGTACCGGGTGCTTTGCCTATTTCAAAGACACCTTATAGAATGGCCCCAATTGAGTTGCAGGAATTGAAGAAGCAACTCCAAGAGAATCTTGATAAGGGATTCATACGCCCTAGTGCGTTACCTTGGGGAGCACCTGTTCTTTTTGTTAAGAAGAAAGATGGATCAATGAGACTTTGCATTGATTATCGAGAACTTAAGAAGATCTCTATCAAGAACAAATATCCTCTCCCATGCATTGATGACTTTTTTGACCAACTACGCGGAGCTCAATACTTTTCCAAGATTGATCTTCGTTCAGGGTATCATCAATTAAGGGTCAAAAGGGAGGATATACCAAAGACGGCTTTCCGTACAAGGTATGGACACTATGAATTTATAGTGATGCCATTTGGTCTTACTAATGCCCCTGCTATCTTCATGGATCTAATGAATAGAGTCTTTAGAGACTATCTTGATCAATTTGTGGTAGTCTTTATAGACGATATTCTTGTCTATTCAAAGAGAAAGGAAGAGAATGAAGATCACTTGAGAATTATATTGAAGACCCTGAGAAAGGAGAAGCTTTATGCCAAATTTACCAAGTGTGAATTTTGGCTTCAAAAAGTTGCATTTTTGGGTCACATAATCTCAAAAGAGGGGATATCTGTGGATCCAGCAAAAACAGAGGTTATCGAAAGATGGTCAAGACCAAAAACAGTAACTGAGATCCGAAGTTTTCTTGGTTTGGCTGGATATTATCGACGTTTTGTAAAAGATTTTTCACGATTATCTAATCCACTCACAAAGTTGACTCAGAAAGGAGTTAAGTTTGTCTGGACAGAGGAATGTGAAGAGAATTTCAAGGAGTTGAAAAGAAGGTTATCCAGTGCACCTGTGCTCACACTGCCTTTTAGTGGAGAAAGGTTTGTGATCTACAGTGATGCATCCACGAAGGGATTGGGGTGTGTTCTTATGCAAAATGATATGGTGATAGCTTATGCCTCACGACAGTTGAAAATCCATGAGCAAAATTACCCAACACATGATTTGGAGTTGGCTGCGGTAATCTTTGCATTAAAGATTTGGAGGAATTACCTTTATGGTGAAAGGTGTGATATTTATACTGATCATAAAAGTTTAAAGTATATTTTCACACAAATGGAGCTGAATATGCGCCAAAGAAGATGGTTGGAGCTGATTAAGGATTATGACTGCTCAATCCATTACCACCCTGGGAAAGCAAACAAGGTGGCAGATGCATTAAGTCGACAAGACCATGCTAGTTTATCCATGATGAGGATCACAAAAGATCCAATATTTATGGATTTACAAAGGATGGATCTTGGAATTATAATGGAAGGGGAAAAATCTTATCTTTCTCAAATGAATGTTCAACCATCTATACATGTGAAGATTAAAGAGGCACAGAAAGAAGATGTCGAGTTACAAAAGAAGGTGAGAAATGTTCCTGAATTCAACCTTGATTGTGATGGGATAATAAAGTTCAGGAATCGGGTTTGCATTCCTCCCATCCCCGAATTAAAGAAAGAGCTGCTGGATGAGGCTCATAGTTCTTCATTCTCTATTCATCCTGGAAGCACGAAGATGTATAGGGACCTGAAAGAGTACTTCTAGTGGGATGGCATGAAAAGAGATGTTGCTGAATATGTCTCTCGATGCTTGGTTTGTCAACAAGTTAAAGCTGAGAGATAGAAGTCTAAGGGGATGTTGCAACCATTACCCATACCCGAATGGAAATGGGAAAACATCACTATGGACTTTGTCACAGGACTTCCTAAAACATCCAAAGGCAATAATGCTATCTGGGTCATAGTTGATCGTCTTACAAAGTCTGCACACTTCATTGCTATTAGAGAGGATTTCTCTCTAGATCATCTTTCCAGGATATATATAAAGGAAGTGGTAAGATTGCATGGAGTACCACTTTCTATTATATCTGATCGAGATCCGAGATTTACCTCGAAGTTCTGGCGAAGTCTTCAGCATACTCTGGATACAGAGTTGAGTTTCAGCACTGCTTATCATCCCCAGACAGACGGTCAGTCTGAGAGAACAATTCAAACCCTAGAAGATATGTTGAGAGCTTGCTCTATGGATTTCAAATGAGGTTGGGATCAACACCTACCTTTGGTGGAATTTTCTTATAATAATAGCTTTCACTCCAGTATTCAGATGGCTCCTTATGAAGCTCTCTATGGAAAGAAATGCAGGACTCCAACTTGCTGGGATGAAGTTGGGGAAAGAAAGCTATTAGGACCTGATCTCGTTGATGAAATGGCAGAAAAGGTTAGATCTATTCAACAACACATAAGAGCAGCTCAGAGTCGACAGAAAAGTTATGCCGACAACCGAAGAAAAGACCTAGAGTTTGAAGTGGGCGATAAAGTGTTCTTACGAATATCTCCCTGGAAGAGGGTTATGAGATTTGGAAAGAAGGGGAAGTTGAGCCCTAGATATATCGGTCCTTTTGAAATACTGGATCGTGTTGGGAAGGTAGCTTACCGATTGGCGCTTCCACCGAATCTCTCTCAAGTTCACGATGTGTTCCACGTATCTCTCCTGAGAAAGTACATACCAGATCCTTCACATGTACTCAGCTCAGAAGTTGTACCGCTGGAGCAAGATCTTTCTTATGAAGAACAGCCGATAGAGATTCTGGATCGTAGCGAAAATGTCCTACGAAACAAGACCACTCGCTTGGTGAAAGTTTTATGGAGGAACCACCAACTTGAAGAAGCTACATGGGAGCTTGAGGATACGATGAGGGAGAAGTATCCTCATTTGTTTGTTACAAGGTGACGAATTTCGAGGGAGAAATTCTTTTTAAGGGGGGTAGAATGTAACACCTGAGACTTTTATGTTATATAAATCATCAAAGGAATATTTTTTTTACACAACACTTGCTTGGATTGCTTTACATGCAATCGCGACCTTCCTCGATAGCTTGCGTCGTACGCAATACCGAGTTTCACTAAACAACAATATGCTATTAAAACTAGCCGTTATGAATAGTAATAACCACTTTTTGAAAATTTATAAATTTTATTTTTCAAAATGGACTTCATTTTTGGACTCAGAATATCGAAATTAGCCTAGGGTGAAATTTTGGTATTTTTCTGAAAACTTTCAATTTTTGATGAATAGTGAAACCACTAAGTGGTAGGTTAAAAACTGAATTTTGCATAAAACTTAATTTTACCGCTTCTGTGAATGGAATTTCAAAAATCCGACAGACACGGTTGATGTCAGTAAGTAAAATGTGGTTCAATAAGATAAAAATAATTTTTTGGTGAATAGTAACTTTTTACTATTTTTACCGCGGTTAATAGTAAATAGGGTAACTAAGGGTAAATATGATATTAATATTACCCTAACACATGTCCTAATTCTATTGGGAAAGTGTAATTCGACCAAAAACAAACTTAGGAATAAAATATGACCATTTAGGCCCACTTGGATTAGATTAGGACATTTATTATTAATTTATTTAAAGAAGGGTTAAAATAGTTAAAATCAAAGTTTAATAAGTAAATCATTTTTAATATGGGGTTATGCATAAGATACATTCGATTGTAAATATTCATTACAAAGCTAAAAAGATTTCCTACATGATGGTATTTTATTTGTATTTTTTAGACATCAAATAATTTAATTTATTTATGACACAAAGATGATGCAGTAATTATCTTATTAATGAAATATTGACAAAATTGATAATATAAATACCAAAATAAATGTAATTTTAGACTTTTTATGAATTACACTAATTTTCTAGGTTACTAAGATATATTATTGTTGATTTAATCAACTTTGTTCGAACATATAATTCTGTTATGACTTTCAAAAAAATCATATATCAAATAGTGTCAAAATTGACACAAAATAGTTTTTAAATCAAATATTATATTATTAATTGTTATTTTATTCCTAAAAAATCTATGGTTCGGCCAAATGACTTAGATAAGGATATATATATTAATAATAAACAATTTTGGGTTCGTTTGGCATGTTATAGTAAGTGTATTAACCATATAGTGAAAGAAAACAAAAAGACACGGTAAAAGTTAAATTAATTAACTTAGAGTAAAATCTAATTGATAAGGTTAAAATAATACCCTAAACTTGTCTAAATCCTATTGGTTGATAGGATTTCGACCCATCCCCACTTTAGCATCGAAATAAGACCCTTTGGAACCATTATAAACCGATTTTGACTTTAATATAAAATAATATTTTGAGATATTCCTAGGGTGCCCCTCTCCTCCCTTATAAAAGGGCACCTCCTCCCCCTCCTCCTCACACCAATTTGAGCACTCAAGCTCGGCCAACCCCTGCCATTTTCTCCTCTCCACTACCCTAGAATAATCCTAGAGGTCCTGGTCTTCTCCAAAGACCAATCTTATTTCCTTAAGTGGAGGATTCAAAGAGGCGTTCCAAAGAAGAGGTAATATCCATTACCGATCTTTTCAATTTCTTTCTTCTTCAACTTCTTCTTCTTTAGTTGTTTCATGATAAAGTAATAACATCAGTATTAATTACATACTGATATGTTATTATAAATATGAAACAACCCTAATTCACCTTCTATCCATCCTATGGAAAAATGAAATCACCGCGCGTGCGTACGTACGGAATACCGTCTCCACGCCGTGGTGTAATCTATTTTCCACCATCACCTTACAAGGATAGGTATAATGGTGTAATGAGTAACTATATACGATTATTATTAAGTAATATTGATACTGAAATAATATATATATACTCCAATACAATTCCACGATCATAGGAACGATATCATCACTCATGCGTACGTACGGAATACCGTCTCCACGATGTGATGCGACTCGTTCTACATGATCTTCATTTCATAATGATTATATAAATGAATTGAATGAATGAATATGGTATATACTACACTAATACCATTCTGGAAATGAATTATCTATAACCTAAAGATACGAATAAGAATTTATTCGACAAAACACGCATAAGAACAAAAAGTTATAAAGACCCGAGTAACAAGTAACAATGAAATATTACTAACAAGAAGCTAATAATATGACCATATATGATCTCATATCAATATGTATGATTCTGGAATAAGTCAATAACATTATTTAAACCATTATACAGGAGCTTCGGACACGAACAAAGCAAATCGGACCTAAGGTAAGGGAAATATCACAATCTCATTTTTATCCGAGATTGTTTATTTATAAGTATTTACTGGGGTGTATTTTATCATCCACATCCATGTTTCATCAATATGTAATATTATTTCCATCCACCTACAATTGTTTAAATCCATTTTTACCCTTCGGTGAGTTTTTAGTAATATCTATGAAAGGAATCTTTTGTCATACGAGGTACTTTTTGACTTTTCCGACAAAAGTACGAAGAATGTTTTTTTTAACTTATACGGCATGAATGGATTTTTAAAACATTGTTTCCAAGAATCTTCCATTACAAGTTTTCAAGTTTATTTTTAATCAACTTCTTTTATTTTAAAGTTGTATGACATTTTATGAAAGGAAAAATGTTTTTGAAGAAGAAAGGATATTTTCCTCAAGAATGGAGTTCAAGTGTTTTATCAAAATTATTTTCCATCTAAGATAATAAAGGGTTCTGTTTTTATCCCTATTATTAAATTGATTTGTTCATGTTGTGATGGAATTATTTTTATGAATTCCTTTATCTTATATGAATTGATTTATGATGTCATGATGTTTCAAGAATCCCATTTTTGTTACATGTGTTATGCGATGATGTATGTTTTATGATTATGTGGCACACATAAGAAAGGATTCATTATAAGATGGGTGGGACCTATATCTCCCTCCAATGCATTGGGTAAAGATTTTATATCTCATGAGATAGACATGGTTGGAACGGAAGGTTATTTTGGTTCAGTGATACAGGACTGAAACGAGGAGTGAACTCGGTTCAGAATGGGACTTTGTCCACTAAGATAGTTTTGGCAATGAGTCATGACTAACAAGAAATGATTTTCCCTGATTATGTGTGCATGCCACAAAGTTTCAAGTTTTATGTTATGATTATGGGGATCTCATTTTCAATTCTATGATTTATTCCATGTTATGATATTATGATCTCTTTTTCAGGTTTTGATTTTCATAAAGATATGATATGATTTTTATTTCCTTTATTTTCCCTTGCTGAGCATTTGAGCTCGCCCTTTTATGTTTTCTTTTCCCCAGGTCAGGAAGATGGATATTAAGTAGAATATGCTAAAAGGGACCCTAGATATGATGAAATAAATGGGAGACACTGTAGAATATTTATGAACCAGTTGTTTATGTTTCCCAGTTTCTAGAGACACTATACCTATACGGTCCTTTGTGGTTTTATCATATGTTGTAATAAGTGTGCTTCAATTTTTGAAGTATTAAAAATGTATGTAAAGTATGGGTCGTTATATTATGCCTCACGAAAGTTGAAAATACATGAGCAAAATTACCCCACTCATGATTTGGAGTTAGTTGTGGTAATCATTGCATTAACGATTTGGAGGAATTATCTTTATGAAGAAAGGTGTGATATTTATACTGATCAAAAAAATTTAAAGTGTATTTTCACAAAAAAGGAGCTGAATATGTGCCAAAGAAGATGGTTGGAGCTGATTAAGGATTACGACTGCTCAATTCATTACCACCCTGGGAAAGCAAACAAGGTGGCAGATGCATTAAGTCGACAAGACCATGCTAGCTTATCCATAATGAGGATCAAAAAAGATCCAATATTTATAGATTTACAAAGGATGGATCTTGGAATTATAATGAAAGGGGAAAATCGTATCTTTCTCAAATGAATGTTCAACCATCTATACATATGAAGATTGAAGAGGCACATAAAGAAGATATAGAGTTACAAAAGAAGGTGAGAAATGTTCCTGAATTCAACCTTGATTGTGATGAAATAATAAGGTTCAGGAATCGGGTTTGTGTTCCTCCCATCACAGAATTAAATGAGGAGCTGCTGGATGAGGCTCATAGTTCTTAATTCTCTATTCATCCTAGAAGAACGAAGATGTATAGGGACCTAAAAGAGTACTTCTGGTGGGATGGCATGAAAAGAGATGTTGCTGAATATGTCTCTCGATGTTTGGTATGTCAGCAAGTTAAATCTGAGAGACATAGGTCTAAGGGGATTTTACAACCATTACCCATACCTAAATAAAAATGGGAAAACATCACTATGGGCTTTGTCACCAGACTTCCAAAAACATCCAAAGGCAATAATGCTATCTAGATCATAGTTGATCATCTTACAAAGTCGTAACACTTCATTGCTATTAGAGACGATTTCTCTCTAGATAAGCTTTCCAGGATATATGTCAAGGAAGTGGTAAGATTGCATGGAGTACCACTTTCCATTATATCTGGTCGGGATCTGAGGTTTACCTCAAAGTTTTGGTGAAGTCTTCAGTATACTCTGGATACAGAGTTGAGTTTCAACACTGCTTATCATCCTCAGACAGATGGTCAGTCTGAGAGAACAATTCAAACTCTAGAAGATATGTTAAGAGCTTGATCTATGGATTTCAAAGGTGGTTGGGATCAACACCTACCTTTGGTGGAATTTTCATATAATAATAGCTATCAATCTAGTATTCAGATGGCTCATTATGAAGCTATCTATGGAAAGAAATGCATGACTCCAACTTGCTGGGATGAAGTTGGGGAAAGAAAGATATTAGGAACTGATCTTGTTGATGAGATAGCAGAAAAGGTTAGATCAGCTTAGAGTCAATAAAAACGTTTTGCCGATAACCGAAGAAAAGACCTAGAGTTTGAAGTGGGTGATAAAGTGTTCTTACGAATATCTACTTGGAAGAGAGTAATGAGATTTGGAAAGAAGGGAAAGCTGAGCCCTAGGTATATCGGTCCTTTTGAAATACTGGATCGTGTTGGGAAGGTTTCTTATCTATTGGAGCTTCCACCGAATCTCTCTCAAGATCACGATGTGTTCCATGTATCTCTCCTGAGAAAGTACATACCTGATCCTTCACATGTACTCAGCTTAGAAGTTGTACCACTGGAGAAAGATCTTTCTTATGAAGAACAACCGATAGAGATTCTGGGTCATAGCGAAAAAGCCCTACGGAACAAGACCACTCGCTTGGTGAAAGTTTCATGGAGGAACCACCAATTATAAGATGATACATGGGAGCTTGAGGATATAATGAGGGAGAGGTATCCTCATTTTTTTGTTACAAAGTGATGAATTTCGAGGGTGAAATTCATTTTAAGGGGGGTATAATGTAACACCTGAGATTTTGATGAGAAATATTTTGGTTTTATGTTATATAAATCATCAAAGAAATATTTCACTACACACAACACTAGCTTGGATTTCTTTACACACAATCACGACCTTCCTCAACAGCTTGCGTCGTACGCAATACCGAGTTTCACTAAACAATGATATTCTATTAAAATATTATTAAAACTAGTCGTTATGAATAGTAATACCCACTTTTTGAAATTTTGTAAATTTTATTTTTGAAAATGGACATCATTTTTTATTCAGAATATTGAAATTAATCTACGGTAAAATTTTGGTATTTTTCTGAAAACTTTCAATTTTTGATGAATAGTGAAAACACTGGTTTACTATTTAAAAATTGACTTTTTATTTAAATAAATATTTATTTTATTTATATTAATTTTAGGTCAGAAATTGATACATAATACCTATATAATTTCAATTCAATTCATTGGAGTCATTTTATAATAATTTTAGATATATAAAAATTTTATTGAACTTTTCACCATCTTTTACCCACCTCCTAGGAGAATTTACAAATTCACACAAAACATAATTTTACCAATTCTGTGAATGAAATTTCAAAAATCCGAGGGACCCAATTTATGTTAGTAAGTAAAATGTGGTTCAATGAGATGAAAATAATTTTTGGCGAATAATAACTTTTTACTTTTTTAACACTGTTAAAAGTAAATAGGGTAATTAAGGGTAAAAATGATATTATTATTACCTTAACACATGTCCTAATTCTATTGGATAAGTGTAATTAGACCAAAAACAACCTTAGGAATACAATATGTCCATTTAGTCCCACTTGGATTAGATTAGGACATTTAATATTAATTTATTTAAAGAAGGGTTAAAATAGTTAAAATCAATGTTCAATAAGTAAAGAATTTTTAATATAGGGTTATACATAAGATAAATTCAACTATAAATATTAGTTATAAATATTAAAATATTTCCTATGTAATGTTATTTTATTTTTAATTTTTATACATTATATAATTTAATTTATTTATGACATAATGATGATGCAATAATTATCTTATTAATGAAATATTGAAATAATTGTTTTAGAAAATACCCAAATAAATGTAATTTGAGACTTTTTATGAATTACACTATTTTTTTTAGGTTAATATTGCATATTATTACTGATTTAATTAACTTTTTTGGAACTAATCTTTCTGTTATGATTTTCACAAAAATCAATTACCAAATAGTGTCATATTGAAATAAAAAAGTTTTTAAAACAAATATTATATTATTAATAGTTATTTTATTCTTAAAAATATAATTTTCTGCCAAATGACTTAGATAATGGTATATATATTAGTAATAAACATATTGGGCTTCGTTTGGCTTGTTATATTATGTTTCTTTACCTTATAGTGTAAGAAAATAAGAAGACACTGTAAAAGTAAAATTATCTAACTTAAAGTCAAATCAAATGATAAGTTTAAAGTAATTACCTAAACTTGTCCAAATTATATTGGATGAGAGGATTTATACCCATACCCACTTTATCTTAGAAATAAATCAAATTGGATCTATTAATAACCGAATACGACTTTATAAAAAAATAATATTTTGAGTTTTTCCAAAGGTGCCCCTCTCCTCCCTTATAAAAGGGCACCTCCTCCCTCTCCTCCTCACACCAATTTGAGCCTTCATGCTCGTCCAAAACCTACCCATCTCACTTCCCAAATTCCCTAGAAACATCCTAGAGGTCCTGGACTTCTTTAATGACCAATTTCAGTGCCCTAAGCGTAGGTCTCAAAGAGGTGCTTCAAAGAAGAGGTAATGTCCGTTACAAATTCTTTCAACTTTATTTCTTCTTCTACATCTTCTTATTTAGTTGTTTCATTATGAAGTAATAACATAAGTATAAATAATATACTAATATGTTATTATAAGTATGAAACAACACTATTTCACCATCTATCCATCCTACGGAAAACAAAATCACCGCGCGTGTGTACGTACAGAATACCATCTCCACGAATGCGATGAGATTCATTTTCCATGATTAACCATTAAAGAATGATTATAAAGTATATGTAATTAATAATAATTAAATATATGACATAATAGTGCTACTGGATTTATGTATATATATATATGTATGTCATCTATTTAATTTCATTCAATTCAATAAGGAAATGAAAACAACGTTCATGTGTACGTACGACCTACAGTCTCCATGAATAGTGTATTTCATTCCTTTTATCGATCTATAATATATATGTATATGATGAATATATATTATATATAAATCATGTTTTACATTCTGGAATTATTTAAATCAGGATATAAGTAATAATATCAAGAACGACAAGTCGAAACACATACGATAAATGAAATGATTTTACCCAAAATGCTGCCTTGACATGGAATTTACAAAAGAATGGGTAATATTAAGTCATAAGTGAAACATATATGATATCATAACAATGAATATTACTATGTAATAAGTCAATGAAATTATTTAAATCATTATACCGGAGTTTCAGATCCATACGAAGCATATCAGACCTAAGGTAAGGGATAACTTTTCCAATCTCATTTTTATCCGAGATTGTTGATTCGTACGTATTCATTGGGGTTATTGTTATCAGCCATGTCCATGTTTTCTAAAAGTGTTTTTATGTATGATTAATGTCATTTTTACCCATTTTTACTTTTACTACATGTTATGTATGGAATCTTTATTTTTTTATGTTACGAGGTACTTTTTTACTTTTCTGACAAAATTACGAGGAGTATGTTTTTTTAAATTATACGGAATGAATAGATTTTGATGATTTCATAACACCTTATTTTAATTAATATCCGTCTACAATATTTCATGATTATTTTCAACAAAATCCATTTCTTTTAAAATTTAATGACAATTTCTGAAAAGAAAATTATTTTGCGGAAGAAAGGATATTTTCCTCAAGAATTCATTTCAATTGTTTTATCAAAACTATTTTCCATCTATGATGACATTATTTTATATGTGTATGTTTCAAGTATAATGTCTCAATTATTTACATGGTATGATTCTTATTATGATGAAATGATATCCATTTGTTTTATATGGATTATGTTATGATTGCATGATGTTTAAGAATCCCAATTTATTACATGGGTTATGCAATGATTTATGATTTTGTGGAACAAGTAAGAATGATTTCATTATGAGATAGGTGTCACATATATCTCCCTCCAATTCATTGGGTAATGATTTATATCTCATGAGATAGAAATGACTGGAACGGTAAGTCAATCCGGTTCAGTGTTATAGGACTGAAATGAGGAGTGAACTCAATTCAGAAAGAGACTTTTTCCACTAAGATAGTCTTGGTAGCAATGCCTTGGATAATATGGAAATAATATCATGTGATTAATCGTTGCCACAATAACATGTTTTATTCCCATGCTATTTTATCATGATTAATTTTTCTTTATGATCTATGCCTTATGTACTACCATGTTTTATGTCATTGCTCATGATTTTGATGTTTAAACATTTTGTTCATGTTTTTAAGTTCAAATGTATATGATTTGTTTTATTTTATCCATGAATACCCTTAATGATAATTTGAGCTCACCCTTTATATGTTTTCTTTTCCCCATGATATAAAGAAAGGTTTTAGGTAAGAAAACAGAAGGGGAAGATCTTTGTGGGAGATGTTGAAGATCTTTCACCACGATTAGAAGATTACGTTCCGAGTTTCCAAAGATACTAAACTATTACAGTCCTTTGGTATATGTTTTTGTTATGTATTAGTATTCCGAAAAAGTAATGTAATGTCCATGTACGTCAAGCTTTGGGTATCTATAATATTTTACTTTTTTTTCATTCCATAATGTTTTATTTCTATTTTTATCAATTGCATGCACCCCCATTACTAAGCATATAATCTCACCCAATATATTTTTTCTCATTTCCCCAGTGAACCAAGAGTAACATTATGTATGATAAATGGATAATTAGGAGAATAATTATCTTTTAATGTTTTTAGATGTCGTACTCATATTTTCTTTGTAATGTAAAACCCATTTCATTATTCTGTTTCTTATGAAAACTAAGTTTTTGGATCTTATATATATTTATCTATATAGCAATATATTAATAAAACACCAGTATATAGTGTACCAGTTTAGGGTTTGATATTTTTTGTAACAATGTATTGATTAATGTAAATAATAAAAAAAAATTAATAAAAATATATTTTGAAAAAATAAACCATTAGAGAAACTGTTACGATATTATGGAAATATTTGAAGAGATACAAAATACTGTTTTTAGTATTATATTAATTGAGTAACACCACTATCTAGAAATGGAACCTAATAGAAGTAAAATCACATCAACACTCAAATTAAATGTAGGAATTTTCCACCAGATATTTTCAATGAGATTGGAATTTGATCAAAATATATTTTGAATTTGTTAATATGGTTACTTAGGTGATCACTAATACTCATTATCACATGGAACAAACTATTTCTCTATAGTATAGTATTTAATTGTTTGATGACATCATGTGGATTAAACATATATTCTTTTGTGGGAAAAAAATCCATTAGTGGTTTAATAGTGGTTATGGACCCTAGAAAAATTATTACTTTCAATAGGATGTAATGAGTATGTGAATGTTTTTATGGTGATATATCATTTTTTTGGGAGTTATAGTTTGGTGATGGTCATTAATTAAAATCCCAAAGAAGTAAGAAGAAGTAAAAGATATGGACTGGATGTCCTGTAAATGTATATTCACTGAAAATTATTACCATCATGATAAATGAGAGTAAATATTAAATAATTTTCAAAACATAAGAAAAACATAATGAGTATGTTTTAATTTTTTTTATTAAGATAAATTTTCATCAATAATTTTTCATGATTTTTGTTACATGTTCAAACTAAAGAGAAAGATTGATTGATCCTTCAATATGTTAAAACAACTTCTTTTATAACCACTATTATCTCAAAAAATTTCCTTATAAGTGGTGGTTTTGAATAGTTATAACCAGTAAAAATTTTAATTCTTTAGGTATATTATTTTTAAAGGGTATTTTACACAAATATCATGGATGAGCTCCATAATGGATGAAATTATGAAGTAGAAAAAAATATACTAATAGGATTTACAACATTAAATAACTATAGTATGAAGCACCCGATAATATTATGGATGGGAATGGGATTCTATAACAAGTGTGGAGATAATTACCACCAAGCTCATGATTTTATGGGTAATAGGGAATCCAACAATATCAAATTCATTAATGAAAGAATATGGGACATTATTCAAATAAATTCAACAAAAATAATGGTAATCAAACACAAAAGAGGCCTATAGAGAAATGTCATTCTTATTAGATTAATACTATAGATGTTATGGTTTATAACAACATGGTGGAAGGTACATTATTCATAATATAATTATAATCTAATTAATTATTAGATTATTGATCTTGAAAAAAATTTAAATCTTCTATTTTTCCTAATAACATTAGATATTTTGAAATAAACCTAATAAAATTTTATCAATATAAACACCTAGTTGAAATAATATAGTATTTTCGAAATGTTAGGAAATAAATATTTTTAAAAATGGAAATAAAGTATTTTTATAGTTAATTTTAATGTTATGGAGGAATCTGATATAATCTGTAGGATAGATTATATTTCCGTGGATAAAGAATCTACTTGTTGTCGGGAAAATAATTCAACAACAACTAAGGGTGGTATATAATCCATCACATTTAGAGGATTGAATTTATTTCCCAAGTCTCATCTTGATCCTTATCACTTTTTACATATTAATTAAATCATCGTTGATGATTCACTAAATGAGAAGGTTTCTTAAATAATATAGTATAAATCTTTTCTAAGTAAAATATTGATGTATTTGTGGAGGAATGACCAAGATATTCTCTTAATCGTGAGATTGAATTATACATTGATCATATCCTTGATGGAAACCCATATTGAAGACTCAATACAGGATGGATTTGGTAGAGATATTGTAGAATAAAAAATTACCTCTCGAGTATTGAAATAGTGGTATTATACATCCATGCATTTTACTTTAGGGGAACCTGTATTTTTTTTGATGAAAAGGACAGGTCCATGAAATTATGAATTGACTATACCAGAAAAAATTCAATTAAAAATAAGAAAAAGTATCCATTACATCAAATTGATGATCTATATGATTAACATTAAGGGGCCCAATTCTTCAATATGATTTCTCTCCATTTTGGTTATCATCAATTGAAATTAATGAAGTATGATATACTAATGATGGGGTTATCACAAGGTATTAATATTATGTATTCACTGTAATGTGATTTTGATTAACTAATTAACCATCTACGATTTTATATCATTTGAATAGAATATTGAAGAACAAAATTGATAAATTTTTTGTGGTAATTATTGATGAAATCTTGATATACTGAATGCAAAATGATGAACATGAAGACCAATTATAAATCAACAGTGAGTCCCAATAAGAGAAGTAACTATATGGTAAATTCATTAATTTTTAATTTTGGTTTCAACGTGGCAATATTCCAAGCTATACTATCATGAAATATGTAATATATATTTAAACATGTAAAAATGTTTTTGTAAATGAATGGAACAAAATATACATGGGATTTGTGGTTTCCATGGAATATATGGTTACAATCACAGATTCATTGAAAAAATTTATTAATTATTTATTACAGTAATCATGATGACATTGAAACAAAAATATGAGTTTCACAGGAGTGGTAAACTAATCAATGGGTTTTTCAAAGTGAATTCTAAAAAAAACATCACAACAATTTATTTAACTGTATATCTTGTGAATGTGAAAGTAATCATAGATTTCCTCAATTTATATAGGTCCTTGGGAGCATGGAAGTTTCCTTAAAACCTATAGACAACAGAAATATAGTTCATAGAGCCAAAAAAATTCATGAAGCACATAATATTTTATTATAGCCTCCATCATTCGTGAAACTAATTAATTTTACTCCAATGTTCTTTTAAATACCCATTATGTCTGACTTCTAATGTGACACAACCATTCAACTTCTATTAAAATCTCTGAATTCTTGATAATCAAAATATTTCTAATTAATAGTGTTTATGGAATTCAAATTGTGAAATCATTCATGAAAAATACTTCTTTATGTTATTATAACCTCAAACCATGAAGAGATGACTTTCATGTATGTTTTGGCCTTCTTATATGAACAATTACCATTGGGTCACTTGGGGTATCACAATATAGCCATCTTTTGTGAAACAAATCAAATGGAAACCAAGGTATTACACTGAGGTTGGGTAACCATGTTCCACAATAAATATTCTATGACATGACCCATGAACTACATGAGACCCATATAATTCAATAATACTAAAAAATTCTTGAAATACAAACATTCACTGAACCCCTATTCTATTCATTTTGATGGTTCCCAGTTTCAACCAATCCCCTTTCGTAAAAGATGAGTTCCCAAGGACCCCATACCAATCCATGACTAGTACAAACACACTCAAAATATCTATGTGAATGGTACCAACTAACCTATATTTTTCATATAATCATAGGTACTCCCAAATACATTTTTTCCTAAGAATAGGAACCCTAAATCTAAATTATTTATTTACTCTCCTCTATGGCATTGTCACACTATTCCCCACCCATATATTCATGATCAGTGTATAGGTAATTGTATTTGATTCTTTTGTCAGGGCACGAGCATCTGTCTGTCAAGGATGAGGACGTGCTGTTTTTTCCCCACATTCCTAATTTACAATGGTGGGTGGCATCCATTTCTTATTCAGGGATGTTTGTTCCTAGATCAAAATGAGATGTTTGGATGTCGGTTCCTCCATTCATGAATTCATCTTTGGAACTCATTACCTAGTTTGGGTCTCCCTTATAGATTAAGTCATTGTTAATGAAACTATACCCAGTGATACGTCTTCATGTATGTTGGTTAATTACACTGCTTCTATCAGGACATTCCAAAGGGTCCAGTCAGGACAACAACCTTCAGTCAGGGGAATAGTCACATTGGACATCACTAGCATGTCTGGATTCTATAACACTAGTACATCTATGATTCTTCCCATTATTATAGTACTTCTCGAGGGAATGGAAGCCTGAGGAATACCACATTGAATTTGGGGATTTGTATGCCATATGATTGTCTCTGAGGTTTTCCTTAGCTTCCCTTTTTTAACACAGGGTATGCCGCGTGTTTAATGTCTACTAGAGACGAATTAGACTAAATGGAAAACTGACTTGAGTGGATCAGATGAGTGCAACCCCTAGAGGGAACATTAATACTGATACTAGCACATGGTTAGATACCTAATTACTACTAAGATCATTGGAAAAGTGGGTGATGTGATCTCATCCAGATGTTGCAGCCCGGGTAAGAGTCCTGAAGGATGGTGGAGAGTAGTGGATAGAGAATGAGATCGAATAGGTGTGAGGATGACAATGATGTTAGACTTGAGCCTTGAAGAGACTTCCTATGTATCCTTATGGTAGGGAATCAATGTCCACATAGTTCAGTGAGGCGAAGTGACACTTATATAGGTAACCCGTATAGTGGGGACCCGGAGGATATATCACCTCTAGGTTAAGGCATGACCTTCCCGAAACGCATAGGCTTGAGGAAAAACCCAGGATGAGACATGTGTGATGGGATTGAACCTTAGGGTGGCTTCCTAAATAACTTTCCTTAGCAAGGATCAATGTACACATAGTTCAGGATGGGGGCATAGAATCTGGGTGTACGCAGAAGATAACGACCTGATGACATGCTGGGGCTTATGTGTTGTTAGTAGCGCAAAGATGGTCTGACACTGAAGGGGTGGGGGACCCGAGATGTGGGTCCCAAAAAGGGGACTAAAATGGCTTACCGTCGAGTGAGAAAAACAATGACATACAGTCAATTAGGGTATAATAACTTTCTACTGAATAGGGTAACAACCACTTACCGATGGATGGAGCCACATTGGCTTACCATTTATCGAGGGATTGTTTAGTGTCCTGCAGTAAAAAATAGGGTGTACAGTTTAATGTCATGCAAGATGTGGATGGAGTGATGTGGAGGGGTTGGGATCAATGGGTGTTGGTCTTGAACCTCAGGGAGGCATCCTATGTAACTTTTCTTGACAAGGATCAATGTCCACATAGTTCAGGATGATGTGTTGGTGAACCAACATGAAGGGAGTCGAGACCAATGGTTGTTGGGATTGAACCTCGGGGAGGATTCCTATATACCTTTCTAAGGCTATGATCAAAGTCCATTTTGTTCAGAAGCGTTTTTGGTGAACTGATGCAAAGGGAGTCGGAACCAACAGGTTTCGAGATTGAATCTGGGGGATGCTTCCTATGTACCATACCTTGGAAAGGATCAAAGCTCACATAGTTCATAAGATGTTTGGGGATTACAATCTTCGGAAACCTAGAGTGGATTCCATGGTTAATGCTCAATCTAAGCCCATGCGAGTCATGCTCAGTGTGAGAAACAAGAGGCAAAAAGACATGACAATTACTTTGTGAATGACCCATCCATGGGATGTGGAGTGGGGCTTATACATGATTAGAATCCCAAAAAGGAAAAAGGGGAATATGCGTGGTTCACAGCCCACAGAGATGGAGATTTAGACTTACTCCATGGTGGAGGCTTGAGTGGTGACCAAGCCCAATGAGAGAGGGATTTGGGACGAAAGAGTGGAGGGTTCTGGTGCCCATCCCCCATCTGGTCTTTGGCCAGGTAGAAGATAAGAGGATAAGGGATGATGCCTCCTGCACGAAAGGCTATGGGATTACAGTAAGGTGGTTTCCCTTTCCCCATGGATAGACATCACTCTAGTAAAGAGGATCTCATTCCATGTGAGGAATATCTCACTCCTCTGGAGATGAGCGGGCATTGAGAATGTCTGAGATGGGCAGTCCCCATGTAGAAGGCACAGGGTGATGCCACATTTTAATGTCATTCTCTGAGGATGATGAGGTTTTGTAGTTTAACATCCTGCATCTCACACAAGATGGGTTCACACCACACCCCTAGGACATATATAACAGATTGACACCCACCCTTGGGGAATGGAAGGAATTAGAAAAGCTGTAGTTAGGGGGTGTTATGGAGTGATCCAATGAAGGGACCACATTAGCAGGGCAATGTGAAATAGAAATATCCATTAGCTTGCCTAGGAGAAGAAGCATAATGCTAAGCAATGCAATGAGAAGCACCGCCCAGGGGACTTTGAAATAATTTCATTCAAACCTGGGGGCCGCATGGGAAGATGAGTTTCTGAGCAAAGGGGTTCATAGGTAGAAACCTTGTGAATCTCTGGTGCTCCATGTAGTGGATGGGCTCACAAAGGAGTACGCTTCACAAAGTGAAGTGGCGTAGCCTAGGCGTATGGCATATGTGCATATGGATGGTGCTTCATGAAGTGGAAAGGCCATCACAGTGATGTTCTTCCCAACATTAGGGTTCCCTACGATCAATATGCTTCACATAGCACAACAACTCAGCCGTGGGAGGTGAGTCACATGTGCATGGATGGTATTTCACGAAGCATAAGTGCTTCACGATGACTTGAGACCCCTTGGGGATTCCCTTCCTTTGGGGAGGCCCATGTGCTCCACTAAGGGCATCCCTCTTCAAGGAGGGGACGAATTCTAGAAAAGGTAAAGGCACATCATGTTTCTAAATTACCTTGAATAGCTCATGGATTGTAGAGCAAAAATTGCGTAGTGATTTGATAGCTATGAAGGAAAAAGATCATAGGATCCGTCCTTTGGGATTGAGGGGAGCCCAGTATTTATATGCAAGAGAAGTCATGAAGCAAGTATTCCTAGGCTTGAAAACATGTGGAATTTTTTCATAACTACAGAGCCTCCAACCTCCTCGCTCTACGATGAAATTGCAAATGTCAATTCAGTTCGTGGAGCCTCCTGCCTCCTTGCTCAGCCGGTGCATCGCAAACTTCAATACGGTTCATGGAGCCTCCCGCCTCCTTGATCTCTAGTGGATTCGCAAATTTCAATCCAGTTCACGGAGCCTGCCTCCTCCTTGCTCCATGGAGGCTTCATAGAGGGGAATATTTGAGCCGACTGTAGTGATGGGGGGCTCAGTAGATGGGCACCACGAGGCAGCCTCAAAGGCATCATATTTACTCTTGATTTTCCCAAATTTTGGTTCCAAAAAATGACCCCCTCTGGCTCGGTGACGGGTTGAAAATATGGATTGAAGTATGAGGGTTAATATCCCACATTACTTGGTCAATCGTGAAGAATACTCACAAAGGATGCTCACGATGCAGAGAGATGACACATGAGGTGAGCGCGTTGTGAATCTCACCGTGGATGGATGCACCATGATGTGCATGGGGAATCACCTATAAATAGAGGAGGATGACCTTTATTTTTTCCTTTCTCACCTCCATGTTTTGACATTTAACACTTTTCATTCGTGATGCTCCATATTCTCCACGAATAGGACGTTATGCTTTGCGGCGCACATCGTGTCTTTGAATTAGCGACGGTTTTCTATGCAGCTTGAATCTGAAGGTTTGGGATGGGCTCCATGAAAAATCATCACGAATGAGCTCCATGAATGAGCTTCATGAACCAGAACCAAAAAAATCCATGTTTCAATGAATTAGTGGACAACTAGGAAGATGTCAGGGGGTTCTTGCAGATGCTTCCTAGAGGGAGGAAATGGAGGAGAACTCATGTATTGGGGAGTTTGTACGAATAAATTATAACCATAATTCACTTGTAGAGCATCTATTAAATTTTCAGAAGTATTATCCACTATGTAGGTAGCTACCTCTATATGGATTTGTCCTGAGCGATGATGTATTCATCCTTGAAATGGGGAGGGAAGAACTGGCTTATTGGTTCAGGAGCATGTTGTGCCAGTGCCAGTGGTTCAGGGCAGCTGATGGTCATGCCCGGGAGGACTTCATGCCTATCAAGGCTGGATGTTTGTACAATCCATTGAACAATGTAGATGAAAAGGAACTGAAGATAGATACATCTACCTCACTATACCATACTATTTTGAAGGATTCCCTGAGGAACCTTGAGAAGGGGTTGTCTAACGAGTGGGATCTGCGCTAGGGTGGAAAATTCACATATCATTGGGCCTAAGCCTATGAGGTTATTGGCTCGTATGAGGAATTCAGAGTATATATAAGAAGATTGGGCTAGTATAAGGCAGCTTGGTCCCCCAACTCTATATCTATCAGACGAAGGTGCTTATGCTAGGATTTCTAAGAAGATGGTCTTCATGGACCAATACCTTCCATTGGCACCATGAAGAGTTCAACATCGGTCTATGGGACATGCCTCAAATCATGGGGGTTCCAATACTGGGCGTGTTGTATGATGAATTCCTCACTTTTATGGGTGTGTGGGAGAAAACAGAGTATATTTAACTATCGGGTATGGCGTTGATGATCCTAGTGTTGGGAGAGGACAAGCAGTCAGTGAGGGACGTCCTTTTCAAATAGTGGTTCTAGCAGTTCTTGAACATCCCATAAAATAGACAGTTCCCCTTGAGGCCATAGAGTTTCCCAAAGGGGCCTCAATGAGGAAAGGAGAACTCGTACTGGTGGCTCTTGGAGGATAGCAAATTGGAAGATGTGGGGATTTAGTGTCATTACCGAGTAGAAAACAAATGTCAGTTTGGCTGAATTCCTTACGACGCTCATCTGCAGTTGGATCCGGCCAGTGAGAGACATGAACATGGGCATGTGACTGAGCACATTTATCATGGAATCTATACCGGAAAAAGGAAGATGGTTCAACCTTAGGATCCTGATGCTCCCAAATATGTACATGATTCTGTGGCATGCCAGTGAGGGGAAGAAGATGTAGAGAATATGGGGTCCATTCCACATCATGTATTGGTGAAT
This sequence comes from Viscum album, assembly GCA_963277665.1. Classification (NCBI taxonomy): domain Eukaryota; kingdom Viridiplantae; phylum Streptophyta; class Magnoliopsida; order Santalales; family Viscaceae; genus Viscum; species Viscum album. The sequence continues at coordinate 97,058,980 of OY728128.1, read as the reverse complement.
AGCGGTGCATGTAAAGTGGATCTATGAATATCTGAACCCCATAACCCCTCCAGGATCAAACTTCTGCCCATCCATTCTGAATGTTGTATGGAGAATTCTTTCCAATCTGACTGCGTAGGCATTAATAAACATGGTCTGGAAGGTAGAAAAATTATCATTTCACCCATTCTCATTGCCAATGGGTGTGTTCCCTGATGCTGGCTTGGGAATGGAAGAGAATAAGTCCAACATCTTTTCCTTTCAAGGTCGATTCCCTGTGGCACGGGTGGAACACGTGTCCCTCTATGAGGCGTACACCCTGCACCAATTTTCAAGTCAATTTCATTGCATGTCATGACTGGCCCCACTGGTCTATTTGGGTGGTGCACTAGGAAGACAACCCTTTTCTTGATGAGGAATATGTGGCTCATGATCAAATGTGAATATGGGAAGATGTGGAATGATCTGCCTACGCCCACAACCGTCTTCAGGCTGGTGATGGAGTACCCCAATAGATGGGAGGCGACCTACCCTAGGGAGATGCTCAAGAAACCAACAGTTCTTCCTAGTGATGGGGTGCCTCCCCAACCTTGAGGCCGAGGCTAGAATGTGGTGAAGACATCTTGTGGTGGCGGGGCTACAGTGGCAGCGAGGCATGCACCAGTTGAAGGTGAGGTAGAAGAACATCCCGTGGAGGCATCAAATTCAGTGGTCCCATAGGAGTAGAGTCTTCTAGAGGGGAGGCCACCATGGGGATTCCGTAGGATATCCACCCAAGCTCCGTGGAAGAGGTTGCATCACGTAGACATGTCAGAGAAAAATATCTTCCTGGATTCTTGGGACATCTAGGTTTTCAACCAGAAATTACTCAACCTGTCTGAGATGTGGAATCATTTGAACCATACCGGGATGTATTTTCCAGGAATTGGCCATGTTAGGGCCGAATTTGTAGTATCCCAAGCATAGGAGGAGCAATACCTGGATGAGTTGGAGGACTTCGTGCACTCCCATGGTTCCCCGCATCCAATGAAAGACCATGTAAATTTGTTTTTTGATCAAAAAAACCCTCCTTAGTTTTAGGATGTGAAATTGTTGGAGTGAATTCCTCTTTTAGATGAATCAGGCAAATCCTCTTTGGGGGAGGCGGCTGGTAGAGGGAGTCTTCTTAAGGAGGGTGAAGCTTGAGATTCAGACCCAAAACATGAAGTGTTTGTAGAGGCTGTCAAGGTAAAACCCTAAGCCCTTTCCCCAATATCTTTTTCCAAGTTACTTTGGACTCCCCACTAATATTTGAACTATGCAGGTGGGCCTCATACACAGAACATGTTCTTGTCCTACAGTAGATGAAGATGTGGGGCCTTCATGATCTACACCTGCGGCTATGACGATTACCGTTTCAAACAGGGCAAGAACTCTTGAGGATGGTTTTTCAGAGTTTTCATACTTCTCTACAATATATGAAGGTCCACATATCGGGTTCCCCATAGAAACATTTCAAGAGAAAGATTGAAAATTTCATCTATGTATGTCTCCTTCAAAAAATTCATGACTGCCACCCATTGACTAGGCTAATTGACATCCGTTACCTTTTTGGTTTGCACAATTTTTCAAATGGAATGGTATTCCTTGGCGAGGATGGTTGGAACTCCTGGTGGTGCCTTTCCTAGGGAAACAACAATGTTCATGGAGGCGGATGTCTAGAATGACCATGTTGTGGTTCTCCCGATCACTGGTGGGACCATTAGTAGGACAGAGCCTGAGATTATTGAGTTGGGATCTGATGATAATGATCGTTCAGACATCACAAGTTCTGCCCTACCTAATCAAGCACCAGAGGTAGACCCTGCTGACGAGTTCCTGGGGGCCTTCGACGCATATGAGCCTGCCAACCCTACAGATCATGGCAAGACAACCTCTAATTATGAGGACAACAAAATCTCCTGTCGCCAAACATGGATGATGATTAAGAGCTTTATTGATGACACTCCTCATGAAAAATGGATAGACTAGATGGGGTGACATCATTCACGATTGCATGAACAGTGCGCTGGAGGAGTGGATGCCCAACGTCCCCACATGCACATCCGAGATGTCATGCCAGAGAGGATTCAGGAATATGACCATGGCCTTAGTGTGGGACGGTAGTGGAGAAAATAAGTGAACATCAAGAGGCTCCAGGAGGCTGAAAATGATATTCCACGGCTTCACTTCCAAGAAGATGAGCATTACGCTTTCTTCACTGCACTATTAAAGCTTCAATCGTAGTTGAAGGAAAAACTGGCAGTAGACGATGAGTAGATGAAGAAAGCCTCCACGAAGATGGATATCGTTTGGAGCAACAAGGAGCGTGGCCTGATTTCGGCTGACGAAATACGCCCTATTGCTTCTAAGGAGGAGCAGGAACTGAATAGGCAGCAACGGATCCCGGATGCAATGACGAAGAGGGTGGGGGAGCTGCAACGCTCTTTTGACGTGGTCAACCCATCCATGGGAGAGGTCGATCCTCAGGTACTGTGATGCTTGTAACTTTGGGATGAACATTTAGGCTTTGATTGTTTATTCTAGATGCATGCATGAGTTCTATTACATTATTTAGTATACTACATGTCTATTACATTAGTGAAACATCTAGCTACCAATCACTAAGCTCACATGGGTCATGTTCAAGGAGAGTGACGAGGGAGGACCACCTAGTTATTCCACCCGAATATGATTGAAGCGAAAATTATTCGGGAATCCAAGGTTTTAAAAAAAATTCTAGATTTCCCAAAAGAAGGAGGAAGTCATGACTAGAGAACGACGGTCTCGGATTAGTCAAATTTTCATTTTCCCAACGTGCTATAGTGCACGAGTGGGGTAACACCCATGGTGTAAGAATTAGTCTGAACAAAGAGGAATTGAGTATGTAAATTACGAAACCCATGATTTGGAACACTTTAGGGATGGAATAGAAATAGAGGATAACTATTTGAAAATGATCAAAACAAAACATTCTTATTACGTTAGCCTAAAATGGGGATAACAAATGAGGGATGACCACTGGCCATTTTCGAAACATGGGGCATGACTCAAAATGTCTTCTACTTGTCTTTCAAAAAATTAGCCTAGGATAGTATGCTAGCCATAGGTAGAGAATCCATACTTTTAGGGGGTTCCTTTAGACGTGAAACATGATGAGTGTCCGAATAGAGGGAACCCAAAGTGCAGAAGGTGGAGTGATGGGTTGTTTGAATGGCTTACATCACTCTTGAAATTACGCCACCATGGTGAAGCCACATTAGGCGGGAACATCAGACTGATCAGGAAACATACATTCTTCTAAGAAGGACCTCTTAGGTGAGGGCCAGGAATGCCTTTTAGTTTTACATCGTACCAAGGATGAAAATGAACACATAGTTTAACTTTTCACGGTGTAGACAATACCCCCAGTTTTATATTCACACTTCCAGGACCGTGATTGGGGGCCTAGGGGTCGAAAGGGGTAATGACCCTAAGCCTATGGAAAAGGCTAAATTCCATGGATTCAATACGTATCTCACATAGATAAGAATCAATCCCAACATAGTTCTAAGAAAATAGTTTAACATCATGCGGTACGATGAAAGGAATGTGTGGTATGGATGCGCAAGTACATGTCCTACCAGAACTACTACGCCCACATGAGTCATTCTCGATGTGGGAAACCAAGAGTAGTTAAGGGAAATTCCTAGAATAGGAATGCACATGTTAGGGGCAATGGGATGCTAGGTGAATGATGTCCCAATAATGATGAACCTTTTACTTAATGCACCTAGATCCATGAAAAGGTAAATCCGAGTATGTTGTAATTCCACTTAATCATAAGGAAGTGGAAATATGTGAATCATGATGCTGGATATCTGAACCACAATTATGGTGGCGAGATGATAGGGGATAAATTTTGACCATGTTCTAAATGCAGTATCTATTTTTCATTAGCCTGGAAAGGGGACAGACAAATGAGGGTCCACCGCTGACCATGTTTGAAATAGGAGATTGGTCACAAATTTCATTCGAGGTCTTTAGGGGTATTGTCCGAAGATGGATGGTATGCCAATGTGGCATGGGACTGGGCCATAAAGGGTGTCCCATCAGACATGGAAGAGGATGAAGATCCAAATAATGGGCTCACAAAGCTTGCAAATGGAACGTGGGAATGTCCCTATGACAATTCCAAACATCGGGCTCTTTGTCAAAATGCACCCATGTATGTCAATATGACATATTTTATAGAGGGACTCAAGCTCCATTCCAAGGACAAGGGTCATGGGGTCATGCTCTCCTAGCATAAGGTCATAGGGTAAACCATTAATGGGGGCATGATTTAATGAACAATGCACTGGGCGATGAAGTACCAAAACCCAACGTGTAATTCCCATAAGAAGATCTTAGTTTAGGGTCATAGAACTCGAACAATATTAGGAAAAGACAATGGAGGCACATGGTGAGGATGTTTCAAATCCCGAAGTGATTGAGAACCCAAGAGGTACTCGCAACACCAGATGTTCCCAAAAGTGTTTGGGCCATGGGGAAAAAGAGAGGGGCATGATTTTAGATTCCTAGGGCTGGAACCAAAGACTAGATGTATGGACACTCCAACGTACCCCATGAGGATGTGAGTCAAGCAATACCTAGTTATAGAAGATGTCGTGTTTTTTAATGTCTTGTGGAAAGGATGTGGAGTGGTCGTAGTTCATGGTCAAAGAGATTGGACCATAGATGGATCTGAAAGAGGGAGACACGTGTTGATGTAATTACTAAACCCAATGTGAATGAGAACATTATGAGTCTGTATCACCAAAATGAGTACCTTGGGAAACCTTTATGTTGAGGGACCAAAAGGTAATGTTATGCTGGGGCCGATGAAAAGTTTCTGATAATTACTACATATCCCATGAGCATGGGAATCGATCCATATATAGTTCTAAAGAGAGCATGGTATTATACCAATTCCAGGGATAGGTTGTGTAGGTCTGGCCCTCGCACCAAAATAAGTAGCATTTGATAGATCATGTTTGTGCTTTAGGATGAATGTGTGTTTTCTTTGACATGATGGACCTGGGATGGAATTTGAAGGAATCAACACAATAATCAAGCTGTATACAGGCGTTGAAAAATAGTATGGTGGGTGAGTGATTCAAACCATGATGTCCTCTCAAATGAGGACACAATGTTGTAGTGCCATTTTTCGTTATGTGTCTAGGATGATACGGTCATACTTTAAGGTCGTACGGTAGGACCCACCATGCTTTTTAAAATCGTGAAGTACAGACACAATAGTGAAATTTCATGTGGGACCATAGTGGGAATGCACATGACGTGATAATGAAAACTCTATGTGAATTAGGGTGTGAGTCCACATAACACCACACATGATTCTAAGGAAGAAACCACAGGCTGAGGGGCATTAAAAATCCAAAAGGGGTTGGATCTATGGATGAAATTTCTAGGTGTTCCTATGTATCCCATGAGGATGGAAATCCAGCCATACATAGAGTGAAATTTAACATCATGCAGGACGTAACAGTTTAAGGTAATGTTGGCCCATATACAGGTTAACATCGTGTGGGATGACATACAGTTTAATGTCATGTAGGATAGAAGGCAGGAGAGACTAGCTGCAAGAAGGGGGGTGCATGGTGCAACTATTGAAAACTCAGCATGAATGAGGACATAATCCCACACACGTCACACCATTCAATCATGTAAGAGTTTTCACCTAAAATGATGAACCGAAGAGATGATTAGTGGAACCTGCACTGGACCCAAATAAAGGATGTCCATGAGTTCCTTCGTATCCCATGAGTGATTGAATAAAACTACATTTTTTTGTAATGAGAGGACGTATAAGGAGATCTTAGTTTAAGGTCTTAGATCTCAGACCACGAAGAAGCGAAACTCTTGCAAGTGAGCACAAACCTCTATCCAATCCCTATGCCCACATGAGTCAAACTATGTATGGGAAAATAGGACAGAAGAGGACTTTTCAAAACATGGGATACACGTAAAGGGGAAATCGGTGCAGATCCTCGAATGATGCCTTACCATGGATTCGTCCTCATAAAGTGAATATGTGCACTGAGGGATAATACCAAGAGTGTCAAAATTCCACTTGGACATGATGGGATGGATAATAATTTGAATCATGCAACTAACACTTAAGGCATGATGGTTTTCATGTGACGATGGAGGATAACCATTGACCGTGATTGAAACACCACATCCAAATCGTGTGACCTGAAATGGGAACAATGAATGAGCGTCAACCACTTACCAAATTTTCAATGTGGGTCTTGTATCAATTTCTTGTTCGAAACCTATTAGGAAATTAGCCCGCAAGGTTAGGAGTACCATTGGGCTGAGCATCCATGGCAGTTATGGGTCCCCTCATATGTGAATGATAACAGATGCCCATATGAAGGAGAACACTGAGCCTGTAAAATTGGTGAAAGCATGTCCAGGTAGAATCTGACACTATATGTTATAAACCAGAGTACTCATGGGAACATTGGTGAATAACCAATGAAAGACCCAAGAGAAGAGCAACTGACTCAAAAAATGAGTATAGGGAAAGGGATATAAGGGCTCTCATGAGATATTGGTACGGGGCGTGGTTTTTACAAACCTGACGTGAATGGGGACGCATTCCCATACCACACCACATACCCCTCCCCTGAAAGGTCTCATGGAAAGAGGCTAGAATGATAAGGAGGTTTCTAAGAGATGGGGCTGGACTCGAAGTCTAGACTTTTGGGTGTTCCTACATATATCATAAAGATGTGAATCAGGCCACATGTATTTCCGAAAAAGGATGATGTGTAGTTTATCGTTATCTAGTAAGGATTCAAATAAGGGAAAGATACACCAATGAGGGATGTGTACGGAATGACGAGTAGCCTAGGGTTAATGAGGGCACAAGATCAGACTACATCATACATTCCCAAAGGAACACTTGGGCGAAGGGGCCGAATTTTTTGAGGGACCTAAAATGAGAATTCCCAATCAATTCGTAGTTTAACGTCTTACTGTAAGGATGGTGGTGTTCTTAATTTAAGGTCATAGGGCTCTGAACGTAGATGCCTAGTTTAATGTCATATGCATGTTACAGCTGACGAAAGAGGGAGAATCATTATGCCTTCCATTTGGGGGTCCTTTCAGATAACAAAGATGATGGAAACCCAATTGATGCGGCACACAATGCAAGGAAGGGCATGTTCTCATAGAAAGCATGATATATGAAGGGGGATGTATTAAGGGGATATGTGTGGCATGAAAAAATATCCCTATGTGAATGAGGACATAAGTCTATTCCACACTGCACAATACTAGATGAGAAATTGGGCCAAGGGGCTGAAATGGTCAAGTGACCTAAGGATATGAGTCTGGACTAACTGTAGCCATATGTTCCCCCATGTGGGAATATTTATACAAAAACTCTTAATCCCAATTGATTAATGGTCGGTTTGGGACACATGGAGTAGGACCGGGCTCTCCCTAAAAAATAGGGGTACTACAACTAGACTCACACTCCTGCTTGAGGTAGACTGAATCTTGAAGAGACAGTATAGCAGAATGAACCACTACACTCATTGTTTGGGACATATGGGGGTGGATACAATGAAAAAGGATAACTGTTTACCAAATTAGAAACACATCATCTATATCATGTGACCTGAAATGGGGACAACAATTGAGTGTCTACCACTGACCATATTTTCAATGTGGGACTTGTATCAATTTTTCATTCAAAAACCTCAAGGATGTGGGACCATAATGGTGGGAGAGACCATGGGCCGAGCATCCATTCCATTTTGGGGTCCCTTCGGATGTGAAAGGTGATGAAAGCCCAAGTGATGGAGTGTGTGAATTATAAATGGGACCAAAAAATTTAACATCAAGAAGGACTGGGAAAGAGGTGGATATCTCTATAGAGAGGGATATATGGTGTGGTCATGATGAACTCGATGCGAATGAGGGAAATAATTCTGCACCACCATGTGTTTCAACCTAAGGGGAGATCATGATGTTTGGGGCTGGGCCAATAGATAAAATGACCGGGCGTTCATATGTATCCCATGAGGATGGAAATAAATCCATATGTAGTTCTTAAAGGCCATTAAGTTTAACATCATGCAGTGAGGATGGGGGAAAAATAGAAGTTCAAGGAGGGGGAAATGGTGTGACCTTCATAATCATTCCACGAGTTGGGCCAAAAAAGCTTCTGTTACACCACATAGGATCCTCCACGGGAACTGCACCTAGGAGAGGTAGTAAAATGAAAAGGGCATGGGAATGAAATCAGGACGAGGAATCCAATAATTCATATGTATCCAACGCATAATGTAATCTAGCCATAAGTAGTTCTTGAAATGCTGTTTAACGTCATGCGAGATGACCTACAGTTTAATGTCAGGCGGGATATAACAGTTTATGGTCATGCAGGACCGGACAGTTTAAGGTCATGTAGTACCATATACAGTTTAAGGTCTTGTAGGACCCTCTAAAGTTTAAGGTCATGTAGGTCCCTCTACAGATTAAGGGCATCTTGGACCCTCTACAGTTTAAGGTCATGTTGGACCCTCTACAGTTTAAGGTCATATAGGACCCTATACAGTTTAAGGTCATGTAACACCCTCTACAATTTATGTTCATGTAAGAACCTCTATAGTTTATGTTTATGTAAGACCATCTTCACTCAGGCAATGTATTTCTTGAGGAACATGGCATTGGTGGGAGGATTCATATGCCCATCATCCATGTTTACTAGAGAGTATGCACCCTTAGGGTTAAACCTTGGGAATATTTTAAGGTCCTTCCAAATTGGGCTCTAGATTTGGTGGAATCCATCCAGGTATCATTGGTGTTCATAGGTCCAACATCATGTCGCCTCGCAAGAAGGATCAGAGGGGAACATTCTTGTTGAAATCTCTAGCTATCTTGTTCTGATGCCTTTTCATATTCTTCAGGGCACTAAGCCTGTACTCATAAAGTGCTTCCAATTCATCGAGATGGACTTCAACTACTATATCTAGTGATTGCTGACCATAGATAGTTGGGCGTAATGAAGGAAACTGAATCTAGATGTGCAGGATGGCCTTTGTTCTGTACACAAAGGAATATGGGGTCACTGGGATGGAATTACCTATCATTGTCCGATAATCCCAGAGGGTGTTGGGGAGCTTGTATGAACAACTCTTTTGTTCAAACCAACCACTTTATATAGACTGTTAGAGAGGGTCTTGTTTAACACCTCGATCTATCCATTTTCTAGCACATGATAATGGGATGTATGGTTAGGACAAATGTTTTTCTTAGTGTACAATTTCACCAGATCAGCTTCTCGAAAGTTCATATCGTTATCGATGAGGATGGTGTGAGGGACTCTAAATCAGTAGATGATGTTGGAGCTCAAAACTTCAATGATTTAATGGGACTTGGCCTCCTTGAGCATGACTGCCTAAGCCCACAAGGAAAATAAATCTGTAGCAGTCAGGATCAACCTGCACTAGGGAGTTGTTACAGGTGGATATGGTCCCAAGATATCACGTCCGTAGAGTGAAAAGGATCAAGAGTACTTGGTAGTGAGGAGAGGATCTGGCAGCTGATGCATAATGTTATCCTGAAATTTGAATTCATGGAACCTTTTGGCAAACTCAATGATTTCATGGATCTTGGAGGGCCAAAGATACCCGAGTATCTGGATCAGGTGAGACTGTTTCGGCCCGGTCTGTTGATTCCTGCAAGAACTAGCATTTACCCCAATCATGACATATGAAATATTGACTTGATTAATGAAATAGAGGAGAACCCCATCATAATTGTGCCTATAGAGGTTCTTCTCAAGACAAAGACCATCATGGAGGGTAAATTGCAGCGCGCAACACCAAATTTTCTTGTGATCGGATTTATCTGCCATGATATTACTATTTTGGAGACACTCAACAAAGGGGGTTTTCCAGTCAGGAGTCACCTCAATCACTGCATCTGGGGGACCTGGAGGTCCTGATGTGGAGGTGTCAGTGGTAAGGTGGCTCACCTATGGGCTATCATCATTGTCCATAGTGATGTTGGAGATGACTCTACTGTGTTCCAAATTTATAACCAAATCATCATGTTTAGGCTCTGAAAGTGACATAGCTAGGATGGCCTAGGTGTCACCTTGACTGTTCTGGGATCAATGGACATGAGTATCATATGGCTGGGATGGGAATTGGGCTATCAGTTGGAAAGTGCATTAGAATAGCAGGACAAGCTTTGTCTTTCTGAAGACATAGGCACTTTTGATCTTCTTGATGACTATTTCAGAGTCCCCTTTCACATGAAAGTGGAGATCATCAATATCAAGGGCTATATTAAGGCCGGTAATGAGAGCTTGATAAACTACCTCATTGTTGGTGCATCCTTATGACAACGGGAATGAATATGGATGAGTGGCTTGTGTGGGGTAATAAAGAAAATACATATGCCTACTCTATTGAGCCCTAGGTCATTGAGACTTCTTCCGGTGGGGCTTTTGGAAGCATTATCGATGTAATTTTTCAAAAATGGCATGACTTGGTCTACCAAGAGAATATCATTATTGGGGAAATCAAGATCTATGGTCTGGTCTTTAGGAGCTGAATGGGTAGCAAGGAAGTCTGCTAATTCCTTCCATTTAATAGCCTTCTGATGAATGAAACTGATGTTGAACTGTTGAAGAGTAACTACCCACTAAGTTAGATGGCCTGTCAGCATGGGGTGGTTCAGGATGTACATCAGCAGATCTACTCGGGACACCAAATCCACCTCATGATGATGCTGGTAATGTAGAAATTTTTGTACTGCGAATACCAGCGCAAGGTGGCTCTTCTCGATAGGGGATTATTTGTTATTTGTATCGAGGATCATGCGACTGAGATAGTAGGGACTATTATCTGCTACAACATTATTCTTTTGGTTGAGAAGGGAACTGGGGGATCATTACAGGGCAGTCACATAAAGGACCAATGACTTTTGGGAAGTGAGAGGCATTATGAGTAGAGGCTGGAGAATGCATAGATTGATTTCCTCGAATGTAGTCTAAAAATATTTGGCCCACTCATAGGCAGAGCCCTTCTTCATGAGTCGGGAAAGGGCTTATACTTCCCGACCAGATTTGCGATGAATCAGCTTATGTAGGCTATGTGGCCTTGGAAACCTCAATTCTCCAGGAGGATTCATGGGATAGAAATTGTGCTGATGGTTTTGATATTCTCTATGTAGATTTCAATGCCCCAGTTTACAACAAAGAATCCAAGAAACTTTCCATAGGTTACCCCTAATGAACACATCAATCGTTTCATCTTCAGGTGGTAGGGATGACGAAATTCAGAAACTTTATCAATGTATTTTAGATGGTGCTAACACTTGAGATATTTGACCAAAATATTTTCAAAGTAGAATTCCACCACTATCTCAGGGATCAGCTTAATTATGTGATGCATAGCGTGCTGATAGGTGTAACCTTCGTTCTTTAGACCGAAATACATGAATTGGTAACAAAATGTACATTGTGGTTCTTTGATGTTTAAAGACTCCTCATCCTCAGGATCCATTCTGATATGGTTATACCTAGAGTACCCATATATGAATGAGAGGTCCTGTAACCTAGTGGTAGCATCGATCAAAAATTCTGTCAGAGGAAGGGTAATGTAATCCTTTGGACACTGATGATTGAGATCATGGAAATTGATGCAGATTCTAATCTGTCCAATCTTCTCCCTGACTGGAACAATGTTGGATAGCCGTTTTGGGTAATGGACCACTTCAAATGAAATTGGTTCCGATGATCTTATCAACTTTGGCCTCTACCATGGCACTGTGAGATGGGTGCATCTTTCTGTTGGGCTGCTTAAACCCTTAGTGATTTGTTGGGGGGCCAATGCGGTGGACAACTACCTGAGGATCTAGTCCCAACATCTCATCATAGCTCTAGGATAATAAATCATGATATTTCTTCAAGAGTACCACTTACTTTTGTTTCTCTTCAAGAGACATAGAGTCACTGATTAGTGTGGGATTCGGATATGCCTCACTATTGAGGATCACCTACAAAAATTCATCAAACGTGGTAGAGATTCCCTCTTCAAAGGTGGGGAAGAATCCTCTATATCCTCTTCTTCACTTATTGTAGATGGATATTTGGCTATAGGAGTCTTCTATGAGTCAATAGATCCTGATGGGAGACTGGTACAAGCCTGAGTGGTGGTGGAAACTACATTAGGGGACTCATGTGATGCAGAAACCATAGAGATGAAAGCTGTCGATCTGATCCCGTTTGGACTTCATCCTACGGGCGCACACTTGATGATATAAAATCAACAGTGGTGCGTCATCTTGATACGGTTTATCCCAGCTCATAGGAACAAGAATTTATGATGTATTGTTGTTTCCATGGGGAAGACATTCTGATACCATATGGGAGTAGGGGGATCTTGGTTACCTAAGCCTTATTCTTTTAGTTGTACGAGGTGATCTTCAAGCATCACAGAGATATGGAAATGTGATCCCCCTAGTTTAAGAATCAACAAATCATTGTCCCATGTATGGGGTTTCAGCCTCCAATTGGTGGATTGGAAAGATGTAGGCATCATCTTGGTCTATCCACAGATCAATCGCAATAGTATATTACACTACCTTGTTATCATGAATCTGCTGGACTTTTCTTTTGTAATAGGAAATTTCTATATAGAAGGCTTCATAAGAGGAAAAGAGAGACATTTTACCTTAAAGTACTCCCAATCGACCATTAAGAGAGTACTTGAGGCATTGGCGATACGAAGAAGGATCTTCAACATGCAGGTGGAGCCATGACCTACCCATCAATACATTTTAAGTAGTTTCCTACAAAACAAAAATGAACATAGTAGTGAAAAATAGGCCAAATAACTGAGTCTTCAAGAGAATCATGGAAAGCCATGTTTGTTTCATCCTTTCATAACGTAGTAATTATTAGGTCAGAGGGACTGAGGTCCTCCTCGGACAACCCCAGTTTGCGCAGTGTCCGAATCATGATTAAGTTGATCACGAAGCCTGTGTCAAAAAGACAACGATGAACCTCTACGCCATTGAAATGGTCAGTTATGTACAGTGGGTGGATGTTTCCTAGTATGGTAGATCATTCATCATCTCCATAGAATGAGAAGATGTCATGGAATTCAGAATGCTCAACTTCCTCAACATGAAATGCTTCTTCTACTTTTACCTCCGTCTCAAACAAGAGGGGGCTTCATAAAGCCTTGGCAATGGCCTCATCCATATCTGCTAATAATAGAAGGGCCTCAAGGTTGAAGAGCCCTTTTGGAATACTGGAATGATTTTTAGGACATCATAGTTTCATGTCAGGCCTGCAATTTTTCTTCCATATGGTCGCTCTATGATAGGAGGTATGGTTGGTCACACTGGTTAGACTGACGACTAACTGGTGCTGGGAATTTCTTCAAGCTCAATAGTTTAAGCCTATGGAGTGACCATAGGATTAGGGACAATGACTAATACTAGTGCATAGAAGAGCGAGTCTGATCATGACATGGCCAAGCTGGATTTTCTTGCTCAAGGAGTACAAATGGGGGAAAAGATGGACATGACGATACCAAATGAGACGGTTGTGTGTGCTGAACTCTACACTGGGCCTACTGTCTGGTTTCGATAGCTTAAATTTCCTGGATGGATGTAATTTCTGGGGTACTTTGATGACCCAAATAGCCATGGATCCGTTTATGCTGTCGACGGATGTGGACATTGAGAGGATCCTCCTGGCACACCTTGCCATCAAAAATCATGTACAGGTTTACCAGCACTACAGTGTTAACTGTGGAATACCCTTGACCTTCACTCAAAGAGTTATCCACTATTGGAAAAATTCTGGGAGGAATCACCATCTCCAGGGGCATGACATCTTTGAGAGTATGAGATGATGACGACATTGGTAGGGGACTTTGTTTTCCATTGTGCCCTGAAAGTTTTCTCCTCTTGGAAGAGGATGGTTGAGACATTAAAACATAAGTACTAGTAGTGGATGACACATCATCTTCTAAAGGATCGGATCAATTCAGGCTTGTATTGTTAATATTTTTCTCATGGATGACTGTTTTTCAAGCCAACCAATCATTATACTTCTGGGACCCATGATTAGAAACCTGATTCCACTCCCCTTTTCATTTATTGCAACTGTATGGCATCATGGAAACACATGACATCTATTCCAGAGTTGGGACTAATAGGACTATGTTGTTATCCACCTAGTCTTGAAGCCAATATTAAAAAACATGGCACTGTTTGAGGTTGTGCCCCAGAATCTGTTGATAAGGGTTGAAATTAAGGTGGTAAGTGAGGTTTTACACATATGGCCTCTTGTTTTCTGGAAAATGTACAATCCCCTACTCCAAGGCACTGCAGAAATAACTGGGGACCTGAGCATCATTGAATCAGTAGGTCTAGTTTCTCCTGTATAAGAAGGGGGCTCTGGGAGACTGAACCTGACAAGGGGTTGGAGGATCATGTCATGGTAGTGGGACCTAGTTCTCTCTCCTAGGTAAGCGAGGTTCAATGTGAGGGGGCGCCTACCGATTCTGAGGTGGGAATTGTAATGCAGGTAGTTGTGCCTAAGGTTGAGGGTCCTTGTGAGGCTGCAGAGACAACTAAACCGGTAATAATTCCAGTTGTCTGGGACCCTCTATTTGAGACATTGCGGCAGACTCGACACTGGTGTCCCTTCTCGCAGGGATTGTATGAGGCAACAGACGTGCCTGGCTGTCCCGTTTCAAGACTTCTTCTAGGCTCTGGGCCTTATCAAAGAATTCTCAGAATCCCCCGGGGTAGTTCTGGGTGATCAGGTAGTGGATGAGTTATGTCTAGACATTCCCTATACACATCATTTATAGTTTCCCCCTATGTCAGTGTGCTGTCAAGGGAGTGTGTGAGCCTTTTCCATCGACTGAAGAAGTCTACAACATGCTCTTCAAGCCACTGTTTTCACATGAAGAGGTCTGCAATACTCATCTTTTGAGTGGTGGAACAAAACTTATAGAGAAATTGACTACGTTAGTCTTCCCAGCTCACTACTGATCTGATGGGTAGCTGGTTGTACCAAACAAACATAGACCCTTCTAATGTCTACACAAAACAACGGAGTTGGGCGGCCTTCTGGTGCACCGAAGTTCCCAAAATGTGTCCACACCTTGAGATAATGTGGAATAGGTGTTGTATTTGATCTTCTGTCCCATTGAAGGGGGAAAAGTGGGATTTTCGAAACCTGAGGTTCCTGGCATATCATCTACCCACGTCGGATATGTCTTGCCATCAGGATGGACGACCACTTGTCATGTTTTCGATGCCACTATGCAAGTGATTAGCGCTTCCATGGGATCATTTGGTCATGGATTTCTACCTTGAAAGGGATCCCTAACCACAAGTGTGTTGGTGGGTTCTTCAACACGATAAGTAGGCCCAACATCTCAGGGAGCGTCTAATGGAATGACCTGGGTAGTGGCTGGGGGAACCTAAGCTGGGATCTGAGGATTTTCATTCTGCTTGGGGGGATTGGGTGGCACATACCACTCCCTATTTCTGTAAGTTCTATCCTCAACCCTATCTATGTGGGCGGGACGATCAGGGTCACTGTGAGACAATTCACTGGGGGGTAGTTGTGTCTACCCTTGCTGCCCCGATCGAGGATCACTATAGTCCGGTCATTGGTCCACATCGTGTTGAGCAAGGATGGAATCCAACATCTTCTTGTGTTCGACAGGTTTCTAATGTAGTGAGGATTTTTCAGGGTCATCATCCACCTTCTTCACTGACCCAGACGGTTAGGAGGGTTTGAAGGCTACGAGCTGCTCTTTACCCTTGTTGGGATTCTTGTCGAGGGTTAATGACTCAGATGGTACATGAAGAACCATTAAAATCCGTTGATTGTGAGGGATAATTCCAAAGGGATCCAATAGGTGTGATAATCCCTTAGAGGTAGGTCATCTCCAAGGAAATCTAGCTCATTCTCAACCCATGTAGGTTGAACATGTGAACCATGACCCTTCCTGGAGGCATATCCTCTCTGTCACCCGGAAAATCAAGCTGCACCAGATAAAACTGAAATGGTGGGCAGCGTACTGCCCCCAACCCCAGATGTACACATGGGGAGAATCCTCCTTTATCATCATGCGGAGCACATTAATTCTTTTGGCGCATCGTTGACGGAGAGTCCTACAGAATCTTGGTGACTCAGGGCACTAGGGCACGGGGATTGTAGCCAGATAAACCAGACAGAATTGTAGTCTGATGTCTTCAAAATGTTCTTGGATTTTGGGATTGGCCATTCTACTATGATGAAGATTAATGTGAGTCTCCAATAGTATCTGAAAAAAGTATCCAACATCCAACTGAGTGATTTTTTTCAGTACCATGAAATTCGGCCCTGCAACCTGCCAAAAAATATTTAGAAAATGGTATGGAACAAGAATGTACCACTAGCTCCTTGGTCCAGACTCAGGACTTGGCCCATCATGTTCCCTCTCATCAACTGGAGGTGGTTGGAGAACCAGTAATGGTAATGAAGTAGACCACTGAGATGGAATGCTGGCCAATTGAGAATACAAAGAGTGAGCTGACAAACCACAACTTCTTGGGCTATCCTCTGAAGTGTGTAGTGACTTAGCCACCACATTGGGTTAAGATGGTTTGGTGACCAATGTTTCTGGCATAGGAACTATATATTTTAGAGATGTAACTCTCTACTTCCCATCCACTATTGATCCCCATAATAGCTTTTTGTGGTCTTTGGTTTAGGTAGAGAGTGCTTCTAGTGATGACGGTGCGATGGCACGATTAGACCTTGGAGAGACACCAAAACTTAGTCCTCCTGGATGTATCTATTAAGGGATGTGGGAAACCACTGGACCTCACATTCTTGAATCATGAGGCTAATTCACCTTGTTTCTACCTAGGCCCTTGATATGGAGGATCGAGGCGAGGGTTCTATTGCTGAGTCGTATTCTGCCTCAAAATCTAAGAAGAAGACTGGTTTGATCTTAGTCCAAATATTCATGAAATTGTTTTTATGGCGGTGATGACCCACCATCCTACCTCAGGATGGTTCTTTAGGACAGGGTAGATATCATGTACATTGAGTTCATTCAGCCTAACTATTGCTAGGACGGAGAGGGCTTCCGCTTGAGTGAGCCAGGGTGTGAGGAGCACTTGGACAGATGTCAAAGGGAATGTGGGGAGGACCTTTATGTCTATTGAGTGACGTGTGAAGGGAATCTCCATGGAAAGTGTTGGAGCATGTAGGACCTCTACTGGAGCTTGTAGGAGCCTGGGTAGGACCTCCATACCTATTTCCCTAGGCAACATCAGTGTGAGGAGGGTCCTTATAATGGTAAAGCCAAACACAGGTAGGGACTCTATGATGGGTTACCATATGGCGTGGTTGAATGTCACTCCGATGATTGATGATGGGAGGAAGACCACCATTAGCCACGGTAATGACACATGGGAGGCCCCAACGATGGAGATTGACCTGATGCGTAACATCTCCACACTGGCGGCATGTGGCAGGAGGAATAACTCCAAACCCAGTGTCATGGGTACGAAAGAGGTTCCGTACTGAGTGTCACCTCCATGGGGTGGATCCTGAATCATATTGAAGGTGGAATGAGGCCGACCTCCATTCCAATCATGGAGTTTTATAGGACCCACATTATCAATGGTCGCAGTGTGGGGATGACCTTTGTACTGGGTGTCATTGTCGCGGGTCGCCCCACGGCTGGCACTACATGCGCCGACAACTAGGAGAGGCGACCTAGCCTTCTTGTGGGGTGATTGGTTTCTCAATCTAGTCCAGGTATATTAGTTCCCCTACTCAACATAGACACGGAAGTGACGATATACGTCGGTAGTGGACCGAGCCACGTTTGTTGCTAAAGTTGACACCCCTTGCCAGGCATCCTCCTCGACATGTGTCGGACGCTGGTGCTAGGTCAACTGGACTGGGGCTGGCAGTGCAGGCGCATAGCTTACCTGCTCCAGGACACAGGGGTCTAGGTGGCAGTGCTGGCACGGCCTAGTGGGGTCCCTCCATGGGAGCCCTTGGAATGAAATCCTTGTCAGGCTAGCCCAGACATCACCATCCTCATCAGTATAGTTGTGGGAGTCATCAGAGCTTTCCGAGGAGTGGCTCCCGAAATAGTTTTGCGTTAGAGAGGGAAGCAATGGTTCCCTGTGACGTCCTTGTGGGTGGTAGTGGTGACAAGGCACATATTCCTCTAAATCATGGAGGGCCATATTTTGAGTTTGGATAATCCCCACCTCCTCGTATCGGAGGACGAGGTAATTTATCACTCTTTGTTGAACAAACTGAGAAGGTGAGATCAGGCATGGGAACCCAACAACTGTGGGTGTTGAAGTTGTCACAAAAGTGGTGGGGCCACATGGGACTGCCACATTGGCATTGTCCTTTCCCCCACATCGGAGGGTGGCTGGAGATGAGTTTCCTATTATGGTAGCCTGGGTCTTGGAAGGCAGGGAGATTAAACCATTAGTGCTAAAACTAGGAAATCGACGTGCAATGTCCCCACATCATTCCATATTCCATGGCTAGTAAGAGGGATCCACACTGAAAAAGTTGTAGACCGGGATATCCAACATTCAACTGCCTCAACATTTGGTGAGTTTCAGACCACACCGACTATTTTCTTGGCATAAACTTTCACCAGATACATGGATTCGGTGACACTCTAGTCCACTGATTCCTTGAACGCTACTAATCTCCACGTTGAGAAGAATAAATTCATGTTGGGATCAACATTTATATTTCTATTTCTTTCGCCAGGGCACGTACATCCATTTATCAAGGACAGGGACACGTTGTTTATTTTTAACACCCAATTATTTTATAGTAATGTGTCTCATTAAAGTAATTATATATCTTGCGCTACAAACAATACTGAGTTCTAGCGCACAACAACTTACCAAACTAGCCGTTCAAAAAGAGGTTATGAATAGTATTAACTGCATTTTGAATCTTATATCCTCTATATAATTTTAACATCCATATTATGTTTTTCTTAGATATAATATAAGAACAAATTCATTTTTTTCAGATAAAAGAAGTATTTTTCAAAAAATGCAATTTTAACGCCTTTTAATAGAGAACCCTTTTTAAAACCAATTTAATAGAATTTTATGTATTCAATTTAACGAAATGAAATTCTTCTTTAGAAGGACATAAAAATTTAGTTTGGATAAATTTTTGGTACCTTTCTGATAACTTTCATATTTTGACGAATAGTGAAAAATATTATGTTTTAGTTGAAAACAACATTTTTAATCAAAATAATTTATAGTGATAAATTATGAATTTTAAAGGTTTAGAAGTATAATTAGATTATATATTTATCATTTAATAAAATTTAGGTAATTATAAGTAATTTCACATTTAAATTTGTTATTAACACATGTCAATCTTTTGATAGTTTTTACTTCTTAAAAAACCCGCTTTTTGGTTTTAACAATGATAATTAATTTTAAATTAATAAATGAAACTTCTATGTTTTGAATTTGGTAATACAAGATTCATTTTTGAATTCGGAATATCAAAATTATCTTTGGGTGAATTTTAGTATTTTTTTGAAAACATTCAAATTTTGATAAATAGTGAAAAACACTGCGCTATTATTTAAAACCGACTTTTTTTTAAATAATTATTTATTTTATTTAAATTTATTTAAAGTAAAAATAGATATATGAAACCTATATAAGTTCAGTGTAATTAATTGGAGTCATTTTATAAAAAAATTATATGTATAAAATTTTATTGAACTTTTTAACCTTTTTACCTACATTCTATGCATGTTAGAAAATTTGCATAAAACATAATTTTACTAATTATGTGTGTTGAATTTCAAAAATATGAGAGATACTATTGACATCAGTATGTAAAATTTGATTCAATAAGATGAAAATAATTTTTGGTGAATAGTATTTTTTGACTTTTATTTACCACGTTTATAAGTAAATAGGGTAATTAAAGGTAAGAATGATATCATAATTACCCTAACACATGTCCTAATTCTATTTGATAAGTATAATTAGACCAAAAACAACCTTAGGAATAAAATATGATTTTTTTGGTCCACATGGATTAGATTAGGAAATTTATTATTATTTTATTTAAAAAATATTTAATAAAGATAAATTCAAATCTTAATAACCAAATTTGTTTTAATATAGGGCTACAAAAAATATAAATTCGACTATAAATATTAGTTATAAATATAAAAATATTTCCTACATAATGGTATTTTATTTATAATTTTTATACATTAAATAATATAATTTATTTATGTCACACTGATGATGCAGTAATTACCTTAGTAATGAAATATTATAATAATTGATATTATAAATATCCAAATAAATGTAAATTGAGGATTATGATGAGTTACACTAATTTTATAGGTTAATATGACATATTAGGGTTGGTTAAATAAATTTTATTCGCAGTGATAATGTTTTTATGTCTTTCACAAAAATCAAATACTAAATAGTGTCAAAATTGATACAATTTAGTTTTTAAAACGAATACTATATTATTAATTGATATAATATTTATAAAAATCTAAGGATAGGGAAAAAAATATAAGGATATAAATATTAAAAATTAACCACATGGGGTTTTCTTGGCTTGTTATAGTAAGTTTATTAACCGTATAATATAAAAATACCAAGAGACATGGTTAGAGTTAAATATAAAAGATAAGGTTAATATGATGAACTAAACCTATTTAAAACCTATAGGTTGAGAGGTTTTAGACCCATCACTACCTTAGCCTCTAAATGATTCATTTTTGAGCCATTATAAACGGAAAATGATTTTATTATAAAATAAATTTTCAATCATTTCATAAAGTGACCCTCATCTCTCTTATAAAAGGGAACTTCCCCTTCTCTTAATTTCACACCTCCAAATCCATTTGGCTCGGCCAAAACATACCCAAATATCCTGCCAAATATCCTCCTTCCATCGTAGAGGCCTTAAACTGTTCATAATGCCAAACAATAGAGCCCTTTAGATCAAATCAAATGGAAGAACCCAAAGAAGAGGTAAATATTTCATCACTTCTTTCAAGTTATTTTCTTCTTCCACTTTCTCTTTATTTTTTACTTCTATTCAAAAATAATAACTCCAGTACCTCCTAAATACAGTGAGGTTATTATATATATGGTACCACCATATTCATTATTCTATCCATCATATAAATGACAAAGTCACGATACATTCATATGTACGGCTTACCGTATCCATGTCAAGGGTAGTCTGTTATTCAAACACATCATTTTTTGGATGGGTATAATAATGAGTTTAAATGATTTAAATAATAAATATAATATGTTAATGATTCTATATATATATATGATATAACATCCAATTTCATATTATTTCACCATCAATATAGTGATATTGTCGCTCGTGCATACATACGGATTAACGTCTCAACGATTCCATGAGATTCATTCCCACGTTCACCATTCAATGATGATTATAAAAATATATATTATTAATAAGTATGAAATATAGGAAATAATAATTCTATTATATATATATATATATATATTTACTTACATATATCTTATTTACTTACTTCCGTTCAATATGATATGAAAACGGAAACATCATTTATGCGTACGTACGACCTACCGTCTCCATAAACGGTGCCTTCAGTTCCATATATCTATCTATTATAAATATTTATATTTTTAATATATATGATATATAAATAAATTTTTATATTATGGAATTATTTAAATCATGATCTAATTGAAACTAGTCAAAACATGTACGATAAAGAAAGCGATTATTACCCAAAATCTTAATTTAACATGGAAATCATTATTGAATGGGAATTATAAAGTCATAAATGAATCGTGTATGATATAATTAAAATGAATATTGTACTGGAATAATTTAATAACATACTATGGTCATTATACAAGAGTTTAAACGAAACCTCGACCAAACAAAATTGTAAGGTAAGGGTTATTTTTACAATCTCATTATTATCGGAGGTTGTTTTTATGTATGTATCTACTGGAAAATACTTATTATCAATGTCCATGTTTCATAAAAGAGTTTAAAAATGTATTTTTAGGGGAATATTTTAATAAAAAATCATTTTAAATGTTTTAATGATTTATTTTTCTAAACCATTTTCATTAATGTCCATGTTTTTACAATGGTTTTATGTATTTATTTATATGAACATGAATGTTTTAAAATGTTAATTCCCTTCAAAATATTAATTATGGTATGGGAAACTATGATTAAAAACTATCTTTTTAGTGATTTACTTTATAAATTATGTGACTTATAAATTATTTCATGAAAAAGGGATATTTCTTTCAAATATTTTTAATTATAATTTTCAACTATGTCATCATCCATTAAGAGTTATTATTATTGATCAAGTTTGATTTATTATAAAAATATTCCACATTGTATTGATATTTATGTGATATGTTTGACCATGGATGTGTTATTTTTATACCATTCATGGTTCATGGATTGTGTTTTGAAATTTCATATGATAGTTTTAATATGAATGTTTATGTTATGTTTAAAAAATATCATATGAGGAATGCATTGGACTTAGTAAGTGAAGAGTGGAGCCCATTATATCTCCTCGATGCATCGGTAGGTCTCATGAGACAAACTAGTGTCTTGTCACAAGGCCATGAAAAAATATTATTTGTAGTCTTGGAACATGGCCTTCAGTATGTGGTTATGAAGTCTGGATTTATGCATTCCATCATTATGAAATTGGCTATTGATATGGCATGTGATTATTTGACTAGTAGAATATCCATTTGAAGTAGTTAATTGAATTATTTGAACTTCTCATTTCCATATTATTCTAATGTTTATGTTTAAATGGATTTTTTTTAGTCTTATACATTGTCGTAAATATTTATACTTATTTATGAATGTTTCCTCTATATTTTTATCCTTAATGAGCATCTGAGCTCACCGCTCTCTATGTTTTTCTTTCCAAGGATGTGAAGAAGTATTTTATGGATTCCTTGATGGGATAGGCTAAGGATAAAAGTGTGTTAAAAAGGGTAAAAATGTTACTGATTTTTTTCATTTTATAATTTAATTTAATGTTCATGTATATAATCCATTTTTCAAGACTGCTAAACCGATCGGTCCTTTGAGACTTGATTCCTTGTGATCATGCCAATGTTATATAATAATGCACCGACTCTGGTTAACTAGGGTCAGGGAGTTATAGTTGGTATCAGAGGAAGTTTAGTACAAACCATGGAAACTAGATTTAGATAAACTCTAATTAGAGCACATCACCATTAGATAGACATTGAGGATTAATATAGAAGAACATCCTTGAATTTTGGTTATGTATAGATTTATTGAATTTTCCAAGAAATACATCCCTCTCTGGATATGAACAGGTAGAGGTGGATCTGGCACAGATGTACCTAGGAGTGAAAACTCTGACAAGGAGTTTCGATATTGACTTGGGGTATCATGATACACTATAACAAGCCTTGTTGGACTCTTGTTTATGACACTCCTAGGGGATATTCTTAGGATAATACACGTTAACTTTACAAGCCATTATGAAATATTTAAGAGTAAATACATCCTCAAAGAAAATATTTTATGATTATATATTATATTCATAATCTATTGAATTTATGTAAGGTATTTTACATGTTTTTAATTATGCATTGTGATTCACAAACTAACCTAGTGTATGCCATTTTTTAGAAATGGAATCTAGTAAATGGAATGAGAATTCCAGCAGTACGTATGATCGAAATATTAAGAAGGATAATATCTTTCATTGTATTAAAACAACATTTGAAAATGAAATATTCTCCCACACATTCTCATCATATGAAGAAATAATTTAATGTGTTAATCCGAAATGTAATGAATTTTACAAGTCCTATATATTTTAAGGGAAGCAAGAAAAGAAAATTATGGAAGACATAAAGATGGATAAAGGGAGGAGGGGAAATAAGGATTTTACTATATGTGATAACTATGGAAAGAATCAACTTGGTAAATGATTTAAGGTAATGTGAGTTTGTTATATGTGTGGAGAAAAAGGACACCAAGTACGTGATTGCAAGGGTAAGAAAAATCTTTCAAATGTAAAATGCTACATCATCAAGGAGTTGGGACACTACGCGAAGCAATGTCTAAATCATCAGAGTATACCCAAAATGCTGATATTGGATAAAAATCAATTTGTGATACTACTGAAGAGGAAGAGGAATGAATTTATTTCTTATTTTTTTATTAAATCACTATTTCATTTGAGTATTGTGTTAATGATGTACATGTTATAAGAATTATAGAGTATGAGAGGATTGTACTGCAGTACTATTTCATTAAGGACTTGAGATTGTGTGCAACCAATAAATGTGACTCAAGAGTAGGTTAATTTTTTTGGAAAATATATGTTTTAGGAAAAGATAAACCATAATATGGTTCTGATTCTGAGGTAGTGAATTTTGAATAATATATGATTGATTTTGATAAACTATATTGGATATTCTTGACTACCTTGAAACTGATTAATGATTTGTATATTCTATCATTGTTGGAGTTTACAACATTTTTCTATAGAAGTTGAATATTCAGTATTCTATAAGGAATATGTGAGAATGAATGTAATAAATAAAGTTTTATGATATTTCAGGGTGTCATAGTGTAATACATGATGAAGGTATTCACATGTTATTACATGGAAAAAATGATCTTCATTGTATTTACGATCCTTATAAATTTTGGACTGTGAGTTTGGACAGAAGTATTTTGGATAATTTTAAAGGTTGTAACGGGTTAAGATTGGTGTTGGATACTATTATAAAGGCTCAATAATTTCTTATGATTATTTATGGATTGTTATAAAAAGGACAACCCGAAGGTCGGGCGAAAACCCGTCGTGTCCGGCAAGACCGTGGGACTTGAACTGGAAACCGAAGGGCGAAAAGGGTGGATAACCTACCCCTAACATACGTGATGTCCTGGTTTTTATAATGTAGTTTTTTTAAAAATTCTGATAAATGAAATATAAATTCATTATTTTTGGAACCCTATATGATTAGGATAAATTGAATATTTTTTAATTATATTATCTTTTGAAGTGAATGATGAGTTCGTGGTAGGAATTAATTGAAGGATGAAACTCTATATATCAAGTATATTTTTTCATCTTATTATATGAATAAATTAATTCTTAAACTTTAGGGAAGAGATCATAAAAAAATATTTTATCCTAATCCCATATGTTTTGTTGAAACAACAATATTTTAAATTATCATAGATTGATGGATTTGAGGCCCTCAATTTTACCCATTTTTTTTATTGATGACCTAAATTACTCTATAAATATTTACATTTTCCTTTAAATTATGTGTCCCTAATTTCCACCAATTTTCTCTTAATAGAGATCATAATTTGGTGGTGACTTTTTCATTCCCTTTCCCTCTTATCAATAGTAAATTTTATTAACCCAATTTCTGATGTGGATTTTCTAAAAAGGTATTTTTCTATTTTTAACAATTTATTTTCAAAGAAAAATTTAAAATTGCAAGGACGCAATTTTTTGAAGGAGGTGAGAATGTAACACCCAAATATTTCATAGTACGTTGTCTCATTAAAGTAATTCAATAGCTTGTACTACACGCCACACCGAGTTCTAACGCACCACAACATACCAAACTAGACATTCAAAAATCGGTTATGAATAATAATAAATGAATTTTGACTCTTATACACTCTATATCATTTTAACATCAATATAATGTGTTTCTTAGATATAATATAAGAACAAAATCATTTTTTCAGATAAAAGTAGTATTTTTCAAAAAATGAAATTTTACCGCCTTTTAATGGAAAACCCTTTTTAAAACCAATATTTGACACTTTTATGTATTAAATTAATTGAAATTAAATTTATCATTAGAATTAGGACATAAAAATTTACTTTGGATAAATTTTTTGTACTTTTTTGATAAATTTTATATTTTGACGAATAGTGAAAAATACTATGTTTTAATTGATAATAACTTTTTTAATCGAAATAATTTATAGTGATAAGTTATTTAATTGAAAGGTTTTGAAGTATAACTAGACTATATTTTTATCATTTAATACAATTTATGTCATTATAATTAATTTCACATTTAAATTTGACATAACCACATGTCAATATTTTGATAGTTTTTACTTTTTATAAAACACGCTTTTTGGTTTTGTCAATGGGAATTAATTTTAAGTTAATAAATTAAACTTTTATGTTATTATTTTTTTAAAAGAGACTTCATTTTTGAATTCGGAATATCAAAATTATCTTAGGGTGAATTTTTGGTATTTTTCTGAAAACATTCCATTTTTGATGAATAGTGAAAAAAACTATGTCATTATATAAAACTAAATTTTTATTTAAATATTTTTTTATTTTAATTATATTTATTTTAAGTAAAAATAGATATATAATACATATATATGTTAAAATTAATTAATTGATGTCATTTTATAATAAAAAGTAGATGTTTAAGATTTTTTTCAAACTTTTTATCCTCTTTTATCCACCTTCAAGGCACGTTAGCAAATTTGCCTAAAACATAATTTTACCAATATTGTGAGATGAATTTCCAAAATCTGAGATAGGTGATTGAAATCAGTAAGTAAAATGTGATTCAATATGATGAAAATAATTTTGGATTAATAGTAACTTTTGACTTTTATTTACCACTGTTAAAAGTATATAGGGTAATTAAAGGTAAAAATGATATCATAATTACCCTAACACATGTCCTAATTATGTTAGATAAGTATAATTCGACCAAAAAAACAATAGGAATAAAATATGTTCCTCTTTGGTCCACTTGGATTAGATTAGGACATTTATTATTATTTTACATAAAGAATAGTTAAAATAGTTGAATTGGATGTTTAATAAATAAACCATTTTTAATATTTGGGTACACAAAATATAAATTCGACTATGAAAATTCATTATAAATATAAAAATATTTCCTATATAACCGTATTTTTTTATAATTTTTATATATTAAATAATTTAATTTATTTTTGACAGAATGAAGATGTAGTAATTAGCTTATTGATGAAATATTAGAATAATTGATATTATAAATATCCAAATAAATTTAAATTTAGGCTAATGATGAATTACACTAATTTTCTAGGTTAATATGTCAAGACTGGGTTCGTTAAATAATTTTTATTTGAAGTGATAATGTTTTTATGGATTTCAAAAAAATCATATACTAAGTAGTGTCAAAATTGACATAATTGAGTTTTCAAAACAAATACTATATTATTAATTGATATAATATTCCTAAAAATCTAAGGTTCATCCAAAAAAATTTGATAAGGTTATATATATTAATAATGAACCACATGGGGTTCTATTGGCTTGTTATAGTATGTTTATAAACTATATAATATAAAAATGCAAAGAGACATGGTAAATGTCAAACTATTTAACTAAGAATTAAATCTAAAAGATAAGGTTAATATGATGACCTAAACCTGTATAAAACCTATTTTTTTATTTTTTTCGACCCATCACAACCTTATCCTAGAAATAATTCATTTTTGAGCCATTATAAACTGATAATGTTTTTACTATAAAATAATATTTCAATCCTTTGAGAACGTGAACCTAACCACACTTATAAAAGGAACTTCCTCTAATCTTTATTTAACACCTCAAAAGCCATTTGTATCAGCGAAAACCTACCCAAATATCCTTTCAACTATCCTACCTTAATCCTAGAGGCCTTATTTTTGTTATAAAGACAACATAAGGATCCCTTTCGATCAAATCAAATGGAAGAACCCGAAGAAGTGGTAAATATTTCATCACCTCATTCAAATTATTTTCTTCTTCCACTGCCTCATTCTTTGTTGTTTCCATACCAAAAAAATAACTTCAGTACTTCCTACATGCTATGATGTTATTATAAATATGGTACCACCATATTTTTTATTCTATCCATCCTATAAATGACAAAGTCACCATACATGCGTACATAAGACTTATCGTCTCCACATCGTGGTGTAGTTTGTTATTCAAACAAATAATTATTTGGATGGGTATAATAATAAGTAAAACTGATTTAAATAATAAATGTAACATTTTAATTATTATTTATATATGATAAACCATCCAATTACATACGATTTCACCATCTATATAATGATATTGTCACTCGTGTGTAAATATGGATTACCATCTCCCCGAAGCGATGAGATTCATTCCCACGTTCACCGTTAAATGATGATTATAAAATATATATTATTAATAAGTTTGTAATAGATGACATAATAATTCTACTAGATAAATATATATGTATTTATGTACCTACATATATCTTATTCACATACTTCCGTTCAATATGATATGAAAATGGAAACAGCGTTTATGCGTATGTACGGCCAACCGTCTCCATAAACGGTGCCGTCTATTTCACATATATATATCTATTAAAAATATTTATATTCTAAATATATATGATATATAAATCAAGGTTTATATTATATATGTATTTAAATCATGCTATAAAGGATACAATTTAAAACAAGTACGATAAATAAATCGATTATTATCCAAAATCATAATTTAACATGGAAATCATTATTAAATGTGCATTATAAAGTCATAAATGAAACATTTATGATA
This sequence comes from Viscum album, assembly GCA_963277665.1. Taxonomy (NCBI): domain Eukaryota; kingdom Viridiplantae; phylum Streptophyta; class Magnoliopsida; order Santalales; family Viscaceae; genus Viscum; species Viscum album. The sequence goes on along the minus strand of OY728128.1, from coordinate 97,030,229 downwards.
TAATAAATATTAATATGGTTCTGGTATAATTTAATAACGTAATATGGTAATTATACATGAGGCTAAAAGTACCCTCGACCAAAAGAAAGTGCAAGGTATGGGTTAATTTCATAATCTTATTATTATACGTGGATGTTTTTCTGTAAGTATCTACTGGAACATAATTATTATCCATGTCCATGTTTCATAAAATAGATTTAAAATTGATTTTTAAGGGACACATTAAATAAAACAACATTTTAAATATTGTAAAGATTTATTCTTCTCAACCATTCTCATTAATGTCCATGTTTTTAAAATGGATTTAAGGATATATTTATCTGGACATGAATGTTTTAAAACAATAATTCCTTTAAAAAGTTCCAAGGTGGCATGGGAAACTTTGATTCAAAAATGTATTTTAAATTATTTCCTTAATAAATTATGCGACTTTTAAATTATTTCATGAAAAATGTATATTTCTTTCAAAGATTTTTTATGATCATTTTCAACATTGTCATTATCCTTTATGGGATATTATTATTGATCAAGGTTGATTTATTATACAAATCCTCAATAATGTAATGAAGGTTTTGTGATATTATTGATAGTGTATGTGTTATTTTTATACAATTCATGGTTTATGGATAATGTATTGACACTTCATATGCTAGTTTTAATATGAATGTATATGTTATGTTTAAAACTTTTCATATGAGGAATTCATTAGACTTAGTAAGTGATGAGTGGAGGAATCTATAGCTCCTAGATGCATCGGTAGGTCTCATGAGACATGCTAGTGTCTTGGCACAAGGCCTTGACAATATTTTATTTGTAGTTTTGGCACTAGGCCTTGACTATTTGTTTACCAAGTCTGGAATTATGAATTCTATCATTATGAAAGTGCCTATTGATATTGTATGTGATTATTAGACTCGTATAATGTCCATGTCAATAAGTAAATGGATTTATTTGATCTTAACATTTCCATATTATGCTAATGTTTATGTTTAAAAGGATTTTGTTTTAGTTTTTTACATTGTCGTAAATGTTTATGCTTATTTATGAAAGTTTCTGCTATATTGTTATACTTACTGAGCATCTGATATCACCCTTTTCTATGTTTTATTTTTCCTAGGATGTGAAAAAGTATTTTATTGTTTACCTGCATGGATAGGCTAAGGATATAAGTGTGTTCAAAAGGGGTAAAATGTTGTTGATGTTTATCATTTTATAATTTAATGTAACGTTCATGTATGTAATATATTTTTCAAGACATCTAAACTGGTCGATCCTTTGGGGCTTGATTCATTGTGATCATGACAATGTTATCTAATAATGCACCGATTCTAGGTAACTGGGGTCATGAAATTACATTGTTGCCCCATATTCCTGCTTTCCAAAGGCGGACGACATCCAACGCTTATTCAGGGACATTTTCTCCTTGATTGAAACAGGATGATGGGATGTCGGTTTCTTCTTCCATGGATTTCTCCTTGGAACTCGTTACATAGTCCAGGTCTCCCTTATAGATTAAGACTTTATTTGTGAAACTCTTCCCAGTGCCATGTCTTCATGGGCTCTGGTTAATTGCACTACATCTTTCAGGATGATCCAAAGGGTCCAGACAGGGAAGCAACCTTTGGTCGGGGAATAGTTGTGTTGGACATCACTGGCATGTATGGACATTGGAACACTGGAATGTTTGGGTTTCTTCCCCTTACTATAGGTCTTATAGAGGGTGTAAAAGCTAGATACATCCCACATCAAATATAAAGAATTGTATTCCTTAGGCGTGTTGCTGAGGTTTTCCTCATCTTCCCATGTTTGACATAGGGTATGCCGCGATATTAACAAATTGAGGAGACAGATCAGACTGATCTAAAAACTGACTAGAATGGATCTGTTGGGTTGAACCCCTAGATGGATCACTGATGCGGGGACTAACACATGGTTAGATATCCGGTTACTTCTAAGACCAGTGTGAAAGTGGGTGATGTGATCTCACTGGGATGTGGCAGCCCGGGTAAGAGTCATGATGGCTGGTGGAGAGTAGTGGATGGCGAATGAGATGGAACCAACATGAGAAAGATGGTGATTTTGGTCTTGATCCTCAAAGAGACTTCCTACATATCCCCATGGTAGGGAATCAATGTCTGCATATTTTAGTGAGGTGATGGGATACATAAGGAGGTGACCGGTATGGAGGGGACCTAGAGGAAGTGGAACCTCCAGGATTGGGATTGTCTTTCCCAAAACACATAGCCTCAGAAAATATCAGTATGAGGCATGGGTGATGGACTTGAATCTCCGGGAGGCTTCATAGATTCCTTTCCTTGGAAAATATCAAATTCCACATAGTTCTAGATGGGGGAATAAAATTTGGCACTATTTAGAGGAAATCGCTCACCTTGACATACATGGGCATACACGTGGTTAGCAGCCTAAAGGTGGTCTGACGCTCAAGGGGAAAACCAGAGATATGGGTCCCAAAAAAGGGGAATACAAAAAAATACCATAGAGTGGGAAACACAATGGCATACGAGCAATTAGGGTACAACTGCTTACAGCTAGATGGAGTAATAACGGCTTACCGCTGGAAGGGGTCACAACGGCTTACTGATGATCAGGGGACAAATTAGTGTCATTCATGACAAAATGGGGCATACAGTTTAAAGTCATGCATGATGGGGGTGGACCGATGGGCAGTGTTCGGGACCAATGGGTGTTGGGATTGAACCTTAGGGAGGCGTCCTACGTACCTTGCCTTGGAAAGGATCAAAGTCCATATAGATCTGGGTGAGGTGTTGGTGAACCGATGTGAAGGGGGTCAAGACCAAGGGATGTTGGGATTGAACCATATGGAGGCTTCCTACATACCTTTACTTGGCATGGATCAAAGTCCACGTAGTTTAGAAGAGGTTTTTTTGAATCAACGCAAAGTGGGTCGGGACTAATAGGTGTTGGGATTGCACCTTGTGGATGATTCTTATGTACCTTGCCTTGGAAAAGATCATAGTCCATGTAGCTCAGAAGATGTTTGGGGATGACACTCTAGGGCATCCCAGATAGGATTTCATGGTTAATGCTTTTTCTATGCCCACATGAGTCATTCTCGGTGTGAGAAATAAGAGGCAACAAAGGCATGAAAATCACCTCACGAAAGGTTCATCTGTGGGAAGTGGAGTGGGGTTATTCATGATTAGCGGACCAAAAAAGGAAACAAGGAAGTACAAATGGTTCATAAACTAGAGAGATGGAGATTGGGACTAAATCCAGGGTGGAGGCCCGAGTGGCGACATAGACCAACGGGTGATGGATTTGGAAAAGAAGAGATGAGGGTTCTGGTGCCCACCCCACATATGGTCTTTGTCCAGGAAGAAGATAGAAGGATCATGGATGCTTCCACCCACAAGAAAGGGTAGCGGCTAACACCATGTTAGGTTTTCTTTCCCCACGGATAGATGTTTCTCCGACAAAGAGAGTCTCATTCCATGTGAGGAAGATCTCAATCCCATGGAGATGAGTGGGTATAGAGAATGTTTGAGATGGGGGTCCCTGTGTAGAAGGAACATGGTGAGGCCATAGTTTAATTTCATATACGAAGGATGATGGCGCATGGTAGTTTAACTTCATGTAGCTCAGACGAGGTGGGTTCACTCCAAAACCCTAGGACATACATAACTGATACCCACTTTACCTTTAGGAAGGGTAGGAATCAGCAATGTCATTGTGAGGGGGTGTCGTGGAGTGATACAATGAGGGGTACATGTTAGCATGGCTACGTGAAGATCCAATAGACATTAGTGTGCCTATGCGAAGAAGAAAACCACTGAAAACGCAATGGGAAGCACCACCCAAGTGACTTTGAAATCACCTCATGAAAACAGAGAGGGTCGCAATTGAAGAGGAGTTTCAGAGAAAAGAGGTTCACATGTAGATGCCTATTGAAGCTCTGGTTCTCCATTTAGTGGAAGGGATTCTCAAAGGGGTGTTCATCAGGAAGTGATGTTTCCTAGCATTGTAGTAGTTCATAGGTGCATATGGAAGGTGCTTCGTGAAGAGTAAAGTCCTTTGCGGAGTAGTTCTTCATGATGTAAGGGTGCCTTGTGAAGCATAGAATTACGAAGCAATGTGATTCGCGAATCATAGGAACTCTTCCTTGGATGGTGGGTCCCATGTTCATAGAGGGTATTTCATAATGAAAAGTGATCTAAGAAGACCCGAGTCCCCTTGGGGATCCATTTCCATCATGAAGGATAGTTTTCTCTATGAAGGACATCCCTCCTCGAAGAGGGGTTTAATTAATGAAAAAGGAAATTCACTTCGTGATGATAATGTACCTTGGAGAGCTTATGGTTCAGGGAGAAAAAATTGATTCACAATTTGAGATCTAAAAAGTCAAATGGTTGGAGGATCGATCCTTTGGGCTTGAGGGGAGGCCAGTATTTCTAGGAAAGAGGCACTGTAAAGAAGAACTTGCTGGGCATGAAGTCACATGGCATTTTGTCATAACTACAGAGCCTCCCACCTCCTTGCTCCATATTAGCTTTGTAAACATCAATGCGGTTCGCGGAGCCTCTCGCCTCCTTACTCGGTAGTGGCTTTGAAAACATCAATGTGTTTTGCCAGGCCTCTCCCCTACTTGCTATGTGATAGCTTTACAAACATTCATCCTGTTCGTGGAGCTTCCCACCTCCTTTCTTGGGGGAAGCTTTGTAGATAGAGAGATTAGCACTGGCCGCAGTGCTGTGGGGCTCTGCAGATGATCTTCACGAGGAAGCCTCAAAGGCTTCTCATTTTCTCTTCCTTTTCCCAAATTTTGGTGCCAATAGTAATCCCTATGGGTGGAATTATTTTTGGAAAACAATTACCTATCCCGGTAGGGAATCATTTTCCTAGATCTTCATATAACCTTTATATGGTACCACTTAGGGTGTAATCCATATCAATGTTTGAGGTGAAGTATGTGAAACTGACAGCTCCATGTCATTTTGATACAATGATAAAATTCATGAAAATATACACATCACATGATGTTAAACTATATCCTTACTACCTGTGATTGAAAAAGGATGCCCCAAGTGTGATCCTCATGTTATGAAACAACCACCCCCACCATGGGAAGGATCTCCAACTCTAAGAAGAGTCCATGATGAAGCCCCACACCATCCTCCACACTATGGGATGAAATTCCTACAATAGTAATATAATATGAGTAATCCCCACAATAGAGTCAATTAATATGGGATTAAACTCCTACCCCATGTAGCTTCTATAGATAAGACCTACACCATCCATTGTTGATACTTCTTCCACATTATGAGTTTCATTATCGCATAATGTTAAAAATCTTTGGTCAATCCTAACACATAGGTATTAAATAATATATAGAACTATTTTGTTTTAATACCTATTTAATGGAAATGAATGTATGACACCACCATTAGGTTCAATCTAGAAAACTAACAACAAACATAAAATCCATATGTGAAATTTTCCCCCTTTACAGGGATACACTACAAGTAAACCCAATGTATCATATTCCACCTTGGTACAGACATTACCAATTACCATGTGTGAAATATTCACCCTAGGACATACATAACCCAAGAAACCATCTCCATAGGGTGTTAACCTTGTGACCATCCCATAAACACAATACGTTAATCAAGTGCATTAACTCAAAATCCATACCCAATAAATTAAATATTTTAGGCTAGAGGTAATTTTTTTTGAAGACATACACCATTAGCATCAACTATCACAATACAAACAACAAATGCATTAGGATGTGCATCTATGATTCCTCACACATGATATTCCCTCCAGAAGATGATGAATTTATAGGTTTTCAACATACCTAGAATTAATAAAATCCCAAAATTCCCATCATTACTACATCCTCATACCAATGGATTCTGGTCGTCCAGGATAGAAGAAGTGTAATTAACCAACTTCTACCTTGAGATGTCACAAGGAACTATTTAACTGAACATGGATTAACACTATGCAGGATACCTGGACAAGTAGATGATATACAAAGACAAATCCATTGAGGGAGGTTCTAATATTCAATCATCCCATTTTGATCCATGATAAAAAAATCTCCAACTATTGTGATGAAATCCGCCCACATTTGGAAAGAGGGAATGTGGGGAAACAAAGAAGCATAACATGCTGGTCCCTATGGAATGTGTTTGAAAAAAAATTATGAAGAAAAAGTGAATCCATTATACATCATCTGTGGGAACTATTACTGTTGGGGAAAGGATAAGTTTTCATTTCATCAGATCATGTTATTTAGTTCCATATTTCATTGAGAAAAAGGTTCACCCCACATGAAACTCTCTTGGGAATTGGGGAAGATAAAATTGGGAAACATCATTCTGTGACACCAGTTGCATGGATCCCTCCACTATCATAGAAAAAATTTAAATATTTTTGGAATTGGTCATCAATTTCTCTTTATCAATACTGAAATGTTATTCCACATTCCTTATTGGAGTCGAGGTACATGAAATTGGTGACCTAATGACAACAAGCATATGGCTCATAGAAAATTTGGTATGAAAATCATTCAAAACTATAATCCTTACCTGGAATTCACTATATACAAATTTATAGGGATCCATTTCCCTATTTAAGCATTCAAGATTATTTAGAAGATGGTGGTTGATTCCCCTATTCATAGATATTATATGGAAGTGGTTATTTATTCTTGGGATAGAGAACCTTAAGACCTTGAGGCATTGGTTACTCACTGATACCACATCCCCCGAGGGTTGTAATGGTGGGGAAACCATGTATTCCCAAGAATAACTACTTTGGATCCTCTCCCAAGACTGATCTAATAGATTAGTCCACATTTTGGAGGATTTATGCGATCATTATGTTATTTATGTGGTGACCACCACTCAGGAACATCCCATGAGGTCTCCCATCGGGCCTCATCAGTGCCAACACTGACTAGTCCCATATTTAGATGTGTGGGTTATATTTATACATACTATAATTTTCCAAGTCTGGATCACCCAATTCAGATGTTGGTGAACGATATAGAATATTTCTCTAGAATAGGTATATTATTTAGATCATGTGGGCCATGAAACCACCAATATATCCCATTCGATTCACAAAAATATTTCAACAAGGACCTATCATCCCCCTCATTGGATTGTGACCCTAGATACCTATCAGGATGGTTACGTTGACTGTCTTAGTATTTAATTCCACCAAAATCTATTACGAGTCATCCTATGATGTTAAATACTAGTTTAGTGGTTCTTCCAACACAACCCAAAACTAGTACTGCGGTCCCCCCCCCACCATCAACCTGTGTAGAGTCCCTCCCAGAACCATCACAATCTATTAATCACCATTAACCAATGTGGAGGTCCTCTCCCACTACATCCAACATGCAAGGTGTTCTACCCTACACCATGATCAATAAATGCGAATGTCCTCCCTACCACACCATCACCTAATGCAGAGGTCCACCCCACACCACTATCAACAAATGTAGAGGTCCTCCAAGCACTTCAATCAACCAATACAGATGTCCTCCTAGAAATTCCATCAACCAATGTGGAGTTTTTTCATACAAATCCATGAAAAAATGTGGAGGTTCTGCCCACACTACCACTATACATCATGGAGGAGCTCCCTATTCTGAATACCAACCTTTAATTATAGAACCATACTGGGGGTGAAGTGTGAACACCAATTGTGGGGCGATTCAAATGACATAATACATAACCCATTTGAGGAAAACCTAATAAACACTCAATTTACCACTCATGGAGATGTCATGTTCCATCATAGGTTGGACCCCGGGAAGAATCATGTCATCATAAACCTCTCAAATTCAATGTGATGAATGTGCCACTATGGAAACCATCACCCATACTGCCAAATCATAGGGAATAATCCAATCAATTGAGTCTTATCACACATGAGTTGTGGTCCTTAATTTCCATAAATTCCACTGAAAATACCTACTAGTGAAGGATGTGTTGGATTAATTACTAGTACATATTGGGAAACATTCTCCATCTCCATAAATTCACCTCCTTGCAACATACACCCAACTTTTTGAAGAGATATTATGGTCTAGGTTAACAACCTCTGAAGATGTTGGGAACACTGTCGATAATGGGAGGGATACTTCTTTCGTCAAATATGATATAGTGGTAAAAAATGTCAAATATTGATATGATCTTGATGTTGTGTCCAACTCCAAGATACATCCCAACATGTTATAGATATTTGACCAATTTGATTCGCCCTCACCCAATATATGATATGTAAACAAGGTCTTCATATGTGATGTAGCCATTATCACAGCCTGCAACAATTGGGTATATAGAAAACAAGAAGAACAACCCACTAGAAATGAATTATTGGTCATGTGGGATCTTCTAGTCATCAACCAACTTGAAATAATGTTTTTTCTACCACAAATTCAACATTTCTATCATTCCAAAATCCCTCAATGAGGACCTAGAAGATCATTTCCCAATATTCTCTTGGGATTCTTCACTGGCTTCGGGACCATCAAATATATTACCAATAAATCCAAAATAACATCAATATCATTTAATAGAAGTGAAAATTTATAGATATCATGACTCTCCCACTATCATAGTGTCTAGATCCATAAGATTAATGCCACATTATCTTTGAGACCTATGGTAATAACATTTCCATATTCCACCAAGTCATGGAAGACATGTCTCTGTATGTACAGATCAAGGGATGGGTGTCATATACCACCCTCCAATTTATCCATATCCTATGATTTTTAAAGTACAATTAATCTTGCGCCTTAGATAAAAAAGAAGGATCCCCTATAAAAGACACCACATAGAATGTCATCACTACTGACATGCCATATAAACGTAGGAATATAGTTGTTGATATGGGGAACAATATGGAAAACCTACCCCCTAGGGAAATATAGTATCAATTAGACTCCATGGTAGGAATTTGAAATCAACCTTAGAGATAGTCCCTAGGCTTCATATGCCCCAATGATTCATCATAGTCTTCCAATCGATATATTGACAATGGAAATGGACTTTTGAGGAAACTGACCCATTAGAGGGTTCAACAAATGATTATTCATACCCCACCCCACCCCCCAAACATATCCAAATTCATTCAATAGTTCATGGAATATATTTGGATAACTAGTGGGATCATTTCTATGTAGTAACCAGTCCCTAAAATCATAAAAAATGACCCCATATCTCATCTAGTGGGGCACCATTTTATCCTTGGTAAGATTCTCCAATTTTATCTGAAGTTCCTCGTACTCCAAGTAAGGGAAGAAGTTTGGGGATAAGACAAATGACCAAGATATTATTAACCCATACAACCTAAGAAACATGATTATATATCTTAGGATAAATGATACTCTTTTAGTGGATGATATGTTCAATGCATTGGTGGCAAAAAATTATTCACCAAGACGATGTGAGAAGTATTCTCATCGCCCCGATCGATGCTATAAAAACCATACAAGAGTGAATTTCACTAGAATGAAATACATACCCCTAATGGGTGGACTATTTTGGAGCACACCATTGTTTGGTAATCCTATATGGACCCTAATTACTGGGATGGTAAACTCAATATATAAATTTTCCCACTCAACATCAAAGTGTTGTCCAATGATAGGGACTAAAGAATAGCAGGAATCCACTAAGCTCTAATGCTTTATCCATACACTGTATAGGACTACATTATTCTATTTCAGATAGGTTCCTCATGATCCATTTCTGGTAGGTTGGACCTCCATTTATAGTTCATCTAGTATTTATGCTCCACCAAGTGTAAGATAATAGTTTTCAACCTCTTCAAATCCAAGAAGATGTGTGATGAGTGAGTCAATGACATCATCACCTAATTGAAAGGCAGTTTCATAATCACTTAATAGGCCACATTCTAATGAATATTTTCATATTATGTGCATGGAGAACATTATTAATGATATGTTTCCTTCCCTTATATCCCTGAAATACCTATTAAGGATTTATGAATTTTTGGAAATGCGTTTGTGTGTTGAAGAATCCTTATAGTGGACTAAAAAATAACTCCAATTTACCATTTTAAATCACACATTTGGAGCTATAAAACCATATATATCTACCTATCTAGGTGAAAATGTTTCTGAAACAGTACACATGATGGCCCCTTTTTCGGATGGGCCACATCGAGTGCATCCTCGCCTATCACAACCTTTCTAGTAAAAACCTCCATAATGGGATAATGTGGCTTCATAATCCATTAATGACAAAATATGAATATTACATTGAAGAAATAAGGAAGAATACCTATTCCATTAGGTTAGTGTAAGTCCCAAGACATTTATTCTTCATTATGGAGAAGTGAATCCTGAGAATTCTAGAATGTGAGAGACCCTAGGAGGATATACTCACATGCCATTTTGATCCCTTCATGCTTCAATAAATCCTATGACACACTATCAAAGAATTATTCATCTTCAAATATTAGTTCCAGAACTATGTAAGAGATAGATTATTCATGTTCGGAGACATTCCATCATAGGGTACATGTGCCTCTTCTGGCCTAGTGTATTGACCCACTAATTCTCATTGGCTTGAGAGTACAATGATTCATTATAAGGCCTTAAGAGACATCCCCAAGATTCCAAAGGAAAACAATAAATTATGAAGGGTTTCAAATACAAGTGGGTGATGATTTACCCTTTAATAAATAAACCAATAAACCAACCAACAATAGGAAAACATTCACTATATGATACAATAAGAAATGATAGACAACTAAATAACTTCCTGTATCTCAAAACCACATCGATGTAAGAAACAATGGAAGAATAACCAAGTATCAAAGTACAAAGAGGATAAAATACACAAGACTCACCAAAAACCTCAAGACTCCATGATTCACAAGCTCCATGATCCCAAATTTTCAAACATACCAAACATCACGAGGTATTTCTAAACACATGTGAAACATTACCTTTGGACTTGTCCTATAAGATAGAATCTGAAGAAGCACCAAAGTTCCAAATAAGGGGTGAGTAAAAAACTCAGTAGGTTTTCCCCAATGACTTCCCTACTCATGCCTCTAGGATAGAAGAGTTAGAAATAGTTATATAATACTGTTTTTATAAAACAATTTCTCAAAAATAGTTTATAACTAAATATAAACCAGTTTCCAAAACCATTCTTTACAAAAAGAATTCATGTGAAAATGAAAGCAATTATCCCAGCATGATATTTTCCAGAAAAATAACTAAACAATCTTTACAACCATTACACAATTTCCCTTTATCAGTATACCCAACAATTATTCAAACCCATGCACCCAACAATGTATTCTATTTTATGACTGTTACACACTTGTGAGATGTTACTTGTTGATATACTATGTCGTAACATGTTAATTGTTTCCTATGTGCCATTTACCCTTTGGCACCGATCACAAGGTCATATTTCAACCAAGACCTATCTATAAAATTCCAATGTTCCATTAATCCTTTTCCACTGAGCACAAGGTCTTATTTTAGTCAAGCCTCGTATAAGAAACATGAACACACACCACATATGCCCAATGAACAATCCAAAACAAAAATTTCAATAAAAACACCTTTTTATTGAAAAACATTTCCCTCAAAACCATTTCAGTTCCAAACCATTTCAATAAAACACTTTTTTATAGAAAAAAATTTCTATTGAAACCCATATTTTCATCAACCATATAAAAATTCTAGAAAATATATAAATTAAAATCATCATTTTATATTCCTAAAACTAAAACCCCATTGAAAAACTATTCACCAAGATCACGCAATTTCATAAAAAACTTAAATAATCACAAATGATGATTTTTCCATGAATTTCACAATCAATAATCTAATTTGAATATAATCCAATCAATTTTATCAAGAAGTGTCAAGAGAGAATCCACCTACCACAAATGTTTTGATGAATCTTTGACAACAGATAAAGAACGCATAAGAAAGCAGGTCGATTCAACAAGAAGGGTCTTAGTTCTCTAATACTGGAAATATCATGACATAGTAGTGAATAATTTGGAATAAAATAATGTAGAACTACACACTATAGGTTCAGATCTGTGAACGAATAGATATTAGAGATATAGATATAATAAGATCTATGAAAACATGACCAATTAGGAAAGAATGGTGACATTCCTAAAGAACCAGACTCGAAATCACCCAGGGAAGGATCTAGGTTGGCTCCAACTCACATGGGGAGGGTTCTCTAGCCTTCTAGGGATAGTAATCTCGATATAATGGCATTTTTATGACAAAAAGAAATATGTAGAGGAAAAACAAGTAAGATCAATGAAAATCAGATCAATATTTTTACCTCTATGCAAGGATTGACAACACAGTTTGGGTCAACCCTGTATGGATCATTCGACATTACTTTTGGACCCAAAACAGCTTATAAAACCCCAAAACTCTCCCACCCTTCACCTTTACCCTTTTAATGGAAACACATTGTTTTATGGAAACACCCCACTTTATGGGAACACCCCACTTTATGGAATCACCCCACTTTATGGAAACACCCCACTATATGGAAACAGACAAATTTATTTAAACAATAAACATTCCAGAAACACTCAACTTTATGTAAAATAAATATTATGGAAACTCCCTATTTATGGAAATTCTCTATTTTAGGGAAACTATTTATTTTATGGAAACTCTCTATTTTATGGAAACCCTTTATTTTATTTAAACCCAATTAAAGACACACCAATTAAAAAAATGTGAGGAAAGGGGTTATGTACCCAAAACCATGGTAAAAAATTCTACCCACCATTAGACATTCTATACTCAAAATGTAAAAAACCCTCACTGGCCAAAAAGAGTTTCAACCACAGCTGTTTCATTTCCTTTTCACATTCCCAAGTCTCTTCCTAAATCTAACTATGTTGACATAAAACCTACACTAGGCCAATGCTTTTCCCATGAAATAATTTCTCTTTCTATCCTTGATCTGCACTGAAATATGTACCAATGAAGTATCTGGTTCTTGGTCAAAGCGATCCCATTTGATCACATGGTCAGGATTAGGGTCATACTTTTTCAACTGGGATACATGGAACACATTATGCACCGAAATGAACTGTGGTGGTAATTCCAACTGATATGAAACCTCTCCAACCCATTAAAGTATCTCAAGAAGGCCAATTTATCTAAGAGATAACTTTCCCTGGTTCTTGAAGTGATGATGTCATAGAATTGGAGAGATCCTCAAGAAGACATGATCACTCACATCGAACGACAATGATCTTTGACGGTGATCTAAATAAGATTTCTGAAGACTCTAAGCCGTCTACATCCATTTTAAAATCAATTGGATCTTCTCCACTATTTCTTGGACAAGGCTTGGCTCAAAAAGTGATGTTTTTTCCATTTCCACCCTGCATAGTGGAGACAAAAAGGATGACCAAACAATGCTTCGAACAGATTCATGTGTATCGATGATTGATAGTTGTTATTGTATTATAAATCCACTTAGGGTATTTTATCCTCCCATGAGCCACAAAAATCCATTACACAAGCTTGGAAGTTATTTACCAATGTTGGTATTGTCTTCTAAGATTTTCCATCCATCTGAGGAAGATATGTCATGCTCATAGTCAAATGAGTTCTAAGGGATTTCTCTAAGGATTTCAAAAAACAAGACATGAACCTCAGATCTCTATTTGATATTATTGAAACTGGTACACCATGCCTCTTTACCAGTTCTCAAATATAGATTTTTGAAATATCCTCCAACATATGAGTTTCATGAATATTGATGAAAATGGCTAACTTGGTTAGACGATCCACTATCACCCAAATGGAATAGTGTTTTTAGACCATTCATGGAAGACCTATAACAAAATCCATTTCTATCTGATCCAATTTACACACTGGGATGAGAAAAGATTGTAACATACCAACTAGTCTTTGATACTCTTCTTTAACCTGCTGGCAAGTTAAGCCCCAAAAAATGAACATGACCACCTTCCTTTTCATACCGCTCCACCAAAACTACTCCTTCAACACCTTATACATCCTCTATGTACCCGGATGTACAACCCATCTTGAATGGTGGTAATAATAAAGGAATTTTTCTTGAAAAATGATAGGTACCACCATCCTATCTCTGAAATAAAAAAATGAACCCCCATCATGTTTCCATCCCTCAATGGTCTCCCCACCATTGATTTTTGAACTCATAACCAAACATTATTCATCATATTTTTGTTCATATTTGATCATTTTTATTAATCAAGAATAAGAGTAGCTAAAAATATAACCACAACATAACCTCAATCTTCCCATTCCACATGCATTTCGGGTAAGACCAACATCAACTACCATTCATCTGAAGCTTCTTTTCCCAACTGAGCATATGAATTTCAACTTAATGAATCCATCACAAAATTTACATTTCTTAGTGTGTTCATCAATTCAAGGTCAATCATTTGGAGATTCTCAATCCATCTCCTTTGCCTCAGATTCAAATCTTACTATCATTAAATGTGTTTCAATATATTTTGATATGAAAACAAAGTAAATTTCTCACCAAATAGATAATGTATATATGTTTTCATTGCATGGATGACTGAAGCTAACTCCAAATCATGTGTCGGGTAATTCTTCTCATGCACCTTTAACTTCCTTGAACCATAAGAAACCACATGATCTCATTGCATGAGAACACAGCCCAAAACTAATCCCAAAGCATCACAATACACCACATACCCAGTCCTAATTCTGGTAAGATCAAGATAGGAGCTGATATAAGCTCAAATTTGAGTTCATAGGAAGACTTCTGACATTCCTCTATCCATTGGAATAGAGCATTCCCTCTTTTTTACAACTATAATTGGTGAATATAATTGTGAGAAATCTCACACAAAGTATCAGTAGTAACCAACTAGACCAGGAAAACATCTTATCTTAAAAAAATTCATTAGTGGTTTCTAAGAGATAACAACTTTTATCTTTTTACGATGAATAGAAATGCCATTCTATGAAATGATATGTCCATGAAAATGTACTTCCTGTATGAAAAAATAACACATTGATAATTTGTCATATAAATGATGATCTAACTAGATTTTTAACACTATTTACAAGTGAACCTCATGACAATCCCTTGTATTTTAATACACCAAAATTTTATCCACAAACACCAGAACAAAAAATCCAGATATTGTTGAAATATATGATTCATCAATTCCAGGAATTCCGCTGGTGAATTCGTTATATCAAAAGGCATGACTACATATTAATAGAGTCTATATCTATTTCTGAAAGGTGTCTTTGGAAAATCCACTTTCCAAACTCTCAATTGGTGATATCATGATCACATGTCAATTTTGGAGAACCAATAATATCCTCTTAATTGAATAAAGATATCATCAATGTGTGGAAGTGGATATATCTTCTTTATCATAACATGGTTAAGATTTGGTTAATTAACACATAGATGAAGTGTTCTATCTGCCTTCTTCATGAACAAAATCGGGGCTGGCCATAAAGACGTACTTGGTCGAATGAAACTCTTGCTTTCCATCTCCTCTAACTACACTTTTAATTGTCATAACTCTATTGGTACCCTACTATAAGATGGCTGGGAAATAGTACTGGTCCCCCAAAGGACATAAATCATTAACTCCACTTCCCATAGAGGTGGTATCCTTGTGAAGTTCTTAAGAATGGCATTAGGAAATTGATCCACAATAACTGGAAAACTATTTTCCTCAATCTCTTCCATTGATTCTAAAGTCAACACTTCCAATTGGAAATAGATAGTTTCCCTCATTGGTTCCAAAAATCTATTTGAACCCTTCTTTACAATCGTCCCTCCTCTAATGAGATGATTGATGTTGTCCCTAGTCATGAAACTAACTGTTCTCTTATAATAGTCTATTTGATCCTTGAACATTGTCAGCCAATCCATACACATGATTAAATCATAGAAAACCATATCCAACATCGAGATGTACCATTTTAGATCTACTCCATCAATAGTTATAGCACATGATCTACACACAATGGCTTGACATTGTCTTTCACCGAGAAAAGTTTTCAGTTTCAAAATAGAAGGCATCATTTCCATTTTTTAACATATAATGTCAATAGTATGAAAAGAAATGAAGGAATGTGATGAACCAGTATCGAATAACACTTGAAAAATGTAGAATTTAATAGAATCATTAGTTTAATTTTAGATGGTCTATCCTAATCATCAATAATCAGTTACTCAACTCCATAAAATTGTTTCTTAACTACAATGTTCTCCTTGTTTCCTTGCCAAGGTTTCCCTGGCTGAAGAGTCATGGTATTTCTAGAATCACCCTGGATAGCTCTGTACTGCTGACAAGACTAATTTTGATATCCTCATCCAGTTGAAGTATATGATGCTTGCGACAACAGAGAAGTGTCTTGATAACCTCACCATGGAGCATTGTGACAATAAAGATAAATATGTCCCATCTTGTTGCAATTATGACATGCTCTAGGTTGTTCTATACAATCTCTCTTTATGTGGACAATCAAAACACATTGACAAAAACCTACCTTTTTTGGGGTCGTGGATGAAGGTTTACTAATCTAGTCGTCTAGTTTGGATTTCCACTTGCACCTTGGAAATAGGTTTCCCTTTTTCACTTGTTCCCAACGGTTAAGTTATAATCATTTCTTGTAAGTATCATCACGACTCCTCCCATAGATCTTGATATTTCACATTCAGCCATAGTCACTCTATTTACCATCTCTCTATAATATGTAATACAAAGTACTATAATCATTGATTGAATCTCTTATTGTAGCCCTGATTTGAAGATTCCTTCCTTTAAAGAGGCACTTTCTACAACTTCTAGTGGAAAGCATACTATGTTCATGAACATAGCTGCATAATCTGTGATAGAGAGACTCTCTTGTTTTAGTCTAATTAAGTCCATCATTTTCTGGATCATGATCATTTGGGGATAGATTTTTTTGAACAATTATTCAAAATCCTCCCATTAAAGGGCTCTATAAAATTTAACCTGCACTACTAAATCCAACCACTAATGTGAATGATCCTTGATCATATACCTTGCCTGTTGGACCTTTAGATCTACCAGTGTGCTAATGAATTCGACAAAAAGATTCATCTTACGTTGACACACCTCTGCCTTCTCGAGTTTGGAATCACCCTGAAAATTAGGTGAATTATGATTCTTGAATAGGATGGTATGATCCACTTGTCATCACTCCTTCCTCCAATTCCCACTGTCCACAGCTTGAAAAGCACAGAAAATTATCTAAACCCACTCTTGGTTCACACATGGTTCAGGTGTAACCAAATTCTCCTCAGATTATTTAGGATGGTTTCGATGATTCCTACAAGGTTCCATTTTATAAACTAACTAACAAACTCCATTAATATCACTCTTTATCAACTGTTGGCTTATCATTTCAAGTTCTATCACATCAACTATCACATAATTGTTTTCCAAGACAACCTTTTTCCCATGTTCAAACATTTTTTAAACACTTCACATGCTTTTGAGAATTAAACCATTTTCAAAATACGATAATCATTCACCATTTCCAAATCATTCATTTGAAAACCAATTCCATAATTTTTAATAAATTAACACTTTTTTCAAAATATGAATCATTCATTGAAATGATGTATGCACTCTTAATGGGAATCTATTCTTCTACAATGCATTTCATCCTCGTATAATTGGCTAAACCCATGAAAATGAGATTTCAAAATCATAATTGTGTCTCCAAAAACTTAGTTACCAAACTTCTTTGTAACATGAAATTCATAAGAAAATGGTTAATTACGTCCTTTTATGCTATACATTTCATGTTTTGACAATCCTAATCCTTTATATGATTCCCCCCCCAAAGGAATAGAGAAGAAGGGATTTCATCTCCAAAACTAGAAACATCGATGAGTACATGTTAGGAAAGGACCGAACAAGATTATACCATTTGTAATGACCCACCAATTCTAATTGGATTGAGAGTACAATGAGAAATTACAAGGCCTTATGCAACATCCCCAAGTTTCCAAAGACAGGAAATAAATGCCGAAGGGTTTCAAATACAAGTGGGGGATGATTTAACCTTTAATAAATAAACCAATAATCCTACCAACCATAACCAAACATTCACTATATGATGCATGAAAAAATGAAAGACAACTCAATAACTTCATCCATCTCAGAACCACATCAAACTAAGTAACTGTGGAAGAATAAAAATGTATCAGAGTACATAGTTGATAAACTACAAAAGAATTTCCAAAGACCTCATGACTCCATGATCCACATGCTCCATGCTCCAAAACCTCTAAATAGCCCAAACATCATGAGGTAGTGCAACACATGTGGGAAACATTAACTTTTACCTTCTCATAGATGATAGCATCTTCAAAAGCACCAAAGTGCCAAAGCAATTGTGTGTATAAAACATAGTAGTTTTCCCCCAATGAATTCATCATTCACAACACTAAGATAGAAGAGTTAGCATCAATTGTATAAAATAATTGATATAAAAAATTTCTCAAAAATAGTTTATAACTAAATATAAAAAATATTCCAAAACCATTCATTACCAAATGCCTACTAGTTTAGTTGAAAACAATTTTCCAAGAATGATATTTTTCCCAAAAAATAACTAAACAATTACTACAACCATTTCAATATATCCCTTTATCAGCATACCCAACCATTCCTCAAACCCATGTAACCAACCATGCATGCTACGTTATGAACATTCAATAATCATGAGTGGGTTCTCATCGATCTACCATGTCATCACAAGGTAATTGTTTCCCATGGGCCATTAAACCTTTGGTAAGGATCACATGGCCATATTTCATCCATGCCCCATGTATGCAATTCCCATATTCCAGTAACCCTTTAGCACCAATCACAAGGTTATATTTCAACCAAGACCCATATATGAAACATGAAAACACACCAAATATGCCCAACACTCAAGCCAAAACAAACCATTCAATAAAAACATCTTTTTATTGAAAACAATTTCCATCTAAACCATTTTAATGCCAATCCATTTCAATAAAACTCCATTTTTATTGAAAATTATTTCTATTGAAAACAAATTTTTCATCAACAATTTAGCATTTCCAGAAAATCCATAACTTAACATAATCATTTTTAATCCATGAAACTAAACCCCATTACATAATTATTCACCAAGATCAAAAAATTTCACAGAAACCATAAATCATCAGAAATAATGATTTTTCCACGAATTTCACAATTAATAAACCAATTTTAATCTATTCCAATAAATTATATCAAGAGGAGTCGAGTGTGAATCCAACTACCTTGAAGGTTTTGACAAAACATTGACAATATATGAAGAGCACACAAGAAAGCAGGTCAATTCTCCAAGAACAGCCTCAGTTCTCGTATCATAGCAAGATCAAAACTCCAAATTGAATTTTTCGTCATAAAAAACGTTGATGTACCCACTATAGTTTCGGATATGAGAAATAAAGGAGATCATAGAATTATATCTAATCAAATCATAGAAAAAAAGGCAAATCAAGAAAGAATGGTGACATACCTCAAGAATCAAACTCGAAATCACCAAGGGAAGGCTATAGCTTGGCTCCAACTTGTGTGGGGTGGTTACTCCAGCCTTATAAGAAGATTAATCTCTAAATAGAGGCGTTTTGTTGCCAAAAGGAAATATATATAGAAAGAATGAGTAATCTCCTAGAAAATAGTTCTAGATTTGACCTCTGCTCAAGGTTTGACCATATGGTCTGGGACAACCATGTATGGATTGTGTGACTTTTCTTTGGGTGCCAAAAGTACTTATAAAACTCCCAAACTCTCCCATACTACACCTTTACCCTTTTTTGGAATCACATTTTTTATGGAATCGTCCCACTTTATAGAAACACCCCACCATATGAAAACAACCATGTTTAGGGAAACACCATACTTTATAGAAACAACCATCTTTGTGGAAACTACCAACATTATTGAAACACAGAACTTTAGGGAAACTCTCGAAATTATGGAAACACTAGATTTTATGGAAAATATATATTTTATGGAAACTCCATATTTTATGGAAACCTAATTATAGACACACTAATTAAAAAACGTGAGGAAAGGGTTTATGTACCCAAAACTGGGGGTACTACACCCAAATAGAGACAAAACGTACACCACTAAGTGCTAATAGGATCCCATACATGGGATGAAAAAGTAAAATAACTGGTTTTCTCCCAAGGAAGTCTCTTAATACCGTGAAATTATTCACTTCCACTTTATCAAGAATGATACTCTTGTGGTTAATTTTCCTTCACCAACTGCTACTCCCATATCATCTATGCAACCTCATAACCATCACAAGAATCGATATAGATGGGGGAAGGGACATAATAGTCCCCCACTTTTTCCAAAACCATCTTGAACCCTAGGTGACTTCATGCTTCCTAAATTTGTAGATTCTTCCATGGTATGCCCAAACCAATATTATTGAACTAATGATGATTAGGATTACACCTACCTGAATGCGGATAAACTAGTGGACCACCTCATAACAACTAATAAAGTGGAATTACATAAAACCCCTTAGGATTATTTGGGTTATTCTATAAATGTAGATGTAGAGGGTATGGAAAACTTTTAAAATGATCATGAAAGAACATTAAAATTGTCTATTTTGGAAACTAAAACCAAGAATTAGCCCCTAAATGGTTCCTATAAAGATCAAATCTCTTGATCTACTCCATTAGGGGTTCCCCCAAAGTAGAATATATTGGTAGACCACACAACACATCCAAAATTTCACTATGATCGACTATGTTTATTTGGTTACTAACAATAGTCAATTAGAACCCATGTGTTTGTTGTTTATAGAAATCCAGTTACCTATCCATTGAATATTGCTAATAATACCCAATCCGCAACAATTTCTCAAATTGAATCCACAACGGCCCCTACAAAGTAATGACCATCCGCTAGGAAATATATACCCTTAACAATCAAAAATAACATTCTAAATCCTTTCACTGATATACCCAATAGGATTTATATTTAAGAGGAACACTTCTTGTGAAATTAAATTCATGTGGACCTTACTAAATCTTTTAAAAGTACAATTAATTTTGATGTTGAGGTAGATGATTATGAGTCCCACTATGAAGATGAGGCCAATAAAGAGGAATATAAATCAATTATATCATTTTCTAGAGAGAAACTAATGTTCTCATTCAGGGTGAATTATTATGAAAATATATCATAGGTTAGTTTAATGGATTTTAATTGTATCACTTCTTAGTGTATTATAGATATTGAATCAAAAACATTCTAAGAAGACCATTTTGTAACAAGTGTCATACATATATAAAATTTTCTCCCTCTAACATAACAATTCATGGCATTGATAAGAGTGATAAGAACATGGATAATTTTTTTGAATAAATACTCAATTTTGTATCCTACTATCAAGAACCTAATTTATTGTAATCTTAGAGGATATATACTATATAGTGATTCTACGAAGCCCGTGGTTTCATTTTCATAAAGAAATCCACTCTTCATACCACAAATTCCTCATGTAATTCCCTTGATGACCAAATAGGCATACTCTAATGTAATGCATCCACCTTTTACCCTTTTGTGGGTCACTATATAGAAGATGTTTTTTAATAAGGAGAGGGAAATATGGTTCATACCAATGGCGTTGAGTGCATAAATTCCTCTAATGATCTAATTACCATTGAATCCAATATTTGTATTTAATTTAAAACAATTTTCTCCCCACAATCTGTTGTAATGAGACCATGATTCCATATCATAGGGGTTGTTTCATTATCTCTAAGAAAAATTATCACTCATAGATTACTTATTATTCATATAATTTACAAGCCCATTTGATACTAGAGGAACATACTCCTTTGAATTATAGATAAATTCACCCCATGGATATAAATCAATGAAATTCAAATACGATCCAAAATGTAGGGATAACTCAACAAAACTCTTATCATCACTATTTCTTCAATATCAAGTGTAGACCATGCATCTATAAACCGAACACAATTGGATTAATAGCTTTTATCACCAAAATCATGGAAAAGTTGGAACCCCTCATCAAGGATTTTATATACTCTAGAGTAGAAGCTTGTGATCTGACACTATCCACATGTATAGGAGAGATGACTTTTCATTATGATCCCCCAATCCTAGAAGATGAAGTGGATCTATAAGATTCCCCTACTGCATTTGAAGAGGGATTCTCATCCAAAATTTATGATTTATCCCTAGTAAAACTTTGTACTAACGATGATCTGATTCCCATATAGGTTATTTCATATTGGACCCCAGAGTAGTAGTTATAGTATGTTTCCTTCTTGAAACATCAGTGTAATATATTCTTATGGATATATGATGAGATTCTAGGGATATAAACTTAGGTTACCATTCATCTTATTTTCCCCCTAGAGTTATCAATGGTTCAAAAACCCACCCATAATGATGAAACCCTCTTATGGCGCCACTTTTATAGAACAAGTTGAAAAGATTATTAATCCCATCATTGTTAGGGTGGTTTAGTACGCCGGTGGATAGCCAACATTGTCCCTTTTAGTTTAATGAATGAGAAAATTAGAGTTCGTATAAAATTTTCAAACTTCAACTGCTATTTTCTAAAGAAGATTTTCTACTTCTGATCAAAGAACTGTTTATTGAAGATACAACTGGGTTCTAGGTCCTCTAATTTAGTAAAAAATAAACTAGGTATAATCAAAACTATATATAACCTAATGATGTGTATTCCAAAAACATCATGGTGAATAAAGGGACATTCATCTATATGTTAATGACTTGTGTTTTGATGAATTATAAATCCACTAAAAAGCTGACCATGCCCCAAATATTTACACCAATTATAGTGAAATAGGTAAAATGATACATGGATTATTTGGTGGTCAAATGACACCAATTTATATAGAGTTTCAAGGATACTCGGAAATATTTTAGCTTTATATGCTACAAAAAATTGATAAGGAAACCCCAAATGTGAACAATCATTGTTAGCTCTGGAAAATATTCCATTTTATTTGTATCATACAAGAATATTAATATTAATCCATATTAAATCATGGTTATCAGTCAAATTCTTTCCTTGATAATTCTCTTGGATTTTCAAGACGTCTATTACCACTTAACCTAAATAGACTGATTTATTAATGAATCTGACTAGCTTGTGTAATCCAGTTATAGAGATCTGTAAAAAGGTACCATTTAAAAGTGGGATAAGAAAATCTATAAAAAAATTAGGAAATTAGGAAATAGTTGAATTAATCTCTTGTTTTAGCACCAACTAAATTCATAAATCCTTTCCGCCCTATATTCCCTCTCTAGAATTGTCCCTCACTATGTGTGTTTATTTAGTGTAGATGTTGAATTTATTTTCATACTCTTATGATAAATGTGACGTCTTGAGTAGATCCAGTGTAGTAAATAGTAAATCTCCCCATGACGATAGGATGGTTTTCACTTTGGATGGTCATACTCCATCTGTTTTACATAAGTGATGTCCGAAAAAAAGCATCAAAAGTATCATAATTGGCATACTTATTGACTTCACATCTATCCAATAAAGAACTATACCAAGATGATGATTTTCTAGATGAAACTATTATCCCTATGAATCGGGTTGTCCCTATTTAGAAGTTGAACTTTGTTAGAGCCTCTTGGAGGCCAACTATTATAAGCCTCAGCGACCACAAACTCAATTGGGTTGGCATGGGGATCATCTACATCATTATAACATAACGTGTTTGTAGTATGGAAATAGAATATGTAGATGTTCAAATAGAAGAATGGGTGAATTATATGTTTTAAATATTTCACTTTTAGGATTAATGAATCATGTTTTTAACAACGTTAAACAAGGTAAATTCACAACCTGTCTTTGGTTCTAACTAAAAGGAATAATTGGAAGGGATCGGGTCCAGTTATAATAAAACAAAACATATACATGTTAAACATAAGAAAGTGTAAGCTGGTTTATCATAATAAAAGATTATACTGTAAAGTGTAGATAATATTATTTATCAGGGTATGTGTAAGAAGATGAAAGTATATTAAATTTATACATTCTTCCTTTAAAAAAATACAACAGGAATAAAACATGTAATGAAAACAATTAAACAATTACGAAATATTTTAAACCAAAGAGAAGGGTACCCACAACCATGGATAAAGGTCCCTTTAGTTATACATTCATGAATTTCTGTCTTACCCACACCTAGGTAAGCCCTCTATAAGAATATCAGAGTCTGTATTCCTATCCCTGAATGCTTCAAAACATTATGATAGTCATCCCCTCGATCATTCTATCTCCATAAACCCTTGAACATTGTGGTTGTTGACACCTCTATCTTCATATCCCAGAAATCCCTTGAACATTAAGGTAGTTGAAAAATATGTCTTCCAATTCTAGAATTCCCTCAATTGTACATATCAATAGTCGGAGTCACACAATGGAAATTGAACTATTTGATTATAGATGAACAAGATGTTCACAAATCACACAAGGCACGAGAGTATATATCGCTAGAAATAGCTTCATAAAATCACAACATGTAATATCTAGGTCAATTTGTTTGAGGTCGTTCAAATGAGCCCCTATTTATAGGTAAGGATTCCAACGGTCAGATGCCTCCTCAAATGGTAATAATTTCCTCGAATTTTGGAGAGACCTGTAGACAGGAAACTCAACCAACGGTTAGTTAGAAACCAATTATATGATGTATCTTTTTGTAGGAAAAAGATGGGAAACATGTTAGGACCTTTCCCCTGGGGCCCGTGCTGTTACTACCCCAAGCCCGCCTTCCATAGGCCAGAGGCTGGTGACTAGCACCGAATGGAATATTCCCTAAAACAAGAAGGGGTTGCCTTTAACCTATATGAACACACAGTCCTAGGACAAAACAAGAAAAAACTGTGAAGTAACTGCTGTAGTAAATTTTTACTAAAAGTAAAGGGGTCGGAATACAAAACCCAACCGGAAAAGTACTAGTACAACTAAAAAGTACAAAATAGCTGAAATGTGAAAATCAGCTTCTGGATTGTCCTCCACAGATCCTACTTGAAGTGTAGGTACAAATTACCTCCATAGTACTCCACATCCCTCCATATCCTCTACATAACTTTATGTTTAATGTCCACCTTTGAGAATCGTCCAATCGTGGCTCCCTCAGCCTTGATCAATGTTTTATATCGACATCCCACGACACAATAAGTTTCGGGCGATGCCCGTGCATGGGTGAGTATAATGATACTCAGTTGGGACCCCGATACCCTGAATGTCTCCAATAATTCCACAAATAAAAACCAAAGGGTAACAGCATGAAGGTAAAGTACTACACATCTAAAATACAACATAGTATAACCTCAATCACAAGAACAAAGTAAAGATAGCTCACACCAAGATTTATTCTAGGGGTAGTAATAAGTAACATCGCTAGTCACAACATCGAATTTCTTGGCTACTAGAGAAATCCTCCTCTATCAAGTATAGTGGACCTTTCGTGTCATAGAGA
Source organism: Viscum album (assembly GCA_963277665.1). NCBI lineage: Eukaryota > Viridiplantae > Streptophyta > Magnoliopsida > Santalales > Viscaceae > Viscum > Viscum album. Next base: position 97,004,619 of record OY728128.1, on the reverse strand, counting down.
GGAACTTCCCACTAACCTTGAACTGCTGATATACTGCTCGCCATCATGTATTGTGGGTCTATCGGGTCACCCAGAGCCACCCCCCACCCAACGTGGTTTTCTAATATACTCCTCCCCATCACGTACCATAGATGCTCCCCACTATGGACCACCAGGTCACAATAAACAACCCACCCCCTCTTGGTCTGCTATGTTACTCCCACCATCACGTACCATGGCCGTAGAGTCACTCTGAGTTGAAAAGTTTACAGTCATCATGTCTCAGCCAGTCGCAACGTTCCGTACACAGTGCGCCTCAAATAACCACTCATAAACCCATCATTGGTATCTCAAACAGCTCGAAGTCTCACAAATATGTAACCAGATTATCCACCATGTCATAAGGGTTCCAACGCAATAGACAACGTGTCAGTCAGACTCCGGATCTATGTGTTATTGGTATTTCTGTGCAACAGGCCTGGTTGGATTTGCCTGCGATCCAACCGAATCGAACTCTAGGTTTCTCTGAAACTCTAATGGAGAAAGGGAAAATTGAATTCTTTGTCCAAGTGTCCCAAAGTTTCCTGATGTTCATCAAACATGCATCCAGTTCTCAAGATAACCCCCTTTGAGTGTTACTAGACCCTGTTGGGCCAGGGTCCGGTCGGACACGATTGGACAGACCCGTCCCGACCCGGTTTTGGTGGGGCTGAGGTAGAATCATCCGGTGGGCCGATGTAGTATCCAACATACATGTGGGGAGACCCGCATGGCAGCCCCAACCCAAAAGAGCATCCCGGCTAATGTGGTGTGGCGGCCAACCAGGGCGGTGGCCCGATCCGAGGGTGGTGGCCAACTGGGGGGCGACCCGCTTGGGCGGCGACCAATTATGTGTGTGGTAGCCTGCATGGGTGGTGGACCACTCTGAGGGCAGCGGCCCGGATCCAATGGAGGTGGTCTAGATCGAGGGTGGCGGCTTGATACGAGGGTGGTAGCCCGATCCAAGGGTTACAACTAACTTCATGGGAGGTGGCCCGTCTCTGAGGGCGGCAACCCGACTTGAGGGCGGCGGCCTGACCCGAGGGAGGTGGCCCGGTCTGAGGGTGGTGGCCCGCTCCAAGGGCAGTGGCCTGTCTCCAAGGGACACTACCTGGTGTGACGGTGATAGTCCGGTCCGAGTGCGGCATCCCACTCCGAGGGTAGCGGCCCGGCTCGAGGGTGGTGGCTCGGCTCGAGGAAGGTGGCCCGGTCGGAGGGTTGCATCCCACTCCGAGGGCGGAGACCTGACCCCAAGGGAGGCGGTCCAGCTTTGAGGGACATGGTCCGGTGAGAGGGTGGACGCCCAGTTTTTTCTGACACAGGGAGGTGTATACCCCCGGTCTCCGGGATTCCTGAACGGCCCGAAGTTCATTAGGTTGGAGAGGCGACATCGCCATGTGGGTACTAGTCAATCACCGCAGGAACTGCCGAAGGTGGGTTCGACCTCGGTCTTGGCTTCAATCACGACTTCTATTCACTGGTGACATGATGGTCTCTCCACATTCCTTCTTACGTCAGGACATCGTGTCGGCCTCGTCCACCGTTCACCGCACTTAATGACCCGCGACATTCCTCTTGCGGTGTGTGTTGATGTGCTCAAGGTATTCCAAGGTGGACGAAGGATAGAAAGATAAAAGAGGGTTCATGCCAGGTTAATTAGGAAAGCTCCATCCATGATAGCTCATATACGTGTGGGGTTTAAGGGATTTATAATAATTGAGTTAAACAACAAAGATTAACCCCACAAGATTCCTTGCAATAACCTTCGGCCAAGATGAATGAATCATGGGTCAACCCATTAGTCGGTTTTCCAGTGTTCTATATATAACTTCAAGAAAAGGGAAGAGGGAATAAAAAATGTACAAATGAAAATACCCCTACCTTGAGAACCCATTAGAGAGCATCCGATCTTGAAGGTGGGTCAGTGTTCTTCGTCCCTGCAACTGGTTCCCAATGACACCACTCGTACGTGACCTTCCTGTTCTTGGTTAGGTGTCGTCCGTCTCCTACTGCGGGGTCGGCTCCATCTTCTAAGGGCCTGTCATTGTGGCACTCCTTCAGCAATTTGTAGCTTGGAGATTCTGTTCCGGTACCTCCGCCAATCTCCATATATATAGGAGAGGGGGAGGGTAAGTTATGACGTTCCAATTTATTGGTGGCTCGTTAAATACGAAGCTTCTTAATTTCCACCAACATTGTTGTTACTTAGATTAGAGGGTCAAGCCATTTTTTGGCTTGACACATCACCAATCCGACCTTACCTCTTGTCCGTTGGAGGAATAAAATAAAAATATAATAAAAAAGTTCCAAAAACTAAATTTTTCTCCCGACCTACTATGGTCAATGTGAAGCATCCGATAAGAGAATCCTAGCACTGCGGATTCAACGGTACTCTTGGATTTATAATATGATTAATGATTCAAAAGATAGAAAACACATCTCATGCATTTACTAAGCATACCCAAAAAAAAGTTCAGTAAATTATTAACAGTCACTGTCGACCCCCATCGGTTGAGTTTTGGCTCAGCCAAAATGAAAAACTCCCCAAAAAACCCAATCATACTCTTAGATTTCCAATCTGAGTTACCATTTAGTAGTTATGGATTTTATTATAAAATAATTGTCACTTAATTATTTTATTTTCAGTCAAAAACTAAATTTCACTGGTGGCCTACGCCAACCAATATTAGTATCTTCCATAAGAGAGCATACTCTCATGAGTTTAGTAGTGATATTGGATTTTTAATCTGAATTACCATTAGGGAGTTATATGTATTTGAAAAATAAAATAATTTCATTTAATTATTATATTTACAGTTATTCCATTTTCAGGTTTTCTCAAAGGTGGCCTATGCTGACTAAACTTTTATCATGCCTAGGGTAAAACTGCTATCTTGAGGGAAATGGTGCCCTCAAATTTCATATCTAGGATACTGTTTAAGAGTTATTGCTCTTTTTTAGTAAAAAATCTTACGTACACTCTTTAATGTTTAAAAAAACATCGACGGATCATTCCAAGAACTCCGGGACTCAGAATCACGTGCCATCAGATTTCATGGTCTTGAAATTATTCCATATAATAAAAAAATATACATAAATTACAGGACATTACAGAACATTATCATTCTTAAGAACCAAAAATATGAAACGAAATATAATATAATTTTTATGAAACTAGGATACTATAAAGTTGAAAAAATATATTAGGAAAGTAACATAGCATAAAATAATATGAATTATCTGAATATAAGACATATATAATTATATGTATTAATATATGCACAATCTAATTCTGGATAAATTGATATTCGGAGTGTGAATTCTGATTAATTCAGTTTTTGAATCATGAGGAATTTGGAGTCTGAATTATATGAAATTTGGAGTCTGAATTCAATGGAATTAAGAGTATGAATTCGGAGGAATTATGAGTCCATTTTTTGTGGAATTCAGAGTAAATATATTGATTAATTCAGAGTCTAATTTATGAGGAATGTAGAGTCTGAATTATAGTCAATTTAGATTCAGAATTTCAAAGAATCTGATGACTAAATTTCAGAGAATTTAGCGTCTCAATTTTAGAGAACTCAGAGTATAAATTTCAGTGAATTGAGAGTCTCAATTTCGTAGAACATGGAGACTGAATTATGGAGAATTTGAATTCTAAAACTAAAGAGATTATATATCTAAGGATCAGTATTATTATAATGTTTTTAGATAAGGTTCATAATTTTTTGGGCTTTAGGAAAAAAATGAAACATGGTTTGAGTAGACATTAAATAAGACAATTAAAACCAAACATAATGTTAAATCATTTCTTAGAGAAAGAAAATTTTCCTCAAGAAAAAAATATTATAGATAGATAAATTTTCATAATAAAATGTGTTTGTGAATTTAAAAACATAGTGATATGGAATATTCATAAAAACCCATTTTTTGTCAAATATCTCCCACTTTTTGTAAAGCACTAACAAAAATTTGAACAGGAATATAAGGAATACATTTTTTTTTATTTTTTAAACATAATGGGGAACTTATATCACATTAATTATGACTTATGATGAATATGACTAACTCCCCCATAGTTTTTGAAATCCCTAAGGATCATATTCTGGCTTTTTATAGAGAATATACATTTTTTTTCTTAAGAAAATATTCATTTAGTAGGATAGCCCTAACATAATATCTCCTTTCCATAGGGAATTATCTACTTTTTACATTATATTATTTTGGTAATTCTTTTATCACACTTTATGACTTTTAAAAAGTAATGCAGTGAATTAAAAAAATTGTACCTAAAATATTAGAAATATACCGGAAAATATAGTGGAAGAAAAATTTTAAATACATTGGGAAAATTTTTATCGGAAAAAATACAAAAAAATAACAGATTTTCAATAATATCTTTGATCCATCATTTCCTTTGGTATGAGATTTCTCATGGTTGACTTTAATTTATTCAGCTCCTTGGGGTCATACTCAATCTTTTTGACAAACCAATCATGATCCATATTTTTTTTCATGTACCTTGATTCTTTCTTCGAGGGAAATTATAAATTTGTTTCTATGGATTTACTACCTCTTCCTGATATTTGAAGTTTTCTTCCCAATCATCCATGATTTCCTATTCTATCTTTAAATTAAGGGCAACATAATTCCCCTTTTCTATTCAGTTCTCTATATTCATGAATCCTAGAAACTTTCATGAGATTAAACTTCTTCAAAAAACATGTTTTAAGGTTTTTTATTGTGTGATCAGACATATCAAAATCTTCTATTAATTAATATTGGAATTGGTCCATGATTATAATATCATCAATAATTCTCATAGACCATTTTTTATTTACTTATATGATCATCTATAAGCATCATAACTAATTTGAAAATTCTTGGACTCTGTTTCATATTTGATAAACATTCCATGATCTTTCTTATTGAATGTGACTTCTAATTGAATGAATTTTAAAGCCAATGACATCATGAATCAATACATGGATATAATGGTATCATGTTCACTAACTTTTTCAAATACTGAACAAAAAAATCATAAACCATTAAAGAGGATGATTCATAAGCATATTCCATTGCCGGTGATGAAACATTGTTAAGCCCTTCAGTATTCCTCTTTGGTGTTCAACCAAGTTCATTCTATGATTTCAAAAGCTCAGATTGTTTGGGAAAATCAAAATCCACATGCTTTCTTTTATCTGATCTTTATAATTCCTTCCCAAAATTATGGAGTTTCATGTTCACTATATGAGATATGAATTATCTTTTAATCATAAACATATTTTTTGTCAACATACCCCTTAATATCATCAGGATGAATGAAATCATGGTTGCTGCTCTCATCATCAAAAGGTTTTTCAACCCCATCTTGTGCATCATTATCTTTCCCTTGAGTGATAATTTTAGTTTATTCCACATGGGATGTTTTGATCAATAACAAGTCTGATTCAATTTATTTCTCATGGTATTCTTCCACATATTTAATCACTTCTTCACATTCATATTCATCCTATACTTTTTCTTCTTATGCTTCTTGTTGAGCTATTTCTTCTTCCATAATAGGTTCCCGAATTGAAATTTTAATTCTTTGAGTTTCTACAGAAATAGAATCTTGATGGAAATATTCCAGTACCTAGACTTATTCGGATGCTTTCACAGTATATTTGTGAAAAGATTGGATGATATAAGCTTCTGCCAATTTCTTTTTTCAACTTCTTCTCTTTTTCTTGCCTTTCAATATCTTATGTTGCATGAATTTTCATGAAATTTTCATTATTAGGGTTGAAACCAAAGCTACCTTAACCTTCTTTATTATTATTATTATTATTATTATTATTATTCTTCTTCTTCTTCTTCTTCTTCTTCTGCTCTCTCTGTTTGGAACCCACATCATTAGAAAACGACTTTTACTTTTTCTGTTGGGGTGGAGGTGACTGGGTATCCATAATGGGATATTTTTCTCTTGATTCTAATTCATTCTATTTTCTCTTCATCTAGGTTTTATTTGATGTTTATACCACATCCCCCTTTAGGGTAAAAAAATTAACCTTAATTTTTGTATGATCATAAAACTCTACTGACTTGATACTGAAACCATAATTATTTTCCCTTAGAGTGTCATCACGTAAAAACTTAATCTTGAATGTTCTGGTTTATGAACTATAGGTAAATTTAATGGATTATAAATAGAGAAAAATTATGTATGGAAATATATATAGATATATGATTATATGAGGCTTGATGGTTCCATTATTTATATTACTGATAGTTATAAGGATGTACTTGATAATGATTACTTTTCTTAGATTAACCAAGAAGTCTATCATAATGATATCACTCTTCATAATAGAGTCCTTGTCTCCCTTTCATAAAATAAATAATCCATACATACACAATGATAAAAAGTGATACTTGGTTGTAAGATAGTTGTTCTTTGGAATCTTGACTCCTTTGTGTCTAAAAAACTCGATTTCCTTTACCTTCTCAAAGCATCATAACTTATCTGGAAACTTGTGTGATAAAAAGATTTCTTCCACTTTATATTAAATACAAAAAATGTTCTTAGCCATGTTTAAGGATAAGTAATAGGTTTATCCATATCTCTTCATGGTTAATTATTCCCTTACTCCTTCATAAAAACATATTGAATCATAAAATTTTATGAGAATATCAGGATAAACGAGATCCTAATTCATCAGCTTGTCTACACAAAGACATTCCCAAATATTCTTCTTATTAACATTTGAAATCATGGAATTATACATCAGAATGAAATCTACATAAACAAAACCATTCTTTTTTTATTTTCAAATAATTCATTTCCTTATTTTAGGTCATCTGGTATTAATAGGATATTCCAAGACACATCCTAAATTCAAGGAAACTATGAATTCTGAATTGCTAATTTTTAGGCCTGTAGAAAAGCAGAGAAGAAACTCTTGAAAAATGATGTGGGGCACAAATAAAGTTTTCCTTTATATAGGATTTTTACTGATAGATCAAATTCCCAATTCAATCCAACGATTGAAATAAGATTGTTATAATCTAACAGTTGATATAAATGCTGAAAAAGGATTTTGAAGGTTCTAATGTTTTTAGGCATTATGGAAAAAATTGGATTTAAGAAAGTGAATCTTATAAAATATTATTAAAACAATATATAATTATAATCCAATATAAAACCAATTACGAAGGTTTTTTTTAAAGAATCAGAACTCTTAGATTGTTTAGAAATAATTGTTAGTATAGATAGGTTTCTTTATAAAGAACCCAAGTTCTATAATTTTTTATAATGGAAAGAAAAATTTAGGTTATGAAAAATAAAAAAAAATCGGTTACAAAACTTTTTAATAAAGAATGAAAATTTATGTAGGAAGAAAAAGAAATGAAAAAAATTTAGGTACCAAAAACAATATGAGATTTTGAAAACATTATTAAAGAATGGATAAAAATTTGAGATCAAAAAACAAAACTAAAAAATAAACTAATGTACTGCCCCTAAGAAAGTGTGTTTCTTAATGCGTTTAGATAGTTTAGAAAAAGATAAAAAGAGAGATTACCATATGGTTATCATTCCTATCATTTATTTATTATATTCAAATATATCAAAGGGTAAATATTTTGTAAAAATGTCACAATGTTGATTTTACATTTCGATAAATTGAAGAATAATATGTCCTTTAATTGTGTAATACCTATAAAAGTGATTTCTGATATAAATGTGATTTTCATGAGAGTGATGTGCATAGGTTTTTCTTAGATTAATGGCACTTGTATTATCACACGATATTTGTGTCTTAGTAAAACTCGTTCCATAAATTGTGACTATGTGTTGCATCTACAATACATGAGCACAAAAACATCCAACTGCTACATATTCAACTTTTGCAGTGGAAAGTGCAACTGAGTGTTGCTTCATTCATGACCAAGAAATTAATGCATCTCCAATATAATGAAAAGTTTTGTATGTACTTTTTCTATCCATTCTATATCCACCAAAAATTTGCATCTGAATGTCTTTTTAACACAAAATCATTACCAGAAGAATAGAAAAGTCCTAAATCCATTGATATCTTTAAATAGAGAAAAATTATTTTCACTTCTTTCAAATGAGATTCATTTGGATTATATGGATATATTGAAAATAGACATACTATAAACATTTTTTCTGGACGACTACCTGTTATTTTTAACCAAATTTCCACCATACCTCTAAAAGATATTTGATCTACTAGTTTTCCGGTGTTATCAATATCAAGAGAAATTGAGGTAATGATTGGAGTAATTATACTTTTAGTGATGTCATATCCATAAATATTAATAATTTAATTAATATACATATTTTTAGATAAATATTTTCTTTATGGTTTTTGGGAAATTCCCAAACCAAGTTAAAATGATAACTCACCCATCATACTCAATTCAAACTCATATTTCAAGAGGTGAACAAAATAACCAGTTACTGATTTACATGTTAATTTGAATATAATTTAATCCACATAAATTTAAACAACCAAAACATTTATAATTTCATTATTTATTAACATATTTGGATCAGATGTTCACTTAACCTAATCATTTTGTAACAAAAATCTTGTAAATCTTTCATACCAGGCTATACGGGCTTGCTTATGTCCATTGAATGAATTGGTATATTTAAAAACATATTTAGGATAGTTTTTGACTTCAAAACCAGGAGTTTGTTCATCAAAAAAATCCTCTTGAACATATCCATTAAGGAAAGCACACTTCATGTCCATTTGATTTTTTTTTAAATTAATGAATTCTGGGAAGGAATTTAGAATATGAATAGATTCAAGTATAGCTAATAATGTGTAGGTTTTTTCATAGTCAATTACTTATGGTTGATTAGAGAATTTAGAAAACTAATCTTGATTTATTTCATAAAATGATTCCATTTACATCACATTTATTTCTAAATACCCATTTTACATTAATTACATAGGTTTGCATTGGTCTTTCATCCATTTTCCAGACAATGTTCCTTTCAAATTCATTTAGTTCATCTTGCATATATTTAATCCAATCATCTTCACGAGAATCATCATTGGTGTCTTTTTTTTCTAATTGGGAAAAATGCTTGATGTTATACCTCATTTATTAAAGAATAACTATTCCTTACTGGTTGATTTACATCACCGATGATAATAACTAAGGGATGATTCCTAATAATCAACAGATTTAGATTTTGTAAAAACTTTTCATCAATATAGGGTATAAAAGATACTCAGGTAAAAACACTAGGAATAGTCTCTTGAGTATTTTCATCATTAGATGTGTCTTTCATAAAAGTTGGTAATCAGTTTTTTAAAACACATCTGAGGAATTAGGTTGGGGTGGTTTAAAAACAAAAGGATAAATTTCACCAAATTTTACAAGCCCTATTTCTTTAACAGTACAAGAATTTTTGTTAAAAACTCTATATGACTTTGAAGCAGTGGAGTATCCTGTAAAAACCCTTTATCAGATTTGGGAGTGAATTTATGTATGTTATAATTAGTATTAAATATGAATACTTTGAATCCAAATTCTTTGAGGTGAAGAAGTTAGGTTTCCTACCAGTCCACAATTCATAATGTATTTAATTAAGAAAATATACGATTAAAACTCTATTTATAGTATAACAAGTATTACTAATAGATTTGTACCAAAATTTTATTTCAATATAATATTTACTCAATATTTTTCATGTTATCCCATTAAGAATTTTATTTATTCATTCAACAACAACATTTTGTTGAGTAGTTATTGGAGCTGAGAAGTTATGAGTAATGCCTTTATTACTAAAAAAGTTTCAAAATATGAATTTTGAAATTATCCCTCATGATCACTATGAATAGTTATCAATGGAAGATTTTTATCAATTATTACTTGGGCTCAAAAAGTTATAAAATAAGGAAAGGCTTTAGAATTATAATTTAAAAAATATACCCCTATAAATATGTTATAATAATAAAGTAAAATAAAAAAATATAATTTTCCTCAAATAAATCTGGTTTATGTTGGACTAAAAAGATCCATATACACGAGATGTAATGGTTTATAAGTTGTGACTTTTCACACTGACGTAAATCTGGACATGTGTTTCTTTCCACATTAACCCGGATAAAAAACTTTTGAATAAACAAATCTATGATCCGGTAGATCCTTAACAAGTATTTTCTTTGGGATTTTTCAAAGGTTCCTAAGAATATAATGTCCTATTATTCTATTCCATAACCTTGATTTACATCAATTTCACTATTTCAAGGTATATCTTAGTACTTAAGGTCTTATAAATTCATTGTATAAACATTCTCATACCTATGTGTCGATAGAATAAATTATTACTTGAAATTGTGTATAAGGCATTTATCCTTCCTAAAATTCAAAAATTAACCTTTATCACATAATTAGTTTATTCTTACACAGTTTTACTTAAGACCATTAACAATGTAAACAATTGAAATTTATATTTCTCCAAGAAGAACAATGATACCTATAACAATACTTTCTACCTTAGCGTTATCTCCAAGTGATACTTTTACTCCTTTTGTCTTGATAATATCTTCAAATATTTCTTTGTGACGAATCATGTTCTAGGAATATCCATTATCCATGTACCATATTTTTTTGTTGATACTTCATTTATTTTAAAAAAAGGAGTTTCAGTTTTGGAATCCTGACTTTTTTGGATCTAAAATTGTTAGAAAGTAAAATTTTATGTATCCATAATTTTTTAGAAAAATAATCCTTATAAAAACATAATAATTCTGTTTTATTTAAAGAAAAATATTTTCCCCAATTTCCACCACATTGATATTAACTATAGAAGGGATCACATTGGGGAAAAATAGTTATTACTAAAAACAAGTTTTGAGTGATTATAACCAAATCCTAACAAGTTTATACGAGGGAGAAGTAGTGAATAAATTTTATAAAATTATTTCCTTCTAGAAGTTAAATTTGATAAATGTTTATTTAAAGAAAAACATTCAGATTTTATTCTGATAACCAAATTCCTATCCTCATATTCATTAGTTTTAGAATTTGATTTATCCTATAGAACATTTTTCTTTGAGATAACATTTTCAAGTTCTTTAGAATCTTTATTCTTATCAAAATTAAATTCCATGAGGTTTTTAGAAACACATTCAAAATCCAAAGTTTTATGTATTGATATTGAGAATGATATGATACATCTTTTGTTAAAATATAAATTCTAGAATTTTCATTCTCAATATTCTTTTTTATCTTAAAATTTTCATTCTCTAGTCATTTAAAAAATGTAGAAACTTCAAAAAATGAATTTAAAGTATTATTTTCTGATGAGAAAGATTAATCATTAAATAACTTATAATATAATTCATTATAAAAAATTTCATTCAATGAAATAGTGGTTAAGGATTCATTATTGTGCACCTTATCTATCAGAAAATGATTTTCAATACGTAATTTGGCTCTAAGAAAAATAGTCATCTCACTAGAAGATTCATTTTCAAACGATTCATCATAATAATAACCACCACTATAACTCGAAGAGTCATTAGCCTCTATTTAATTATTAGCTATAGATTTTTAGTATTTTTTCAATTCCATTCATAATTAATTTCCTTTCAATATTTTCTCTTAATCATATGACAATTAGGTAAGATATTTCTAGCCCTTTTTCATTCATAACAAGTTACTTTGGAATATTTGTTGTCCTTTCTATATTTATTCTTATATATATATTGAAAATCTTTAATTCACACAATATTTTTCATCCTTCTTTCATTATTTTATAATTCATTCTCAGACTCTTTACTGTTACATGATTCAGATATAACAATGGATTTCGTAGCTTTATATCAAGTTACCCTTTCTAGAGTCTTGGATTTAGATGTAGTAGTGGAAGATACACATCCATTAACATTATTTTTCTTGTTGAAATTAGGATCTCTCTTCATTATTGTTTCATGATGAAGAAGTGTTCCGAATAACTTAGCAGGAGTAATTTTAGATACATTACTATTTTCATCAATAATTCTCCTTTTATATTCCCAATCATTTTGAGCAATATCAATTATCTTCAATAGAATAACATCATCATAATGATAATTCTCTCCCATATATTGAATACTATCGACAATGGTCATAAATCATTGTTTCACATTGCAAATATTTTCTCTATAAGGAAATAAAAATCTATCATATTAATCTCTTAACCTAGTTCTTCTTGTTTCTATCACATTATAAGTTCCTAAATGCGTGACATCCAGTTTCTTATAGATATAGTTGGCTACATACCATGATGATATTTGAATATATATATTCCTAGTCATCAAAAACAACAAATTATTTTATAACTTATAATTTAGTTGATATTCTATATTTTCATGGTTGTTAAAAGTTTTTAATTCCTGATCTGAAATTTTGTAATCTCTAGTTATCATTAGATAATTTTCTACTCCATTATTACTAATCAAAGTCTTAATCATATCTCTCTAGTACTCATAATCATTACCATCAAAATCGGTGGTCTAGTAAGATTAAGTTTGTTTATAGAAAAAACATTCATACCTTCCATTTCTATAAGAAAAAATTAATTTTCCAAAAAAATGATTAATACAATAAGATTCTATAAAGAAAATAATAAAGGAATACTTGAGCAATTAATATTAAATAAGAAGACTTGACAATGAAAAATTATATGTAAGTATATGTATTTTAGAGACCTTGTATAATACCAATTGTTGGATTGAAATAGAATATATAGTTTCCCAATTAAAATAGGGGTGGGTGAATTGTATGTTTAACAACATTCAATTTTAACCTTATAAAAACATATGTTTAATAATAGTAAAAAACATATATTAACAAACCCTCTTTGGTTATACAATAATGGAATATTTGGAAGGTCCTGAGTCTAATAAAAAAACCTAAACTTAAACAGGTTGATCTTAAGAAAACTTAAGAATGATTATCATATAAATACTTATACCTTAAATATTATTAAATCTTATTTATTCGAGTATGTGTAAGAGAATGAAGGTATAATACTGTTATACATTCTTTCTTAAAAAAATACTGTTGAAATAATACTTGAAAAAAAATAAACTAGTAGGAAATATTTTAACCCATTGGGAAGGGTATCTAACAACCTTTGATAAAGTTACATCAATTTATATATTCAAGAACGTTTGTCTTAACCACACTATGTTAATCCCTCGATAAGAATATCAGAGTTTGTCTTGATATCCCAACAAGACCATGAACTTTATGGTAGTTATCCCCTCTTTCTTCCTATCCCCGTAAGCCCATGAAAATTAAGTTAGTCAGATCCTCTGTATTTCTATCCCTAGAAGCCCTAAATATTTTAGGTAGTCAGAACCTCTATCTTCATATCACTAGAATCCCTATATTATAGAGAACAACAATTAGGGTCACACAAAGAAAGCTAAGAATTTATTCATGTCCGAACAAGATGTTAAAAAATTGCACATGGAACGAGTGTCTATCTCTGTAGAAATCACTTCACAACTTCAAATCATGTAATATATAGGTGTATTTTTTTAGATCTTATAATTGGGATCCTATTTATAGGTAGTGGTTCCAATGGTTTTCTCTCTCCTAAAATAGTCATATTTTTCCATGAATTTTAGAGGGACAGGTACACATGTATCTCAACCAATAGTTAGTTAGAAACAAATTGTATGACATCATTTTATGTAGGAAAAACATATGAATCATTATCATGCTTAAGAACTTATAATATGTAAGGGAAAATAATATCATATGTGAGAAGCTATGATCTGTTAAAATCGAAACATTATATTGGGAATGTAATGTAGATTGAACAAATATTAATAATAGTAATTTTGAAAATATATAATTTAGAGTCTAATTATATATAAAATCAGATTCTAGAAAAATGGATATTCAGTGTATGAATTTCGATGAATTCAGTGTCTGATTTCTGAGGAATCCAGTGCCCAAATTATGAGGAATTAAGAGTATGAATTATATAGAATTTAGAGCCTTAATTATAAGGAATTAATTTCAAATATTATAAAGAATTGAGATTCTGAATTCTATGTAATTTGGAGTCTGAATTTAGAGGAATTGTTTTTCATAATTTTGGGAAATTTTGAGTCTGAATTCTAGGGAATTTAGAGTCTATTTTCTATAGAATACAGAGTTAGAATTCAATAAAAATTGGAGACAGAATTCTAAGGAATTTGGAGCCTAATGTATAAGGAATTCATGGACTTAATTTCAACAAATTCAGATTCTGAATTTTAGATAATTAAGATTCATAAATTTAGAGAATTTGGTGTCTGTATTTCAGAGAATTTGGATTCTGAACATACGATAATTTAGTTTTTTAATTTCATAGAATTCGGAGTCTAAAAATAGAATGACTCTGTATATAAGGAACTATATGATTCCAAGGATTTTATATAAGGATCCACATTTTTTGGCTTAAAGAATAAAATTAGACTTTGTTTGAGATGTCATTAAATAAGACAATGAAATCCAATGGTAAATTTTAAATATTTCATAGAGAATTAATATTTTACTTCATAATATAATTTTAAGAGAAAGATAGTTTCCCTTAATAAAACGTGTTTGTGATTTTCAAAATATAGAGGAATCAAAAAATAATAATAGATTTTTTTGACTCAAAATTTTAATCAGATAATCATTCCATATACTAGATCTCTACACAAAATATTATCTAGAGTGATATGTCCTTATTAATAGTCTCTAGTGGAAACATGAGATTGAGGATCCTATTTACACATGACGATATAATCTCAATATGTCATTAAGGAAATAATTCAGACAACGTTATTTAAAAAATGATATTATAACTATATTGGAAAACACCCATCAACTTATGGACTAGTTATATACTTTTCCAATGTTGACCATTTCATCTTGATCATCAAATGGGCATGCTGATGTATTAGCTAGTTTTCTTGTGTCTCTTCCAGAACCCCACCATGATGCCATAATGAATAATGTGTAAAATTATAGATTCATCATAAAAATGAAATTATATGATAAAAACCAATAGGTATATCTACTGGATACCATTAAAAATTTTCATGGATCCATAAATCCAACTATAGTGAAGGAAACACTTGATTGGGTGACCCTATTTATTGATAATCTCGAGTGTGAAATTCTGCCACCGAGTCGAACTGGGCGTGAGAAAATATTCCAGTATAGATTGTAGAATCACTTAAGAGTGGTATTATACTTAATAAATGAAATTATAGTTGTATTTTTGATGTAATTTCCTCCACTTCATCCAATAAGAAGATATATCTTAGGTTATTCAGTATCTTGATGATGGATCTAGTGGATCCCATCATGTTGGATTGATTCTTTCCCATCAAATTCAGAGTTTTGGATTCTTCTATAAAACAATTTTGTAATAAATAATTGAGTTATTAAAAAGGTTTCTTGTATATCATATCTAATCTGACATTGTGAAACAATTTTCAATGCTTCTAAATATTACTATTTATCTTGGTCCATTTTATTTTGGGGTCTCTACGGTGCGCAACCATAACCTCCAGTGACAAATTGACAGTGTATATTCATTTTTTTCATAAAATGAAATCTTTTTATAGTTACAATATGTGGTTCCCCTGAAAGAATTAATGATTTATTTGGTGATTGAGTATGGGATATCACATATTTTCCATCAAATTAGTAGGCCTCACACTATTCCTACAGATAATGGAACCAACATTTAGACCGCTAAGCTGAAGAAATTATATTTCATGTACAACATATGGTCCAACCACACATCTCTATACCATGAATATTAAAATGGTTATATTGAGGTGTTAGACAAGACCCACTCTATAATCTTGTAGAAATTGTGGGCTAGAATAAAAAAATTCTTTCGACAGGATCCCCATATTACTTTGGTAACATCGGATGACAAAATGAAATTCCTTCAATGTGAACTAATACATAATGGTGTATGAAATAGAGGTAGGATTTCCCATTGAGGGTTACTTAACATTACTCTGATAGATTTTTATGACCTAAAAATTACATCGAAAGTGGATGTAAGCTATCTAAATGAGTTTTAATCCCTTTTGGAAAATAGGCTTCAAGCCCTGCATAACATATAAGGGCCCAAAAATAAGATTCTGAAGGAGTTTAACAATAATGCTCAACTTTAAATATTTCTCTAGGGTGACATTATACTGGCTTTTAAAACAACAATAACACATAGGAAAGAGATGTTGATGTTGCTTCCTAGGTGGGATGGAACTTACATTATTGACAAGGTCTATTCCAAAAGAGCATACTCTTCAATCACAATTATTGGAGAGTGTATATAAATCACTCCCATTCCATGTCTTACAATTAGTACATAATATGGAAAAATATCCCAAAAATATATATCCACAAAATCGGTGTCTTTGTCCAAACTGTACTAACATAATCTAAGAGAAAGTGTCAAAATTACCTGGGCACAAACTATAGAAACCTAGGTCAAAGATATACGAACATATACTAACAATATTTTCATTAGTACTATCATTATGAACATAAAAGATTGGAATCCCCATTGGTTACATATCTATAACCATATTCTAGTAATAACCATAGTCAAATTTGAATGACTTTAAACAAAAAATAGAAATTTCTGCAGTCCATGACATTAAATGGTTGACTAACAATATGTAATAAATGTTGTATTCCTATCATAAAAAGTATTATAGGAAAAAAGAACGATTTCCTTATAACAAGATGATTATCTATTGTGTTACCCAATATTATAGGCACAATATTCTCCAAAATAACCATAGGACTCTACATTTCCCTCATCAAAGAGTAAAAACCAACCCACTTGTGTTAATCATCCACTACTCCATGATCCAAAACCATGTGTGTTTAGAGTCCTATTCTCCTGGGATATGTACTGACCACGATACTCTTTTCGTTGAACCCATCCACTAATTCAACCTAAACCCTTCCCTCAAGGGAGGGGATGTTAAATCACATTCACCAACCTTTGTACCATTTATCCGCACTGTTGGTCACCATGTTATAACATTAAAATTTGTGTTGTTTGTTTTAGGGAATTTATGCTACATGTTCGATTGCATATCCCTACTTTCACATTCGTTTTACCTCTTTCATTCCATGAATACAACATTGAAATAAACATCACCCCTTCCAATGAATCATGTCATTAAATTATTTTCTTATTTACCAGATTCTAATCTTTAATACAGTTAATAAAGTGAAAAAGGTTCTGGGATTAAATTATGTGGTGTAGGGACATTTTTCCCCTCTTTCAAGTTAGGTTTCAACTATTAGGAATCACCCAAATATCCCTGATAAATTAAATCCCTATCCAATCATTGTGCGCATAAACTAAGTGTATCTGCCCCTTCATTACCTTCTTTTATACATCCCTTGTGTTTCAATAACAAATCACCCCAAAATTTTACAAAACTACATGTTTCTTGATTCATATTCCCTTGGAAAACATAGTGACACCTTGACCTCGTGTCTTTGGGACCAATTATCAATCATCAATAAAATAAAATAACTAATTAACTATATATCTTATTCCCATTAGGCCCATACACTAAAAAATAAACTAGATGATTCACATATGTTCTAATGAAAATGATCATAAAATATAGCATCCATATTTTGATTTTTATTAAATTATACTAAAAAGGAAAATACGCTCATAACATAAAGAAAAATTATATCCTTACCTCATATAAAAAATTGATGCCTTATATGAAATGCATGAAATGAGTAAAATGACCAAAATCCTTGTCACATGATGTTAAACACTATCCTTACCCCATATGAAACTATTACTCATCTTATAATAAATATGCAATAATAAAAGAAAAATTCTCAACATATAACATTATATTATGCTGTTACCCTATACAACAGAAATAGGATGATACATATGTATAATAAGTGATGGTCCAATTTTCTCACCATAAAGGAAACTACCCAAACTAGAAGCATCATTCCCCCACACTGTTTTTTAGAACTATATGTGGCTTGATTACCATTCTTATAGGATTTTTCGTGACACACAAAAATCTCATACATGAAACAACCATGCAATCAAATTATTTGGGATCATTACCCTATGGTTCATAATTGATTATCACCTACCATAATGTTTATCTATTACATTTTTGTGTTGAGAAGAATAGTTCCTAGGGAAGTCAATATTCCCTTGGTGACATTACCAACATCCACATCCATTAGTCATGCATTATTCACAGGGATAATCATCATCCTATTATTCTGAATGGGCTACCCATTGGAGATGGTTCCTAGATACAGTGGTTCAACATCCATTATGGGATAACACCTCAAATTATCCTCAGTAATAGATAACATATCACGTTTTTCAAACTCCGTAAATGGTGGATACTGTATTTTTTCCCATCCAGGCTCTATGTGGGTGTGGAAATTGTGTTTTGAACATGTTCAAATATTTTTCGGTGCTCATTGGTCATTCAACAGTTGTTGTATTAGTTTTGAAATTCCTCATTAACCATCATTGGATTTTTTGGACACTTTTTCCTCTTGTTTTGTTCCCCCTTTAAACAATGGGGACTCTATACCACTCCATGTTTCACAAATCTAACATGGATTAGAAGGGATTTTGATTTGGGATGTATTTTTCCCAATAAGTTGTTAACACACACATATTCACCATATAGTGCTAAATCTATGATATGAACCAATTTTATACATTATGATATTGATATTAAATGAAATAGTTTCCTCACATTTTATAAATATGTATATTTATGTAATATTTTGGATTTGATAAATCATTGTATAATTAGGTCAACATTACTATTTAATCCTTTTTAAATTTCTATATATTATTTCTGTAACAAATATTTTCTTATGACTTATTTAAAAATAATTTTTTTCAATAGAGCTCCTTAATAAATGGGATAAAACTTTATTTATGGTTGTTGAGATAGATCATGCATGTGATTGGAGTAAATGGGAAATTAAATCACAAATGGAATGGACTCACCTGATAGGAAAAGACTTTAGTATTGGCATAATTAAAAATTCATCCATGGTTTTTTGGGCCCATGTAGATAGTGTCTAGAAGAACCAATTTCGATAAATCATTATTTTGGATGCACATCTGGTTCACGTGTATTTAAGGTCTAATAGTCTGTGATATTTGGCGTAATCTATTTTAGTGATTTTCCAATTTAAATATGAAAATTCAGGAAACCCTAGCCACCCATACATTCTAAAAATGTATTTTTTCACATTTGGAGAGGTTTGAAACTTTGTTACTAGTTTTCTGTAATAATATATGCGGTTTTATACCATTTAATTACAAAATTGGAGTTTGGAATCATTCATGATAGGATCACCCCCCAAAATCACTTCTTTTCCACTCCTTTGTTGTTATATTTTTGTTCTTGAAAAAAACTCTCTAATCTTATTATTTTGTTATGTTATTTTCATTTTTCATCTTCCTTATTTTACATCTATGGATTCTAACTCAGTATTAGAAACATTATTGGGTTATTCAATTTCTAAACCATTGTGAATGAAATTCATTTCTACAATGACAACAGAACCCTTAGAAGAATAATTTTTCATATTAGTTGATATACCCATATTGTTTTTCATTTATTTAATTTCAATCAATGAGATAATTTAATTCGGAAAATGTAATCTATGAAATAAAATTTTTAATTAAAATGAAAATAATCAAATAATTGAATAATTAACACAAAACACATGAGTTTGATAACTGTTTAAATTGTGAGAGCGAAATGTTATTCTGTAAAAAAACACCTGATTAATTTAGAGGGTTTAAATAGAGTCCCATAACTCAATTCATCTTCATTAATAAAATGGATATATTCTCTAATTTACTAATTACCATAACCAATCATTAGAAAAATAATCAAATTAGGATTTTGTGATTCCATGTTCATCAGCTAGCCTAGGGTTAATTTCGTTTCATCTTTATGATAAAGATAATTCACATAGGGTTCATGGGATAACAAATCTTGGGATCATAATAAAGTGTATATTAATTTAAATTTAAATGATAAATATGTAAATGAGGAGGTTGAATTAGTTCAGTTACATCTTCTAAAATATTTTAAAAAAATGGTTTTTCGTTTCATTTTCTAAATCTCATTTCAAAAAGAAAAAAATAAATTACAATCTTCTTCAGGTATATCTATTCTTATTTTATAATTTGAAAAAGTCATCCCACAATCCTTTTATGTAATTTGTTTATTTTATTTTCAATGTGAACATGGATTGTATAGTTTTATTCCCTTAGGGACCACTTTAGTAGGAACACAAACAAAATACCTTGAATAATAATAATTCAGTTTCTCTAACATACCACCAATGATTGAAAGAGAAATCAATCATGTGGTCTGGATCTAGAAATAAATGAAGGAACCTTTTCAATAAAATTTCTAGTTGTCTCTGCCTTACGGATAACATTTTAAACAACTCCAAATGGGATTTGAAGACACAAAATCAACAAGTAATAAGTAATATAATTCTAAACCAAATGTATATTATAAGAATGATGACATTTTTAATTGAATTTTCTAAATCAATAGAATGATATGATGAGTCAAGGTTTGGAGTTCAGGGAGTAAGACACAAATGAGATATATTTTGACTTCCCAAAATGATTTAGTTAATTAGAACTCCATATATCTTCCTCTTTGTCCTAATAAAAATCCGAAGGGGAATTCAAAAGCCATCACATTGAGAAGTGGGAATTAAATTATACATGAATATTCACATACCATTCCACTATGATTCACAAAAAATCAAGAGAAACCCCAATAAATACTAGTAGATGTTCATCAAAAGGATAAAGAAAATGGTATGAAAAACATTAATGATATTCCCCCTAAAATTCTTTCCTTCCAAAATAGTTTTTTTGAAAAAAAATATAGATGAAGAGGAAATGGAGAAAATGGTTTTTGAAACATTCAAGCACATCGACATAAACATCCCCCTTATTATGTCGATTAAAAAAATACCAATGTGTGACTAATTTTTAATGAAATTTATAACAATAATCGATGGATCAAGGGAAATTATAGGATCAATTTGTGAATGGATGGTTCATCACTTATTACACAAACATAAGAAATTACAATAATATTTATGGCTTTGGGAAATTCACCATTTAATGCACCATGTAAGAGTTAAAATGTTATGACTCTTTCTATGATCTAAGAGCATCCATAAATGTAATGCCTCACTCAGCGTGAAGTTGGAAAAAAGATAAATATCATATTCAGTGGGATTTCTTTGAGGACATAAATGTTCGAGTAAGAGTGAAGATATTTCTAGTATATTTATACTTGATTAAATTAGAGGATTATAAGGTAAATTCTAATGATCCAAATATAATAGGATGGAAATTCTTCAGAACAACAAATAACTATCATTTATTCCCATTATGGTACACTATACAATTAAATTGGTGATGGAGTTTCAATATTTAATGTTATGGACTCAATGAAGTACCCCTATGAGGACCAAGTTTCTTTTTTAAGTCCCATTTTGATCAACAAAGTAAAACGCGATGGAAAAACTATCATTTATTCCCATTAGGGTAAACCATACACTAAAATTGGTGATGAAGTCTAAATATTTAATGTTATGGACTTAATGAAGTACCCCTATAAGGATCATGTTTCTTTTTTAAGTCCCATTTTGATCAACCAAGTAAAACGCGAAGGATTTTTATTTTCTTGATCCTAGAGAGATTATAAGAATTATATATAGTTTTAAAACTATGTGGAAGTCCACACATGTTATTAATACACAAAACTATCATAAATTTGAATTTTATGTAGATTCATATTCTTATTTTAACTATGTTTAATCTAATTATGACATGGAAATTTAGTATGATGATGGGTTTGATTCATTACACTCTAATGGTGATGTTGTCAATTCTGATACCCAGGTTCATTGTACACATATTTTAGTTCCATTAATGTATCCATCCAAACAGCAGATCCCATCAATGGAACTAAATCCATAGGGACCAAATATAAAATAATATTTCATTTAGAGTGGTGTACGATTAATAGTAATCATTACAAATAATCTCCTTTTCAAACATGATGAAAAACTATTCAACATTTTTTGGTAGAGCATTAGGGAAATTAGGTGGTCCTTGGATGACATATATTATAACATTCCTCCCCTTCTCATTGGATAGAAAATGTGCTGAGGTATTTCTAGGAATTAAGTGATATAAGCTAGACCACAAAGGCTGGAAATAAATTCTGAAGGGTTTCAATTCACATGGGGGTCATTTCAACCAAAAGGAATAAACAAATAATACTCAAAAAACAAAAAAAACAAACAACTATATGATGAATGATAAAAATAATGAAAACTAAGAAATTTTTTTTATATCATTACTAACCCAAATGTACCATAGTGGAAGCAAAGAAAACATTATGGTAAACAATAAAATACAACTAAAAACACAAAGACGGCTGCACGACTCCATGCTCCAGCATCCCCAAAGAACACAAGTATCACAAGGGAGTTCTAAAGATGTGTGTTACATTACTGTTTCCCTGGTCCTAGTTTATGACATATTCAGAAGCACCAATGTTCAATATCATGGATGAGTACTAAAAATTAGTTTGTCTTCATGAATGACTTCCCAACTCATTCTACTAGGATAGAAGAGTTAGAAACATTTATTTAAAACAATTTATAAAGAACAATATCAGAAATAATTTATAGACAAATATAACCAACATTTAAAATAGTTCATAACTACATAAAAAGAAGTTCTCTATGAACCAATTTTCTTGAAATATCTAATTTTATGAAAATAACCAAACCATTATTAAATTCTATTTCACAATTCCCATTTGGAAAAACCAATTTATTCCACATAACCACAATACCAACTATACATGATTCATTATGATAGTTCAACACTCATGAGTGGTATCTTATCAATCTACCATATCCACATAATTTAATTATTTTCCTTATGCCATTTTAACTTTGGCACTAAAAATAAAGTCATATTTCACGAACTCCTCCTAAATGCAATATGAACACCCATACAAATTTTCCCAAAAACAATTACAATTCCAACAATAAAAATACATTTCAAAAAAAAAAATTTATTTATAACCATTCTCCAAAAAACAATTTAAAAAATTCCACAAATACATATTTTAAAATCACAATTTTAAAATCAAGAACCTAAATTACTTTTCACAACAGTCACCAAAATTCCATAATTTCACCAAAAACCATATTTCGTCACTAAAAGGGATTTTTTTCTTAATGCTATCCTCCAAGATTTCGCAATAAATTTATATCAATTAAATCAATTTGAAACTAGGTGAATCAATTCTAGTTAAGGGAGTTACGATATTTTCAACCTACCCTGAGTGTTTTGAAACAAATGATAAACTAATGTAAACACACACAAAACCCAGATAAATCTTCTTGTACCCACCATATATCTCTTCCCCAATCCCAAAGAATGCCAAAACATAACTAATTATACATCCCAAACCATATATCTACTCATATAGGGTGTAGATATATGAAACTGTGAGGAGGGACAAAGTAGAAATATTAAAAACATAAATAACGAAGAAGAATGAACATTTACCACAAGGAATCTGATTCTAATCAACAAGTGAAGCCCATTGATTGCCTCTGAATCAATGGTAGAACCTTCCATGACCTTTAGGGAATATGAATCCCGAGTATAGAAGCATATGAGTTAAATAAATACAATTAATGGAGAAAATTTGTCAGATACACTTTTTTAGGATCTAATTTTGACCCAATGCACGGTTTAGCCACTCGGTTAGGAAAACGGTGCGCTAAATGTGTGTTATCCACTGACTTAAGGATGAACCTTCACATGGTCTCATCACATAGTCTCCATAACCATGAAACGACCATGTCAAATCCTATACCTCAAAAGATGAAATCCATTTTAAAATAACACTTTTTTTCTAGGGTTGTGGCATGGTTTTTGAAAAGAAATGTTCACAACCAGTGCACCTTCTTTTTGGTCCCCATAACACATTTAATGTGCTCCCAAATCTTCCAAATATCACTCATACACTTTCTAGAAATAAAATCATAAATAAATGTTTATATAATTGAAACCAGGGGGTGCAACATTCTCCCCACAATTGGTCTTTACATCCCAAGAAATTAGAAAACCATCGATGTATTGAAAGGGTTCCAGCCATCACACTTCCATTCCCTTCTCGTGTTACCAAGTCTATTCATGAATCAGACCATGTTTCTTCATAACCTGTACAATACCAATGTATTTTACATTAAATATTGTTTCTAACCTATCAATAATATACTTCTGGATTTGTACCGATGAATCATTTGGATATAGGTCAACATGAACCCATCTTGTCACATGTTCAGGACCTGATTAATGGTTTTTAAACTCGGATACATGGAAAAAATTATGCACTAAAATAAATCATGGTGGAAATATTAATCAATATGCCACCTCTCTAACCCTTTACGATATCTCAAAAGGGACTATTTATCGAGGATACTACTCACCTTTCTTTGCAATGTATTGATTTCCAAGACATGTAGAGATCCGTAAGGATACATGGTAACTCACCGCTAATAAAAACTACCATCAAAGATGATCCAAATACAATTTTGAGGACAATACATTGACTCCATCCAAATCCTGATCAACATTATCTTCTCCATTATTTCATGGACATCGCTCATCCCAACTAGTGATTTCTCAACTATTACCACCGAACAATGAAGAGAATGACAAGGAAACCAATACAATGCTTGAAAAAAATCCATATGTATTGAAGCCTAATAGCTTTTTTCAGATGATCACCCTACTAAGGGTGTGTTAGCTTCCCAGGATCCAGAAAAATCCATTACAAAATCCCACAAAATGTCTTCCCACATTTGTATCATCAATTCCAACTAGCCTCCCATATGAGAGTGATACACATACTCATAGTTATCTGATTCCCACAGAATGTTTATAAGGATTTATATAAACTAAATGTGAAACATAGGTGTCATTATGATATGATAAAAACAATTATGTGATTTATCTTTACCACTTCACTGATATAGATTTTTGATAGATCCTTCAGCGTATGAGTTTCTTGAATAGTGATGAAATGAGCCCTCATGGTAAGCCGGTACACTATCACCCAAATTGCATCATGTTTTTGAACTATTATTGGGAGACATGTTAAAAAATCCATAGATATCTCCTCCCATTTACATAGTGGGATAGGTAAAGACAGCCTCATGCCTACTAGTTTCTGATGCACTTCCATAACTTTCTTACATGTTAATCACTTTGAAACAAACTTCGGAACTATCCATTTCCTATCATTCCACTAAAACTATGCCTTCAACACTTAATAAGTCTTTTGTATTAATGGATTAACATCCATAAAATAATGGCAATAATAACTGAGTTGTTTTTCATAAAAATTCTTAATTACTACCACCCAATTCCTAAAGCACTAAACTGAACTTCCCTCCAACTGCCATCCCTAAATAGTCCCCTAAAAATTGAGTTTTGAACACACTATAATGCATTCGACATCATATTTCTATGGTACATTTAGCATCATTACAAAATAAATAACTAATATAATAGATGCTTAAACCCCATCACCATTTCAATATTCACAATCTATATTCATATTGGTTTGGACCAACATCAACTTCCACTCATCGGGAGTTTATTTTTCCAACAGAGTATACAAATTTATGCTAAATTCCACTACCACCTTATTGCCTTTACCCATTGATTATATAAATTCAAATAAAAATAGTGAGAGATAATCCCACTATATCCTTAACCTCAGATTCAAATCCCTTTGTGAGAATATATTCTTCAAACTCTCATGATTAGTGGACACTATAAATTTCACACCAAAGAGATAATGATTTCAAATCGTCATGGCATTATCAACAATAGTTTACCCAATATTATGTATTGGGTAATTTTTCTCATTAACTCTTAAATAACTTTAACCATAAGAAAAAAAAGGTATCCTCGCATGGGAATACACCCCAACCGAAATCCAGAAGCATCATGATACACATTGTACCCTTGACCTGCTTTTAGAAAAATTATGGCTTGTGTAGATGTAAGGAATATATTTACCTATTGAAAATACTTCTATCATTACATAGTACATGTGAATGGAACATTATTATTTCTCAATGCTATCATAGGTGAAACTACTCATAAATATTCAAACACACAAAAACAATAATAACTGGCTTGGGAAATAAAGTGTATTACATCAAAGATGTTCCTTGGCGGTTTCCAAGAGATAATATATTAGTCATTTTTGGAACCACAAAATCACATTTTTTGAATTGAATTGACAAATAAATCATACCTATTTTATCCAAAAATCACACTTTTTTGTTTGGCATACAAATGATGATCTATCATGATTCCCAAGAGTGTAGCTTAATGTTTCTCTTGCTCAGATCATATCCATGAAAACACCAATACGTCATCACCGAAAACCACAATAGAAGAATTCAAATATCTCTAAAATAAATAATTCATCAATTCCATAAAGACTACTTGTGAAATTTTATTACCTAAAGGCATTAAAACTTATTCAAAATGGACATATCCGTTTCATAAATCCTTTTTTGGAATATCCCCCATCCAAAAATGGAAATCGGGGATCACTGGAGCCTAAGTCAATTTTATAAAACCATTGAGATCCCCTAATTTGTATATATATGTCATAAATACATGGAAGTGTATATATATTATTTATCA
Organism: Viscum album; assembly: GCA_963277665.1. Classification (NCBI taxonomy): domain Eukaryota; kingdom Viridiplantae; phylum Streptophyta; class Magnoliopsida; order Santalales; family Viscaceae; genus Viscum; species Viscum album. The sequence goes on along the minus strand of OY728128.1, from coordinate 96,977,741 downwards.
TAACTTTGTTAATCATAAGATAATGGAAAAAAATAATAAGAGTTTCATGTACTTACTTTATGAACAATATTAGTGATGACCATAGAGAAGTGCTCAGATAAGTGAAACCCTTGCATTCCTTATCTTAAAACTACATATTCAGATAACACTATTATTTTGGTTCCATCATATTACATATAATGGAAATATGATTATTCCCCTAAAAGAGATCAATCGTAAACTTTACATCCCTTATAGTTAGAAACCCTAAGAAATTATTGGAAGACCATCTAGAAATTGATCAACTACTGATGGAAAAATATTACACTTGATCTCTTCCACTGATGAAAAATTTAAAACCAATAACTAATAAGAAAATTTTCCCACTATTGGGGCCATCAAATCTGTTGCACCATTCTTTACAAAACATTCTCCTTTGAAGAGATTATCGGTGTCGTCCTTAGTCACAAAATGAACTATTATACTATAATAGATGATGTGAGTCTTGAAAATTTTCACAAAATCCATACATATTATTATATCCTAAAAATCCACCTCCAACACTAATACATTCCATTTCAGTTCTGCTCCATCAATATTTATTGAACATGATATACCCACAAAGGATTGACATTCCCTTTAACATAGATGATTTTCCAATTTTATCACTGAAGGTATCATCCCATGTTTTAAACATAGAAAATAAATAAGAGGAGAAGAAATAAAAGAACAAGATTCCCCAATATAAAAAAAACTTGTATAATATCAGAAATCAAAAGAATCATACCCCTCACACTATATTTTCCATCTCGATCATCCATAATCATTTGATCATCTACATGTAATTTCTTCGTTTCCACATTATGTTTCATGTTTACATAAATAGATTGCAATTAATAAAGAGTCATGTTATTCCTAGAATCACCATGGTTAGTTCTACGTTTCTGTCGAGATTGATTTTATTGTACTCTCCCCAACTAAGCATATGATTCTTCTGATACCTGAGAAGTGTCTAGAGAACATAAACTCAGAGCACTCTGATAATAGTTCTTATGATTTATTATCTTGTTAAAATTATTTCATTCTATTGATGGTTTTGTGAACACTCTATTCATGTTGTCGAAGAAACCACCTTATAAACATCTAGCTTTATTCACAGGTCTCGATTGATGAATCAGTGGTCCAAGTATATAATTCGGATTCCCGCTCTCACCCAATAATTATGTGTCCCTATTCCACTTTCTTGCAACACCAGAGTTCCCACTATTTCCCATTGGTGTCAACATAAATCCACCCCCGTAGATATTGAGATGTCCCATTCAGCCTCTGTTTATCTATTGGACATGTAAGTATAATTAGTAACACATAGAACACAAATCCTCATGAAAATATCATACCTTATCCATGATTCAAATATGTGTTCATTAAAGATGTACTATCCACAACCATGGGAGAAAAGCCTACTAATTTCATGATTTTTTCCACATTCTCGGTGTCAGAGAGATTTTCGTATGTTTATATGGAGAAGTATATCATCCTTTTAATCATGAAAGTGTGAGGATGGTAGTCTTTATTGAACAATTCCCCATAATCCTCTCAACTAAAGCCTAGATCTACTTGTGCTTTCCCCAATTGATCCCTATACAGGCGTAAACGATCCTCAAGAATATACCTCATTAGATTGTCTTTTAACAGTGCTGGTGTAATAATGAAATTGAATATATGATTCATCCTATTCATCAAAACCTCTTCCTTTTATAGATCAAGAATCACCTGAAAAGATGGATCAATTCTACTTTTGGAATTGGATGGAATGATCTACAGAACTGAGCACATATCTCTAGTTCCTTATGTCCATATATTGATATTCATGAATGAGACTATGATCCAGTTGTTGGTTCACTAATTTCTCATGTGAAATAACATATTTTTCAGTTACATCCTATTTTTTTCAGTAAAACCTAATGGTTTTAATTTTCATTGAAAACAACAAACTCCATAAGTATCACTCTCTAGAAACTAATGGCTTATAATTTCAAATTATATCACATCAACTATCACAAAATATTTTTCTAAAATCAACCTTTTCCATGTTCTAATATAGTGTATACAAGTTTCTACTTGCTTTTGAATATCAAATTATTTTCATAATACACAAACTACACTCAATTAAATGTTTATTATTATAAATAATTACAACATTTTTCAAATATAAACATAATGAATCAAATAAAATATCTTTACCAAAAATGAAATAGGAAATCCTAGTGGGATGTCATTCCATTAAAATATGTCATCCTCATCTAATTGGATAAACACTTGACAATGAGATTCCAATATCCTATAAGTGTCTTCAACACACTTATGTAACAAAATCCATGGTAACATGAATATAATCATAAAATGGTGACCTTTATCTTTTTATCCTCTATATTTCATTTCCTAACAATAATACTCCTTTAAATGGTCTCATCCCATATAAGTCCATATACTTAAAAATTACATAATCCAGAATTAAGTTAATAATTCCCATTGATGATGTTTTTAGGTAGAGAGTTTTAGAAAATTAGGGCATAACTATTAAATCTCAAATATTTCAAACTGGACACTTCTACTCATTATAATTTTATTTCATAATATAAAAACTATTAAAATAAAACACTAATTATTTTCTTGTTAAAAATATTCTTGTATTCTTACTTTCTCACATCCTTCCTTATACCCTATAAAAAACATTTAAAAAACATGGTATGAGAAAAAAATCTCAGCAAGGGTTATATAATAAATAATGAAAACATTTGTCCATAAATATATATAAATCAATGAAATCATACTTTTCAATCATAAAATAGATATTTAACATACCTCACTAAATCATAATATTTATGAATAACACATAGAAATCATATAATAATAATGGTAACTTGTGGTATCCATATCATAATTACATTATAGATTTCACAACTACATAGAGAGTTATGTTTGGAATACAAATAAAAATATACTACATAAATATCTTACAAGAAACATTAATGTTTACCAATATCACATTACCCAATGCATTGGATATCGATCTCACGATCACCCACCCTATCTTTATCATAGAACTACCTGTATGCGTAAACAATTTCCATGAACCATAACATTATCATAACACATTAACAAGCGTAATTGAAAGATAAAAATTCCACATTGAAATCAAAATATAAAATTTCATTATATTGACATAATAAATTCATTATTAAATCTATTTTCAATACCAAAATATGTAAAAGTGTATATGGTATTTATTTACCTATTAAAATCATTACAGCTTGTTAAGGAAGTGAAATATCAAATAATTCTAGCGGTGGTGAAAATTTCATTGTCATCAAGTATGTTTAAAAGAAAAATTATTTTTGTCATTTAGGAAAACGCTTCATATATAAACGATTCCCTTTGAATGAAATTAAATTTCATTGGTGTTTATACACAGTATAAAACCTTGTCATGTATAAATGAAAATATGCCTCAATGAAAAGACATTGGGACGAAGTCCCTTACCTTATGTTCGACTTTTCTTGTTCATTATTTATCTCCCTGAATAATACTATTATATTAATTATACATTCTACAAAACCATTTCCAGCTTATTATTCCTTTTATATTAATTATTACCTTGAAATAACAATCATGTAATTATTCAAGTTCATATTTGTCTTTTTTTATGTTTGGTACTTGAGTTAAAATGAACTTGTTATTATTACAAATTGTCCATGTTGTCAAAATTCCATTATCTACAGAATTTATTCATTATTTAGATATCATATATAACCATTATAAATATGTACTTAGAATATTCCATGTAATTTGGATATATGAAAATGAAATGCACTGTTCATGGTGATGGTAAGCCGTAAGTATGCATGAATGCTACTTCCATTTTATTTTTTCTTCATTTTTAAAGGAATTAAAACAGAATGATACATTGGTATATTATAATTCCAGTATAATATCAATTTTTATTTAAGTTACATATGTTCATTAACACCAACCAATATATTTTCCATGTGCGGAAATAATTAGTCATTTCACTTTGAGGGGGCGGTGGTCTGTACATCCTCAAATGAAATTATCGTATTTACCCATTATGGAAACCATAAAGGTATGATATAAATGAAAACTAAAGAAGCATATATACAATATAAATATTATATATTTCACTTATAAATATAGTTCCATCATAATGGAAACCATTAGACGTGGTACATAAAAATAGAACAATCATCGTTTCGTGCGGTCGTAGTTCATCGTCCACAAAAATAGTATATTCTAAATCTATTAGATCGAGGTGTGTATAAGTGTAGTTTGAATAAATCTCATAAAAACAACCTAGTTTATTTAGGACACTAGTTTTTTTATATAATGAAATAATAATAATATAATATCGGGTGAAGATGTAAAATAAATGAAGATAACTTGAGAGAAAATGTTACATCTAAATTGGGTAACTCCCTTTGGTTTGAACCCAAAATATTTCATGAAGTTCCTTATGCCGAAGGTAAGGAATGTAGGAGGAGTAGAGGGATGGTTTAATCATCATGTATAAGAGTTTGGACATGCCAAGAGGCTTGAGAGGTGTGATTAAATGGGTTTGGGTGAAGCCTATTTATAAGAGGGAGGAGGTACAATTTATACGAGTCTAGAAATATTATATTATTATAATATCATTTTAGGTTTATGACGGATCCAAAGTTTGTAAATCTGAATATAACATGAGTATGGATCTAAAGTTTCGCAATCAATAGGTTTTACAGAATTTTAGATCATAAAATTAACCTTATCTTTTAGCTTTAACCCTCAGTTAACTAATTTAACTTTTACTATATCTTCCTATATATTCATTTTATATGGTTAATATACTTACAATAAAATTCCAAAAGAACCATAATTGGTTCCTTAATGATATTTGTAACATTATCAATGTAATTTTTCCCAGTCATATATTTTTAGGACTATTAAATCATTTAAAAAAATAATATTTTTTTAAAAACTCAATTTTGTCAATTTATATACTATTCATATCATGACTTTTTAAAAATCCCTAACAACTTGATTATTTAAAAAAAACCTCATTAAATATATTATAAACAGCTCTAATCATCTTTACAATTCTTGTATGGCCTATAAATTTTCAAAATAAATTTATTTTAATTTTTATGATCTAATTTATTTAAAACATTCATTAATACGGTAAACACTATATAATCATTGTGTCATAAATAAATTTATTTATTTGTAGTCTAAAAATTATAAATAAAATACCATTATGTATGAAATATTTTTATATTAGTAATTACTATATATAGTTGAAAGGATCACTTTTATAACTCCATATATAAATTATTTTACCAAAAAATATATGTTCATGTTGCATTTTCATTCACTTTAAATTATTTTTTATGATATGTCATTTTCATTTACAAGTGGCTCCATGGTGTCCCAAAAATGACCCAAGGATGTCCATCATCATAAATTTATCAATAAATAGTGTTAAGACATGTGTTAGGGGAATATAATGTTATTATAATATTATTTCTAAACCCTTATTTATGAGATTTTACATTTAACCATGGTAAATAAAATATTTAATGATGTTACTATTCATAATGTATAAAAATATAAGATACCTATTTTTAAAATTTGGAATTCATAATTCCAAATATGGAATCCTTTTTTACAAACTAAAAACAAAAAATATGCAGTAATTAATTTTAATTTAATTCTCATTGTCCAAACCCAAAACTGTGTTTTTAAGAAATAATAACTATCAATAGATTGACATATGTTTAGGTCTACTTAAAAAGTAAAATTAATTAAAATTAACTAAATTAAATTAAATGGTAAATAAATAATCAAATTACACTTAAAACCCCATTAAAAAGATAATCTAACCATACAAATAAATTAGATTAAAAGACAGTTTTGACATAAAATGCATTATTATTCACTATTCATTAAAAAAATGAAATTTATCAGAAAAATATGAAAAATTTAAAAAATGTAAATTTTTATGTCCCTATTATAAAGAAGTTGTTTATATTGTAAAATGGAACATATTAACGTGTCAAAAATATATTTAAAAATTGTTTACCAACAAAAGGGGGTAAAACAACCTTTTAAAAGAATTAGAGTATTCATGCTTAAAATTGGATTCATTCTCAATTTGAGACTCTAAATATCATTTGATAAATGTAAAAACATTTAATAGACCTGTTTAATCATAATATTTTTAGTTCTGTTCATTATTGATAATACAATAGAAATGTGTTAACTACCATTTAAAATAATAATATTATATCATTATTTTTCAGTATAACTAATCCTTCTGTGCCACATGATATTTCAGATATACCCATTGTTTTGTGTCTGGAACTCCATCGAAAATAGTATCCACTTCAATGTAAAATTATTATCTAATTCATAATTATTAATAGAAATCAGAAGAATTGTTCTATAAATACTTGGGTCAGTACGTCATTCCCCCATTTTGGGAATTATGTCCTCAAAATTTTATTCATTTATCAAATAAATGGCCGTATTTATCTCTCATAGCATTTTTATATCCCCATGTCACCTTTTCAATGATATGGTTTTTTTAAAAAAATCTATACCTAATGAACTTCCTTATTCCTCAACACTTGCTCTCTTCAGTTAGGAATCTAGACTTGTTGTTCCTCATAAGAGAGATTCTCTTGAAACTAAACTAACTCAAGAATCCAAACCTGAGATGGATTTGGCATATATATTATCATCATTGAAACATGAAAAACATTGTGTACCTATGATAAAATTGGAAATAAAGCCACTTTGTCGGAAATAGATCCAACTTTCTCTATGATTTAGTAGGGTCCAACGAACTTCAGACTCATCTTTCCCTTTATACCAAAACACATCACACTTTTCCATGGAGAATTATTGGGAAAGACATGATCACCTACCTTGAAAGAATGATCTTTCCTCCGGTTATCTGCAAAATTGTTATACATTCTCTTTGTTGATCTCATATTCTTCTGAATCAAATGAATTTTTTCTACCATCTTTTCTACCAATTCTTTTCCCACCATCTTCCTTCCACCAACATCATCCCAAAAGTTGGAGTTCTAGAAAGCTTTCCATATAATGACTCAAATAGAGAAATATGTGTACTGAAAAAAAAATTATTATAATAAAACTCAAACAAAGAAAGATGTTGGTCCCAACTTCCATATTAATCAATTGATGAAGGGAAAATCATATCTTCCAAAGAATGATTTGTTCGTTATGACTACCCATCTGATTGAGGAAGAAAATCTGTACTAAAATTTAATTCAGTACCAAATATTTCTGAATTCCCTTCCAAATGTTTGAAGTAATATTGGGATCATCATCATATACAATGAAGTTGGGAACTCCATGTGACCTCACTATCTATTTAACATAAAACTGAGAATGTTGATATAGAGAGTGATTATCTTGAATAGGAATAAAATGAGTAGATTTAGTCAATCAATCAACAATAAACCAGATTGGATTAATACCTTGAGATTTCTTAGATAATACTATAATGGTGACCCTTGAAATATTTTCCCATTTCAACTCTGGTACTGGTTATGGCTGAATAATTCCTTTTAGTAACTACTAAACCTCTTCAATCTATTAACAAGTCAAACACTTCATTGTAAAGTCAGAAATATATCTTTTCATTCCATCCAACCAGTAATACTCACGAAGATCATTGTATGTCTTAGTACTGCTAGGATGAACTGAAAACAATGAACTATGAGCTTCACATAATAACTCTTTTTGAAAATTTGAATCGCAAGGGACACATATTATCTTACCAAAACTCAAAACACGGTCTTTTTCAATGTTAAACTCAAGTAACTTGCCATTCTAAACCAATTCTACATTTTTCTACATCTCACTGTCATCTTGAAAAATTTTATTTATACTGTCCCCTAGAGACGACCTCACTGACACATGAAAAAAATATTTGAATTTCTCTTTCCAACAACTTCTATACCAAACTTCATCAAATCATTAATCAACGGATCAGGTTCCCAATGTAGCGTGGTTATTGTATCATTACTCTTTCAGCTAAAAGAGTCAGCCACAGTATTTTACATTCCTAGATGGCAATGGATCTTTAAATCACATCCCTTGATCAATTCAATAAATCTCTTCTATCTCATGTTTAATTCCTTCTGATTGAATCTGTACTGCAAACATTTTTTATTAGTATATATTTCACACTTTATGCCATATAAATTATTTATTCATATTTTTAATGAATAAAACATAAGATTATTCAAAATATTGTGTAGGGTAATTTAACTCATTATGTGTCAACTGAAGTGAGGTATATGCAATTACCTGATCATTTTGAATTAGGAATCAATTGAGTCATTTCATAGAATCATCACTATATATAACAAACACTCCTTTTCTGGAAGGTAATTAAATAACTGGATCATTCACCAATCATCTTTTTAATTCCAAAAAAAATCATCACTTTCTTTTTTCCAAATGAACTTAACACCTTTTCGAGTTAACTTAGTCAGTGGGATAGATAACTGTGAAAATTTTTCAATAAGCCTTTTGTAATAGCCTACAAAACCAAGAAAACTACGAATCTTGGTTATATTTTTGGGTCATCTAAATTATTTAACAACTTTTTTAGGAGGATCAATAGTTATTCCATATTTTGAAATGATTTGAGAAAGGATTGAAATTTTTGTAACCAAAACCCACACTTTTAGAATTTCCCATAAAATTTATTTTCATTTTTTTTTCAAAACAACACTTATATTACTTTCATGTACCTATTTGGTTTTATAATAAACCAAAATATCATCAATAAACATAACCACATTCTTATCTAAGAACTCACACAAAATTCGTTTCATAAGAAACATGAATACAGTAGTTTCATTGTTTATCACAAAATGCATAACTAAAAAATCATAATGGCCATATCTAGTACGGAACACGGTCTTAAGAGCATTTGAATCCTTTATTTTCCACTAATTGTGCCTCGACCTCAATTTAATCCTCGAAAAATATTGTTCTCCCTAGAGATGATCAAACAAATCATCGATATGAGGCAAAAGATACTTATTCTTTACAGTGATGTTATTCTAGGATCTATAATCAATGCAATGTCTCAAAGAAACATCTATTTTTAATGAACAAGACAGGATCACCACACGGTGATGTGCTAGGTTTAATGAAACCATTATTTAATAACACATGTAATTTCTTCATTAACTCTAAAAGATCAATTTGATAGATTTGATTAGGGGGTCTTGCAAATGTATTATCATAAGGAACTTGGTTAACTATAAATTAAACTACCTAGTTAGCTATTGTACCAAGAAACTCATCTGAAAAAACCGCAAGATTATCTTTTACAATAGGAACTTCATTAATCTAAATATTTACATTATTTTCAACAATATGTGCAAGGTAACATTCATTTCCATGTTTAATTTTTTATCATCCTCCTAATATATTATCAGAGATAAGGGTTAAATATTGTTCAAAACTAAAATTATTTTTGAAAATAAATCTCCTTGGCTCTACAGTCAATCTTAGAATGGTAAATAGAAAACCTATCCATTCCCAAAATATCATCAAACACTTATAGTGGCCAAAAAACAAGTTTTTCATGTAAAACATTTAAAAAAACAAGGATATGGTGATTATTATAATTTCTTTTGGAATCAACATTTCTTCGATGTGTTTTTAACGTATGTTTTGGATTCATATCTTGATATGTAATTCACAATTTACTAGAATATTAATAAAAAATGTAATAACGTGTAGACCCTGAATCAAAAAACACATTTTCATAATCTAAATAAACAATTTGTGCAACTGCTACTACTTTATTCGGTGTCCCAACATCTGATGGAGTAGTTGTAAGGGATTTCAACACCCCTTTCTACTTGTAGTCCAACTTCTTTCCTTAAGATGAGAACTTCATTGAACATTCATTTGAATAATGAACCATTTCATTGTACTTAAAACAATTTATTGAATATGAATCATTTTTTTCTTACCATTACCCAACTATTTTTCAATTCAATTATGAGCCTTAAGTCAAATTTTTTCACATCAGAAGAACTTATGAGAATTCAAACGGTATTCCATAGTGTTCTTTTCAGCACAATTTTCGGAAACGGTAAAATTATGTTTCTTACCATCAGAATTTTTGGAATAGTTATTCCCTTTCATCATCCACCTAGACATCTTATATATTTTTTTCAGAGAACACTTGATCATTGGTAATCTCCATTCCCACATTCTTTGCACATCGAAATTTGTTTCATAAATTTTGAACTCACAAGATGATAAATACCTTCGACACTTTCCCATTAATCATTAGAAAAATTTATTGATTTTACTATCAAGATCCCATATGAAATTTGGAGCATACCTTGCATATATTGTGAATTTGGCTTTGTACGAAGCCATTGAGTAATCCTCCTTCCTCAATTCCATGAATTTATTTTCTAGCTTAAGTTGAACAGCCTTAGTAAAATATTTCCCAAGAAACAAACATGTGAATTCATCCCAATAAAGAGAATAAATCTCGTCATTATACCTAATATTGGTAACCATCAACCACCCCTAATCAGCTTCACCTTAAAAATGTTAAACATAATGACAAACCTTGTGATGTTCTGAACACCCATTGACAAAAAACATTTCCAGTGCTTTAATCCACCATTAAGTTAGAACATTGCCAAATGATCCATTGAATTATGGTGGATGTTGCATCATGAAATGATCCACTATTGAATTTTTCCTCTTTGGTTTATTTGGATGATCTTGTGCATGGATACCACCCCATATATAACCTTATTCAATTGTTCCATCACTACAACAAACTATTCAGTTCCAATTCCGACCATCTCAGGTTTCTGATTTGAATGGTTGTTTTCCTCTTGATGTCGTCCCTTCATTGTGCCCTGTTTCCTTGGTGGAAAACCATTCTGAACACAGAAATATCAGAAGTTAAGCAACATGGTAATATTCAATTGATATATCATTTCAATCATACCAAAAATTAATTTATGCATATTAATTTAATGATATCCTAACCCCTAAAGTTGTCTAAATAGACCATAGATACTGACTATAAGGCACCATCTTTATACATTTAAAAATCTTGAATTAAGTTAATAATTCATATTGAGGGTCTTTTCATGTTTAAAATTTTAGATAATTAGGCTACAACTATTATATCTGAAATATTACTAAGTACCACCTCTACTCAAAATCCATTATTTACATAAAATAAAAACTATTAAATGAATACTAGAATTATTTTATGGATATAAATCATATTGAATTCTTCATTTCACTTACGCTTACTTATACCTTGTGAAAAAAATTTCAAAAACATTGGATGTGCATAAAAATATCATTAAGGGGTTTAAAATAATGAAAGATGTTTTTTCTATCAATACTTATAAATATATGAAATCATACTTTTCAATCATAAAACATAATATCTTTAACATACCACACAAAATTATAAGTTTTATGAATAAAACATAGAAATCAGAATATCATTAATGTAACTTGTGACATCCATATCATACTTATATTTTTCCTTTTCACAGCTACATAGGGAGATACGTTTGGAAGACTGATTGTAGTATATTACATAAATCTATTAAAAGAAACATTAACGTTTACCTCTGTCACATAACTCAATGAATTAGAGAGATATATCTGTCTCACACAACCTTGTTTTATCTTGGATCCACCCATACACATAAACAATATCCAAGAACCATGACATTATTATAACACATGAATAAGAATAAATGAAAGATATAATTTCCACATTGAAATCACAATATAAAATTTCAATTTATTGACATAATCAATTGATTATCAACATAATATTCAATAAGAAAATAATTAAAAATTGTATATGGTGTATAATATTATTATAAAAACATTAAGACATGTTAGGGAAGCCATATGGCAACTGAATGGTCGTTGTCATCGCTTACATTTAAAATAAACATTATTTTTGTTGTTTAGTAAAATGATTCATATAAAAAACATTCCCTTGGATTTAAAGTAAAATTTAAATGGGTTTATACACCGTATAAAGGAATGTTGTGTATAAATAAAAATATGCCTCAATGAAAGGAGGTTGAGATGAATTACTTTACCCTATGTTCGACTTGTCTTGTTCGTTCTTCATCTCCTTGAATAATAACATTAAGTCAATTATACTTGATTAAGAACATTTTTCAAGTTTATTAATCATTTCTTATTACTTATTATCTTTCTATAACAATCACGTGACTATTCAAGTTCATATCGGTTTTTTGTCGATGTTCGATTCGTGAGTCAAAATGAACATGTTATAATTACAAACTGCCAATGTGGTCAAACGTGCATTATCTTGAAAATTATATTCATGATTTATATATAATATATATCATATATATATAGTATATATATGTATATAAAATAGTCTATATCATTTATAAATATGAAAATGAAATGCATCGTTCATGGAAATGGTAAGCCATATGTATGCAAGAACACTACATTCATTTTATTAAATATTAATGGAATGAAATTAAAATGATACAAAGGTATATTAAAATTACAATATAAGATCATATTTTATATAAGTTATATAATTTCTCTAACACCATACTTTATATGTTCTATTTGTGGCATTATCAAGTCGTATCACTTTAAGGGGGTGGTAGTCTGCACTTCCTCAAATGAAATTATCATATGTACCCATTATGGAAAACATAAAGGTATGTAATAAATGAAAAATATAGAAACATAGATACAATATAAATACAATATATATCACATATAAATATAATTCCATCATAATTTCCACCATGATAGATGGTATGGAAAAATCGAACAATCATCATTTCATGAGGTAGTAGTTCACTAACCACAGAAACAATATGTTCTATATTCATTAGATGGAGTTGGGTGTAAGTGTAAATAGAATAAACCTCATAAAAACAGCATAGTATATCAAGGATACCAGTATTGTTAATTAATAAATTAATAATTATTGAATAAGAAGTGAATATGTGAAATAAAATAAGAGAACTTGAGTGAAGATGTTACCTCTAAATCGGGAAACTCCATTCGGTTTAAACCAAAATGCTTTCTCGAAGTTCCTTATAGATAAGGTAAGGCTTCTAGGAGAAATAAAGGGATTTTGGGAGACTAATGGATCATATCTTGGACTATATATGGGGAATTATAAGTGTGATTAAATGTGTTTAGGTGAAGCCTTTTTATAAGGGGGAGGAGGTACTATTTAGAAGAGTTTGGAAATATTATTTTATTATAATTTCAGTTTTTGGATTCTAAAGGAAATAATTTAATCTTAGGTTTTGAAAGGATCCAATGTTAGTTAATAATAATACCAGATTATTATGGATCTATATAATCTCAAACAATAGGTTTTAGACATGTTTAGGTCATAAAATTAACCTTATCTTTTATCGTTAACCTAAAGTTGACTAATTTAACTTTTAACATGTCTTCTTGTATATTCATATTATAAGGCTAATATACTTACTATAAAATGAAAAAATAACTTAAATTGGTTCATTAATGATATTTTTATCATTATATAAGTCAATTGGTCTAATAATATATTTTTAGGATTATTATATCATTTAATAAAATAATATTTGTTTTAAGAACTTATTTATGTCAATTAATAAGATATTCATATCATGGCTTCTTAAAAATTTATAACATCATTATTATGTCTAAATAATTAATTAATTCAAATAAATTAAGTCATAATTATACCTAAAATTCACGGATGGAATAAAATGTCTCAAAATAAATTTATTTTTATTTTTATAATCACAATTATTTAAAGAATTCATTAATAAGGTAAACATTATATCATCATTATGTCATAAATAATTTTTTTATTATATATCTAAAAATTATAAATAAAATACCATGATTTAGGAAGACATTTTATATTTATGATTAGAATATATATTCGAAATTATCACGTATATAACCCCATTTAAAAATTATTTTAATAAATGATATATGTTTCTATTACATTTTCCTCAACAATAAATTAATTTTTATTAAATTTCATTTTCACATAAAACTGGTTCCATGGGGTCCCAAATTCGTCCAAAGCATTCCCATTGTCATAGATTTATCATCCAATAGGGTTAGGACATGATTTAGGGTAATTATTATTATTATAATATTATTTCCCTCTTATTTATTAGATTTACCCTTTAACCATGGTAAATAAAATATTTACTGATGTTGCAATTCAAAAGGTCTAAATATAAAAGTTAACTATTTAAAAAATTTTGAAACCTGATTTAAAATTTGGAATCCTTTTTCCCAAATTAAAAAAACACATAAGAAATAGTAATTAATTTAAAATTAATTTTCATTGTCAAAACCAAAAGGCAATTTTTTAAGAAATAATATCTATCAAAAGATTGACATTTTCTTAAGTCAAATTATGAAGCGAAATTACTTCAAATGACCATAATTGGATTAACGCATAAAAAAATTCTAATTAAACCTTAAAACCAATTTAAAAGATAATCTAACAATATAAATAAATCATATGAAAAGACAATTTTGACTTAAAATGCAGAATTTTTGACTATTCATTTAAAAAAGAAGTTTATTAGAAAAATACCAAAAAATTACCCAATGTATATATTTATGTCCCTATCTTAAATAATAAGTTTAGTTTTTCAAATAAAACTTATAAAATTGAAAAAAACTATATTTAATAAGTCTTCTCCATCCATGGCAGTAAAACTACCTTTCAAAAATATTAGATTACTAATGTTTAAAATTGGATTCATTCACATTTTTTCCTTCTTAATTTTATTTGATAAATAGAAATTCATTTAACAAAAAAATTTAATCATAATATTATTAGTTTTTTTAATTCTTTTAAATACAATTTCGTGGTTCTAACTACAATCTCAAATAAAAATATTATATTATTATTATTTAGTATGACTCAGCCATGTGTGAAACATGAGATTTTGGAGAAACCCATTGTTGCGTGTTGGGTATTCCATAAGAAATATAATCCCATTTAAAGTAAAATAAATATATTATTTATATGTATTAATATAAATCAATATTATTATTCTTTAAATAACTGGGTTGTTACATCCCAAGGATTATATAAGGATGAAATTAAACTCCAAACTGATGGATACTTATTTCATAAGGAAACAAACAAGACGATTCTGTTTTTGTAAAATAAGATGTTGGACACAAAATTGATACCATTTTTATAATCATGTCTCTTCTCATTGGATTGAGAATAATTTTAGGCATTACTATGCCCTATAATACATCCTCTAGATGTTAATGACTGAGAATAAATGATGAAGAGTTTCAATAAATGTGTGGGACGATTTAACCATTTTTAATAAAACTACTAATCTGAATAAAAATCAAAAAAATGAAAGATACGATACATGATAAAAAGTAATAAAACTCACCCATTTCTTTTTATGTCAAAAACAACAACGGTGTACCCCAACAGAATACAAACAACATATTGTTTAATAGTAGAAGGAAACTAAAAAACACTATTGATTACAAGAATCCATGTTCTACAAATTCTTTGATCTAGCATCACAAAAAAATCCTTTTATCATGTGGTCGTGCTAAATATGTGTGATTATTTAACTTTTTTCATTTCCTGGTAGATGAAATATGTAAATGAACCAATGTAACAAATAATGGGTGAGTTTAAAAACTCATCTTGTTTCCCCAAATTAATTCCCTACTCATTCCACTATGAATGATGAGTTAGCTGTATTTATTTAACATAGTTTATATAAAGAAATTTCTAAAAAAGCTTATATAAAAAATATAAAAAACTTCTAAAATAGTTTATATCCAAATATAATCATTTTATATATTAAAAACATTTCCATAAAGAGGTATTTTTAAGAAAAAAACCAAACAGTTTTAAAAATAGATTTCAAAAGTAACACTTGGCATAACAATAATTTCTGGAAATTTATGCTTTAGCCATAGTTTGAAACCATGGTAATAAGCCCAAAAACCATTAAAATAGGTTATAGTCATGGTTTAATAGATCGTGGATGGTATTGGTGTGGCTATAGGTCAAGAGCTATAGCCATAGTTTTAAAACTGTGGCTATAGACCTTTAGATATGGTTTCAAACAATGGATATAGCCCTTTTTCCATAGTTGGAAACCTCCATAGAACATTTGGCCACATAAATAATATTTTGAAGATTCAAAACCATGTCTAAATTACTTTATCCATAGTTTAAAACTATGGAAATCATCGTACAAGAATGGTTTAAAAATGTGGCTCTAGGCCCTCCAATTTCATAAAAAATCACCCCGGAACCCCCTTGAACCCCACACTACACCCCCATACCACCCTCGACAACACCCTTGCACCCCCAGCCCCCTAGACATCCCCATTCACCCCCATGATATCCCCCTTGAACCACCTTGAACACCCGCCAGTACACCCATGCCCCCTGGATAGCCCCCTTGCACCCCTTGAACACCCAACCTTCACCCCCATCCCCCCCTTGGATATCCCCCTTGCACCTCCTTGAACAACCCCCCTACACCCACATGCCCTCTTGGACATGCCCACCCCATGGAACACCCCCCTGCACCCCCTGGACAACCCCCCTTTCAACCCCTAGACAACCCCCTTACACCCATTCGAACACCACCTACCCCCATTCCCCCATGAACATCCCCCTTACACTCCCTTGAACCCCCTTGAACACCCCATACACCCATTCCCTCCTAGACATCCCCTTGAACCCCATTGAACACCACCCACACCCCATGCCCCCTAGACACCCCCCTTCCATCCCCTTGAACACCCCATGCACACCCAAACGCGCGACCCCCCCTCCAGGACACCCTCTCTCTTCTGGACCACAACCCTCCCAACTACCCTATACAAACATCCCCCCTTGGACCCCCTCACGGACACCCCCTTGCCCCTACTCATCCCCCTTTCCCAAACATGAACACCCCCTACAGTAGCCCACCCCACTCGACATCCCCCTTGCACCCCCTGTAGTAACTCGTCCCCTTGTTAGCCCCCTTGCACCCCCTTTCAACCACATGGACACCCCCCTTGCACCCTCTAGACACCCCCCTTACCCCCACATAAACACACCCTATAGTATCCCACCCCCTGGAAAACCCCCTTGAACCCCCTATAGTAGCCCACCCCCTGTTTAACCCCGTTTCACCCCAACCCCCACCCCCACAAAATCCCTTCTGGACACCCCCCGACCCCCCTCTACGACACCCCTCACACCAAGACACACCCTACATTGTGGAAATCCCCCCTACAAACCCTCTGGACAGCCCCCCCCCCCTCATGGAAACCCCCCCAACTCTACACCACCCCCTCTTGAACACCCCCCTTCACACCCATGCCCCCTTTCCCCCCATCCTGGACACCCCCTCCCACATGGACACCCCAACCACCTAGACACCCCTCTAGACCCCCACCTGGACACCCCCTGGATAGCCCCCCTCCTGGACACACCCTATACATCCCCCTATAACACCCCCTAAACACGCATTCCCCCTTGTACCCCCACCTGGACACCCCCCACTTTAACACCCCCTGCACAACCATGCCCCCTTTCACTCCCCCTATTGGACACCCATCCCACATTGACACCCTCCCTCCTAGACACCCCCACATGGAAACCCCCAAGACTACCCCTCCCCCATCATGGAAACCCCCTATATAGCCCCTTGAACACCCTTGAACACCCATTCCCCCTTGCACCGCCCCTTTTGGACACCCCCTACATACCCAAGGCCCCATGAACCCCCCTACACACCCATTCCCCTTGCACCCCCTGTAGTAGCCCACTCCCCTAGTCACCCCCTTTCACACCCACCCCTAAAAATCCCCCAGGACAGCCCCCCCCCCCCTCCTAGACAACCCTCCCACCTAGACACCCCTCCCTCATAGACACCCCCTAGACAGACCCCCACCCCCACCTGGACACCACCTTCCTTCTGGAAACCCCCCCACATGGATTGACCGCCTCCTGGACACCCCCTATACAACCCCCCTGAACACCCCCTACACACCCATGCCCCCTTGCACCCCCTAGACAACCCCCTTATACCACCCCCAAACAACCTCCTTGAACACCCCCTGCATGTTGCAAGCCTAACCTATATCTATGTGGAAATTGGAGAAAATAACTAACAATATTTTCATGTTTAATAGGAATGGTTTCAAAATATTATTTCATATGGGGGATTATGGATTGTATCTCAATGTCATATCACTTCATAAAAACTCATGAATCCAATATGGTGGAAGACTCTCAAACCATTTGGAGCAATCGTGTGGATCCTGGGTTGATATCTACTAGCATGACATCCAATTAGACTTTATAACGGAGGAATAACCATAACATAATTCACTACATGGGTAATTACATATCATGTGCCATGTTAACCATGAATGGTTCCATTTCACTCATTGAATTCATTAAGATAACCATGCACACCCAGGACATCCACCTAGAACACCCTCTGACACTCCAATACTCCCATGAACCCCACTAGTGGAAACTCCCTTTCCCCCCACCTCTGGACAGACCCCACCCACCCTTGTATAGACCCCCCTCCAAGACACCCCCCTTGAACCCCCTAGAGTGCCCCCTTGCAACACCTTCCCCCACCTCTAGATAGACCCCTCCCACCCCTGGACAATACCCCCCTCCTGGACAACACCCCCTAAACAGACCCCCCCAACCCTCCTGGAAAACACCACCACCTTGACAGACCCCCTCCCATTTTGACACCCCTAGGCCCTCTGGACAGAAACCCCCTAGAACGAACCCCTCAGGTCCTCTCGACACCACCCGCTTTCCTGGATATAATACCCCCCTCTTTGACACCACCCTAGATAGACCCCCACCTCTTGGACACCCCCTAGAGAGACCCACCCCAGAAAGAAACCCCCCTAGATAGACCCCCTAGAAATGGTTGTTTTTCTAGTTGATTAACTACTCAATGCTATGGTGTCCCAAAGAAGGGCGTTTCATTAGGATTTAAGTCCTGAGAAGCACTCGAAATGATATTGAAATTGTGGTTATGTTGTACAACATTGATGATCGTATGACTTATAATTTCATTTTAGATGATGGTTTTTCTTGGGTTGAGAAAGTGGATCTAGATGGGAGCTGATGATTCTTAGGTACAATTTCATGAATGATGAGTGGTTCGAAGTACTACAAGATGAATTCCATCAAATATACATGGAGTAGTAGATGGAATTGGGGACGGATGGGGATATATTATGTTTTGAGAGCCACTAAACAAGAAGAAGATTGTATAAGGGAATTTTGTTGGTATGTGGGAAACGCCTTCAATGAAACAACCCTGGATGGACACCTAGTTAGTCACCTTGAGGGCTAGGCCGTTTTCAGGTGGGAGAGAATGATAGGAAGGTAGGTTGGGGTGCTGTTTGTGTGGGGCTATGTGAAGGTCTTCCGGTATCCATGTGTAAGGGTTCTGGGGGAGAAACTGCTGAAGGATCATGTGGGTTCTACATAAGGGTTGTGATGTAAGGGTACTGGTTGTTGAATACCCTACAAGGGTTAGGGGTGGTTGTGGATTTGGGAGCAGGTTGAATGTGTATTAACTACCAAGGACAGTTAGGTGAATGCTATTTACAGTAGGTCAGTTGGGATTGACAGGGGTATTGAATAAATGAATTCTATAGGGTAGGGGGATTGCAGATGTTTTGAAGCTATATCTATTATATATATTGGAGTCTGAGACCTAAGGAACCAATGGAAACGTCTTTGGGAGATTATACTTATTCCTATTTCTTCTCCATTTTATCATTTTCTTCCACATTGTTATATTGAACTTTCAGTTCATTTTGCAATTAATATCATCATAATTCCTTATTTGCCTCTCAAACCTATCACAACGATGGATGATGAAGAAAAAATTGATGGGTACTTCAGAAGACATAATGCAATTGTCAAAAATCTTTGAGTGTTTTGAGAAAATAAGGATGATTCATAAATTTTCAAAAAGATGATGAGAAAATTTATGGACAAGTTTGATCTTAAGATTTAATCTTTAGAAGCCTACGATGATCATACCCTTAATTAATTACATAATATTCTTATTTCTTATAAAATGAGAAAAATTATAGATTCCAAAATGAATATAAAATATTAAACTGGAATTTGAGGATATTAAAAGAATATAATTTTAGAGAAGATAATGATATAGTCAAGTGAATTTTATGACAAGTAAGAATATGAGTCAGTTGAAAAGATCACTAATTTTCTTTCTCATGTTAAAATTGGTGTAGAAACTATAATAAATGAGGAAGATGAAAGTGATCTAACAAATCTAAGACACATGCTAAAGGCTGAATTGGAATCATGTATTGAGAAGAACATAAAACCCATGAAGGATAAATGGCTTCTAATGAAATAATTTGAAATAATTATTGAAGGAAAGGACTATATAAAGTGGGAAGCTACATTCCTTAATGAAATAAAAAAATTCAAATTGAATCTAGTTGATGAGGATAATATGGGGAGTATCCTTGAGGAGAACCATTAAATGAGAGAATAATTACTAAGAAAGACACAATCAATGTATCTTGATGTGTAGAATGATTTGAAGATGATAATTGAAACAAGGCAGTTGAGGTTTTTGGTGAAAAGAAGGGTCCAAAGATGAAGGTTAATTCATCTCTTAATAAATCTCTAAATAAAAATATTTCCTATAATAATGTAGGTTCTAAAACCAAATCTGGAATAGTTTGGACTAGAAATATTAATGGGAAACCCTTTTATCATAAAAAAATGAAGGATATATTGGGAATATCACTTTCGTATAAGTAAAGATAGACATGGTTTGTGGCATGACATCGTCAAAAATATTCCAGAAAAAATTATTAACATTATGGAAGATCAAGGATCAGAAACTATTGCTAGCATTGTGGTGCTTTTGGGAACAAATCCTACTCTCGATGGTTCAATTTTCTACTGCTACGTAAGAGGCATGAATCAAGGGGGAGTTATTCTGAAAAAATGGAAAGACACTCTTAAAAGAAAACAAAATCTGACTCATAAATCATCTCTTATTTAAACACATAACCCATTTAATTTATTAGATCAATTCTATGGTAGATGAGATAAAAAGGGTTATTGGGTTGACAAGTACGTGGCTATTCTACCTGGGCATATTTCCTATGGTGAGAAAGGAAAGATAATATAGAAGGATAAGAAGGAGAACTACTGCTTAACTATGGTTTGCATTAATGTCCTGTAGGAGAACCATGTCATGGATTCTTTCAAGAGAACCATGTAATGGATTCTTGATAGTGGTTCTTCCCACATGACCAAGGACTCATAAATTTCTATGAAAATTGAAAAGAATGGAGTGGTAACAATTTTCATTGAATTTTATCTAAAAATAAGGGGATTTGGATCTCCATGAAGTGCACTTTATTTGAAAATTGGGAAACCCCTAAAGGGATATAAAAATGGTCAAGCATGATGTGTGATTTACAACTAAAAATGACATCAACTATAAGGAAAACATCAATGAAATAACGTCAAACAAGGAACACCACCATGAATTTTTGCAGACATAAGACTACCATTGGAGGGGTTTTATTACAAAACCATGACTTGTTTATAAAGAAACAATTATCTTAAATAAAAATTATTCAAGAATTGAAATTTAATATAAGAAGTATTAATAATGAAACTAAATGAAATTTAAAACACTCGTGAAATAAAGAATCTAGGAGAGGAACCCTACCTCAAAGGATCCAAGCCACACTTGGTGGTTGAAACTTTTATCAGCGAAAACTCGAAGCTGTTTCATCCATCCTCCATGAGTATGCACCTTTTCATATACATATGGACACCCTAACCCCAATGTATGTCACTTGATGGCCTTGAACACAAAAAACATGACCCTTACATATATGATGACATACATAATCCCATTATCACCAACACACGTATGAATTTTACATACATATAAAGATGCACACCTAGCCCCTTATGTGTAATAGTGTGGCCATGGGTGGATATACATATACCAAGAGAATTTATTATATATATATATGCTTACCTATGCATACACGGTGAGTCACCTATGACTATGGTTGCCGCATCACACACACACGGGTCTCAAGAGAATTTAAAAAAATGTCAGTGATCTGATGAATAATCAATAATTGAACCAAAAATTTGAAGTGGGAGGAACATGACTAGTGGGAAAATAAATAGTATAATTGGTAATGATCATAACATAATCTACATGAAGCATCATCAGCAAGATTAATTCATTGGGAACGTATTATCTTGTTGAATTCAACTCAGTGTCACCTGAACGCATTGGTGAAATTAGATATTCACATAATATAATAAAACAAATAAAAAAAGAAATAAAATATTCACAGATTGATTGTGTAGATAAAGGTTTTGAAACCATGGATATACCACCCCAGGATAGCCCCCAACACCTACACCCCCCAATGCATCCCCACTCACCCCCCAAAATTCACCCTCACTCCACCACCCATCACCCCAACTCATTTGAACCTCCAGAACCCCCAAACATCACCCCCACCAACTACCCCCTCCTGCACCCCCACTCCCCCCCAAATTCCCCCCAACTGCCCCCACCACCTGTACCCCCACTACACCCCACCAACCCTGCACCCCCGCCTACCCTCCACTACCCCCACCCATTACCCAAACTCATTTGAACCCCCCTACACCCCTTCCCCCTAACAATGACCTCCAACCCCCTTTATAGGAATGGGAAAAAATCATTATATTTTTTTTAATATATCAATTACTAAAAATTTGAAATTTTCAAGCCAAGGTGGTTAAAATAACTATCATTTCATGATTTAGAATGTTAACTGAATGTATTTATCTACCAATAACATATTTTAAAATCATTAGGATCACTATTTTATTTTAATTGAGTGTGGTCTATAGAATGTGGAATGGTCATCTAAGAATGTGTTAAGAACAAATGTATAATGAAGAGAACTGATGATGAAAAACCAAAGAAACCATCCATTAGAAAATTTTAAAAAATAAATTTGGAAAAACTATTCCCATGAAGTTTTCAATGAAGGTTAATCATACATCCTTAGGTAATAAACCTCAGAAGTATAGTACAAGTGATATATATAAAAGAATTAGTTTCTTCAATCATGGAAGAAGAAGAAAAACATATATTCATGCAAAACAAGGTTTGCATTTATGTGAAAATATAGTCAACAAATATCATAATGGAAGATTTATCCAAGGAGAATACAAATGAACTCGTTAGGTGAAAATAAATCCTAAGAATCCATGTGGAATTTCAAATGTGTAACTAAAGAATTCCTGGTAGTATGTACCATATATTTGAAAAAAAGAAACAATTACAAAGGAATCACATATAAAAGATATTTCCAAAGGAAATAATGAAATTCAATAAGAAAATGTCAAATATCCTGAGATGTTTTCAATAAATGAAAAACTCAAAGGTTGTATAAAACATTGTGTAACAAGTAATATGGATGGAAATAGTACCAACAATTTTATAATCCAGTTGCTGGTATAATAAAAATACCTTAAGAAGATAAATATTACATTAGGTGATGCATGTGCATTGATGGTTTTTTAAAAGAAGAAAATATCACATAAATAAGTTGAAATAGTGAAGAACTCAATGCGGAAAAAAGAAAGAAAAATCTATAATAAAAATGTGAAGGCATTAAAATGGAGAACAGACCATATATTATACAAAAAATATAGGTTGTAAATATATCATAAAAATAACCATCTTTGGAGTAGATCACAAATAATATCCATGATTTCACTATATAACAAAAAACAACCTTCTTTCTCAAATGAAGACTTCAATGAATCATGAAGAGACACTGCATACTAGGTCTCTATTTTTATTCTCACTTACCAATTCATCAATACATATTCCCTGGCTTATCAAACTCAAAGGAAAACTTCCTCTTATATCTCTTCTTCTCTTAATCATCTTCATCGAAACTATGTCGGTTGTAACTCATCATCACTGTCTCAACACACACTTCTTATTACTACATATAGTACATAATTGATCATGATTATTAATATTCAAAATCCTAAACTCACTCAACCAACTATTATAAAACACTATTGGATCCTCTCACTACTCACTTGGCACACCCAACACATAACACCATTTTTTGTTTATAATTATTTATACTATCATGATCTTTGTCACCTCATGTAGAAAAATATAATTTTAAACCCATTCCCACTATACAATAATTCGAAAAAATAGGATATTACATGGAACACCAACTATATATTCTCATGAAACTATTTTAACCCCTTAGATGGGTTTCTTGATTTCATTAATGTTTATCTCATCTAGGTTTCCAAAAATAACATTTTTTTAATCTTTATTCTCTTCTTGACCAATTATGTCTCCTAATGGGATCAATTATTTCTTCGTATCGAAATACTCTCTATAAAAAAAACTTCATATTAATACTCCCTGTTATTTTAAAAAACAGTATCAATAAGTATATGGGATATCCTCATTTTGGATATGATGCAATTTTATTTTCAAAAAAATAATTATTTTTAGTCAAAGCCTGTATCACTACCAGATCATCTTGTCACGACCCATCCTCGGGGCCCGTGTCGTGACTACACCAAGCCCGCCTTCCATAGGCCAGGGGTTGGCGACTAGCACCAAAGGCGTAAATCCCGATAAAAGTGAAGGCAATGCATTTATATAAGAAAACAAACACCACAGAGTACACAATCTGAAGTAAACACTAAGTAAAATGAGTACATAAGTAATTGCTGGAAAGTAAATGGGCCAGCATACAAACCCAACTGAATGTACAGTACAACTAAGAAAAGAATGTACAACAGCTAAAAAGTAGAGAAGCAACAACCAAGACATCCTCCGGAACTCCCACCTGAAGGGTGAGTACAGATAGTCTCATCGGCTCCTCGATTCCGGCCGTCCACTCCGTGTACGTCCTGCCTGATAGTCCACCTCCGGGTACCATCCCGCTCCACAAGCCTCAACCATGATCAGCGATATCCATCGTCTGCAACCAGCACAATGTAGTGTGGGCATAGCCCATGCAGGGGTGAGTATACGATACTCAGTAGGGACCCCAATACCCCAAAAGGTCTCCTAGAATCCACTAAGGATAAACCACAAAGGAATTATACAATCACTAAGTATCAAACAACTCTAATTAGGTATATTCCATACATATACCTAAGTCATCAATTCCAGTTCTTCTCTAACTCACGAGCCCAAGTTCAACCCAGTGCACACAGGAAAGTACAACCCAATACACACAGGAAAGAACAACCCAATCCACAAAGGATATCAAGTCAGTCATATCGAAGATAATGATTGAAAGTAAAGACTCAAATCACAGAGGTATACTACTCATGAAGAGGGGTGGAGATGATAGATGTAGCCTCTGAATCATCTCCCCTACCGAACCCACGTAGGATCCAAGTACAGAAGTCATCGCTGCCGAACCCACGTAGGATCCAAGTATAGTAACCATCATTGTCGAACCCACTTAGGATCAAGGTACAGTCATCATCGCTACCGAACCCATGGAGGATTCGTGTACAGTCATCCTCACTGCCGAACCCACGTAGGATCTAAGTATAGTCGACATCGTCATCGTAGTCGCAGACATCTCTAGCGTTCCCGCACATATCATGCTCGATTTCGGGAGGGTCCCCTCCACGAGCAAAGAGGTCGATAAATCAACTGTCACGAAGTACAGAGTTGATGTATCACAAATTTCCGTCTTGTCAATAGTAACTCAATGCGACAGATGGTGCGTCAATCGGACGCCCGGTCTGAGAGTTATTGGTCTTTTCGTCCCAGGGGCCCGGTTGGTTTTTATGTTAAAACCAACCTGACCATACTCCATCTATGTCTGAACCTCATGTGTAATAAGCCAAAGGACCATCTCACTAATAATAATTCAACGTAACTAACGGCACGTCATTCGGACGTCCGGTCGTTATGTTATTGGTGTTTCCGCTCCAAGGGCCCGATTGGTTTTGGGTTCAAACCAACTCAGTCATACCAAAACTTTACCAAAATCTTGAGTGTAATATATTGAAACGACCACCTCGATCCAAGGATCCCACCACAATTGACGGTGCGTCGATCAGAGGTCTGTATCCTATCTTATGGGTGTTTGAATGATTCTGTCCGAGAATAGGGGGTTCGGGCCCGGACCGACCTGGCCTGATACCCCCTGGGTCGGCCCTAACTAGGGCCACCCGACTTTGGTCCGGGTCTGGCCCGCGGTGGGGTGTGGCCTACGGCCTGGCTCGGAGGCCTACAGCGGCTCGGCTCGCGGCCGAGCGGGGTACGAAGGGGGGGCATGTTTTCATAACGACGGACCCTATGGGGTCCAACCTTTGCTCTAGACGGGGGTGTCAACCCATGGTTTATCCAGAAAAACGGCCGGCCATTAAGGCCGGCCGATTGAGCTGCCATGGGACCCTTCGGGGTCTCGCCTCCAAGAGCACCGGCGGCTGGTTGTCTAGCCGCACCGGCTGGACCGCCGCGGCCTAAGGCTGTGGCTCTTCTTTGGCCGGCGTGGCGTGACGACGCTGCACACCTCCTCCATGGCCCGCTCTAGCTGCGACCTCTTTTGGTTTCTCTGGCGCGATGCGAAGGCACCGCGCACCACCACTGCGGCCCACTCCGGCCGCGGTTCCCCTCGTTCCCGCGCAATGCAATGGTTCCGCGCTGTCTTCGCCACAACTCGCCAACAATGTTCTACAAGAAAACGAGGAGGAGAAATCGACCTTGTTTGTGCAGTCCGATCTCCTCCCATTACGTTGGTAACAATCAGCCAAATTTAACCAATGATGAACAATTAATTGACATGTATAAATATAACCCCTACCTCAACAAATGTTGTCGAACGATGGGAATCGCTGAAAACGGCATCGCGGGATGAGGTTCTATAGACGTCGACAGAGAGAATTCAAGGAGGAAGCTTCTTCTTCTATTTTTGTCACGGAGAAAAGGAAAGAGGGCGCATGATCGTCCTTCAGGGATTTGGCATTCTTCAACGAAAGGTGTCGTTTTTCTGGGAGGAAAAAGTTCTTCCAAGAGAAAAGGAATGCTCTCCTCCAGAGACTTAACACAACAAGCCAACCAACCCAAAAGAAAATAAGGCTCATCCTTATTTTATTAACTCATTCCATGAATTCAAAAATACAAAATTCAAATCCTCTTAATTAATTAGATTTTGAGTAGATTAATTTAATTAAGATGTAGGTTGGTAAATTAAATTAGAAGAGGAAAGGAGTTATATAATTAAAAACAACAGGGGGTTTAATGGAGAATTTAAGGGGTTATGGGGAATGTGAAAAGATGGAGGCTCATGTCGGCCCCACCTCCTTCATAACCACACATGGGAAGTTGGCAGGTTTTGGGCCCCACCAACAACTTCCCATGAGAGAGTTAAACTTCCATGGATAAAATAAAATTGTACATAATTTTATTTACTTATCACTTAAACCCCAAAATTTAACTTCTTCTCTCGAGAAATCACATCAATGATAAAAGTCATCTAAAAAAAATACTGGCATTGCGGTTCCATCAGTACTCTTAGATTTCAATTCCAAGCACCGGTTCAAATGATAGAAAAACCTGCTCCTTCGTTTACTGAATGTACCCGAGCTAAACATCAGAAATTGATTCTGGGCACACCGGGCCTCAGAATTAGGTTCCGTCCGAAACTGTGTACTTGTAAAATCCCAAATAATTTAGGAAAAAAATTTCCTTGAAATTTACAGGTCTTTACATTACTCCCACCTCTGGGCTTTACATCACGGTAAATATATATCACAAACAAGGGGAACAAATGAGGGTACTGAGGACGCATCTGAGCCTCCTGCTCCAATGTGCTCTCCTGGAGGTTCTCGTGCTGCCACATGATATACACTAGAGGAATCGACCATCCATGTAGGACCCGCTCTTATCGATCCTCGATCTCCCCCAGGACCTCCGCAAAAGTTTCCCAGTCATCGATAACCATCACCCCATGATCGATGTATGCGTCGGGTCATGAACGCATCTCCTCAGTTGAGATATGTGGAAGACGTCATGAACCCTGTGCAACTGAGGTGGAAGAGCCAGGTGATAAGCAACCTCACCTATCCTACTGAGAACCTGGAATGGTCTGATGAAGCGTGGAGATAACTTGCCGCCACGACCAAATCTCCGTAATCCACATCAAGGTGAAACCCGTAAGAAAACATGGTCACCATCCTCGAACTCTAGTGGTCTCCACCTCCTTTCAGCATAGGACTTCTGTCGGCTCTGTGTAGTCATCATCTGCTCCTGGATGATCTGAACCTTATCCGTCATGGCCTGAACTATCTATGGTCCTACAAGTGCTGACTCCCTCGGGTCTATCCAGCACAGAGGTGATCTGCAATGTCGGCCGTACATTTCCTCATATGGTGCCTTCCCAATGGTGGAGTGGTAGCTGTTGTTGTACGCAAACTCCACCAAGGGTAGGTGATCCTCCAAGTTGCGACCAAAGTCAATGACAGATGCACAGAGTATGCCATCAAGAGTCTGAATGGTCCTCTCCGTTTGGCCATCCGTTTGAGGGTGAAAGGCGGTGCTCAGGCGTACCTGCGTCCCAAAAGCCTCCTGTAATCCCTTAATGTTCCGGGAAGTAAAGTGAGATTCTCGGTCAGAGAAGATAGTCAATGACACACCATGAAGCAGTATGATCTCCTGAATCTAGAGGCGTCCCATGCTCTCCACTGAGCCCTGCTCTCTGATAGGTAGAAAGTGGGATGACTTGGTGAGTCGGTCGACAAAAACCCAAATGGAGTTGTGACCTATGGAAGTATGTGGAATCCCTGTCACAGAATCTATAGATATCCCGTCCCACTTCAACTCTGGGACCTCCAAGGGCTGTACCAAGCCTGCTGGTACCTGGTGCTCTACCTTTACCTGCTTGCAGGTGAGGTATCATGAAACAAACTCTACCATAACCTTATTCGTATTCGACAACTAGTGCTATCGTTTGAGATCCTAATACATCTTCGCCACTCATGGATGTACCGCTAATGTGGAAGTGTGAAACTCTCCCAACCCCTCCTCCTGTACTGCAACTGGTACCATGGTACGTCCTCTAAAAATGACGACGTTCTCTCCTCCTACAGTGAATCCATCAGGCGCTTGTCCTGAGGATATCTATGCACATTGCGTCTCACAGTCAACATCCCCATGTTGTGCCTCTCTGACCCACAGAAGTAGTGGTGGATTGACTATGAGAAACTGTAGAAATGCTGCCCTATCTCTATCCACGTAGGATATTTGTAAAGTGGCTAAATTCTTTATTGCCTCTCCAAGTAGTTGAATTCCCATCCTCCTGCTAAGAGCATCAGATACTACATTCCCCTTTCCAGGAGTATAGAATATCTCAATGTCATAGTCCTGGAGGAACTCGAGAAATCACCACTGTCTCTAGTTCAGGTCCTTCAGTGAGAAGATGTATCTGAGACTCTGGTGGTTAGTGTAGACTGTAAAGCGCTCGCCCATTAGTTACTGTTGCCACATCTTCAAGGCAAAGACCACTTCTGAAAACTCAAGGTCATGGGTAGAATAGTCATTCTCATGCTTCCTCAACTGTCATTATCCATAGGCAATCACTGCCCGATCTTGAATCAGGACACACCCGAGTCTGGTCCCTGATGCATTGCAGTAAACTACATACCCAACTCCCACCTCTGGTAGCCTCAATATGGGTTCACTAGTCGATCTCTGTTTCAGATCTTGGAAGCTCTTCTAACATCTATCCAACCACATTAAGGGTTTACCTTTCTTCTTCAATGATGAGAGTGGTGATGCAACTCTGGAGAAGTCTGGCACAAATCTCTGATAGTACCCAGCCAAACCTAGGAAACTCTGCACCTCTGTCACGCTCCTGGGTGGCTCCAATGCTAGCACTGCCTTGATCTTTTTAGGATCCCCCGCAACTCCCACCTTAGAGATGACGTGTCCCATGAAGTGGACCTTTCGAATCCAGAACTGACACTTCGAGAGCTTACCATAAAGCTAATGCTCTCGGAGTGTGTTCAGTACAACCCACAAGTGGTTGGCGTGCTCCTCCACAGTAGTCGAGTAAATCAATATGTCTTCGATGAAGACTATGAAAAATCGATCGACGTAAGGCTTGAATATCCTTTTCATGAGACTCATAAACACTGCTGGAGAATTGGTTATGCCGAAAGGCATAACCAAGAACTCATTGTGGCCATACCGACACTTAAAGGTCGTCTTCTTTACATCATCGTCTTGAACGCTGAGCTGATGATAGCTGGACCTGAGGTCTATCTTCGAGAAGCATCGTTCTCCCTTGAGCTGATCGAAGAGGTCGTAAATCCTCTTACGTGGATACTTGTTCTTTAGAGCCACCTAATTTATGTGACGATAGTCGACACATCATCTCAAGATCCTGCATGCCTTCTTGGCGAACAAAATCAGGGTATCCCAGGGTGAAACACTGGGTCGTATGAATCCCTTTCCCTCCAAGTCCTCCAACTATACCTTTAGCTCTTGAAACTCTACAGGAGCCATCTGATATGATGTAGTAGATATCGGGGATTTCCGGGGTATAGGTCAATATAAAAGTTTACCTCTCTACGAGGTGGTGGTCATGGAACGTCATCAGGAAAAACATCAGCATACTAATCCACCACAATAGGAAAACTTGGACTCCGCACATCATGTGATCCTAGGATGAGATTAGAAAACTGATGGGTGATCGCCTGTCCTCTCCTCTGCGTGAGTCCATCCTGCACTACAATGGCTCCCTTCTTGCCGGTGAAGATGAACCTACTCCCATCCGTGCGGACACACCACACTTTGCGCCTAATACAATCAATCTGAGAATTGACCATAGATAACCAATCCATGCCCAATATGACGTCGTAAGGCCTCGACACTGCCACAAGAAGATCCCTGCCAAGGATCTCACCTCCTAGAGTAAGCTCACACTGCCAGCACCAGTGTGTAATCATCGAGTCTACTCCCGTAGGAGTCTATAGCCATAAGGATCGATCCAACGACTCCGTCGGAATCTCCGAGCTCCAAACAAGGGCATCGACAATGAAAAAATGACTCACTCCTATGCCTATAATAACTGCAGCTAGGGTGGATTAGACACAGATCGTACTTCGAATCATCTCAGGTGCGCCGTGGTTATAGGTCCTTACTGCCTGAAGCTGAGCCTGCCTCTGTCCTCCAACTCCATGTGGTCGGGGAGGGCCTCCTGGTTGTGGCGGTGGTGGAGCCTCAAAGCATCGCCCACCACCCGCTGCTCGACCAGCTCCTCTGCTGTGTTCGCCTGATCCCTACGGTCCACCACAGTCGAACCTCTGCCTCTGCCTGGGTGGTCCCCCAACCGTCTGCTGCTCCTCTGCATGTCGGGGCGGGCAGTCACAAGCCATGTGGCCCTACCCGCCGCATGCATAGCACTGTCTGCCTCTCGAATTACTGGCTCTACAGCGTGTGGCTCGCACCTCCTAACTAGTATCCTGAGGATGTCCACATGATGGTCTGGTCCGCTTGGATCTCTGCGACATCTGTCTACAACCAGATACAGAAGACTCCACTACGTGTCGCCCTGTAGTAGGCCTCGCCACTGGTGTAGGCTCAGCAAGAAAGCTCTCCACACGAAGGGATTTCTCCAGTACTCCTCACTGCATCAGAATTCGGAGGTAGATCTTTGATGACCTGATCTCATGCCTTAGTACCTGCTCGAAGGTCTGGGAAAGAAAAATGGGTCTTGTACCATGTCCGTGGAGTAGCGTGAGAGATCAATAAATCTCGCTGAGTACTAGGCTACTAACCTGCTGCCCTATTGTAGCTGTAGTAACTCTTGGATGTGCACTGCACAGAGGGTGGCTGGAATGAACTCTGAGCAGAAAAGGCTCTTGAAGTCCGACCAAAGGAGAGATGCCTTGTCGTGCACCTGGAGCATCAGACTCCACCATCTACCTACTGTCGTGTGCAGGAGACTCACCGCAAGGATCACCATGAGATATGCTAGTGTCCCTACCAATCTGAAGACTCGATCTATAGCCTCCAGCCAATCCCCGGATGCATGAGGGTCCGTATCCCCGCGGAACATTGGAATTCTCTGATGCTAAAACTCGTGCAGTGCTCTCAGGCGACGTGCACTCTCAGTTGTTGGGCCCGGTGGCATTGGTGGCTCGGCGAGTATAGGTATCACCAGTGCCTCCGCTATAATGGGGCGCTGCACTGAGGTCTTATCACATGGTGGGATGCCGTCTCGCACAAAGCTCAGAACCATAGCTAGCTGCCGTCGTGGGGCCATCCTGAAACGAAACAGGTCTGCCACTATTAATACAGTATACCTGGTGAGCAGCCACCAAGAAATCACAAAGAAAACTTTTGAAACACACATGAAATCAATGTTTTCATGCATTGAGTCGGAAATCAGAAGTCAGGGTCTTGGTGTATGGATACGTCGGCCTCTGCACCAACACTAGACTCACTGGACTGACAACAACACTCAATACCCTAAACACTATTTCTTCACACAGAAGAAATTATCAGATTCATGAGTTCTTTGGTAGAAAAGACTCATCTGATACCAATTTTTCATGACCCGTCCCCGGGGCCCGTGCCGTGACTACCCCAAGCCCGCCTTCCGTAGGCCAGGGGCTGGCGACTAGCACCAATGGCGTAAATCCCGATAAAAGGGAAGGCATTGCCTTTATATAAGAAAAAAACACCACAGAGTACACAAGATGAATTAAACACTATGTAAACTAAGTACATAAGTAAGTGCTGGAATGTAAATGGGCCAGTATACCAACACAACTAAAAGTACGGTACAACTGAGAAAAGAAAGTACAATAGCTGAAAAGTAGAGAAGCAACCACCAAGGAGTACTCCGAAACTCCTACCTAAAGGGTGAGTAAAGATAGTCTCGTATTCTCCTTGAGTCCGGCCATCCACTCCGGGTACGTCCCACATGATAGTCCACCTTCGGGTACCATCCTTCTCCACAAGCCTCAACCACGATCAGCATTGTCCGTCGTCTGCAACCAACACAACGTAGTGCAGGTTTAGCCCATGCAGGGGTGAGTATACGATACTCAGTAGGGACCCCGAGACCCCCGTAGGTCTCCAAGAATCCACGAAGGATAAACCAAAAAGGAAGGATAGAATCACAAAGTATCAAATAACTCTACTTAGGTATATGCCCATACATATATCTAAGACATCAATTCTAGCGCTAATCCAACTCACGAGCCCATGTTCAACCCAGTCCACATAGGAAAGTACAACCCAATCCACAGAGGAAAGCACAACCTAATCCACAATGGATAGCAAGTCAATCATATCGAAGATAATGACTGAAAGTCAAGACTCAGCTCACACAAGTATACTACTCATGAAGAAGGGTGGAGATGATAGATGTAGCCTCTGAATCATCTCCCCGGCTGAACCCACGTAGGATCCAATTATAGAAGTCATCGCTGAAAAACCCACATAGGATCCAAGTACAGTAACCATCACTGCCAAACCCAGATAGGATCCAAGTACAGTCATCATCGCTGCCGATCCCATGGAGGATTCAAGTACATTCGTCCTCACTGCCGAACCCACATAGGATCTAAGTAAAGTCGTCATCATCGTCGCAGTCGCTGCCAGCTCTAGGGTTCCCGCACACAGAACCCTCGATTCCGGGAGGGTCCGCTCCAAGAGCAAAGGGGTTGATACATCAACTATCACTAATTCTAGAGTTGATGTATCACAATGTTTCGTTTTGTCAATAGGAACTCAACGTGACAGAAGGTGCGTTAATCGGACGCCCGGTCTGAGAGTTATTAGCCTTTTCGTCCCAGGGGCCCGGTTGGGTTTTATGTTAAAAACAAGCCGACCATACTCCAGCTATGTCAAAACATTGAGCGGAGTAATCCAAAAGAACCATCTCACTAAGATGAGTTCAATGTAACTGATGGAACGCTATTCAAACGTCCAATCGTTAAGTTATATGTGTTTCCGCTCCAAGGGGCCGGTTGGTTTCGGGTTCGAACCAACTCGGACATATGCAAACTTTACCGAAAGATTTAGTGGAATATAGAGAAATGACCGTCTCGATCCAAGTATCCCAACACAACCGACGATGCATATATCGGAGGTACATTGCCCATGTTATGGGCGTTTGAACGAATCTGTCCAAGAATATGGTGTTCGGGCCCGGTCCGACTCAGCCCGATACCCCCTAGGTCGGACCAAACCAGTTCAACCTGACCCAGGTCTGGGTCCAGCCCATTTGGGCATGGCCCGACCCAGCTGGCGCAGCCTGCAGCCCGGCTCGGAGGCCAGCCGCGGCTCGGCTCACGGCCGAGCGGGGTGTGAGGAGGGGGGCCCTGTTTCCATAATGGCGGACCCTACGGGGTCCGCCCTGTGTACTAACCGGGGGTTTCAACCCCTAGTTTATCTGAAAAATCGGCCGACCATTATGGATGGCCAGTAGAGCTACCACGGGACCCTTCGGGGTCCCGCCTCCCGTAGCACCGGCGGCCGGTTGTCCGGCCTCCCCTGCTGGACCGCCGTCGCCTAAGGCCGCAGATCTTCTTCTACCGACGTGGCACGACGGCGTCACGCCCCTCCACCGTGGCCCGCTCCAGCAGAGGCCTCTCTTGGTTTCTCCGATGCGACACGACGACACCACACACCACCACCGCAGCCCACTCTGGCCACGGTTCTCCTCGTTCCCACGCGATGTAGTGGTACCAGGCCGAATTTGCCACAACTCGCCTACAATGTTCAACAAGAAAAGGGGTGGAGAAATAGGCCATGTTTATGTTGTCCAATCTCCTCCTGTTACGTTGGTAACAATCGACCAAATTTAACCAACTATGAATGATGAATTAACATGGACGAAGATAACCCATACCTCAACACAAGTTTTTGAACGACGGGCATCACGGAAAATAGCGTCGCGGAAAACGACGCCGTAGGATGTGGTTCCATAGACGTCGATGGACAGCGTCCAAGGAAGATGCTGCATCTTCCCTTTTTTTCACAGAGAAAAGGAAAGAGGGTTCATCATCGTCCTTTGGGTATTTGGCGTTCTTCAACGAAAGGTGTTGTTATTTGCGGGAGGACAATGTTCTTCTAAGAGAAAAGGAAAGCTCTCCTCCAAAGACTTAACACAACAAGCCAACCAACCCAAAATAAAATAAGGCTCATCCTCATTTTATTAAATCTTGCCATGAATTAAAAAATAAAAAATTCAAATCCTCTTAATTAATAAGATGTTGAGTAGTTTAAATTAATTAAGAGGTAGGTTGGTAAAATAAATTGGAAGAGGAAAATAGTTACATAATTAAAACCAAGAGGGGGTTTAATGGGGAGTTTAAGGGGTTATGGGGAATGTGAAAATATTGGGGCTCATGTGGGCCCCACCTCCCTCATAACCACAATGTGAATTTGGGTTGTTGTGGGCCCCACCAACAACTTCCCATGAGAGAGTAAAACGTCCAAGGATAAAATAAAGTTGTACACAATTTTATTTACTTCTCACTTAAACCGCAAAATTTAAATTCTTCTCCTGAGCAAACACATCAACGGTAAAAGTCATCTTAAGAAAACACCTGAACTATGGTTCTATCATTGCCCTCAGATTTCAATTCCGAGCACCGGTTCAAAAGATAGAAAAACCTGCTAGTTCGTTTACTGAATGTACCTGAGGTAAACTTAGGAAATTGATTCTGGGCACACCGGGCCTCGGAATCTGGTGCCGTCAAGAACTGCATACTCGTAAAATCCCAAATAATTTATGAAAAAAAATTTCCTTCAAATTTACATGTCTTTACATAGCTCTTCTTCCTTCTTAATAAATAATCACTAGTTCTTTTTTGATGTATTAATAATTGGAATTTAGCATATACATCCTCTGAATTATTCACTTCTATATTTAAGAGACTTATAATATATCATATTTTAGGCTTCAGTAAATTCCATTTCGTCCATCTCAATATGTTCTCTTTGTCTCAATAATTAAGATCAATGACTCAAAAAATAGCTCCAATCTCAATAATTTAATCTTAATAAAACAAAAATCGACCCGACTTCATCAACATTATTCTGGGGAAAATCATTATGTTATTTCTTTTAACAATAAGTTCATCCTCGTGATATTTTCATCCACATTTCATTTTATTTTACTCTAAGAAGCTTGTACCCAGGCTTAATAAAGCATTATGGTGTTTCGAACATGATAGAACAACTCAAGCATCATCATGGAGAGGATACAAAACTCTTGATAATATTTTGAAAACCTAGGACAAATGTAATCTAAGATCTAACTCATTATATATGGAAAAAATAAAAATCTAAATTTATAGTATTTACTTACCTTATGATCATGAATTAACACCCCATCATACTAAACAGTGTATGAATGATGAAAGGAGAATAACAATTCAAAACCATGACAATTGAGGAATTTAGGGACTCACTCAGAGTTCACATAAAGAATACTAAAATAAAGAAAACAATGTATTACACAAAATAGATCTATTATGTTACAGGTCTTTCATAAAATCAATGTTGAATTTAGATAAGAATCAATGGTAGGTTCAATGGGAGATGGAGATCAGTGAAGGACAACCTCTCAAGGGTGCTACAAAATGACAATCACAATGAAACCCCAATAAAGGATGTTTTATGGGTTAGTTATCTAATGTATAATTACTATTTTAATATCCATTTAACATAAATCATCTGTGTCATACTAGGTTCCTAGTATAAGGCACTAGGTATATAGTGGTTACACTAGTAGTTACTAATGGTTATACCTGACACCACTAAATACATTAAACCATACAACTTGGTATTTATTTCTACACCTACACGAAACACCTTACATTATTAACAACAAATACCTTTTACCATTATTAGATCCTTATTAAGCCCCATAAATTCTACTTTTATCCATATTTATAATACCAAAATTGAAATTAATGGAATTAATAACTCATAGTGATGAGATTCCTTATAAATTTCTCATCACTAGGCTTCCCCTCACAAAGAATCAATAATGAGATTCCTGAGAGAAAAATGTTGTACATTGTGAAATAATTAAAAATGAAAGTTTACAAGTTTTATTATGAAGTTATACAAACAATAAATATTATTTAACTATTAATACGATCATCCATAATAAAAAAATCTCACATTATTCGAAGATACCAACAGTTCATTCCATATACAAACCACAAGATTCCAACTCAAAAGTATCAAACTGAAGAACTTTAGTAGGATTAAGTATACATCCCCTTAGTTTTATAATATGAAAAACATTCATTGTATAATTGAAATGAGGATAAAAATACAACATTTAAGTAGTTTCTAAAATATGATCTATGATCTAAAAGGGTTTAAATAACCTAGATGTTGACATACCTTTATTTCTCATCCATCAACATCCTAATCAAGGAGATATCTTTAGAAACACATCATGATGCAGAGGCTGTAATGTGTGAGTACAGGTCGATGGGATGGAATAGAAATCTATGATGAACTGATGTAGGATGGAATTGTGTGAGGGTTTTGTGAGGCTGGATTGGTTGGCATGCTAAATGAGGAGGTGGGGAGGTCTCCTAAGATCAGCGTTAGCCAGGAGGTGGAGTGGCCATGTTGGATAACAACATCGTGGGAGGAGGGTGGCTAATAGAAGATCTCACACAGGGGTTTCCGCATTGGGATGAAACGTTGGGAGAGGAGGTCCACTGAGAGGAGATTTGTGAGGGTGGAGGAGGACCATAGAGAGGCGACCTTGCGAGGGTAATGGGATTAGCGCCGAGAGATGAGAGCTCATGGAGGTGGTGGACCGTCGTAGTGAGGAGAGGTCGTGAGGGTAATGGGGAGGGGGTTGAGGAGAATAAGAGAGTCCCGTGATAGAATGAATATGTTTCCCTAGAACCTTAGCTTTAAATAAACATATAGACACGATTATAATTCATGTGTGGATATAAATTATGCTATATCCATTGGTCTATAAAACCGTGGCTATATATCATTTTTCTAGTAGTGATTTTTTTTCATATAACCACATTACCAACTATACATGCCTCATTATAAAGGTTCCGTAATTATGAGTAGTCTATCGTTGATCAACCATGCTATCAGAAGGTAATTATTTCCTATGATCCATTACACCTTTCTCATTGAGCACACGGTCATATTTCAACCAATCCTCATAAATGTAATATGAACAACCCTACCAATTATGCCCAAAAACTATTCCAATTCTATCATTACAAAACCATTTACATAAAAAAAATATTTTTATTAAAATCCATTCCCTAACAAACCATTTAAAAAATACATTAATGACATTTTAAAAAAAGACATTTTAATATCAACAACCTAAATCAGTTTCCTCATCAACTCACTAAAATTCTACAATTTCACAAGAAAATAAATCATCACTAAAGATGATTTATATCACTATTTGAGCTAATATTTTAATTTCCATTTCCACAAATTAAATAAATTAGTATATAGGACAATAAATTCTAGAAATAGGAGTCGAGAGTGAAGAATCCTAACACGAGATTTTTTTCAAAAATGATAAAGGAAAGAAGAACACCAATGAAACTCATTTAAATCATCAGAAACACACATTAGATATCATCCCATGTAAAAAAATAACGAGTTAAATATTCTTATTTGGCATATAAAACCATAAATAAACCCAAGATGGGTGTGGATCTATGAAATTGAGAAGAGGTGAAATATAGATCTTGGAAAAACATTATAAATGATGAAGAATAAACACGTACCAGGAAGAATATTCCTCTAATCCCCAATTGAAGCCTTTGAACCACTTTCATATTGATAGTTGAACCTTTATTGAACATTGTGGAAGAATAATCCTGATTTAGGGCTATATAGTATTTTAATCAAGGCACTAAAAGGAAAAAATGATATAGATTCACTTTTTTAGGATCTTACATTGACCCTGTGCACAGTTTAGTTGCTGATTTAGGGAATATGTTCACTAATAGTGTTCTAGTCACTTCCTTAAGTATTAACCTTCAAATGGTATCCTCACATGGTCTCCATAAATGTGTGGAAATTGTGCTAAAGATACTGCCTCAGAATACCCAATAGATTTTCAAATTTCATGCTTTCTCCAAGGGTGGAATACGGTTTTGGAAAAACCATGTGCAAAAAGTGCACTATTTATTTATCCCCCAAAACAAATTTAATGATCTTAAAACTCTTCCAAACATCAACTATATACTTTATATACTTCATAGAATAATGAATTGGTTACATAGTTGAGTCCATTGGTACTACATATATGGTATCATTCCCTCTATTTACATGTATTGGATTCCATTGAAAGATGAGGAAAAACCAGTTATGCAACAACAATGGATACATAATCCAACTCTTCTATAAGTTGATAAAAATATGTTGAAATATTTCATGATATATATATCATTTATCCCATTTCAAAGTACCCGTGGGTGATTCCTATTCATGTTGTGCCAAAGAAATGCATTGTTATTGTTGTTAGAAGTGAGGGAGAGGAATTGGTCCCAATGATGGTGAAAAGTAGTTGGAATGCCTGTATTGATTATATAATAAAAAATAAATCCCCTCATATAGGCCATTTATCAATATCATTTATTAATCAAATATATTATAGAAATGCTGGGAAGACACATTATTGAATATTGAATAGAATTTCAAAATATGTTTCAGTTCCCATAGCTTTAGTGGATCAGGATAAGACAAAAATCCCTTACCCATTTAATATATTTTCTAACCAAATGATTCTATTTGGACATTAATTTCACCAAGTACCTTCTGGTGATTTATTGTGATAATTTTTTCATATTTGATTTTGTATTTCAGGGAGGTATTTATGGATGGTTTTACAATTTATGGATATTATGTTGATTAATGTTTATATAGTTTCGGTAATGTTTTGAATTGTTTTATTGGGAAGAATATGCATTAGAACATTGAAAAATACCATTTTGTGTCAGTTCATGGAATTCTGTTAGGGATGTACTTTCCATACATTGAATAGAGTTCGATAGATCTATGGAAGATATTATTTCCTCATTACTATATACATTAAGTCTGCATGATATTTGATAATTCATAGGGAATGAATTCTTTTATCGATGCTCCATGGGATCTTTCGCTATAATAACAAAACAATTTTCTCCAATACATCAGAAATAAGTGAAATTATTTTTTAAGGATTCATGAAGGGTATCATTTGATGATGGAATGAAGTTTTTGAACACTCAACCAATCATAAAACCCCCATAGTGGGTGATTCATATTGTGATTATGTGTGATTCATCCAAAATCACAGTTTAAACATTATATCAGAGGGATTAAGGGTGGTTCCACGTGATTTATTATATACCAAATACTTTGGATTCATCTAAATAAAATGAAACCATAAAATAAAATGAGTTTCCTTCTATTATATTTTTATTATACAAATTCCATTCATACTTATTGTTCTCTAATGTATTTTTTTTTCGAACCATACAACTATGATGTAAAAATTAAAGAAGCTAGATGAATAGCCCATAATTATCCAATGTATTCTCCTTCTTCAAGAATTTTATATTAAGATAATGTAGAAGGAGGGGCCTAGATACCCTGAGGTGGGGGGGGGGGGAATCGGTGTATAGATATTTTATTTCAAAACACTTTCATCCCCCTGGATCTTTACTTAAATATTATAAGGGTCAAATTTTTTACCCATATATTATTAATGTTTATATTTTTCATTTCATATTTATTTTATGTTGTTGTTTTGGATGAAATGCTGGGAATCAAGAAGATAGAAACAATGATTTTTACTTGTTTCACTGTCATTGGTCTATGTCCAAGGAGCATACAACGATAATTTACTGTTATATCAAATCCACTAATGCTAACTGCCAATTTACAATATTTAGGCTAGATCAAGTCTATGACCAAGCTCACAACCTTTAAAATTATTAGGGTGAGCTCACTAATTTCCCAAGTGTCACTCCATATGTGTCTCTATCAAACACACTACTGGTGGAGAAGATCAACTTCTTCCTCTTCAATTTCTCACTAATCTAAAAATTATCCACTCACTATTTAAATTGTTTTTGGTCCCTTAATTATCACAAATGAATGCATCTTTCTCCGTATATAGATGAGCTGTTGATATTCCACTTTCACCAGTAGATGAATCTCACTTTCCACCGGAGGTACCATGAAATCCTCCATCTTTCACGCAACAATAGAATGAATAGAACACTTCTCTATGCCTGGTGTGCAAGTGTCACCAAACTAATTGCATGAAACTACATCTACCATCTTAGAACTAGGGAGACTCACACACGTTTAAGGCAATACAATATAGGGACACAACTATCAAATAGCGCACAACTTCGAAATATCATTATACTTGCGCGACCAAACCGCCACATGCGCGACCAAACCTACCTATATGACTAGAGACTGAATTTCTTAAAAGTGTTGAGATTTTAAAAAAATGAGGTGGGGTAGCCATATATTTATAGGAATTTTGGGTACCCTAAGTGCCTTGCGCAAGACTCCTCCTAGCGTGCAATCCAGCCGCCTTAGCCTCTATCTCCCATGTCTCCATGCATGACCTAACAAAAAATTGGGCACCCCACTTTCATTTTCCATATTTTTTACCACATCCAGATCATCCATTCCTTTGTTGAGGTTTTTCTATAAATAATGGATTGTCATAAAAATCTCCAAAACTCAAAATCTCACCCGGAAAACCCTCATTTGTCAGAAAATTGGGCATCTTGATCTTTTATTTCAACAAACACAACATAGTGGTCCACTTTGTCAACAAAAACCATCACCAAAATAATGTTTCGATGACACATTAAGGGATTTTTCCATACAATAACATTGTGGAAGACCACATGTGTAGGATATCTTAGACCGTACAGGCTAAAACCATGGTCTATGTACCACTTTAAGAAGCTTTTCTGAATGAACATGTCTATGTCATCATAGGTATGCGTCGTAAGTATGAATATTTGGTGAAATACCATGATTACTCTTAAATTTCATAAAATTTAAGGAAACATGAATTTGGAAAATTTAATAGTGACTCTAGGTTTTATCGGATGGATTATCCATACCTCTAGTTCATATGTAGTGACCATGTCATTTGGATATGTGTTCCCGATCATGAGTTTGAGTCTGTTATACATTTTATTCATTACCATTATTCTACTAGAGACTTTTTACCCAAACAGATATCCAGTAATGTATTAGAATCTATATTTTATTCTCAATCAATGTTCTATGAAACTCAAGTGTTCTATTACTCATGATCACATTTCCAACACACATTATGATTCCCGAATAACCCATATTATTCTGAATGAATTTTTATGTTTGGGGTATTTCTTTTAGGAGTTATTTTCCATTTATTTTGATTTCATGTACATTTTGGTCATTGTTGATTATGATTGAAAATGGATGGAGGATATAGGCACAAGGATTTATGAACCCCCTATGGTAGTGTATTTTCTCAAAGATCACATTTTCTATTGGTTTTGAGTACTAATTCCCATAATTAGTGACTATGAGACACCATTTTACAATTGTAATTTATATTACCTCCTTCATAAGTTTTTGGTGATTCATAAAATTTATAGTCCAAATCATCCCCAAACAAATGGCCCGGATGAGGTGTCAAATTGGGAGTTGAAATAAATTTTCGAGAAAACCTTACTCTAGAAATGAATTGATTAGATAAATAAATTGGATGACTCACTATAGGATTATAATATGACATACAATAATTTGTTTGGTATGTCCCATTTCATATTGTTTTTGAGAAATTATATCATTTCCCTGTAGAGGTCATGTATAAAACATGTTGGGCTATAATGAAATTCAACATGGATTTGAACCAAGAAGGAATTGAAAACAAGATAAAATATCAAGAGTGTGATGAAATTTTATTTTCATTATATGAGAACTCAAAGATCTACAAGGAATATCAAAATTTTTCATTATAGAATAATCCAAAAAGGGATTTCACATTACAGAGAAAGTCTATATCAACAGTTATAATAGAAGCTAACACCTGGTGTGTTCTGTTTCAGTTGGTTTGGTCCTTATCGAAGATCGAATTATTTCTTTATGGTGCAATGGAGATTACAAAAGATGACATAGGAAGGAGAATTACAATCAATGGGTAAAATTATAAGAAATACATTGATGAATGTACCACCCATCTATTTGATTTCATCACACTGCATGATCATATCATCATTTGAGAATATCAAGTTGTTCCTATGCCTTTCACTTGTATAATATTTTTACTATATTTAATTCTACATTTCATGTCCATATATCATCTCAAAGGTTCACATTGAGGATAGTGTAATATTTTTTGGGTGGTGGAGGGGACCACATTTTAGGGTATTCATTACAAATGTTCAATTTTTGGTTTTTTTGTTTTCTATTAGGTTTTATATTAAATTAAAAAAACAGAAGAAACATATATTTTAATAACATAATTTACTTATGGAACATATGGAAGGTACAATTTTTTATATTTTTTGGTAGCATGATATGAATGGAAAATATATCATCATCAAGGTTTGATTTTGAAAAAAATTAAATTCATCCATGATATTATTGGTCGATTCCATATAAAACCATTATGATTTTGAATGCATTTTTTTAATATTAATTCATGGAAATGTTTTTTATTTATTTTTCAATGAAAATCATCATGAAACGAGGACTTGTGGAAATTTTCATATCAAATTAATGGTATATGAATGTAATGGAAGAAAATTCATCTTATTTAAATGATTGATCAATACATTCATTTCTCGTCAAATAAATTTCCTTATTATAAAATTTTACAATGTGCGTGTACGTTATATCTAATAGTTATAATTTCAAAAAAATTATATATATATATATATATATATATATATATTATCTTAATAAATAGTGGAGTAGTGAAATGTACAACACATGGGGATGTCTAGGTTGAGAGATTAAGCCTTGAATTTCAAGAATTATTATGTGAGTGCATCATGAAACATTTATAAAAAGGAATGTATAACATGTCCAATGAATTAAACAAGGTAAGTATAATTTTATTACATGACCGGAATATAATAAATAAAGGTTGGATATATGAATTTGAAATGGTTATCATACACACACACATGGGGAATTAATGCAATGGTGGACGCATAACACGTTTCTATATGATTAGTGTCACTAATCTCAAATGATTTTTATTTGAATAAATTTATGGGACAATGAATTTAAAATATTTTGATATAATAATTTTTTTAGATTCATACATTGACTATATTTCCACTATTGATTGAGTAATATGAATACAAATAACATTTAAGTTTTTTTATTATATGATATGAGGTTATTGTCAAGAGTGAAAAAGGATATTTTGGGTATTTTTATAAAACAAAATTTTATTAAATATTTTATAGAGAAAAATGAATTAGTTTCGACACATTTTGTTGAATATGAATATTTATTGAATATTTGGGATTAGATAATTCATTTGGAATTTGGATAAAAA
This sequence comes from Viscum album, assembly GCA_963277665.1. Classification (NCBI taxonomy): domain Eukaryota; kingdom Viridiplantae; phylum Streptophyta; class Magnoliopsida; order Santalales; family Viscaceae; genus Viscum; species Viscum album. The sequence continues at coordinate 96,932,957 of OY728128.1, read as the reverse complement.
TTACACTTTTACACTTTTAATGTTTACTATCGTATTTCAGAAATAAAAATTTCATTATTGTTTATTTGAACATAATATTATGTAATGGTATTCCTAACTCAGTTTGATAATACATTTAATGTCAAAATATGAGTTGGATCATGTAATTTATTGGAGTAATTGTGAAATGGATTTAAATATGGATTGTACTCACCATATTAGACACTAATTTAGTATGTGTACTATAAATTCAGAATCCATTACAAGATGGGGCCCATATTTTGATAGAATATAGAACTCCCATTTTCACACTATAAAGTTTTATAAGTGGGTAGATGTTTAATGGTTTTTAAGGAATAATTTTTTGTTCAATTTGGATTAAAAAATTTAAAATAATTTCCAATTCATAGTTGAAAATTTTTGACCCAATAACCACCTCTCAACTCAATAAATCCATGATTTTATCATTTGGAGTGGGATGTAGGTGAAATAGAGTACTAAAAACATAATATATGTTGTTCTTTGTGATTTTAAACACATTTTTATGGGGGAATATTTGAATCTAGGATCTACTCCAAAATTACCTTCTTTTATGAGTTTTTTTGTCATAATATTGTTGTACTTTCAATAATGACTCTATTTCTATTCCTTTTATTCTATTATTATAATTTTTATTCATCTGTATTTAAATTATTTCTGCTGGTAATCAAATGTTGAAATATTATTTGGTTATACCCTTTCCAAAACATTGTGAATAAAATTAGTTTCTACTTGGACTACTCTAGCCACAGAATAATATAGTTAATGATTTTTATTTTCAATTAAAAATATTTTATGAAATAAATTGAAAAAATAACACAAAACACATGAGGCTATGAATTGTGTAAATTATGACATTGAAATCTTATTCAGTAAAATGAAATTAAATGGGATCAATTTGTACAGTAAAAATGAAATAGCATAACTTAATTCATCTTCATTTCCATATTGAATATGTTCCCTAATTTACCTCTTACCATACTCTATCCCTGGAATAGAAAACATTGTATGTCATTGTGATTTCATGTTCAGAAGCTAGCCTATTGTATAATTCTTTTCATATTTTTGTTAAAGGTCATTCACAAAAGGCTTTAAGGTTATACAATTATGGGATCATAATTCAGTGGATAATAATATAAATGATAATGATTGATACTTAAATGAATATGTAGAGTTATATCAATTATTCCTTATAAAATATTTTAAAAATCCCATTATATCGTATCCTTTTCTCAATACCATTTTATAAAAATTAAATTTTCTTCTTGAATTCTTTATTTTATTTTATAAACATGAAAACACCTACCATAAATTTTAGTAATTTGTTTATTTTTTTATTTCATATTAAAAATACATTCAATGTGTATTTTTAGATACATCCTACATTGATAGATGACCTTTGTACAATATTTCACTTCACCTAAAATTGAAAAAAAAATAGACATCAATTGTGATTTTTTGTGAATACAACAATCACTCTACATCATTTAACTAGGAGACAAATTCCATGTATCACAACATTAAATTATTTAAAAGTAATCTTTGGAATGTATCATGTTACTTTGGGTCTACTTATCCCTTAATTACTATTGGATCACAACCCTTTTATTCCATGGAGAGTCCTTTGTGGTGAAATCCCATATAGTCTAGGTTTTAGAACCATAACATCAGTTGAATTTTTTTTGAACTCTACACATTTATTAATAGAGCCCAGGTCCAAGAATAATGACATTAAATTAATTTCAGGTTGACTTAGAAATTTTCATTATTGAAAGAACTACATGGATCCTCATTAACAATTGGTTACCTCTACCCCATCCCACACACTTCCCATCGATGGAGTCAATCCTATGGTCTATGTTCCACAACCTTAAACTATCTGTGACTCTACCCATTTTATTTTTCAGGGAACATGGCCTCTTTGGAAGACCATTTCCATTAGTTTTGAACTAGCCATCATCATAATAACCTTTATATGGGATTTTCCCATTATTTACGTACATAAAAAATTAATCTATTTGTATAATGGTCGTCCAATATCTACGACCTTGAACTATAAGTATTTTCATGAGAGGTATGAACCTAAACAATTTCAAACATTGTGGTCTGACCATTATAAACCTAATCTATTTTTTTCTTCTTGGTAAAACTATCATGACATTAAAATATGATAGGATTGATTAAAAATTTTATATCAGGTTGAAAACACTTAAGGTAAACCCATAAATTATTTATACCCCCCCACACCATGTCGATCCCACAACATGGAAAAAATTGTTCTATTAAAATAAAATTATAAAAACTCAGTTGGGACCCACTATGTACCCTAGAAAACATATGTCTATTCTCAATGAACCCATTGGTTTGGTATAGGGATATCTATAAATAATAAGATCCGATTTCTCAGGTGGCACTCTAGAGAGTACACTAATTGGGTTACCCACATACTCCCCCACCACCTTGGGTTACTAGGTGTCATTCATATCCAGTCAAAAATCCAATTGATAATATGATAATTTATTTCATGAATGTCTGAATCCCACAATGTTAGACTTTGAGATTAAACATCATAACCATATGTCATTAAACAAGACATCAATCATCCTAATTTTATTATGTAAATATTCAAATCATCTTAGGCCCCCACATGAGAATCCTATTGACCCCTTCGATGCTGGTCACTTACCCCATAGTTCATGTTCCTTGACCATCACTCAACATCTGATATATGCACCTCTTAGAATATGAGTCTAACCATTTTTCAACCTTATACACCTACCAATTTTTCTCAATTAAATATTTTAATAATTTCCATAGTATTTCAATCCATTCCCACATTCCATTAGATCATCCTCATGCCTTGCGTATCCATTGATTTGGAACCCCATCATCTTCTATGTTTGGATGAGGCCCCTAAATAGAAATGGTTAATATCCACACTTTCCCACCTACCATTCCAATAACACATCCCAAAATAATTCTACGTAAATTTTGACTTTGGCCTGTTGTTTTAAACATGGGCAGTGGTTGATCATCAATTGATCAACCCCATTCTTGGAAAAAGGTATTGTATTATCTATTTCAATCTTGGTTAGTAGTTATCTTCTATTATAATTCCACTAAATTTGTGTTCAATATAATTTCATATCTTGTCATAATATTCATCAAACTATTCTTATGATATAATTAAATTCCACTATAATTACCTCATTCATTGACTAGTGTAAGATGATGAAGAAAGTTTTATATTACTAGTGTCTCATGCACAAACAGTAATATTATAATTTATTATACTCCCTATGGTCATTAAACAAATTTACACCCCAAATGTTTGACCCTTGTCTTTTAATCAAAAATAAATTAGTAGTATTTTATTTTATCCATGTTTCCCACACAGAACATAACTCACATGGGAAAAGGTATTAGTTGTTGGTTTCCGTGATAATATGACAAGATATGATGAGAAAAGAAATATATTTTAAATAATAAAATTTCAAACATGACCTATATTTTTTTGGAGGGACATCCACATGATGGTGTCGATAATTTAATTTCAGATAAATTTTTTATGTAATGCATCAACCCTAGAGATCAAGAGCTCGAGCTTATCAAGCCTTTATTGAGTAGTCTATAATGTCTATTGGCACTCCTCAAGATCAGCCACCACTTCCTCAGTGATATAGTGGAATTAGTAGCCTTTAATTAAGGTATGATCATACTCATAATGGATATAGGCCATCAATAAGGTATCATATTCTTAATTTTCTTCATTGGTGACCAATTTTTCCATCATTTGGAAGATGATGTCTACTTGATATGTGATTGCGGTTTTAGGAAATTACACATGATCCTCTAGATGAGAAATATCTCCCTCCAATTCCCAATGTTCATGTGTACCCTTGAACATCATCTTGATCAATTTTTTGTCAACATAATACCACTAAGAATTTTCCAATTCAATGAGGAATTCACATTCTATTGTATGTAGGATTCTATAGAAAACCCCAATAGTCACCATGTTTTACCTTCAAATAGTGGAGAGACCCCACACTCTTTGATATCTCAATAAATTTAGTGAACGTGGTAAAATTCCACCCACCCCATGCCTTGCGTCGAATGACGTAGTTTTCCATGGTGATATCGGATAAAAAACATTGATGTCATTAGGTGATGTTTGCTAATTTTGTGTGATTATTGACAACAAGTTAGTGGATGGATCAATTATTGGATGGTATATGGGTGGATTGAGCCCCCGGTCCATGAAAAAAATGTCCTCACCAAACCCCTCACCTATTGAAGTATCCCCAACCAAATCATACGGAACATTTGAGGCTATATTACCCATTACAACCTCATTAAAATACTATTTTTATGGAACATTATCGACTGTCCTCACCGATACCTCAACATCAAAATCTACCAGAAATAGAGCTCCAAGGATAGGTGTATCCATTATTTCACCCTATGATAGACTCAATTTATATCATAATTTTTATCTCCTCTATTGGGTCTTAGGATCAATCATCCATCAGCTATAGAACATTAATTGATGAAACAACCACTAAAACATCTTTATCTAACATTCCTAAAAAAATAGCCTCATCTTCCATTGCTTCTCCATGATCAAGCATCACCATTGTTGGAAGAGCACCAAAAAATTAAAAGTACCACTTAAATAAAAGGGCTAGCCGTGCAAGACTTATGGGAGGGAATGAATGATATAAATGGTGTAAGGTAAAATGATCTTTTGATAACGGAAGATCATGATATGTATCTCATAATGATTCATCGAAAGACCTCTAGTGATAGTATTCACCAAGTTATTATAGTTTCAGTTGTAGTTTCCAACTTAGCTGAGGGGTGTCCACCTAGAACCATATCATTAGAGGGAGTCCCCAAACACTCCTCCTTAAAGGTTGAGGATCCCTCTTCCTCCACTAAATGATCATTACCAGAATAACCATCTTATGTTCACACAGATACTAATGCATTTAAAAGATGAATTTATGAAACAATCATAAATGATGTGTAAACTCTCTTATATATTAAGGAGTTTCCTAATCCCATGGAGAGTGGTGATTTGTATATGGTCCCCCAGATCTCTTAAGTATCGAGAAAAACAACTTCACTAAGGATATCTAGGAATTTCAGTCGCTTACTCGGATCTTTTACATGTTCCCGTAGGAAATCTATGTAGTGTCCACCTTCTTCTAGAGGTTCCATACCTGAGTGAATCATGTATTTTGTGCTCCAATCCCTACAGATTCTTCCTATGAAGCACCGTGAATAGTTAGCTCTGTAACTACTATACAAACAACCATACCGAATCTACCTCTACTACAAACTATAGCCATTACTCAAACTTGACCCCACAGTCATGGGGCCAATTCTTCCTTGTGAGTGTTAGTGTCTCACTGTATCATTATATCCATCAAGTACCCCCTCCCATAACAATGATTAATTATGGGTGATCCCATTAGCATCATTGGTTAGTGGAAAAAAATTTCATCCCATCCAAACATCATATAAAATCATGCACCATATCTGTATGAGGATCATGGATTACTATTCAATTCATACTCTCTTGGAAACCCTCAATCTCAACCACTAGAGGCATTCATAGTGACTCCCAAAATTATTTTGGGTTTATTGCTCAAACATAATCATGAAATTCACCCCCTTCATTAGTACTCACCTTGAAAGGCTATTAAGAATGACCAAAATTCAATGGTCTAAATTTCATCATCAATTAAAATTCCCATAATGAGAAAAGATATGTTGATGATGAAGCGGTCTTCTAGAACAATCCTTTCAATCATTTCCTCGATTCCCATGTCAAGAGGGCGACTCCAAGTGAATTTCAATATCTATGACATGATGTTTTAATTTGGAGTAGATATGTGGTTTTTGATACACATATTCCCCAATTTGTACATCTACCCAACCATATATGAAGTAGACAAGTTTAAAAACAAGGTGGGTCACAAGGATGTTGTGACTAAAAAACTATCACATTCTTTCCAAAATTAGAACCACTAGATTGATGTGTTTCCAAAAAATTACTATCAATTCTATAAGGATGGTTATCTAACATATCCCAACTTGTTCATCATACACTATGAGCATCCACCCTTAGAACCGTGTAGTGATAAACCCTACTCATCTCACCATGGTATCCTTGGTCTTCATAGTGAATCCTCAAAACAACTATTCTCTTATTTAGAGGATCCATTGATCGGAATGTTTTTATACTCTCAAGGATTCGTTAGGGTGTTGGTGTGTCGTTTCTACTAGCTTGTTTTCAGGTTTCTTATGGAAATACCAGAACCATTGCTTGAGTGGGATGTCATTGGTACATGTATTATGATCACTTACCCCCTATATAAATCACATAAATTCCCTATATATGTCTTGAAGCTTCTCCTACTCCACCAATATTATCTTTGTGGTGAGTGACTCACTGTTTATGGAACCTTATATCAAGATCCCATCAATTTGGTAGATATCACACATGATGATTCTTACCTCTCCATGGTGCCTATGGAATGTGTTTTTCCATATTGAAAACAATATCAATATCTATAAAATGATGTATAGGTGACTATTGATGTTTAAATTTTAGGACTATGATTCCTAAAAATGGTTAACCATTTTCATGTCTACTTTGATTTAGCAACTTGACTAGAAAGAAAAATATTCTTATTCCCATTAATATATGAATTTTCATCCATTGATCATGTCACATTAATTGGTCTAGCCCAAGATATGGTCTATTTAAACTACCTTTAGATTATTTTCATATAGATTGTAGATTATACCCCATCTAATATATCTCTTATGATGTTATTTATGTGGTTACATAAGGTGTTCATGGTAATAGATGTATGATCCATCATGATGTCGACCAAATAGCTCAATGCCCCTGGTGTGGTCTTGACATGCATTAAAACTAGTAGGTAGGGTCATCATGATCAGAACTATTGAGAAACACATAGTACATCCCCTTTTATCTATACTGGAGTAGCCACTCTGAAAATGGATATTCTAGTTGAGACATTATCATGAGTGTGGGGAGTGTGTTATGGTTTGACATGGTCTGGAAGCACTCCATAATCATGATGTTTTGAGAGAACTCACATGACCAGTCATTGAAATTGTTATCATCCACTATCATAATTTTCATGAAATTAAATGTTTTTAGGATGTGGTTCACGGAAGTTCAGTTGCAATGGTCGATTTTGTGGAAGTTTCTTCGTGAAATATTTTTCATGGAAGTTTGTTTATGGAATAAAGGTTTTCAGAAGAGGTGAGTTTGGTGAGCGGTTAGGATTTGAATTAAAACATTCTCACGAGGTTCTTGAGATTCTTGAAATGATAGAAATTTAATATCATTTTTTAAAATTTAATTGTACCATAAAGGTCCCTCACCCCAATTTATAGGCATATAGATAGACCATGTTTTGAAAATAGGGAATTCTAATCATAAATTTTATATTGTATTCTCAAATAATATTACCCTCCTCTACTATGTTAGATCCTATTTTAAGGGGTTAATTTATTGATTTTTAAATAAACATGTCACAAAATAGAAAAAGGAAGCAATTGATAATTCTATGTGAATCCCGAAGAAAACAACACAAAAATTTCCTTACTAACCTGGTTGGTAAAGGTCAAATCCTTTGAATATAGCACCAATTCCATGATGTATCTGGCTATGAAAAAAATTGATAGTATCCTTTTTGTTGTGTGACAATGGTTCAGGGAACCATTCAAATTTATGATGCTCATAATCATTTAGAAATTAGTCCATCTTTTATTAAACCAATTCCGTTTCATCTAATGGTCCGAAAAATACTCTTATATACCTGACTAACATGTGGATGTGAATTTTAATTTTTTGGGAAAGAATATAACTTAGATATTTCTACACGAATCCCAAAATAAAGTTGACATAGGATTAAGAAGTTATAAAAATTTCATGGAACTACTTTTTTGGGGTTTCAAGAACATCAACCCAGTTTGGTGATGACTTTCATGGTGGTCTATGTCATTCATATAAGAAGAATGTCCATTGTGGATTTAAGGTTTTCATGGGATAACTATAAAAAACCCTATGGGATCAAAATTCATCATCCAAGGCATTGTAACCAAATTTACTAAATGATATTATTCCAATAGTCACCTTACCAATATGAGACCCCTACGCTTCGTGATGCCTAAATTATTCAGAAAATACCATATTTCATGAAGCACATCCTCTATGCCTCTCTGTGGTTCCCCCTTCCAGCCGTTACCCTTTTGTAGAAGTTGAGTTCATAGGACCCACATACCAATCCATTATTGTTTCAACCTCACTTCAGATATCTATGAGACATGTAATACGTACCATACATTTTTCATCTAAGCATAGGCACATTAACGACTTTTTTTCTAAGAATAAGTACCCTAAAATCATGCCTACTTGTTTCCACTAATCCATGAAATTGTTCATTCCATTACCTTCAAAGAGGTTCTTGAATAATGGAAACACAATAATTAATGGTGTAATCACCAAGGGAGACATCATAATTTTTTTAATAAAGAGTCATTTTCAGAGATCTTCTTCTATCCATAATATGATACCAGTCAGGGTGTGTTCCCCATCATCTTCAATGATACATGATGTAAAACATCCTTACTTAATACCCTATTTGGATGACACTAAATTTTAAGAAAACATCCTCAACACATCAAATTAAACTTTTTTTCTTTCCTAGTGTTATGAATACTTGATTCCCGATGTAATATCTTCATGGGATTCAGCATACTCCTCCACATTGGGATGAGACTCCTACACTATTAAACATCCATGTGTAATCCCCCCACCATTCCCCCAACCATGGGATGAAGTTCCCAGAAAGGGAATCTTATATGGGTAGGCCTCCACACCATCCTCCCTCACTATGGGATGAACCTCATGCCTTAGGTTAATTCAATGCATTATCCCCACACCATCCACGATAATAGCATCCATACCACATGAAATTAAACTTCATATACATGTCTTATCACTGGGCCTTAAATTATGGCATTTAACTATGTTTATTTTGACCACTTCTTACCAACATATTACATAGGATTAATCCTTGAGTTTCAATCCAAAAACCTAAAAAATACCATCAAATATATGTTTGAAATCTTCCAACATATTGGATACACTCCACCAAATCCAATTGTAGAATCTCCCGCTAGTGGGAACACATAACCAAATACCATGTGTGAGATATTCCCCCCTTGGGAAACTCATCAGCACCCGACCATGTCAACAAGATGTTAATATTTTGACTGACCCATCTCCCTATGATGTTAAAAATATGGCCTATCACTGAATCCATAACACATACAATGAACATAGTATTTCTAACGTAATATTTATAGGAAGACTTATGACCCTAGAATTCACTAACTCTTGATCGATTCTAGAAACCTTGGGATCCACACCTATGATTCCTCACACATGAGATAGATTATATAAGAAAATTTTTTATTGGTTCCCAACCTATCCACTGTCCAAACATACATAATGTTCCCTATATTACTAACTCTTCTAATTGAAGGGTGTTTAGATGTCGAGATATAAGAAGTCTAATTAAACAGAATCCACATTGAGATGGAACCAGTATTGAGTTAGATGAAAATGACATAAATATATGAGGGAGAACCATACTAGTCAATGAGATCCAAGGAAGAATTCATGGAAGGGTGAACGAACATCCCATTATCTAGTTTTTATCGTGGATATGTCATCTCTAAGTAATGAGATGGAATCTGTGTGCTTATGGAATAAGGGAATATAATCTAATAATGTTTTAGGCCATTCTGACCTTGGAATAAAGCATTGGAAATAAGTTATTAATAAATGATTATAAGTTTTTATATTCTATGGAAAGTGAAGAATGATTGTGTGAATTAATGAAAATATTTATCTATGCAGCCCTGTTTACCACAAAATTTGGAAAATATATATTTTTTTATGTAGTGAGTTATTTTTGATAGTGTAAGGGTGTGCTCCTATGATGAATGGGAGAGTTGATTCTTTGAATCAGGAAAAACAAATCCCTTCAAAAAAAATATATCTTATGATCAGGAGAAATCATATATGATCTTGTCCATAATGATATAGTGAAAATATCTCTATAGTGAAGCATGTGACATATATAATGATCATAAATGATTAAGGAATATATTAAGAAAAAAATGATTATAATGTGGTATTAGAGATGGATAATATTACTTAAATATATTTCTTTTATAAAATATACCACATTAGTTTTTAAAAAAGGTAACATACACATATAGTAGAATGGATCATTGGATCATGTCTATTATGATGAAAAATGGGATCCTATATTGAAGGAGTTTGTTACATTGGATATGAAAATATTTAGTTATAGAGACACTTAATTAAATATCCTTGTAAATTCATATTAGTAATTACTATAGAAGGTAATGAAAGTTTTACAAGATGATAAGGGTATTTATAATAAAATAAATTCTATAGAAGATGTAAAATTGGCCATATTCATGGTTGGAGAATGGGTACAAAATTTTAGAAGATGATTTTGTATTCCGTAAAAACCTGAGATGAATAAAGATTTACTAGATGATGCTCATTACTCTAACTTCTCAATACACATTGGAAGTACTATTTTTTATAGGGATCAAAAAGATTATTACTGGCAGGATAACATGAAGCTGAAAATTGCTGAAAATTTGAATAAATTCTAAGAATAAAAATGTTTTAGTGATGAGAGGAAACATACAAAGGGTGTCATAAAACATCTCCAATACCTTTGTAGAGGTGGGGATATATAAAAAAACGTTTTCACTTGAATACCAAAAGAAACCAAATAGAAAATATGATATATGGTTATAATTCATATCATTATCAATTGTAATCAGTTACTATCACTAAGGAGGATCTACCCATTGAATTTCATACATATATATTTATATATAAATGTTTTTGTGAGAAACCATGGTTCCCAATTATCAATTATTTTTTATTATGATCCTCAACATTCATATATATTTTTTGAAGTGTATTAATAATAATTTGGTCAATAATTTTCAAATTATTACCACATATCATCCGTAAATAGGGGGTATGTTTAAAAGGGCTATCCAAACTTTAATGAATACAATGAGGTATTGTGCACTAAGAACCCAAGGCATATGGGAACAATAGATTCCATTATTGGAATTTTTATATATTAATATGTTACATTTAGAAATAAAAATGGAACAATATGTGTCCTAGTTTGGGAAACAGTGTCATCCTTCAATCAATTGGGATGAGGTTAGAGAGAGGAATAATGTTGGTCCAAATTATGATAGAGACAACTGAGATGGTGAGTGAAATTTAGGATCATATCAAAAAAATATAGAGAAGAAAAAAAATATATATTGATTAGTGATGGATGTAATTTTAGTTCCAGGTTATTGATAACATTTTCATGAATGTATCACCCTGGAATGGTTTTTTTTAGGTTTGGAATGAAGGGGATGTTATGTTCAATTTACATCAGTCCATGCAACGTCTTATGGAAAATTAGGTCTATATCTTCTGATTTTTCATTTACAAAAATACACAATAAATATCTTGTAGTTTCCTATATCATGATAAATTGGAAATACATACCTTAACTAGCTCGCGTACTCACCATATAGGGGGTATTTCACGATGAAATTTTTTCTTTTATTTAGGTGGATCTCAGTAATCGAGATAGTAGAGAAAATGTACCAAAGAACATGAAAACCGATCACTTGAAAATATTAATGGGAAGTAACATGTTAGCTGATTCCAAATGGGATCATGGAAAATTATTGATGTATAAGTGCCACCATTTTATTTCACCATAAACTATGAAATTAAATTTCAAGGAACAAATTTCAAAAGGGTAGAAAAATGTAATATCCCAGAGATTTATTTCATATAAGTATATATATATATATATTTATCATTCAAAGAAATGTTTTATTATGTTTTATATATACTATAAAATAATTATTTATTTCTTTATTTTATAAAGATATAATAATTTTAAATTAAACACCCACTATTACAACAGGTCCACACACAGAAATTTCAATTACTTGTCCTTAAATATAATTAGAAAATATATACTTGTATAATTTTGAATCTTAAATGGATATATACATGTATGTAATGAATATTCATTAAAATTAAATCCATTGCTTTGGGTTACCCCATAAATATTTCAGATTCCATAATGAGTGAAAATCAGATATAGGTTTTGGGAAAATGATAAACATTATCAAATAAGATGTATGAAGTTTTGTTAGTGATAAAGTGAATTATAATGAATATATTGTTGTGTATTTATATAGAAATATATCATTTTCCATTATGAAATTGGATAATATGGATTATTGAATTTATGAAAATTTTCAATAAAAATATTTGTCATTATTATTGACATTTTTATAGATGTAGTCAAGTGGTAATGATGATTATTTCATGGTATAATCAAAATTTCATTATTTTTATAGAATATAACAACATTTTATTAAATTGTTTTCCAATATATATATATATATTAAATTTAAATTTATGTCATGAATTATTATTATAAATAACATCATAAATTAATATATATTTTAACAAATCCATAAATAAATTTAAAAATGGTTAGTATGTTTACTTGGCTATAAAATATATTAACATTTAAAAAATAATAAATTTTATTCCAAATTTTCAAATATATAAATTATAAGGAATTAATTATATAATATTAATTTCATATTTGGACTCATAACATAAAAAATATCAAAGGGTATATTTGTTTTAATTTTATGACAATATTATTTTTTGGTGAAATTATGAAAACTTATCCTTTTATGATCACCATGATTTTATGTCATCATTATCATGTAAGCATGATTCAAATTATATGAAATTTTTTATTCAATAAACAATTAAATTAATATTTATAGAAATTAATTGAAAATTTAAATATTTTTTATAAATATATACTTAAAATATTTGAAACAAAAATTAGAATTTGGATAGGAAAATTATTTTTTGGATTCTGTGGAATTAATGTGGGCATTGGAAGGTGATTTTTGATTTGGGAATAATTTTAATATCCACCAACCCTTAAACACTCATTATTAAGGTACAACTCAGATACAATCAATTGAGTCCTCTATTGGTGGGATTATATAATAAAATAAAAAATATTTTAACCTTTAAACCACCCCCACTAGCATCAATAGCCCCTTTCCCGCTCTCTTCACCACAATGAAGCCATCGAGCATGTAGTGTCTCTAAAAAACACGCTCAATACACTACCCAAAATTGTTATATGTTAATATGATGTTCCTCTCCATGTTTATGATGTTTCAACCTAAGGTATCATTCATCAATTATCCACATTAATTTCTGGGTTATATTTATTTGTTATTTTGTTTTTTAATTTCATTATTGCATAATACCATTGTTGTTATAAAATTGAATAGTCTTCAATTTTATATTTTTTAAATGGGATTTTTTTTATTTAATATGAATATATCATTTCCAAAACCCTGTATATGGCTCTAACTATCCCTGTTCCTTAAAAACATCCTTATATTTTTAATAGAAAATGTGTGCAGTATTTTGAGAAATGAAAACCCAATGATGATATTACAAGTTGATGTTGTGTTTTTTATATGTGTCAATGGTTTAAAATCTAAAAATGATTTGGTGATGTGTATCCAGACCATCATTGTGTATCATGGTTAATTTTCCCTTACTATTTTCATGGTTTGAAACTCTAAAGGGATATTCTTGGATGATCTACATTCACAATACAAAATATTAATAAGGGTTTATTTAACATTGAATTGGTCACCTAACTTTTAATACCCATATCAATTTTTACCTACATACCTTCAAATCTCAGTTCATGTGAACACCCAATGACCATATTCTCATATCCTTATCTTGATAAGCATTTTTTTTAGATTTTGAAATTACTAGTTATTACTTTGGATCAGTACGAAAAATTAAATTTTTATTCATTTTGTAAATTTTTTTAATATCATATAATTTTTTTATTTATACGGTAAAATCTAAAAAGATATGCCACATTGATATTTCTCAATGTATTTAAAATTTTAATTCCTTAGACAATATTCCCTGAAATTATTTATTTTCAGATGTATTACATTGTACATTTATGTGATGTGTGGTTCCTAGAAATATATATCCCCTCTAGGTATAGAATCCCACTGTTTGATTACATAACGTTTCATCAAATTTTATTAACAGAGGACCTTTAAAGTCTACTTTCCTGGAAATCAGGAACATAAAACATGAAAATGTAAAAAAATATTTTAAATCCCCTTGGAAATACACATTAAAATTTCATCATATGTACAACTATAACATCTCATAACTTGGAGACATACATCAAAGGAACAGGTGAGTAGGAAGCCCATTAAGAAAACCAAGGGAATCAGATTACTTGTGATATCAATAAGAACTTGATGAAAAATATATAGACATAATAAATTGAAGTAGTGGCATTTCATAATGAAAATAACATGAACCATAACATGAATATGTGGCTAAAACATTTTATTTAGACATTCATGAACATATCACCATGTTTCATCCCCAAGGTGTCATAAAAATATCCAAGGTAATTCACCTAAGTATCGTGAAACTTGTCATATCTAGAGATTAATTTCTTCACCCAATGCATTGGAACGCTATCAGAGTAGAATCTTAATATGTGTTTATTTAAATGTGATACATCTAGGTAAATATAAAAAATTTCACAAATAACCCATAGTGAATAAAAGAAATGGGTTTCATTTCAAAATCGTGACGTTTTAGAAGTTTTTAAAAATAAGATCATTATGTCATCTATAACCCCAGAGAAGGGAGTGTGGGATATATGTATTTTAATTCCAGAATCAAATAGATCATTATTATTTTTTATGAATAAATTTTGAAACGAAATAGGTTTGGGTGTTCACAAAAATAAAATAATATAATTTTTTAGAAAAATAGAGAGTGGTTTTGAGATGAAAATTCTATAGTATAACGACATCACTTAAAAATTCAGAAAATACATTGATGAGAGAAGAAAGGGTATACCATCATTTGGACATGAAATGGACAGTGATAATAATATATATGAACTTACCCCAACATATTAATATGGAAACTAGAATACATAACATAAAGAAAATCATGACAAAAAAGAGGGGGGGGGGGGGGTGAAAGGTTCCCTTACATTGAAGAGTATCCTCTAATGCTCGATGGTTGGGAAATAGGGGTCTTGAGGGAAGCATGGTAGGACTCCTAGGGAGGTAGAAAGAGAATATCTTCATTTATGAGTATTTTGGATTGAATTGAATGAGGAAATGACTTGGTATTTATATGGAAGAAGAAGGAATATTTAATTAATTTCAAATGGACACCTCATTAGAGGTATTTACAAAACCATGTGTTGGCCCAGGGTATTTTCCCATGGTATTTCCCACTTGGTAAAACTCATAACATACATTACTAGGTAAAATTCTACCAGATTTATTACATCGTGATTACATCATCAATGATGTCATTAAACACCCAAAACTCAAAACAGTATTTTTATTATTCAATGAAAATTCAACTGTTTAAGAAAAATCCCAAAAATTTATCTTAACCTAATATCGATACCCTAAATTCAAAAATGAACTCATTTTTGTGAAAATAATTTATAAATATAATAAATTTATTTTTTAAATGAAATCATTATTTATTCAAAAAAACAACTCTAAAATTATAACTTGTTTTGCAACACCTTGAAAAAGTAATCAAGGTCCCATAAAATTATCGTACAACCATAAGACAATAATGTAAAAATTTATGATTACATTTTAGGAAAATAAATCTACATTTCATAATATTAAATTAATTATAAAATTGAATTGAAATTAACTATGACATACAAAAATACAAATACTTATATTATGATCGTGTTTTCACTTTTAAGATGTCTAAATTATATTTATACATTCCTGGGTGAAGTTTCTATTTTTTTGGACAATTTACTATTATTACTATTCATTAGGGTATATTACTATTCATACATTACTATTCACTAAAAATTATGTTGATCTTATTGGACTCTAATTTTTTTACTGGTCACAATTACTGAAGGCCATTTTCTGAAAATAATTTCACTTTATAAATAATTTAATGTCTACAAAAATATATTAAAACACCACTTTTTCCAAAACTAATCAATAATATGGAACTTCATCCTACATTTATCCGGACATTTGAAAATGAAAAATTTTACGATAATAAGAAATAACAATTTTATTTATACCAAGGGATTAAAAAAAGGTATCTAAGGCCTCATTACATAGCCCCGTATTACACCTGCATAGGACCAAAGTGTTAGGTGTGCTATGGTGATTGAATATTGGGGAGGTTCAGACAACATTTCCTAATTAGTGATTTCTATCAACTTGAAATTCTCTCTTCGGTGATTCTGTTTAACATTCACATGTTGAAGCTCGTCTTGGGCTTGGTCTAGAGTGAAGCCCATAAATTCTACCTCATTCCCAAGCTCCGACCGATGGGTTTCGTATAGCCCGAATCTACTAGATAAGGTAATCGACTCTTCATTATGTATTAATTAACCAATTTCACTTGTATTTCTAAACAATAATTGTAACGTTAAGAGTATATTTTCCAAAGGTCATATTTACTAACAATCATATAATAACCGAAACCCAATGGTATCACTTAATTAATTAATGGATATAGTTTTGTGGAGTATAAAATGAAATAACACACAGATTTATGAAAAAATACTATTCAAAAGTTCGGTTTGTTACATTCTTCCCCCATAAGAGATTTCATCCTCTAAATTTTTACTCGATCCCTAAGAAGAGAAAAGGTGAGGGTAATTCTACCACATAGACTCATCTGGTTCCCACATGGCATGATCAAATTTGTGGTTCCTCCACAACACCATAACAAGGTGGGTAGTCTTGTTGCATAGATCCATGTCACTATGATCCAAAATCACCCCGACTGCTACTCATAAGAGAGGTCATGTTCCTATTGTGCCAACTCTAGATTTTGAACATGTGAATGGTCTACTATATACTTCCTCAAGAAGGATTCATGGAAGACATCCTGAACTTCTACAAGATTTGGAAGAAGTGCATGTTCATTGGCCACTACTCCTACGCGATCATGGATTTCATAGGGGCCAATGTAAGGAGGGATAAGCATGAATTTTTTCCCAAACCTCATGAATCTCTTCCAAGGTGAAATATGAAGAAATACATTATCTCCAACATCATACTCCAAGTCCCTTCGAAGGAGGTCGGTATAGAAATTTTTCCAACTCTTATCAGCCTTAATGTGTTGCCTGATAGTATGGACCTTTTTGGTCATCTCTTGCATAGGATCAAACCCAAGATTCTTTCTCTCACCAGCTTCATGCAAACATGTAGGTGTTCTACATCACATACCATATAGAGCTTCATAGGGTTCCATTTAAATGATTTAGTGGAAGATATTTTTGTAAGAGAACTCAACTTAAGGGAGATGTTGATCCCATCCACCTTTAAATTCCATTGAGCATGTTCTGAGTATATCCTTGAGTGTTTTCATAGTCCATTCAGATTGGCCATCAGTTTGGGGGTGATAAGCCGTACTGAAATTCAATTCATTACTAATATAATATGGAATACATCTCCTGAATTATGATATGAACCATGGATCACTATCTAATATGATAAAAAGTGGAAACCCTTTATTCCTTACCACTTTATTCACATAAATCATGGAATGTTGATAAAGAGAAAAATCTTCCCAAACAGAGATATAATGGGAAGTCCCGTTGAGACGGACCACAATAACCCATGTCATGTTGATTCGTTTGGATGCTCTTAGGAGACTAGTGAAGAAGTCCATAGTGATATTATCCCACTTCCATACAAGTATAGGTAGTGGTTGCAATACCCCTTTAGGATGTTGTCGCTCTACCTTCAATTTTTGAGATAACAGGAACCTCGAAGTGTAGTCAGCAATATACCTTTTCATATTTTCCCACAAAATAATTACCAAGAAGGACCCTATATTTTTTTTCTTCCAGGATATATAGATAAAGTAGATATATGAGCTTCATCCATCATATCCATATTTATTTCTGAAATTGATGGAACACATAGTCTTGTATGAGATTTATTACACCTTCTTGATCAATATTGAACTCATGAAACTTCCCATCCTTCACAACCTCAAACTTCAATTGTAACAAAGGATCTTATTTTGGTGCATTCTTGATATACTGAACTAATGGAAGTTGAGAAATCATTTGGTTTAGGGTTGATGAGGTCCCCACCCTTATAATTCCCAAGTCCAGATTTTTGAGGTCATTGATCAAAGGATATACTTGAATTCTCATCAGGGAAAGAACAACTAGGTATTTGCTTCTTAATGCATCCACAACTTTGTTTTCTCTCCCGATATGATAATGAATTGAACAATCATAGTCCATGAGATATTAAAAACATCTCCCCTGTCTAATGTTGAATTCCTATTGTGTGAAAATATACAACAAACATTGATGGTCTACGTATATTTCTCATTTCTCCCCATAAAGATATTGCTTGCAAATATTCAGAGAAAAAATGACCGCAACCAGCTCCAGATCATGTGTATGATAGTTCTGCTCATGAGTCTTCAACTGTCGAGATGCATCCTCAATGAAATTTTCATTTTTCCTGAGGACGCACCCAGGCCCTTTTAGAGATGCATCGCTAAAAATAACAAATCCTTCTCCCCATGAAGGAAACGTTAACACGAGTGAAGTAACCAATCTCTTCTTCAGCTCTTGGAAACATTCTTCACAACCCTTTGTCTAGATGAACATGAATCCTTTTTTAGTTAACTTGGTTAAAGTATTTGAATGTTGTGAATGGATTTTTACAAACCTCATATAATATCCCACTAATCTAAGGAAAAAATGAATCTCTGTTATTATTGTAGGCTGAGGCAACTCCTCTACATCTTATGTCTTTGGAGGGTCAATTGTGACCCCTTCATTGGTTACAATGTGCCCCAAGAACACAATTTTTTGCCACAAAAATTAAAATTTTCTTCACTTCCCTAAAATATTATCCTTTTGTTGGGTTTTCAAATTAACCATTCAATTATCTTTATGCCCCTTGATACAAATGGAAAATATCAGAATATCATCAATAAAAACTACCAAAAAGATAACAAGGTATTCCTTAAAGACTTTATTCATCAAATCCATAAAAATAGCAGGTGTATTAGTTTATCCCAAGGGCATAACAAAAAACTCATAATTCCTACATCTTGATCAGAGGGCAGTTTTTGGAATAACTTTTTTCTTCAACCTCAATTGATAATAACCATATGAAAGGTCAATCATAGAGAAGAATTGAGCCCCACATATTAGGTCAAATAAGACATAAATTATTTCAAGATGGTATTCTTTATTCAGTGTGATCCCATTCAGTTCTCTATAATAAATTGATTTCTGCATCGATCGTCCCTTTTTCTTCACAAAGATAATAGTTTCTTCCCATAGAGACACACTCGATTAGATAAACCCCTTATCCAAAAGACCTTTGAGCTTTTTATTTAACTTCTCGAGTTCCAAATTTTCCATCATATATGCGGTCTTTGATATCACATGGGATCCCGGTACAAGTTCAATGGAGAACTCTACCTCTTTTTCTAGGCGAGGTCAACACAGGTCCTCTGGAAATATGTCAACTTATTACTGTATGATGGGGACATTTTCTATCCTCAAACTCTCATTTCCTTCTTCTTCTTCACTGATTAACTCCATAAGGAAGGATATAATAGGTTCTTCTAGGAAACGATCTGGGTGCGATATCTCTTCATAGATGATAATTGTAGGTTTTCCATTAAAGACTACTGATATTTCCTTGTTTTTGCACTGGAACATATCATTATTCTTTGAGAGCCAGTCCATTCCATGTATAATGTCGAATTCCAGCATGGGAATGAATACTAGAATTGAGATAAGATTTTACTCACTAAATTAAATACAAGAGTTTCTAAACATTGACGATGCTTAGAAAATCCCACCAGGAGTCCTGAAAGATAACTCTACTTTTAGAAAATTACTGGTTGATTCTAAATTCTATGAAAACATGGAGGAAATAAAGGAATGCGTAGAACCTGAATCAAACAATATAATTTCTAGATTTGAGAGAAAAATAATATTTCCTACCACCACATCATTTGGTGCTACAACATCAGCCATAGAAATTTGAAAATCATGATCTTTCTCTATTAGCCTATGCTGAGGCTGATGTAAATTCCCCTCCACTTCCCTCGGATTGGACAATGATTTGAAAATTTCCCATGTTTTCAAAAATTATAACCGAGGAAATCAAGTGGAGAATTCACCATCTTACCTTTTCCATTAGTGTGGGGGATGTTTTGGCTTCACCTCACTACAATAATTCAGTGTGATATGACCATTTCTTCCACACTTGTTGCATTTCCCGCTCTCGAATAGGCTGTTCTTTGAATGATTCTTCCTATATTTATTATACATGGGACGTTGCAATTTATTTCTGCCTCTTCCCTGATCGAAGATCCTCCCTAATCTTGGATCCATCGATATTTTCTTGTAATTGGATTTATGAGGCCATTGAGTCTCACAAAATACAATTTTTACTTTCATCGCACTTTGCACGATCTCCTCATAGCAATCAAAATTGTGGTTGGCTAGATTCTTCCACAGATGTGGTCTCAGTCCACTGAAAAATCTTTCAACCTTACCATTTGGATACGTGAAAAATCATTAGGTGTAATGTGAATGCCTTTTTAAGTTCATCTCATAGCTTCCCACAGATTCATTCTCCTTCCACGTTAGCTCGAGAAACTCTTTCCCCATTTTTTTATCATCGATCAAGGGAAATACTTGCTGAAGAAGATCCCTTTGAACTATTCCAACTCAATAGATTGAACATATAGTCTTGGTCTTGTTTTTTATCAGTTCCCTCCATTGATCAGCTTCTCCCTCTAAGAGATAGACAGTCAGGGTGACCTTCTCTTGCTCTGAATAGTAGATCACAGAAAAGTTCTTCTCAACAGAGCTAATCCACTATTTAGCAATAAATGTGTCGGTATATCCACTGATGGTTGGTGGTCGTTAAAAAATAATGGATTCAACAAGAAGTTGTTCTATTCACATTCAGATCAGTCTCTCAGCTTTATTCAAGTTAATTCCCATATCTTGAGTATGTTGGTTCATCATTCACATAGTAGTTTCCATTACGGATTTGATCGGAGGGTTGTTAGCACATGGTCCATTGCAGTCTCCGTTTTCTCGGTTCCACTTTTTTCCTACCATTTTATAAAATAATAATACCTTAGTTGGAAACTTTTTTAATTTAATAATAATTTAAATCTAAAGGGTTTTATGTCTTTAAACTTATTTCTTTAAACAATTACATTTATCTATAAATTCTTCAAAATGATTCATAAAAAACATATGATTTACCAAACATATACCCCTAGAGTGTCATAACCAAAAGTACAGTAAGGACTATTGTCTTATACTAGGATACCCTGGATCAAGCCCAAAACTCATTGTAACTATTTTAACTCCTAGGTACATGTATGCCCGAGTAGTCTCTACCTGCTAGTTTCCTGACAGAGATGTATTTGTTTGATAAACCACTTAGCAAATACTAACCAAAATACCAGGAAGTTTTTCTATATTTAAGCATTTCTATAGAATTATTTATAATGTTTTAATATCATAATTTCCATAAATAACTAAACATTACTTTGATACAAACTATGGAATCTTTACTTTTTAGTACATAACATTTCATTACATTGTTCAAACTGAGGACACTTAAAGAATAGTGTCTTGGAAATTCGGAACACAAAACATGAAAACATAAAACATGATAACATAAAACACACTTTTAAATCCCCATGAAAAGCCTCTTGAAATGTTAATCCTATGTACAACTACTGCATCTCATAACCTGGAGACACACAATAAAGGAAAGGGTGAGCAAAAATCCCAGTAAGAAAAGCAACGAAATCAGTTTACCTGTGATATCAATAAGAACATGACAAAAAACATAATGACATGAGAAATGGATGTAGTGGATTTTCATAATAAAAATAAATTGAACCATAACATGAATTTTTGGCTACAACATTTAATTTAAACATTCATGAACATGTCACTAAGGTTTATCCCCAAGGGTTTTGAAAAATTACCAAGGTTATTCACCATGGTATCGTGAAACTTTTCATCTCTATAGATTAAATTTTTTACCAAATGCATTGGAGAGTTATGATGGTGCAACCATACTATGTATTTATTTTCATGTGATCCACATAGATCAATATCAATCATTTCATAAATAACCCATAGAGAATATAAGAAATGGGATTCTTTTCAAAATTGTGATGTTTAAAATGTTCGTTAAAATTAGATCATTAGGTCATTTATGAACCATGTAAAGGGAGAGAGAGTAATATGTTTGTAAATTAAAGAATAAAATATATCAATATTTTGTTGTTATGAATAAACCTATAAATGAAATAGGTTTTCATATTTAAAAAATAAAATAAGATAATTTTTGATAAAAAGAGAGAGAGGTTTTGAGACTAAAATTCTGCAGCATAACAATGTAACGTAAAATTTCATAAAAAATGATGAGATAAGAAAGGGTATCTCATCATATGAACATGAAATGGAAATTAATAATGATATATGAGAACTTACCCTAAAATAAGTAGATGGAAACAAGAAGACATCACATAAAGAAAATCATGACAAAAAAAAAGAGGGTGAAAGGATCCCTTACCTTGAAGAGTTTATTCGAAAGCTCACTGGTTGGGGCCTTGGGGAGGCGGGGTTAAGGGAACCCTATTAGGACTCCATGGGAGGTATCAAGACCATATATTCTCTAAGGAGGATTTTGAAACAAATGAATGAGGGAATATACAGGTTTATATAGGGAAAGAGATGGAATATGTAATTAATTTTCAAGGGCCACCTCATCGGTGGTATTTGAAAAACCATGGTGTTGACCATTGTATTTTCCCATGGTATTGGACACATGGGAAAACTTATAACATATAATACTATTAAAAAGTAGACAAGATTTATTAAATCAATATTTCATCATCAATGATGTCATTAAACACCCAAAACACAAAATTGTATATTTTCTATTCACTAAAAATTCAACTGCTTCAGAAAAATTATAAAAACATTACCCTAACCTAACATCGATGATATGAATTAAAAAATTGAACTCCATTGTATGAAAATAATTTTCTAAATATATTTAAATTAATTTTTAAATAAAATAATTATTTATTCGAAAAATATCAAAAACAATAACTTGTTTTGTAATAACTTGGAAAGGAAATAAAGGTCCCATAAAATTATCATATAACCATAATACAATAAAGTAAAATTTTTTTATTACATTTTAGGAAAATAAATTTCCATTTAATATTATTAAATTAATTATAAAATTTTAATTAAAATATTTATGACATACAAAAATACCAATTCCTATATTATGACAATTTTTTCACATTTAAGATGTCTCAATTATATTTATACATTCATGGTTGTATTTATATATTTTTTCCTAATTTACTATCCATTACTATTCATAAGTGTATATTACTATTCATACTTTACTATTCACCAAATATTGTGTTGATCTTATTATACTTTAAATTTCTTACTGGTCAAAATTTTTAAAGACCATTTTTTGAATATCATTCCAAATTATTAATTATTTAAAGTTTACAAATATATTTTGAAATACCCCTATTTCCAAAATTCTTCAATATAATTGAACATAATACTATATTTATTCGGACATTTGAAAATAAAAAATTTTATGACAATAAAAAATAAAAATTTTATTTATACCAAGGGATTACAGAAGTATCTAAGGCCTCATTATATAGCCCCCTTATAATAGCTGCATATGACCTAAGTGTATGGTGTGCTATGGTGATAGAATCTGGGGGCAGCTCGGGAAATATTTCCCAGGTGGATATTTTTATCTTCTTGAACTTCTACCTTAGTCGATTCCATTCAATTTTCACATATTTAATCCTACCTTGGGCTTGGTCCATAGGAAAGCTCAAAGATGCTACCTCCTTCCCAAGCTTTGAAAGATATGCTTCATACGGCCTGAGTTTACTAAATAAGGCCATCAAATCTCTCTTTTTTAGTAATTAACCAAGATCACTTGTATTTATATACAATAATTGTAACATTAAGATTTTATTTTCAAATTTTCATATTGACCAATGATCATACAATAGTAGAAACCAAACTGTATCAGTTAATTAATTAAAGGATATTGTTTTGTAGAGTATAAAATGAAATAACACACAAATTTTGGAAAAAAATATTATTCAAAAGTATGGGTCGTTACACTGGGCACTAGTATGACTCATGTAATTACAAAGGTATGATAATGGGTTCTTCTATACACTAGATGAAAGATTCATTGGGAAATGTTCTTTATAGTATGATTAAGATGAATGGAATTATGAAATATCATCAATATATGACCAAATAATTTTATCATGCTATCAAATAAATGTTTATTGACCATGGATTTTTTATCCAATTTTTTTAATTTGTTATTGAGTATCCCAATTCATTTATTCTTAACTAAATGGTTTAAAAATCCCTTCACAACATGTTACATTACTATTACCCTATAATCTCTTAATCATTATGTATTCCATGATTTTTATTATTACATCAAATTCATTTGAAATTTTATAACTCAATTTATTTATTCTTTAAAAAGTGTTTTATTTGTCATTACATCTGTTTACCCTCCCCCTACTGAGCATCTTGTCCCACTTTTTATAATATTTACAATTTTATAAATGATCCAACATGATTAATACGTATGATAAAAGGTTTATAGTGGTAATGTTTTAACTGTTTTAAATGATGTATTGTTATTTTTAAATTAATAAAAAAATAATTTTTTACCTTGTTTCATAAGGCTACTAAACTTATGGATTCCTACTATTGTGATATACGACCAATGTGTCAAAATAACCGCCATCTCCAAGGTGTGGTATTTGAGGTTGTCAAATCATTATTCCCCCTGGTGGCATTACAATTTGTTTTATATCTATCCCATTGGGTGGTGATTCCACATTAATTGAAAAATTATGTGATATTAGTGAATGTTATGTACTTGAATCTAATAACACACATCTAGATCTGTAATAAACAATAAATTTCCTATATTTATGTTTATTTTTTTTAATTATATCATTTAAACCATATTTAATTTGGTATTATACCATTTTTTTAGGAAATGTTTTGTTTTTTTTAGAGATTTATAGGCCCTTGGATGGTTTTAAAATATTTTGGAAAAACCTGGGCCTGTCTTCTCAGAATGAATCAAATCTTGTGTTGGATTCCCAAAGGACGTAACTTGATTAGGTTCATAGGTACCCGAAACCATGTATCATCAACCTCCAAATCATGGATTAGGGAAAATATATTTTACATGGTTGGTGTATGATATTTTTAACATTGTAAATTGACCAATCATGATTTTTTTGATCACAATGGGAAATGGGGATAATTAGTTACATTTATATTTCTTATGCATCATTACATAAAATACATCCATAAACTATATTATTATGATCTTTACCTACTGGAACATATGAAAACCCAACCTTAGGAACAATGTATCCACATGTTTCTCTAATAAATAAGATTATCTAGTCTTGGGTATGGTTTTATATTAAATTAAGACAACTAAAAAGGCTAGAGATTATACACATAGTGGTTAAAAAAAGGGAATATCCATCACAGGTATATAACTATAGTCTTTCTTAAAATGCATATACTCCTCAATATCAATAAACGATATAACAAATTATTTAACAAAAATATGAATCATAACCGATATGATTTAGTAAATTTTCAATATTCTATTTTAATATTTTACATTATTTTCTTTTTTATATGTTCTATATCCTGTTGAATGTTTTTCATAGTAGCGAGAGAGGGATTCTTAATACGAAACTATAAGAAATCATCCTTATGATCAAATCATTGAATTTTATTTTCAAACTGATGAAATGATTCATAAAAATTCTATTTATTAAAATGAATATGAAATTTCTCTATCATATAAACATATTACAACTGAATATCATTTCATTCCAAATTATCTTTGTTATAGGGATATTTAATACCATATTTGTAAAAGAAAATATCACACTGGGTTTTATTGAGATTTATATCACATTTATTATCATGGACTTTGTGAAGAGGAAATGTCTTGTCAAATAATTTATTTTTTTTCAAATGTGTCATAAACCAGATATATTGGGATGCAACCTGATTTTTAAATACACACTCATCTTTTATAATTATGAATTGTGCAATGTTTTTCATTCTTTTTATTATACCACATAAATCATGATGTAATGAAACAGATTCCCCCAAATGAAGTTATTATTCCATAAACACAACCTTTACAATCATCGTTAGTATAAATAAAAATATCAATCATTCCTCTGCTATAATATTTATTCTGAATTAAATATTTCCAATATTATATTTGAAAATTCTTTTTCTAGATATAAGTTGTTACTTTTTGGGAATACATTGATATCTAGAAGAAATAGATACAACATTTACAATAGACTACATTGAGTCTATTATATATAATACGATTACAATTATCATTCTAAACACTTTTTGTTCACCCTCAGTTACATTCCAGTAGTTTTAAAACATTTTTAGCACTTAAATATGTGGGTAAAATAGATTTTAATATTCTTTTCAGAAAATTTTAAATGATTACTTCATATATTTCATGAGATAATAAAAGTAACTTCTTCTTATGGAATATTTATATACCATAAAATTATTTCCATTCACCAAGAATGAAAATTTCATATATATTTTTCTTATCCTTGGAAATCATTTCACACATTTAATCCTCATTCAATGAGAATATAATATCCCCAATATAAACGATCTAAATGTGAGAACATAATATATTTTTATTTATGTAGAAGAATCTATGAAAAGTTTTTTAATATATTTTAAAATAATCAAGAAAGAAAACAACATAATGTAAAATGATCTAAGGGGTCGTTTCAATCAACTCAAAACATTCCTTAACTAAAAACAATTATCTTATTCTACATAAAGTATTTAACTACAAGATTTACTTACATGAAATACATTTCTATATCCCCATTATAAATATGGACTTGAAAACGATTTTAAATTCATTATATTTTCATTGTGAAAAAGAACAAAAATGATACTGATGATTTCAAGTATCACTATTGGAGAAATGGACTCATTAAAATCAATTCCCTTATCCACTGAGTAACCTTTATAAATCATTATTTAATGGATTCTCTTTTACCCACTTTTTTTACTCAAAATATATTTTAAACATTAAATTTTTACACATCAAATTTTAATCTTTTTCTTTGGTTATAAATTCCAAAACAATAACCTAATTAACCAAATAATGTTCTTTATTCAACGAATCAGTCCATACATGATCCTAAAAATAATAATAATCATCTCTTAGCTCAAAATATGTATATAATGAATTATGTAAATATAAACATGATGTTAGTTTAGTTTGATCCAAAATATCTTGATCAACAATTTTATTTTGGAAAACAACATGTTTTCTGAAACTAGGATGACATGAAATAATTTTTCCTCATAACATGATATAACTAAAAAGATGATATATTGTGTAACTACAAAAGAATTATTTTCATAGTCATATATTTATATAGCAACCTAAAAAATCTTTCTACCCTTATGATATATAAAATTCACACCTACTGAGAAATTAATCATTATGGATTCATTATTATAATTGTTTTATATTCAACAATAAGGATATTGGCCATGAATGATTCCATCAACACCAATTTTATCAATCTAAAAAGTTTTTAAACCATTGATACTGTTAACATAAGTACTACCAATCATATTTATAGAATTCCAAAATGGGGTTTCAATAAACTACATCTCAAAATGAATAATATTAGAGTCCATCCTATAGAAATAGTTATTTCAAATATAATCATGTTATACAATATCATTACTCAAAATGTATATAGTTGTATCATGTTAAATCAATATATATCACACCATATTTACAAAAATTATACATATTATTTCATCAAAACAATTTTGAAATTTGGTTCATGGAATAGTAATTGCTTGATGATTACCATGTTTTCACTATAATATATAGACATACCATTTATATATGAGGCACCCTTATTATTTCAAATCATTTGAATATAGTATCCTCATTCATTTTCATCACTTATATTAAAAGGCATAACACATTTGAGAGCATATAATTTTTTTATAGAAAAAATATATAATGTGATTAAATTCATCAATAAATAAATAAATTAAATATTACAATATATTAATTAATTTCACATGGCCCCATATAATTTAGAATTTATAATCTGTAATGGTTTAGTTTAATATACATAAACAATCTTATTCATTTTTATTGTAATATTCCCATTTCATAATTAAGAAAAAAAAATTCTCTTCTTCTTTTCATATAAGGAATATCAACAATACATTATCTCTTTTATTGTTTACTCATAGTACTCTGGAAAATATTCCTCAACCATTTATTTATAACAAATTTACTTTAATCAAGTTATGAAAGGATGAAAAATGTACATCACATATATGATACAAATTTCATTTGGTAAATTTTATTTTTGAATGAACAACCCTCTCATCAATAATTCTATCAATGAGACCATATCTTTTGAATAAAAATACCATTTTCCTTATATATGTATTATGAAACAAATGGGAATAAAATTATTCCATAAACACATTATTCCCTACTAACTAATATCAAACCATCAACACTGATATATGATCCAATTCATTTGATTCATAGAAAACAATAATATCCAAATAACACTGTTCCATATTTATATTGACTAAATTTTTTTATCAACATTAAATATCTTTCTTTATATACAGTAAAACCACAATCTAGCCTCCAAGTTCCATATGATCTATGGTTATGGTAGTTACTTCCACAAGACATGACTTTTATATTAATTTTTCATCCTTCACATATATATTTTGATATTTTTATATCATAATATTTTTCTAGTGACATAAACATAAACACATCATCCAGATGTAATGTAAGATGAAATATTTCTAATAATGTTTCTTATTGATAGAATCAATTTATATTATTATGCTGACATTCACATGTTCTTTTCTATGAGTGTGTTGACTCCACAAAAAACACATCAATTTGATTCTACAGTATTTATTCTAGTGTGGCTGAATAAACTAGCTTATCTTCACCATATTATCAAAGCCTCTATAGTTCCAACACTATCAATAAATATAATTGGTTTCTTTGTAAAACTAATCATATTTAAAATTTTTTATCTATTTTCCATCACCATTCAAACAATATTCCTGGGATTTTTTGGTTCCCTTGTTTTCAATGACTCATTACATCTTATTCTAATACACATATTTCATTTTCAACATTCATAATATCTCCATTATTACAAGATTTTGGATCTAAGATATCATCTAGAAAAATAACTTTATTTTTAACCCCCATTGTTTTGTTAGCATATATGGTCACTTTATAAATTATTTTCTTTTTAAAAACATAATCATTTATATTTTCCTAGGAGGATTTTTTTGTTGCTCCACCTATGTATTATATTTCGTTGAAAATTCAGAAATATATTTAACTTATATTTGGATGTTTATTACTCAATTATCTCCTTAAATTTTTTTATCAATCATGATAAAAGTAATCATCCTTTACCTTTTTATTTCATTCATTCCTTTTATAGATTATTTTTTCTTCATCATTTAACATATTTATATTATTGATATATTTTAGTCATATCAAATTAATTTTTATGAGATATTCATTTTTTTGTTTCTAAATGTTCTTCATTCATAAACTTTTTTTTCTCTCTTACATGGTTGAATGTATTTTTGATACATTATCTGAGATATATTTTCATTGTATACTCAATAGGAGTCTCCGAATAATTTTATTTAGTTCCACTAATTTCAAAAATGGTAAACATTTAACAATTCACACATTCAATGAGTATTTTTAGCAGAAATATACATAGAGTTTCATCTTCTAGGAAAATGTCATCATATTATATTTATAAAACATATTTTCCTTTCAATTCAATAATTATTTTATCTATCTACATTTTAATTTAATCGAATTCATATAATTCGATCATTTCCATCAAGTTATTCATCTTCTACTGATTTTGAAAATTATACTCCAAAATTTGTTATTCATCTAAAAATAACTCACTTTAGTGGTAACATTATATTGTACACACCTATTTTTGTTTTTATTAATTTACGAAAAAAATAAATTATTCATTTAATTTGGTACACATATCATCATCTACCTTAGAGTTACTGATTTCTTCCGTGAGATAATTCATATATTTCTCTTTTATTATAGATTTATAAGTTGTTCCTCAGTCATCATTTTCAAGGATTTTCATAACCTTTTACCTTCTCAAATATTATTTTATGATAATTATATTGAGAACATCCATAGATAGAGTTTTAGGAACTCTCTCTTACAATTATGACAACCATCTATCATATTTATCCAAAATAAGTAATTGAATATTTTTAAGGGTAGATAAATATTATATCTCCTCATTTTGACAACAAATGGTTCTTATTATGTCTTTATCATTTTTAAATATTTCATTAATAAATTAATTTTACCATATTTTATGATTTTTATACTAGTATAGATCTTTTTTATTTCATTCATTATGTTTTTTTATTCATAAATTTTGTTAAACATGCCATATATTAAACATTATGTATCAATACCTTTAACCATAATAAATAATCTTCCATAGTGTGGGGAAAGTAAAACAATCATTCCATAAAAATTATTCTCCAAATTCATTATATCAGGGACTATTAATTTAGTGTGGTTTTCTATAAAAGGGAAACAATTAGAAGTAAATTCAAAAAAATTATATCTAATGGATTTACAATAATGAAGTATTCATTAATTATATATATGATAGTTCCTTCCATCCAAGTCAGAATCCTTATGAACATAAAAATATGACTCAATATTGCTAGAAACCATAATGTTCATTAAATTTTTGAAATGAGTCAAAAAGGGAATCTTCAAACTCATAACACTTGAGTGGAAAAATCGTAATCTATTTTATCCCAAATAGGGGGAGGGTGTGAAATAGTGATTTATTTATTTTCAATTTTCTTTCATAAAAACAATCATTCACCATATATTAGTGTGAAATGATTCTACTATAAATAAAACTAGCACAACTAATGGAATACCATTATTTACAAAGCCAACTACAAAATAATTTAATTTACTACTTTTTATAATTTACATGTAATATAAAAAAATAAATTCGACTACAAAATAAATCTTTTCTGAAAAAGAAATTTGGAATATCCATCACATGCATTTCACTACAGTCCTTTCAACAGTACGTGTGATCCACATATAAATACAATACATAACAATGTTTTCTTAAAAATGTTTAACCATCAGTAACATGGGAATGTATTTTTCGATATTCTCCTTGAACAGTCTTCACTGATTCTAATTTATCAATTTATATTCCAAAGTCACATTCATAAAAAATAGTATGAAATAACTTCTTCCTCATCAACAACAATAATATATCCATGTAACATCCTACCCTTTTCTAGAGATGTCTCGAGTTTTTTTAAAGTTACTAATTTTCATGGTTGTCAAAAAAATATGGTTTGGATCATTACCTTGGGTGTTTTTGGGTTAAATTTTAGAACTTTTGATAGAGGATAGCCAGTGCATGGTTTTCCCAACCGTGTCCACTAGCATAGTAAACTGTGCAAACCTAAAAAGAGTGAATTCACACAAAAGTCACATGGCTAGTCAAACCATGCACCCTATTAGGAGAAATTGTGAACCCCCTAAATGATATGCACTATGAAGGCACATGGTTTGGGAAACCATGCACCCCAACCATGAAAACCATGCTTGGGTATTCAATTAATCTAAATATTATATTTAAAATTCCACAACCCAGTAGTTTAATACAAAATTGGACCTAGCTCACCCATAAATATTCACTGTCATTTTTTGGAGGCTTCTAGATGGATTCTGAGCCCTATCGACCTCTATTCATGAAAAAATTTAGTATTGAATATATTTATCTATCAGGGTATTTTGTTTCTTCTATACTTATTTCACTCTATTTGTCTCTTCCTCCTTTTCTCAAATAAAAAAAGTATGTTTATCCACAATTGATTCTATATTTATACCTTGGTTTTTAGTTTTTTATCTTTTTAATATTGTTTCTAGGATTTTATTCAATATCTCATTCACATTCATGGTTTAGACCTATCCTTTTCAATTTGAGTAATTTTAATTTTGTGATCACTCATCAAAAAAATTGATGTAGGCATTCTATTTTTTTAAATACCAATGTCTTGATTTCAATTATATGTGTGTAAATGTATAATTTCTTTCAGATAATTTACATGTGATTTTACTATATTTAATTAATTAATTTGGTAAATTAATTTATTATGGAATTTTAAATGTTTGGAATATTGGGATCAATGGAATGGAATAATTAATTATTGAATTAATTGTGGGGATATTGAGATTATTTAATTTGAATAAAGAATCGATGAATTAACAATTGGGATATTTAGATTATTTAATTTTATTAAATAATATTTTAATTCATTAATGTAATGGACTTGATTAATTATTGGTTGAATTAAATAATGAAAATTTTGTGATTAATAAATTTTTGATTTAATTTGTAGGATAAAAGTGATCAATTTTCTATTGAATTAATTAATTTATTGATTTGAATATGCAATTGTTACATTGGATTAATTAATTAGAGAAATAATTAATCAATTTTTATGGTACATATGATATTGTGATATATGTGAAAATTTAATATTGTGATATATGTGATAATCATTAGTGGTACATTGTGTACTAGTTAAAAAGTACATAGTGATTATTGTCATGATGAATGGAAATAATGGAATTCAGATATAATGTAAGATGGTGAGTTGTGACCATGTAATATAGATATGAATAAATATGATGAATGGTAATAATGGAATTAATATGTGAGTTGAGATGATGAATGGTAATAATGTCTCTTAGGTATGAATTGAGATGAAAAATGGTAATAATGGAATGTAGATCCTAATAGAGATGATGAATGGTAATAATGACATTAAGATATGATTTGAGATAAAAAATGGATATAATGGAATTATGATATATGATATCCCTTGGGGAATGTTAAAACCCAAGCCTGATCTGAAGAAGGTATTGAGAGTTTGGGTGTCCTCAAGAACTCAAGGGTTCTTATGGATAAATAATGAATAATTGAATAAATATAAATTGTTTACTTATATTTCATTTAATTATTCATTACAAAATGGCATAAAAACATTTTACTAGATATTGGTTTAGACACTATTGGTGGTGGGATACTGAGATGAACTCACACCATGCCCAGACTATAAAATCAGTATCCAAATAGACTTCATAGTTGTATGTTGGATAAGGGAAATGGGCCTATGTTAGGTGGATATTTTGGGATAGATCATTTTTTTGGTAACTTGATGAGATTCTGAACCCACTTTGGAGTTTTCAATGTCATTATTTATTCTGGATTTTTTAATATTAGAAGTTGAAACATACATTTCATGGAATACATTCTATTTAGTTTTGGATACTGTATTTTTTCTTATTTTGTAGTCATGTGATATTGGTATGTATTTTTATTTGTTATATCATTTTATTACTATATATTTATTTTATATATTTCTACACTTGTATAAAGAGGGTATAGTGTCACCATGATCAATATTAAACCCCATCTGCTAGTAATAAAAGTCTATAATACATGGTGGTAAACATGAGGTCATGTGAGAGACCAGATTGGGGAATCAGTTTTTGTCACCCATGTTGGGATATTACATGGTGGTATCAAAGGACATTTCTTTTTTCTATTATTTTTTTTATTACTATTTGGGTATGGTATACAAGGGAATAAAATGATTTAGGTATTATTTAAGATTTCTCACATTGAAATATATAACCCACGTACGATGGTAAAATCCATCTACCTACAATTATATTGTTTTTATTGATGTGTGTTATAACAGTTGATTTTACTCACCCTGGGTGATGCACATGATATGTGATGTGATTATTATTTTGCATATTTTCAGAGATTTATCTTTTGGCCATATTTTAATGAGATTGGTGTATTCATGCATCATTCTATGAAATCAACAATATTTTTTAGACCAGAATCTTTTTGGCAGGCATGTGAAAATGGTCTTGGGAATGTGCTTCAAATCAAACTCTTTTCCGTTTCTTATGTGATCAAAGTTTAAAAGAGTGTATGATAGCAAATTAAAAATCAACTAAAATATTCAATAAATTCATGTCTAATTAAAAAAATATATTTGATATTGTTTCTACATATTGTTAACCATTACCACAATAATGGATTTTTAATGGTAAGCGATAGTGCCTCGGTTTTGACCATGTGGCGGAAAAATTGGGAAGGCCATTTTTTATTGTGAATCCATTTTATATTAACTATATAAAATTAGTGTTATGGGTCTGAATATGTGGTTTCATAATTGTATATATAATCCCTCTAATGGTGATTATTGAGAGGATGATAGTAGGATGTGTCTGGAGATGCACCTCTAGTTGTGGAACCTGAGGCATCAGTAGTGTCAAGTAAGAAGTTAGAGAATAATTTCATGAACACTATTATCAGTTTATACAAATTATTAATAGATTCCAAGGGTGGGTGGTGAAGAGTATTTTTTACATTAAATAATATTTTCAATTACAAAATCAACTATATTGTAAAAGAGATAGTGGATCTGATGTGAAAGAGTTATGGATTGATTCCCTCCATACTATACATGAACATTCTGAGAAACCTACTGGGAAGAGGGTCATGTTATATGCTTACATGTTGTGATGATCAGTGATGCGTTGGTGGGATGTTCATTCCAAGACATGGTAGGTTGACATGACGGAACAGAAGACATTTTTGAAGAAGTTCGTATACCACTTTTCTCTAGATCCGCTGATATAGGAGGGAGAATATGAGTCCATGTGGATGATATATTGAATTATGTCTATGCTGGACATTGATTGTCACATTAGAGACATTTTATGATTTTATCTAGTACTGAATGGCGATGTGATATCTACGATAAAGAATTTCCAAGAGGAACTTAAATTTAAGAATATATACAATGTTATCACCTTTTTGTAAAATACTTTTTGGTGAGGTGGTGGATCAGTCTATTACATAAAGGGGAAACCCAAGGGAGCCCTTATTGGTGGAAATGTTGTTGTAGATAGATGATTAGGAGGTGTGTCTTCTGATAGTAGGAAGTGTCTCAATGAGGGCATTAACTTGAGGGGTAGTAGGAAGAGTTTCCATAGGGAGGGATTAGTAACATATAATCTTACCTGATTTCACATCTGACATTTTATTAGGCAAGGAAACTATTACATACACTACCCTTGACCACTAGTAGAGTTTAAATCATTTGTATGGATGTTCATGTAGTTTTTTTCTATAGGAACGAATGATATAAGGGAAATAACGGAGGATCTTGATAGAACTAAGATGTGTGAAGTAGATATTTTCAACCAGATCAGTCTAATAGCTAGAGTTTTATTAGGTGTTTAGGTAATGGAAGAGGGAATGGTTCTGTAGTTTTAGATAGATTGTACTAGTAGAGTGGTGTATCTTAGGGAGTTAATATTTCATAACATGGAATAATAATAGGGTAGTTTTAATCCATTCATCCTAAAATGGTAGATAGAGAGGATGATAAATTTGTAGTTAAGTGTACTATTAGTGTGGATTTTATACAATCCAGATCCTTATTTGATAATAGTACCTCTCATTACATTATATCATCTCAACATGTGAATGGGTTATGGGTTGTGGTGGAGTAATTGAACAAGGTGTTAATGATAGATAGGTTTTTAGGAGTACGGTCGATGGATATCTATTTAATAAAGGGGTTATTTCTCATGTTTGGGGAGTGTAATTAACTATGGGATCCTTACATCCATGACATGTTTTATTTAACCTATTTTTTGATATGGAATGTTATGCAGAATACTGATATGACATTGATTATTATTGTAGGAGTGTAAATTTTAAACTTTCTAGTTGTGAAATCTATATTAATGAAGGAGAGTATGATATCTAGGCAGTCCATGAAGTGGCATTTCATCTGCCACTAGGGGAGATCACATCCAAATTTTGCAGTCTATTGTTGGATTATGGTGTGTATAGATGGATGTATAGTCACTGACAATGGAAATGGTTTGGAATTTGTTTCCAAAATACTTATTAGGGATTCTAACTGAAATAGATGTGGAATTTACTATTGATCTCATATTGGGGATTTATCCAATTTGTATTCCACATTTCAAAATTCCCTTGATAGTGCATGAAGAGCTACAGACTCCGTTAAAAGAGTTGATAGATAAAGGTTTTATCAATGAAATCACGTCACTATTTGGTTCTTCATTCTTTCTGTTAATAAATGCTGATGAGAAAGAGTTCTTGTGTGTTGATTAGTGGATATTGAACAGAAAGACTATAAATAACAAATATAATCTTCTATTTATTGATAATTTATTTGGCTAGTTTAGAGAAGCATGTGTTTTCTAAAATATTTACATGGGATCAGGGTATCATTTGTTGAGAGTTCAACCTTATGAAATACATCATTATTATTTTATGTGAGGGTATTGACTCTATGAGTTTGAGGTAAAAAAGTTTTGTTTTTCTGATGAAACATTACAGTTTATGACCTTCATAATATGAATTACCATCAGGACTTAGATTCGTTTTGGTATTTTTGTGGATGAAACTATGGTTTTCTCTAAGACTCATGACTATCATGTTCAATATATTGACATTATCCCAAATACAGAGAGAGATAATAACCTATATTCCAATATATCTATGTGTCTAATTTTGATTGATCCTTTATACTTCTTGGGACACATCATCTCAGAGGAAGGAGTATTAGTGGTCCCAAAAATGTTTTAGTATGTGATTTTTTTGGAGAATCCTGATAATGTTTTTGATATTTTTAGCCTTATAGGATTAGATGGATATTATAAAAGATTCAATATAGAAATTTCTTAATTGTTTGTTTCACATTAGTGATTGAACAAAAAAAGATTATGTTTTCTGGTCAGAAGCATGGGATAATTCCTTCCAAGAGTTGAAGAAGCACTTGACATATGAGCTGATCTTGATCCGACCTAATACTAGTGAGGATTATATGGTTTTTTGACAGATCTAGGATATTTCATGGAGAAGTGTTGAATTTTGGTGATCGAGTTTTGGAATATGGGTATTGAAAGTTGAGGCCAGATGAATGAAACTAACCTACACATAAACTCAATTTGGCTACAATGGTTTATTATTCAAAGTGATGGATGAAATTTATATAGGGATAAATTCTTAAAATTTATCTAAATCAAAATAATATAAATCATATATTTTCATACTGAGATTTGAAAACAATAAATCATATATGGGTCTATTATATGAATTCATTTGATTTTGAGATAGTATATATACTCGAGAAGGGAAATATTATAGCTAATTATTTATATTGGAAAACCAAAATTCAGTTATTTTAAGAGTCTAGTGCTGAGTGGAAGATGATGGCTTCACTGGGTGAGATGCATTTTGTGGTTCAGGATAGATAGAAGAAGGTCAATATCATGTATGTTATAGTGGATATTATTATTTTGTGTAAGGTTAGAGATAAAATGTATGAATATCTTGATTGTTTTTCCTTGAGGGGATGCCTCAAAGGTGGGGATACGCGTTTATACTGGATGACAAATGAGGTTCAGATCATCTATGTCAAGAATATTATTGTTATGCAGTGAGAATGTTGGGAGATATGATGCCTAAATTCCGTGACATGAAGGGTGAGGTGTAAATGGTGTGTCCAAAATGTGTCATGAAATATGAAAACAGTTTTCACAGTTGGGCTTGAAGATAGAGGAGGCAAGGTTCACAACATGATGAAACACCTGCCCATAGATGAAGGCCAATAATAAATGACCGGGTGTCTTGATACACTCATTTCCAATTTCAGAATGGTAGTGGGATGTCGTTACTATGTGTTTTTTGGTGGCTCTCTTTCGGATGACTTATAAGAATTATGATATTATTGTTATTGTTGATATTCTAAAAAAAAGATCCAAATTTGATAATGGTATTAGATAATTTCATAGGAAAACAAAGGTGGACTTGTTTGTTTGGGAGATAGTTCACCTACAAGGAGTTCAATGAACTATAGTTTCAGAATGCAGCTAATGTTTTAATTCATGGGTTTGAGAGGACATGTAGAAGGTTTTTCATACATTGGTTCTTTTTAATACAACATTACACCAATAGATAGAGGTGTAGCTGGAACATAATATAAAGGATATCGAGGATACCCATCGAGCATGTGTCAAAGAAATTGGCGGGACTTTGGAAAAGCACCTAGATATGTTGGAGTTCCCCTATAACAACATTTATTAAGAAATAATTCATATGAAAACATATGATATTTTTTATAGAATTCCATGTAGATCACATCTAATCCAGATGATGGAATGGTAGTCATAGTTTTTGGGAGAGAGTTTCATGCATGGGATGTTATAGAAGGTTTATTTCATTCATTAATTTATTGATAATAATCAAAGTATATTGAATTTTTATTATGAAAGATGGTGAAAACCATTAGATTTTATGGGTATTTATTTTTTATTACTATAGGTTTCTCCTTGACTGGGTCACCATTTGATAAAAAGGAATGGAATCTTGGCACCAAGGATAGTTGGATCATTTGAGATTGTGAGGAGAATCGGGTGGGTGGAAAACTGATTAGATCTTCTATAGAGATACCATTCTATTCACATTGCTTCCTATATTTCATGATATCAGAATTATCACACAGAACATTTCATCTGGTTAAGGTGAATGATGATGAGATTGAGATAGATGCATCAATTGAAGAGAATCAGATATATCTATTATATCACAACGAGAAAGTGTTGTTGGGGAAGACTCTTCACTAGTTCCTGTATTTTGGAAACATGGGTATGTTCAAAAGAAATAATGGGAAATATAAATAGGTACGAAGGCTAATTGATCCAATATTTTGGACTCAAAATCATATGGTTTCATGGGAGAAAAGCTCAAGGATGGGATATTAGAAGGTTGTGGGATTAAAAGATTCTGATATTTTCTGTCGATTCCTCAGTTTGGATTGCAGGTAGTCGTTTAAAATGTTTTGGGTAAGTATTATTTAGGTGTTTAATTCTCGATTTTGGTGTGAAATTTTATAAAATTGGAAGGGGGATATGTAGATCATGCTTGGTGCATGCATATCCCAAACTGTGCTTCCAAGAGAAGCAAACTGGGTGAACCAAATCAGAGGGGATTCACATGGCTGGAACATAATATTTCAATCCGTTCACTATCGTAGGAGAAAACATGACCCCTCCCCCTTGAAGTGTCACATTGTTATTGTGCATGGTTTGGAAAACTCTGATCCCTTAATCAGAAAACCTTGTATGATATTTTAATCAACCCGAATATCAATTTTAAAATTCCCCAAACCCCCATTGAAACATAATATCGTCCCCAGCACAAACCTAAATATTATTTATCATTTATAGTGTCTAATACAAAAATAGAAATCCTTCCTGATGTCAAATCACGATGAATTAGAAGGACAATCTAAGATCATAACCTCTTCGTTTCTATGGGTTCTCCCAGATTGAGTTTTATCTATCTATCTCTCTCTCCAACTACAATACTCAGATAATAGGGGGATTTTTATCAGCAATTAGATATTGGTATAGATTTAGGTTGATAGATCTTGGTCTATATTAAATTTTCATAGGATTTGATTCATGATCTAATTATTGATCGTGGGATTGACCTATCCATTTCAATTTTTGGAATTTCAATTAGGCAATCTCTCATCAACGAATTGAGGTAGTGAGTATATTATTCAAATCCAAAAGTATTGATTTCAATTAGGTGTATGTAAATATAGAAATGATATTCGATGATTATCAGTTGAGGTTCTATCATTGAATTAATTAATTCTGTAAATTAATTAATAAGGTGTTTGTAATCATTAGGGATATTTGGATAATTGAATTCGATTAATTAAATTTTGGAATTAATTTAAAGGATATTGAAATTGGTGAATTATAATAATTAATTGCTGAATTAATTATATAGATATTGAGATTGTTGAATTGGAATAAATATTTTTTGAATAAATTAATGGAACTCATGTGATTAATTAGTGGTTGAATTATTCAATGGAAATCATGTGATTATAAAATTAATAAATGAATTAATGGTTATGATATGATTTGTTAATTTATGAATTAATTAATAGAATTGGGTTAATATGTAATTGTTAAATTGAATTAGTTAATTTTTAAACAAATTAGTGGCATTTCTGGGTACATGTGGTGTTGAGATATTGTAATTTTGTGGTATATGTGATAATAAAGTCTGAGAAAAGGTTTTCTACATAAAA
This sequence comes from Viscum album, assembly GCA_963277665.1. Lineage (NCBI taxonomy): Eukaryota > Viridiplantae > Streptophyta > Magnoliopsida > Santalales > Viscaceae > Viscum > Viscum album. The sequence continues at coordinate 96,892,134 of OY728128.1, read as the reverse complement.
ATCTCACTATTCTAATTGAGATAATTCATGGTAAAAATGGAATAAGATATTAATTGTTTTGATGTGTGGTAAAAATAGAAATCATATATGAATTGAGATGATGAGTGGAATCAATGGCATTGAAATGTAAATTTAGATGGTGAATGGATACAATGGTATTTTGATATGAATTGAGATGATGAATGGTAAAAATGAAATTTAGATATAAATTTATATGATGAATGGTAATAATGGAATTTAGATACAAATTGAGATGATGTATGGTAAAATTGGAATTATGATATATGATTTCCCTTTGGAAATATTGGGACTCCGTTATTGGAAAAAGTCGGTATTGAGAGTTTGGGTGTCATTGGGATCTTGAGGGGTTATATGGTTAAATAATTAGTAATTGAATAAATGTAAACTAATTAATTTATTACATTTACTTATTATTTATTCAACTATATATACTATTTTTATTGGATATTATTTTAGACACCGTCTATTGTGGCCTACTAAATTTTACTCACACCCATCACTCTCGGCATGATCAGTACCCAAATAGATTTCATTGTTACATGATATGATAATGGAAAAGTACCTATATTAGATGGTTGAGTCATGATTGAGTATGGTTTAGGAAACCAAATGTGGTTTTGGGTCCCTCTTGAGATTTTCATCATCTTTATTTATTTTGGTTTTTTCATATTAACACTTGACACATACATGGCCATGCATATCTATTATTTAGTTTTGGATATTGTATTTTCAACTATCAGTCGTCATGTGATATTGGATAAAATTTTATTTTATGTGTGATATTTATATTGTTTATTTTATTCCATATTTTTCTCACTTTTCAAAATAGGTTATAGTATTACAATGATAGATATTATACCCTCAATGACAATAGGAAACTACTGGCCAATGGGAAGGCCCTTTTCAGTTCATGTGATTATCTTGGTCCATGAACTGATCTACATAAATTGGGTTGGGAAATTAAAATTCATATTATCAATTTGGACTTTACTATACATGATCAGTTTAAATTTGTAATAATTATTTTTTTTCACATCAACTCTTTAAACCATTGAAATGATCATCTCTACAAAACGTTCATCCAATATTAACTGGTAGAAAACTATGGAAAAATTATTTTGATTGATTTTTCATCAGATTGTTAATCTAATTATCTCTTCCCTTATGAGACCCTTCACCCAACTAGAAATAATACATTGAAAAAAATTGAAACATTCACAAACCTTTTTATAAGAAACATTCCACCACAAAATTTGTAAGAATATCGACATTCGTATTCAAATATGTTTCTCAATTATTGAATAGAAAACAAAAAAATATAATTTTTTCTCAAACGTTGAATATCCTTCTCAATGATTCCATTTAAAACATTCAATCTTCTTAAAATATTGTATTGTAAATTATTTTAAAAAAATCATTAAATATCCAATTCAAAATTCATCTCTATGTTTCTCATAATTTTAGTGGGAATAATTTTGTCCCTGTTTTATTTAATTACTAAAAACACACTTAGTATCATCAAATTAATGATTTTACAAAAACATTGTAAATATCTACAAAACATATTTCTATTAAAACATAATAACACGTAATTTTTCTAATGAAAACTACATTTTTTTCCCTCATATGATTATAAGAACATCTTGAATATATTATTTAGATTATTATTTCTTCTCAATAATTTGTTAGAAAACATATATTACTTACTTCACATGGAATCTTATGTTCTTTGTTATTCATTCAAAAATATTGTACGATTAATTCATATGGAATCTAATATCCAATACATTTATAACATAATTACATCACATCACATTACGTGTTAATATTATAGATGTTGTATAAAAGACAACTTCTTCTATCTGATGAGAATATATGATATCATTTTTGGGAATTCAAATAAAATTATTTGACATATGAAAGTTTCTTTATACTATAAATATTTTTTGACAGATAAAGTGTGGTACATAGTGTATATTTAATAACATTATTTAGAGTCTTATATTCAATACATTCTCTAAAAATCATTCGATTACTATAAGTCTTATAAATATTACAAACAAATAATTTTATAGTTTCAAATCCATATCTATACAAAACTAAATAGTTGAATTCATAAAACATAATTATTTCACCAATTGAAAATAAAGAAATATAATATTTTCTTGACAACATCCTTCTATTGTACTTATAAAACTTTTTTTCATGAACTATTTATCACTGAACTTAAACCACTCCATTTTTACTTAAACATGATCCAAAATAAACATTATTATACATTATATTTTGAACTCTAGGAAGCATAAAACCCTTAATTTTTATTCATTATCTTATTTAAAATACAATCAGGAATCAAAAACACCTATAAATGTGATGTATAATCATAAATAAACAAATCACTATCCATAAAATGATTTAATTCATCAAATAGTATGTCTATTAAAACCTATGATATTACACACACACATAGATATATTCTTCTCTACACTCTAAACAATTACATTGATTTATTGGACATCATATGTTACATATGCTTAGTATATATTTTTTTCCCCTCAAACCATTGGACCCAATTTGTTAAATCAACGACTGAACAAAAATAAGTAATTTATGATTTTATAAATATTATGTGATTCAAATTGAATAATAAAATAAATACATTAAGAAAGAAATTCTAATTAATAATAAAATTATCTTAGAATTTTTTTTATGAAGACCTATTGTTCCCATCACCATGAAAAAAAGTGAAGCAACTGTATTTTCTAGAAAATGGAAAAGTTATTTTCACATTTTTTGATAATTTCTATGAGTATATCATGAGAAACAAAATAATTAAAACAAATTTTAATTTTAATTCCACCAACACATCCAATTTTTTTTATTCCAACTTCATACAATTTTGATATAATCCAAATAGGATTTAATAAGAGAATTTAGAATTTCATGATCTTATTGTTTAAGAATTGATTGGATATTGGAGTTTCGTATCTATAAATATGAAGGATAGTGGTACTTATTTATTATTCATTTTTCATAAAAATTAGGTCTTTTATCCTTAATAAAAGCTTGTGTTGGGGATATTGATGACATATATATGTTATGTGACGTGATATCCTAGAATTAATTATATATCTATCATAGAATTGGGAATTATTACTACAATATTTATTAATCATTATCCATTACTGTAGAATTTGTTTTGGTAACTATTTTACTTTCTTTCACTCATTCGTGAAATTTTTAATTTTGGGATTTATTAGTGGGGAAGTATTTATATGAAATATTTCCCCAATTTATAGGAACCTAGAACATCATTTACAAGGTCCACTCTGTGGGTATTGATTTGACCATTATATTATGGTACATGGTTTTGTGATTGAACATTATTTTTGAAATGTTACTTTTTTAATAATTTTTTGGGTTTATAAAAAGGATTAAAATATATTTTCTGGAAATGAAATGTTAATGTATTTAAAATTATTTTAATTATTGATATGAAATGTTTTTCTTTAATTTTTTTATTTTGGTAGTGTTTTTGAAATGGATTTATTTCAAAAAGAATCCTGGATATCAGGGAACACTGATTCCAAACATAATAATCAATAGATATAATTTAATTCGAAATACATATGTCTTGAAGACTAGGACGTAAAATAATACATTGAAATTGGTGAAAAATTATCAAAAAAAACATAAGAAGATAAAATTTCATAAGTTAGTATGTTAAAAAATATAAATAATAAATTTTCATGAAACAAATAGGTGATAAATATAAGGAAATATATCATAATGTTCTCAATATCCAATGATATGAATAAATAAAACATCCCATGAAGCAAGTGTTTAACAACACCAATAGTTACCCACCATAATTATTCACAGACCAAAGGATCAAGATCATCCACAACCTCCAAGTGCGACATTCACTATTCTAATAAATTCCATAAGAAAGTATACAAACTGCTAAAGTATACGGTAGGTTTTGAGCTTTAAATCATTGTTGGGTCTCAATAAGTGTTACATTATCAATATCATGATAGTTTACCCTGGATTTAATATTTTGTAAAAAAATTATATAAATAAATTTTTATTATTTGAATAAAAAATTATTTAATTCAACAAATGGAAGATATATTTATACAAACAAAATATATAATTAAATAAATATTTCATATAAAATATATTATATAATTTTTTTGAAAATAATGAATTTTTTCAACAATGTAATGACACATATATCAAATCCAAACACAAGAAAAAACCATGGTAAAATTCCCTTTTATGTTAATGATTGGATATTGGATCCTCAAACATCTCATCAGTTATAATTACTAATTAAATGGTTGTATAACAATAAAAATTGCAATGTGGAACCTATTATTGGAAATCTACCTACACTATAACAAGGGAAATCATCCTGATCATATGAAGACAACATGGTTTAGTTAGTGTTTTCATTGTAAATATTGTTCTATGGGATCCAAATCATAGTGTTTTTCTCCCAACCACCTAATAACTACCCATGTTCCCATGTGATTCAATCAATCTAGGAATATATAAAATTGGAAATTAATGTTCTTAAAACAATTTAAAATTCAATTTCACTATTACAATTTCAAACATGACATTCGCTTTTTATAACCAAACCATTGGTTTTCAATAATGACATTAAAAAAAAATATTTCAGTTTAGTACATTCTCTCCAGATCAATTATAAATCAAATTCCCAAAATATTTTACAAATTAATTCATCATATTTCATAAATTCTTCACATAATTAAAATTCCATTGAAATTGGTTGGTTTTTCTTAAATACCATTCCCATTTCAAATCCATGATCAAATAATCGAAAAACAATATTTTTTAAATAATTAAAAAATATTATAAACATCATCAATAAATTAAAGTATTCAAATTGAGTTAAATTAATTATGGAACCACATACCATTAAATAAATGATTCATTAATCAAAATTTGAAATGGGACTGACCAATGAAGAATGAATATCTGAAGATCTTGAAACAAAACCTATAATTAGCATACAATAAAAAGAAATTTGGTCCCTCAATTATATTATAACCCATAAAAATCCACGTAGGAGAGAATGAGAGATCAGATCAATTAACATGAAAGTATATCCACATTTCTAGAGAAGATAGGTCAATATCCACACAACACTGTTCATGCAAGGAACATGTTTGGAGGTGTACATTTCTACTCTTGAGGGCCTCCATGAGCCAATAAAACACATAAATCCAAATGGGGGACATTAGGAAACATAAATTGAGGGTTCCTAAATTTTAAATGAAATGTTAGAGGAACTAAATACCACTTGAAAGGTTTTCTAGGGAGGGTTGTGTTCCCTAACTATGAACCCTATACGACATCTATTTTTGGTGAATGGGTTTTATTAATAGATAATCTAATCATTAACCAAAAATTAATTCACCACTTTCCTTGGAGTTATAGGTTCAGATTTGAGGCACCGTAGTTAGACACATTGTGAACCTGTTTTCTCTCAATAGGGAAAATGATTTTTTTGTTCTGAATTGCATGGTATTCCCTTATTATGCACCAACTATGCATAACCAGAGAACATAAAAAATTCTCCACATTTCTCCCAAAACATCCAAGTTCAATAAAAAATGAAAAAATATGAAAAATAGGGTTATGGAATACCAAAAAACCATTAATGGTGTGTTACAACCTCCCTTCCATGAAATTCTTTTCCCCCAAAAGGCCTATCATAAAGTGTCTATAATATAGAGTTCTGTCCAATTCTCTATAATCAAAGCCTCATGCTCCCATGTATCATGATAATAATAACGATGCTACCGTAACACATATTCCAACATTACATTTCTCCAATGATGTTTATTTTTATCAGAATAAAACATCATGACCAGATGCTCAGTCATGGAAAAAATGGACACTACAATCTGATCCTTCATGTTGAAGACTGAGATGGGTCTTTAAAATACATATAAAGTTGCGATACATGGAAGACATTATATATCACCATAAAATATGAGTGATGTCCTAAAAGGTATTTAACATTCCTCACCTAATAAATAACCCCAAAAGGTCCCCCAAAACAAGGAGATATATTCCCTTACCCCCGTGAGATAAATGACTAAACATGGTTAGATCTCTCAAATAAACATAATCACCAACTAAAAAATTCCAACAATATTATATGAAGGACAAAATATAATTTTACTAGATTTTTGAAATCAAAATTGTATTATTATTCATATGAATCTTTGCATTCATCTCTTGGAGCACGAATTTTTAAACAAAAAAAACATTCACTATTTTATGACCATCAGAAAAGAAATTTTCAAGGATTAACATAAAATGCCTCAAATGGAGAAATAATAAATACAAAATGGTAACTATTTTTATAATTGTACTATACTCTTCAAAAATGGACATCCAAAGATCTTTAAAAATCTAAGACATAATCATGAATCCTGTCCTCAAGAATGTATATTTCCATCACATTATAACCAATAATCCATGGGTGGTATGCTGTACTCAAACGAACATGATTTAACATAAAATCTTCATGGATAATAAAAAAAATGTACAATGGTAATAAATATTATAGACAATAGACTATGGAACGCCATGAAAAGGAACAATCTCTTTCACAATGTGATTTACCAACCCCTCAACCTTGGTTGTACTATGAATTGGTAAAAGTAAGCCTTTTTGGACATCAATTTTGATCAAAATATACATGAAATTCATTCTATGAGGGGTATTCCAAAACTCATCCACAATGTTCATATAAATCTAATCCCACTTCCATTACAACACAAGAAGTTTCTGGGGAAAACTATAAGGTCTATGGTGTTGTCGTTATCCTATTGGATAGTATAATATCATGAAAAAAATTAGAAATTTACCATGAATTACATAGACAAAAGAATATTAATTGAATGTCATAAACATAAATATTGTTAAATGGTTCACTTATCACTCAAAATTTTGGATATCTGTATTACAATAGTATTTATAGACAATGGAAAAAAATATTCTAAAAACATATGATTCCAGTAGAAGTTAACATCCACTCATCGACAGTCTCTCCACCATAATGAGAGTCCCTAATTACCTATAAATCACTGTCATTATATTGTTCTTAAAGAATCATCTTGATAAGAGGATGGTCTTCTGATCACATTCCAATAAAACATTGGACTCTTCCTCCCATACTCATAAATAAAACTATAAAAAATGGCCATAATGTTCCACAATATTGATGATTCCTTCACTACCTAGTCAGAATGTTTCCCACTCAAAACCTCAACAATGACATTCCAATTTCTTGGGGTGTAAGAAATTTCAAAATCAACTGAATGCAACCACTCCATAGAAAACTTCTTCTAAAGGATCAAATCCTGTTGAGAGATCATATAACTAAGGAATTTTTTGGTCAAAAAACTTGGTACTACTCTCCCCTAATGGGTAATTCAACTAAAACATAAGAACATGCATCTTAGATGTGATATTATGGTCATGTGAATGGTAATTCTTCTAATTTTTCCTACATTGTAGATAAACATAAGCTAATAGGCGATCTCCATTCATAGAAATGAATTTAAAATTTGAACATGATGAAAAATAAATATGGAAAAACCCTTCCCAGGAATTTGAAGTTTCATTAATTATAATGAAATAAAATAGAGCTTCATTTCAAAAAAATAGGTAACACTCTTTGGAGTGATTTTAGTGGTCAAAGAATCGAACAATGATAAATCCTTTATAAACCAGTGATTATAAACCACTAATGATAATATGATACAAATTTAAAAAAATTACATTGGTTCTCCCATATGATAACAACCATCCCCTTATTAGTAACAAAAAAAGCACTGTCGTCAGAGACAACATGTCATAAGAACATCAATTCCTGAATCCATAAGCCACATTTCAATACATTGGAATAAAGCCATTTATTTTTCAAAATTACTATAAATACTCTAATATTATGCAAATGATATTTATAGGTCTTACAATAAACATGGATGTCATCTAAAAATTACATCATGGACATATTAAGGAACTCATGGAGGATTCAATTCATCAAAGACATACAGGCTGTATGATTGTTTTTTAGACCTAATGGAATAAATAGAATCTCATAGTGTGTATACCTACCATGTAAATTTTTATTATTTCATTCAATTTATTTTATTATTAACTGTTGATAACCAAATCGGGGATCTATCTTGATGAAGCAATTCTCCCATTTTAACTATTAAAATAGATTTTTAATCCATTATTGCATATAGTTTTTATTCCCCGTTACTCAAATCATTTACTGATAATCAATAAAATGGATAATAATTCATCAATAATTATTTATAAGGAGAGTAGGTACCACCTAATTTTACACTATTGGGTGTATAAATCCTTTCTATAACAGATAATCTTGCTCTGTCTTTAACTCATTCAATTTCTCTACTTCCAAACCGTAAGAAGGAATAGACACCATTTGAGTACCACGTAAAAAATCAATAAAAATATATACCTATATTAGTAGTGAAAAAAAAGAAATATTAAAATTAAACAAACTAAAAACTATTAAAAAAATAGATATATCATTGAAAAAAGACACATCCCCCCATCAAAATGAAACACCTATATAACTTTCCCCAAATCCAGATAAAATGGCCCGACTCTACTCTACCTCAGGTCCAATTCTCCCTAAAAGATAGGGAATAACCCATATAGAATATTATTGGACTCCCTTCAATTATAAAACTCAATTTATTTCTTATTAGAAATGATAAAATCTGTACTTATAAGTAAATGAAGTGGTTTCATGTTTAGAACCAAAACATCCCATTTATGACTGATTTCAGATATATAGAAAACACAATCAAGAAAAATAAGTCCATTATAACTATTTTTTCCAAGTTGTGTCATAGTATAAAACTAATAATATAAAAGATATATAATATTTTTGGATAAAAATATGATTATATATAAATGAGTAAGAGGGAACAGTCTCAAATAATGAATTCACAAAATACAAAGCTATTGTGATGGTACCTCACACCATTACAAGACCTATACCAGCTTCCTCTGGAGACTATTACACTACATAAAGTGTATTAATTCTAGATTAATATGGTGGGTGCCCCTTATATTTCAATTTATATAATTCCAACCTGGTATATGTAGGTTCAGATGAGCATGTTGAACTATGAAGTGGAGAAATCAAATGGAAAAAAATTCTATCGATATCTTCATAAACCACAAGATCTAAAGATCATTAGCATCTCATTAAAGAAAAATATTAAATTCCCAACTATTCCAAAATGAAATAATGTCAAAGTTTATCTTATAGGCACAATAGGAGGTCTCAATGATGCCTTATTTTTATAACAATTACAATAATCATTACACTTCCACATTGGTTGAACTGAAACGATTGAACTTCCATTAGGAGGAAATAGAACTCCCATGAACTCAGAAATAATAGAAATTTCAAGATCAACCATAATAACCCTATACAATATGTTTAAAATGTAGTGAGATTCAATTTGAAAACATTTTAATGGATATCTGGTCAACGATCAATCTCATACCCATGAACCATAATTTTATCCTTATATAAATTCTCTTGTGAAAACTATATAATCTCATCAATAAGGTTTACATGTTTTTTAATAGTAACATCATCTTAATGTAGGTAAAAAACTATTTATCCTTATATAACACTTTAGACTCCTTAATGATCTTATCAATGAAAATAACACTAATGTCCTTCCACTAAAATCACTCATTCTTATTCTCCACCAACATCATATCCTACCATCATTAGCTAGGCCCCTAAAACACAAAGGTCACATTTTTCACCATTATAATTTTAGGTGATTTAATGATGGTAGGATATGATGTTGGTGGAGAATAAGAATGAGTGATTTTAGTGAGAAGGATCATTAGTGTTCATTTTCATTGATAAGATCATTAAGGAGTCTATAAGTGTTCATATAAGGATAAATAGTTTTCTTTAACTACATTAAGATGATGTTTACCTATTAAAAAACATGTATAACCTATTGATGCAGATTATATAGTTCTTACACAAGTATTATAGAAAACTTGTGGATCTTCTCACTATGGTTCATAAATAGCTTACTCGTTGATCCTATTTAAAATTCTTTTTGGGGTCATGATGTTATATATCATTAACAATCAAAAATGAAAACATAATAAAATAATAGAGATCAAAATATAAATGAAAAAAAACAAGAATAATAATCCCATTGATAATAATTATATATTTGGATTAAAAAAGTCCAAATTAATAGAAAATGTACTATTCTAATCATATCATATTATTCCTCAAGATACCATTACCCAAACAACCATGGTGACTAAAGGCTCATTATAATGAGAGGTATATAAGAACCATTACATTAAAACATAATAGGTTGCAAAAATCTTAGCCCTATTCCACCAAAAACCCCATCCTACAAACTAATGCTGGTATGGATGCTTAATCTCCCCATATGATAAAACAATTTCATGAAACATCATATATTTCCTTGAACCACAATACTCGTACAGGAATAAAAAATGATCGAAGGGCATTCCTGATTAATAAGGCTTTGTAAATACCACCTAGAATACTACAAGGTAAAAGAGGTAATTTATTTGACAAAAAATAGGTGAGTAATAGTGACTATAGGATAGTATGTTCATCACTATATATGGAGAAAGTAACTTGAGAAGGTAAAAAACGAAAGTAAGTGTATAATCAAAGTACATGATACCTAAAAATATAAAAACTGAACATCTCAAGAAAAAGAGGATCTCATCTACAACACTCACCTCTATTATAACTCTACAATCAAAAGGATACAAAATATCCACCACCTTCATGTTTGATTCTATTTTTTTTCTAGAACAAAATAAAAAACTCATTGAACATCCCACACTTCCATGTGGTTCTTTCCCTTTTCTAAGTCATTACATAATAATTTCAAAAATGATCAAATTCAAAGGTAGGGTTTGATCAATAAAGCATTGTAGGGATTCACTAAGTATCCCATAATCAATACCACAAAAATTTAACATTTATTAGTTTAAATTAAACAAGCCTTAAGAATATATTTTCTTATTTTAAACCAAATAATGGTTTCAATAAAAAGATGGAAGATATATCCCCAAAATTCAAATGATATTAAAATAATTTTATACATAAAATAATTTATAAAACTATGATGGAATACATTAAATGTTTTAATATCTCAACGATATATAAATTAAAAAAATTTTGTTTGAAATGATTGAAAATGCCATGAGGTATGTTAGTTACCGGCTATATGATCCTGAAACATATCATTTGTGATCAAAACCCATAAAAATGTGTTTATAAATAATAAAAACCACAATACAGTAACCCATTTTGGATAGTGAATGTATACCCCAATAGGGGAACTTAACATGATCATCCCGAGAAGACATAGTTTAGTTTTCGTTGTCATCATAAATCTACAGTTAGGGGATCAACTTCATTCAGTTCTATTCCTTACCACCTACTAACTACCTTGAATCACATGTCCAAAAATCAATCAATCATTTATTCAAATTGTAAATTATTCATTTAAAAACATTTTCAAATAAAATTTCCCAATTTACATTCTCAACATGCATTTTTTTGGAAAACAAATAAATTTTTTCTAATCACTACAAGAGACTTAAATTCAATTTTAAATTAATGAAATTTTATAAAGAATGAACAGAAATAATTTAAACAGAGCTATTTCGTAGTCAATCCATTATTTTTTATAAATACATCCCACAATTTAAACTCTATTAAAATCGGAGTATTTTTCTCAAATCAAATTCCCATATTTATTCAATGATCAAATCATATAAAATAAAATCATTTTATACATTTAAAAACTCATTTAATTTTATTTTGGATATTTGTTGATTTAATCATAGGAAAAATATTTATGGAAAAATATAACATTAAATTAATGATCCCTAAATCAATACCCACAATTTTATTCACCAATTAAGTATGATAGTGCCAAATATCAACAAAGAAAACTTAGAATCACTACCCAATAAAACAATTTTTAGATTAATAAATTACATGATGATCATTCAAAATCAGTGGAGGAGTAAAAGGGACATCATATGAAATTACATGAGATGAGATCCACATAGCTGGAGGAGACTGATCAAGGTAAATGTCACATCTATCATCAAAGGAAAGGGATTGAAGGAGTCAATTTAACCTACTAAGATCCACAAGGAAACAAAAAAAATGATAGGTCCAAATGGGGGATTATTAAACATAAACTAGGGGATTGGGAATCTAATTTTTTTAGTAGTTAAGAACATAAAAAAAATTTCTTCAGGATGGTAACTTTCTTAGAATAACCAAATACCATAACTATTTTTCGCTATAAGAAATATGTTTAGATTGAATAATTTTTACATAAAATTAATCTTCTTATTTGAAAAACTTGCATTACTCACTACCAATGGGGTTCAATGTTGGTATGGGTGGTTACATGATAAGATAAAGTTTTATCCCAAACCAAAAACCTTCCTATAATGGCCATTAATTGGGAGAAAATGTTTCTTGGAAAAACATCATTGTTATTCAAAATCATGCACAAACAATGAAAATATAAAATAAATTCGAAAATTCCAAAAATCTCACCCGTAACATCCCTAAACATGTCCCAAAAAAATTAGATCATAAATTGGGTTAGATAATACATCAAAACCATCAATGAGATATTTAACTTTCATAAAATGTGTTTCAAATATAAAGGATTATTAAATATTTTTTTTGCGGATTAAAGGAATAAATTCCCCCAATTGATTATTAATTTTCAATTAAATGTTGATAAAATGATCTATCCTCAAGGATGAACACATCCCCCTATACATGTTCTGCAATAATAAGTTGTGAACTATGTTTCCTTTGTAATGGAAGGTATTCACTCTTAGGAATCATGGCTTACCCAAATTCCTATTGTTCCAGGGTAATGATCACATAGAATATCATATTAATCATGATAATTTATTCTGGATCCTACCATACCAATATTAATGTTATATTAGGATATATATATTTATATGTTGTTCACTATGGAATTTATTTAGGATTTTTTATTTAAAATCATAGGAAAATGTTTTACTATTCTGATTTACTAAATTGTGATATTATAATTTTTTCAATGATTTTTTATTAAAATATATATGATTTTATAACCTTATTTTAACTTATTTATTCTATAATAATTGGTTTACATTATATATTATCCTTATGAAACACTTATAGGGGCCCTAATAGGAACATTTTCCCACACTAAATATTAAGTGTTGGGTAAATGATGATCTTGTTATATCTTTGGATGGTCAGAGTAAGGCATTAAAGAGTTGTTGATGGATTGTTAATTTTGGGGTGTGGGAATGTAGTGGTGACACTACATCAAATGGTATTGGTATATGGTCATTAATTTGATAATTTTTTTCTCTTTATATAGAGGAATTTATTCTATATGATTATATTGTTTTATTTTTTATTGTTTTTGGTATTCATAAATTTCTAATGTTTATATTATTTTTTATCATGTATATTGAGGATGAATAATATAAAAAGCTTTCTATTTATTACCAAATACAATATAATTACCCAGGGGACCTAAAACAATATTCAATCCATGTCACGATCTTCCTAGGATACAAGTTATTGGGTTATAAGTATTAATTAGTGATCAATTTGTATCAATTTGTGGTTTGAATATTTCAATTGTTGGTACATATTTTGGGATGTCTTCATAGATATGAGATATGAATGAGGAGAATTAATGTGTATGACATGAGTGATAGTCGGGACACATCACATTACGTTGATCCTTAATATACCAAAATATGTTGGGAAGAATGTTACTAGAATTCATATATATTATTCACATTAATTATTTTATTCTACACATTGATAAATATTTATTGACTTCTATTATATTATATCAAAATTTATTAGAGGATCACATGTCTTATATATATTTTTAGGTTTTTATGTCACACCATGAACCATATTTGACTTATAAAAATTCCCCATGGGGGATCTACCAATAAACTATTATTGATAATCCATATTGTCAAGTAATTGAATGGTTTGAACTATGGACTATATTGGGGTACCATCCTATGTTCTACATAGATATGTGGAACCTCAAATAAAAATTCAATAACTATGATTAGTATTTTCATTAATAGTAACCACCATCTTTATGTGGGTTTAATGATCCTTAAGGGAAAAAATAATGGTTTATAAAAAATAAACAGATCATGGCGTTTTTTGGGGATCTATTTTCCTTCATTGCGAGTTGTGTTTTGTTCATGCTCAATGGACTGAATAGAACTTGTTGGGAATGAATTGTTTTTGTTTAAAAGAATGGGTGCATTGAATGTGAATACCTCATTGAAATTTTCATTTATAAATTAACCCTTGAATAAATTAATATGGTGAAATATATGAAGTTTCTCAACATTGAATCAGGTAATTAGTCAATGATATATTACATTAATTTATTCACCAAGATCGCAATGTTTTATCCTAAGGAAATTTATACTGAGTGAGAGATATAAAATAGGATTTATATTGGTGTTTACGATGATATCTAGTCATTATACATTATCTTCAATTTTTCAACCTTGGTTGAGATGATATATATGAATATCTGGGTAGCTAAAGATCTATATAGTAAGCTAGAGATGTCAAGGTTACATTTTATCCAATGGTGTCTTATCTAATGTTTATCTTAATGTAATAAATAATCTAAGAGAGTCACTTGGATGAAATATTGGTGTAGTTTCATATGGTTTTCTTCCTATATCATTATCACTTTTTCGAGGAATGATGTATTTAGAATGTGTCCAAAAAGGGAAATCAAATTGTTTTTTACATGTTCGCTGAAATATTTTTAACTCATTTTGGTGTCAATGAAACATATAATAGTTATATTGGATTCTAAAATTTACAAACTGTAGAATAATCACATTGGAAGGAAGAGTTTTTATTGATAGTCTTATGAATCACAAAATAAATTGTTCTGGACACATGAATCGATGAATAGAAATGTACACATGTGAAAGAGATTACAATGGATGTTAAAAATGGTCATATAACCATTATAGTTTTATTTTACCCTGATTCCACTATAAAAATTATTTTTTTGGATATATTTTTCTCACAATCCACTATAAAAGAACATAATGTTCGTCTTTAAGAACATTAAATGGGACTCTTTAAATTATAAATGGAATTGGTGACTTCTATATGACTAAAAAATATAAATGGTTATTGATGATTCTTGATATCTTTCACTATGTAATTCATAAAACTGGTTTGAAAATTTAATTGTACTACAATAGGACCTCATTAATGATATTATGAGGGAAAATTTATTGATTTTAAAATAGGATATTGTGTAATTTTTATCAATGATGGGTGTTCCCTAATATTTCTAACTATAACTCTTATGTGTTTCCAAGAGATTGAATTTTAGGTCCTATCTAGTAAGGCTACCTCTTGTTGATTTTATTAATCTATCAATTTTATCTATAATTAATATTTGATAGGGGTATATTAGTGGTTAAATGCCTCTAATTGTCTATGCTATTCCTAATGTGATTCTAAAGGTAATATTTTTTATGACTCCTGCGACAGGTGGAGTTATTTATAAAATGTTTACCCAAAACAAAACCAATATCAATTCATTCATAACATATAGATCCTTCAAAGTAAAAATTAATGAATAATCAGATGTATGATATAACATACAATGTAATTATATTACGATTTGTGTTTACATAAGAATCCCTAATTATATTTGGAATGAATTATGATATTAGGAATCATTCATGAATCAATTATCAAAATGAAAATCATGTATTTATTAGTACAAGATATAACATTCAATAAATATGATATTTTATATATCAATTTCATGGGAAATATTCATTATTATTGGAATTCAAAATGGTTTTCAGTAGCTCAAAATCATAAAGTTAAAATTTATGAGGATCACCCTTAGTAAAAGGTATATAAATTTGGAGTAAATTGAGATGATTATTGTATTTATTAATTATCCAACAATAATCAAGGATTTAATTAATAAAATTTACACCAATACAGAAAAAAATTTCCTGAGTTGTTTAAGGATGAAATTCTGGAATACTCTATGGAAGAAGGAAGATCATGTGAATCACATGAGGTATCTTTTTATTATCTTAATGGACCATTTATTTTATTCCAAATGTTAAAAAATATAGTGCTAGATTTTTGATTTATTATCATTGGACCCATGATATAATAATATGGTACCTCATTAAATCTAGAAATGATGACATATTTTATTTCATTATAACAATGAAAAAATTAATTTGATATTTGTATCATCTCAGGCTTAATTGGACATTTTTAGTTATTAAAAGACATATATATGCTTGTGAAGACATTGACAACTTTTTTCTTGTATGGGGTGATATTTTCTTGGGATTCTAAGTATCATGAATCCATTGATGTTGTAAAGGTGTGTATGAATATAACAATTACTCTAACCCTACAATAGGTTTCTCATGGATTCATGGTTTAAAATGATACATTTATGTTAGGTTTTGGTTGTGTCCATGTAAAATTACATTGTGTAGTGTCTTATAGATTATTTATGTTTCATCATCATCAGAGGTATTATCACACTCATGATTTGGATGTTATGGTAGTTGTGATTTCTCTTAGATGTTTTCATCATTATATTTTATAGTTAATATTTATATAATACTCTTCCCATAATGTTTTTGTTATTTATTTTGCAAAAACATATTGTAATCTCTGACAGGAATGAAGGGTTGATTAACTATGGTCATTCAACATTGATATATCCTAATAAATGGAATAACTTAATGTTTTTTTCAAATACATTGAGTAGTAAGTAACATTCTATGGATTTTAATGATGTAAATGATTAATGGGACATGGAGGGAATCTTTATTCATATTTACATGAGAGTTAGAGGGGATTGGTCAATTTTGGTTTTAAAAAATATTCATTTATCATACTCACTAATTGATATGATTCTGTAATAGAAAAAACAAGACGAAAATTTCATTAGATTTATGAAATCATTACCTGTTAAAGATACCACCATAGAATTTACACACTCCTTATAGGTTATTATTTTCATTAATAAGAGATATATTTTCCATTAAGGTGAGATAAATTAATTATTAGGATATTTTCATCATTCATTGAGGTATCTCTACCATGTATTCAAAAATATATTTTTAATATATAAAGATTTAGTTATAATGGCCTAGTATGACATGTGTTATAACTGACATAGAGACTCATTTCTATAAATTCAATCTGATCAAGTAAGGGAACCAAAATCCATCCATGATACTTCAATCATTCCCTATTACCAAATTTATGTGTAATGATCTCTTAGTGTGATTCATAACTAGATTACCTCATCTCCATAAGGTATGAACTGCATCTTGGATGTGATCTATTTGTTTATATAATCATCGGATATAAAACCATTTTGTTACACCAAAAACATGTAAGACTCATTAATATTCTATGTTAAGTAAATAATAAGTCTACATGAAATTCAAACATCCATTATCCTAGACATGGACCCCCAATTTACTTCTTGGTTTTGAAAGGGACTCCAATAGGCAATATTAAGACATGTTTGTATGATCATGACATATCATACTCCTAATAAATTGTAGAAAAAATGTATAATAAAATTGTTAATGATATAACTAATGATTTTGTCTTGGAAAATAAATTTCATTTGAATAAGAATTTTTTGTTGGTTTATTTTTTTGATAATTATAGTGTAAAATAAGTCATTTGAATGGCTATAACCCCCAACAATGGTAATGGTTTAACATGAGAAATGATATATACGATGTAAATATAGTATTAATTATTTATATTGAGCCAAAATAATTAAAAATCTATATTTATGTATAGTTTCTTTAGGAGTAGTGATTGAAGGATCGAAATAATGATGTAGATGATCAATATACAAGAGGGGGGTGAATTGTATACTTTAAAAATTCCTTTGGAACCTTTAAAGTTAGTTACGAATAACTATGTTTTCCTTAAGCAAAGGAAAAGGCTAGGTTTAATAAAGTTAAACTAAGCAAATTCACAAAACCTTTAACACCAAATGAAAACTTGGAAAGAGATTCCGAAAGTAGGTTCCGGAAATATTGTTCCAGAAATTGATCCTTAACAAGAGTTTACAATATGAGATTCTTCCATAAAGCATATAGAATCTAAATGAAACAGAGTACAAGTAATAAAGTATAAGAAAGTTATAATTTCCATAAAATACAAAATGTAGTGGAAATAAACAAGTAGTAAAACTACAAGTAACAAGATATAAATCTTTTATCCCAAAGAGAAGGGTATCCAACAACCTTGGATAAAGGTCCCTTGATTTAAACTTTCAAGCAAGTCTCTCTTACCCACACCAAGGTAAGCCCTCGATACGAAGATCAATGTCTCTGTCTTGCTATCCCCGAAAGCCCTCAACTTCAAGGTAGTTGACAACCTCTGTCTTCCGTAGCAAGGAATCCCTCAACTTCATGGTGTTGGAAACCTCTGTCTTCCTCAGCAAGGAAGCCCTCAACTTCAAGGTGTTGGAAACCTCTGTCTTCCTATCCCCGTAAGTCCTCGAATGTAATCACCGACATTCGGAGTCCCATGAAGCTTTGAGAGTTAATAAGAGCCTCTCTCTGTAGAAATCACTTCAACAACATGTATGCACAGTACATTAGTCAGCAGTCCGCCTTCAGCATCAAACTCTTTCAAATGAGCTCCTATTTATAGGAAAAGTCAACATTCTTTCCAACGGTCATATTTTCCTTAAAAATCGGAGGGACCTCTACATGTGTAACTCAACCAACCATTAGTTTATAACAGAATAGACAACATCGTTTTATAACAGAACAAGTGTAACAAGATGTATGACACCGGTTTATGTCTAATTGAAAAGTTCGGAGTGAAAGTTTGGAGTGTAACCAAAAATAATTTTCGGAGTCTATATAAATTCGGAGTGTATAAAACAAAGATGATCAGATTCTGTTTAATAGGTGAATTCAGATTGAGCATTTGGAATGAGAATTCGTCATCAAAATTCGTAATGATAATTCATCATCAGAATTCATAATGATAATTATTCATTAGAATTCGTAATGAGAATTCGATGTCCAACTTCATAAGGATTCGTATCCTGAATTCGGAGTAGAACTTAATTAGAGTTCATATTCGGAATTCGGAATGAAACTTTAACACAGTTCTCATCTGGAATTCGGAGTGAAACTTTATTACAGTTCTCAACTAGAATTTGGATCCTAAAACAGAATACTTCATATCAAAGTTTCAAACAATTGCAAGAATATAGAAATGAATCCAAATCTTATACATATGAAAAATATGGATGAAAATATGATAAGGAAAATTTTTATTACAAAATAAATTTTCCTTATAAAAGCAAATTTCCTTATAAAAGAAATTTTCCTTATAAAATAAATTTTCCTTATAAAAGAAATTTTCCTTATAAAAGTAATTTTCCTTATAAAAGAGATTTTCTTTAATGATAAGATGTTTGTGATTTTCAAAACATAAAGGAATAGAAAAGTGATAAGGAAAAACTTATTGAATCAACAATCTCCCCCTTTTTGGAAAGCACAAACATCCTTAAGAAAAAGAAATTATAAGAAGAAAAAAACATTAAGGGTTATCTCCCTTCACTTATGGATGTAGATGAATACAACTAACTCCCCCTTAGGCATTGAAACTCTAAGGATCATATTCTAGATTTCCGGAATGAAATTTCATTATGAATAAGAAATTCTTCTTTAATGAGAAACTCACCCTTAGATAAACTCTTATTAGAGATTGTTTTCTTTCTCGACCTTTGTTAAGATTCTTTTTCCATTTAATTAGAGTTCTTTTCCTTCTCCCCCTTTGTTATTTTCAAAAATAATTCAAGGGAATGGAAAATATAACAAAGTAACTGAAAAATTAACAACAACAAAAGAACCGAGCAAGCATAATTTTTATTATGTTAGAAAGATCAACAACAAGGAAGATTAGATACAAAAAAAAGATCAGATCGGTCTATTTTGGATCTTATTCCTTCTCCATGAGACCCTTAATAATAGTCTTTATATTCTTCAAGTCTTTATGATCATCCTCAGCTTGCTTCTCTAACACAATAATTCTTGCACTTTGAGATTCAATCTTTTCATCCTGAGCATTAAGCTTTTCTTCCCGAGCCATCAACTTTTCATCCTAAGCCCTATAATTTTCTTCAAACTCAATCCAATGATCCCTCTCAAACTTCCAGTTTTGAGAAACAGAATTCATCTTCCCATTCAGATCTCTGACTTCTTGAATTCAGAAGTTCTTTTCATCTGTTAGATTTTCTTCAAAGGAAGAAGTCAGCTCATTTATATTCCTGTCTTCAGTCTCAAAAGAATCCTTAACATTATCTTGAAATTCATCAAAGATCCTCATTTCTTCTACAGTATTTCTCGACCAACTGGTCATCCTCTTGCAAGATCTGTTTTTGGATTCATAGCCGACAAAGAAAGTTTTGAATTGAGCTTCTATCTCAACACACTTATCCATGACCATGGATACGGAGTCTGATTTATGATTCAAAGCATGTTGGTGCATCTGACATCTTGAATCAATGATTGATAAAGTCTAAATAGAGCCTACAAGCTTCTTTAAAGACTGAACAACAAAATCATGCCCCAACGAAGATGACTCTGAATCCGAGATTCTTCTTGGAGAAATTTATTCTTCAACTTGGTCAAGCTTTCTCTTTGAAGAACTACCAACTTCATTTCTCTTCACCACTACTGAGCTTGGAGTATCAGCAACAATTATCTTTCCCTTGTCTCTTTTCGGAACGGAATCCTGTTCTAGAGGTTTCATTTCACTATCAGATACTTGAACGATATTGTCTTCATCATCAGCAACTTCCTGAGCACCAACCTCTACATTCTCCATTTGAGCAATATCTTATAGAAGTTGTTCTTCCTCTACATGATAAGCTATTTCTTCTTCTCCTTTATCATCTTCCATCGCTGAAGTGACTAGCTTAGAAGACTCATCTTCTGAGGTTCGGAGTGATAAATGTTTCGAAGGAGTCCCTTTATAATCATCTACTTGTTTTAAAACATCTGTGGTTTCACCACTTCCTTCGGCAACAACATCTTCTTCTTCTTCTACTTTCTCAATCTGCTCTATTTCCTCAACAGGCTTAGCAGCTGTTTCTTCTGGAGCGACAAAGTCTCTTCCTGGAGTCTCAGTTATAGATTCCAAGGAAAAAGATCTCAAAACAGGAATGTTCGCAGAAACCATCTCATTGAACTTTAACAAGGTCTGAGCTACCTCAGCTTCAGACATATTCTTCTTGGGCTTCTTTTCTTTTGCTTGTTTTTCTAGTTCCTCTGTTGTTCTTTCTTTCAAGGCCTTATCCTCCGCAGGATCCAAGCCAAAATGAGGCTCCCCTTGCACTCTTTTTTCATTGATTTCCCTCTCTTTAGCAACTACCTCATCTGGGTAAGCATTCTTCTTCTTCGTTTTTGGAGGTGCGGAATGAACTTCCTTGGACTTGGGATTCTCTGCTTCAACATCAACCACTTTCAACATTCTTTTCCTCACTGGCTTAGAGGATTCCGGATCAGCAACTTTCGGAACTATTTTTTCTTGGGCATGTAAATCAATAAACTGACCAGTCTTCTTGTCAAAATCTACATTCATCCTTTTGAGTGTACCATTACTCACCAACATAATCTTGCATACTCTCAGCTTAGACTTACACGCCTCCTTGAAAGACTCAAGGCACCGAACTATCAAATTTGAGAGTATTGCTGGATACATTATGATTTGAGCTCTCAGATTTCCTTTCTTAACATTCTCAAGAGTAATGAGAATGTGCTTCATCAGGTTAAACGTCCTCAGATTTCTCATAAAATCTAAGATGTCGATCTTACTCTTCTTCAGACTATCTTTGTCACCCTTTCTCGGTACGATAAGACCTTGTACCCATAATTCTAGAAATGGAAATTTGTAGATAGAGAAGAAATCTTCGGAGCCTTGTCATCTTCCAGTCCGACAATTTATAATGCTTTTTTCTTTTTCGAAGCTACCCATTGAATCCAGAAACACATGAGATATGAATTCAGCTTCTTCTTCATTATTCAGCCCTACCAATCTCGCTGCCTTGGCATACGAAAGCTTATAAGTATTACCATAAAACATAAAAGACAACTTCTCCCTTCCATCTTCCTTAAGAAATGAGTCTGTTTCATAGAACTCTACATGAAAATCTGAATAAACTTCATCTTGATTCCCAGGTTTTGACACCGCAACATCTTCCCATCCATTAAGCTTAATATTATTGGAAATAAGAGAGTCATACTTGTTGAAGAAATCAGGATGAACCATCCTCTCTCTATATACTAACCACTTCAAAATTTGCTTAGAGGAAGACATGTCTTGAGAAGCTACTTCCACAGACATTCGGATCCGAAGACCTTTGAGAAGTTCAGAATGGAGAAATCTAAAGTTCGGAACGGCTTTAAAACAGAGAGGAAGAGCTTCGGGACACTGTAGCTTGAAAACCGATGTGGGGAAACCATTTGGGGTCCCCCTTATATAGGCAATGAGAAAACGGTTCAACTTCCTCGGTTGATCGAACGGTTGTGACAAGCTAAGATCAGATGTAATGGTTGAAAACCAATTCACAAGATAACATCAATCCGATCTTTTGAGGTTTTTATTAAAAAAAATATTTAAGAAAACTATAATCCGAAAACAAAATATAAGAAAATACTAGCAAGTAAAGTATGACTACAAAAACTTTGAGAAAGGAAATCATACCTTTCGGATTGGCTTAGGAGGATTATTCGTAATGGGTAATATTTGAAGAAAAATTAACAATATAAAAAAAACTCACTACTAAAAACAAACTCACTACGGAATATTCAGTATGAAAAACATTATAATAATTCAAGTACGATAAAGTTTTTTAAAAAAAATGAATATGAAAGACTCATTATGAAAGACTCGGTACGAAAATATCTTTATGGATATACCAGTACGAAATTTCCCATTCCGGAAGTGTTCAATACGAAGATTTTGATTCTAGAAGTCTTTTATATGAACATATCCATTCTAGAAATTTTATTTCCAGAAATTTCCATTCCGGAATTTTCGTTCCGAAAAGTTTGAAAAACTAATTTTGAAAATTTTAGTTACTCTAATCAATCAAATGTACTCCCCCTATAAAAAGGAGTTTATTACTGTAAGGAGACTTTCTCAACAGAAAGTTAATTAAGAGATATTACCTTACGGTTATCATTCCTAACTTCTTTTTAATGTATTCAAATCTATCAAAAGGCAATGATTTCGTGAAAATATCAGAAAGTTGATCTTGTGTTCCGATAAACTGAAGAATAATATCTCCTTTCGTTTTGATAATCTTTTAAAAATAGCTTTTGTTACCAGTCATGTGCCGGGAACATCCACTATCCATGTACCATATATTTTTGCTGGTACTCTCTTTATTTTCCTGAAATTAAGAAGAGAATTAGAATTTCGGAATCCAAACCTGTTTGGATCCGAAATTACCAGATAACAAAATTTTAGGAACCCACATCTTCTTGGAAAAGTAAGCTTTGAGAAATCCTAATGATTGGGTATTGTTTAGAGAAAAATTCTTTGCCCAGTGACCACCACATTGACACTTAGTGCAAAATGGAGCACTTTTAGGAACAAAATAATTGTTACTAAAAAATGGGTTTTCATGGGTATAACCAAATCCGGATTTATTTATTAACGGTCGTATTTGAGAATACATTTTATCAAAATTTTCCTTACCATGGGTAAAGTTTGATAAAAACTTCTTTAAGGAAAAAATTTCAGAAATGAGTTTTATAACCAAGTTTTATCCTTAAAATAATTAGTTTTAGAACTAGATCTAGGATCTAAAACAATTTTCTTAGAAATTACGTTTTCTAGTTCTTTAGAAAGTTTATTCTTCTCAGAAATTACTTCCTCAAAGTTTTTTGAAATACTTTCAAAATCATCATTTTTCTTATCAAGATCTATAGAAATATCTGATATCTCTTTTGTAAGAATAGAATTCCTAGAGTTTGGCTTATCAAGATTCTTATTGAGTTTAAAATTCTCAATCTCAAGATGTTCAGAAAACCTAGAGACTTATTCATAAGTATGTAAAGTATTTTATTCATCAGAAGAGGATTCTTCATCAGAATAGTTATAATACTTACTATCATTAGAATTTAAAGAAACATTGGTCAATGATTCTGGATTTCGTACCTTAGTCATAAAACAATGATTATCAATAGGTAATCTGGATATAAGACCAAGATTATTCTATCCTGAAGATTCGTAATCAGAAGATTCATCTGGAGAGTCACCACCACTGGCACTCCAGGTGTCACTAGCTTTCAAAACATTCTTAGCTTTGGCTATATAATATTTCATTCTGTTCCTGTCTGAATGCCTTTCTTTCCTTTCTTTCTTTTTGAGCAAAGGGAAATCTGGTCAAATATATCCAGCTCTCTTGCACTCATAACATGTAACTTCTACATCTTTCCTATCTTCCCTTTCCTTTTTGTTATACTTGGATTAGAAACTTATTTGGAAAGATATCTTGTTCATCCTTAAAGCAAGATTTGATAACTCATTTTCAGAGATTTCACTCTCACTAGAATCTGATTGAACAACTATCTTGTTAGACTTGGATCTTGTTACTCATTCCAGAGTCTTATCTTTCATCTGATTTGATGTTGTTGTAAAAGCAACAGTACCATTTCCATTTTTCTTTTTGATGTTGTTAGAATCTCTCTTCATTCTGGTTTCATGTTGGAGAAGAGTTCCAAATAGATCATCAAGGGAAATTTGAGTAACCTTCCTGTTCTCATCTATAGCAGTTCTTTTGGATTTCCACTCATTTGGCATGATATCAATTATCTTATCCACAAGTGCTTCATCATCTAACAGTTTTTCTCCCATAGACTATAGGCTGTTGACAATAGTCATAAATCTCTGTTGAACTTTACAAATTGGTTCACCATATGCAAAATTGAAGCCATGATATTCATCTTTAAGCATAGCTCTCCTAGTCTCGATCACTTTAGAAGTTCCAAAGTGTGTAACCTATAACTTCTTCCAGATACAATTAGCTGCTTCACAACAAGAAATTTGGCTATATATATATTTCTATTCATTGAACAAAGTAAAGTATTGCGTACCTTATAATTGAGCTGATACTCTTGCTTTTCCTGGTTAGTAAAAGTTCTAACTTCTTTATCAGGAATTTTATAGTCTCCAGTAAGCATAACAAAGTTGTCAACTCCAGTATTGATAACAAGAGTTTTCATTCGATCTCTCCAATACTCATAATCATTACCATCAATGATTGGTGGTCTTGTAGGATTTAGATTATCAATAGAAACAAAATTCAATCCTTCCATATTTAAAAAAAACCTTTGGCACACAAACTTGTTAGAAGAAAAGATTCATAATAACAAAGTTTGGAATGAAAAAAGTTCGGAATAGCAAATTTCGGAATGAGAAAGTGAGCAAGAAAAACCTATACGTGAGTACAAGTATTTCAGAGACCTCCTTTGGTACCAATTATAGGATTGAAATAAAGATTTAGATTACCAATATACAAGAGGGGGTGAATTGTATACTTTAAAAATTCCTTTGGAACCTTTAAAGTTAGTTACGAATAACTATGTTTTCCTTAACAAAAGGAAAGGGCTATGTTTAACAAAGTTAAACTAAGCAAATTCACAACACCTCTAACACCAAATGAAAACATGGAAAGAGATTCTGAAAGTAGGTTTCAGAAATATGGTTCCGGAAATTGAAACTTAACAAATGTTTACAATATGAGATTCTACCATAAAGCGTATAGAATCTAAAGGAAACAGAGTACAAGTAAGGAAGTATAAGAAAGTTATAATTTCCTTAAAATAAAAAATGTAGCGGAAATAAACAAGTAGTAAAACTACAAGTAACAAGTTATAAATCGTTTAACCCAAAGATAAGGGTATCCAACAACCTTGGATAAAGGTCCATTGATTTATACTTTCAAGAAAGTCTGTCTTACCCAAACCAAGGTAAGCCCTCGATACGAAGATCAGTGTCTCTGTCTTGATATCCCCACAAGCTGTCAACTTAAAGGTAGTTGGAAACCTATATCTACCTCAGCAAAGAATCCCTCAACTTCAAGGTGTTGGAAACCTCTGTCTTCCTCAGCAAGGAAGCCCTCAACTTCAAGCTGCTGGAAACCTCTGTCTTTATATCCCCAGAAGTCATCGAATGTAATCACCAACATTCGGAGTCGCACGAAGCTGTGAGAGTTAATAAGATCCTCTCTCTCTAGAAATCACTTCATCAACATGTATTCACAGTACATTTGTCAGTAGTCCGCCTTCAGTATCGAGCTCTTTCAAATGAGCTCCTATTTATAGGCAAGGTCAGCCTCCTTTCCAACGGTCATATTTTCCTTAAAAATAGGAGGGACCTGCACACGTGTAACTCAACCAGCCGTTAGTTTATAACAGAAAAGACGACATCGTTTTATAAAAGAATAAGTGTAACAAGATGTACGACATCGTTCTAAGTCTAATTGAAAAGTTCGGAGTGAATGTTCGGAGTCTAACCGAAAATAATTTTCGGAGTCTAAATAAATTCGGAGTGTATAAAACAAAGATGATCAGATTTTGTTTAATAGGTGAATTCGGAATGAGAATTCGGAATGAGAATTCATCATCAGAATTCATAATGAGAATTTGTCATCAGAATTCGTAATGAGAATTCGCCATTATAATTCGTAATGAGAATTCGATGTCGAACTTCATAAGGATTCGTATCCTGAATTCGGAATAGAAATTAATCAGATTTCGTATTTGGAATTCGGAAGGAAACTTTATCACAATTCTCATCTGGAATTTGGAGTGAATCTTTATTACAGTTCTCAACCAGAATTTGGATCCTAAAACAGAATACTCCATATCAAAGTTTCAAACAATTCCGAGAATATAGAAATGAATCCGAATCATATAATTAAGGAAAATATGGATGAAAATATGATAAGGATAATTTTTCTTACAAAAGCCATTTTCCTTATAAAATAAATTTTCCTTATAAAAGCAATTTTCCTTATAAAAGCAATTTTCCTTATAAAAGAAATTTTCCTTATAAAAGAAATTTTACTTATAAAAGAGATTTTCCTTATAAAAGTGATTTTCTTTAAAGAAAAGGTGTTGGTGATTTTCAAAACAAGAAGGAATAGAAAAGTCATAAGGAAAACCTTATTGACTCAAAAGTGATCAGGATGGGTGACCACATGTGAATTTTTCTAGGGTGTGTATGAGTGATGAAAATCACATTATATTGAATGTGTTTTTTCTATGGGGAAAAATATTATTTTGATAATCCACATTGGAATTTTGGTGTTTCATATCATGGGAATATATGGCTATAATCAAAATGGTGATTAATGAGAGGATTTGACCAAATATACATATTTTGGTAGGGGGCCTATTTTTTCATCATGGAATTGTTGTTACAATGGTATAAGATGAGAAACCTATCCATGAGTGTGGTTGAACTGAATGGGACAGGAAATAGGCTCTAAAATGAGGAATTTGTTTTAAAAACTTGGGTTATGGTGTGAATATGACAATAAAAAAATGTTAATGTGTTGAAATACTATATTACACTACCCATGTTAATAAGGTGCATCTTTTTTCAGAAGAACACGTTTTTATATCTACATAATTTAGAGAGATATTTCTAGAATTTTGATCAGGTTGGGTGACATCATAAAATATTTTGTAGGGTGTCTTCTAGTGAATAAAGAAGAAATATTATACACTGATATCAAAGGAGGAACCATGTAAGAATTATTTTGGAATCCCCTTTGTTGTGATATAGGATCCACAATGAAAATTTTGTGCCCTAGGGGTTACTATAATTGACGAAAATTTTTAAGGGTTAACATTTTAAATTACATTGACCTTAATGAAATGGTTATCTATTATCTATAGAATCCTACTTAAATAGAATTCCATATTTAAACATTATTATCCTATATTAATCATAAGCATGGGTGATCCATTTGGATGATTCTTAGGATCTGTCATTGTAAAGATAAATTTCATAGAAAATAACACATGTTGGCCTCTAGGGACCTCAATCTGTCCGATTACACATTCTGGAATGTGGGTGAGCACTAATAGGGGTCCACCTGTATGTCGAACAAATTTTTATTCTTGGATGGATGATACCTGATATCCATTGTATGAATGGGTCTATGTATTATCTTTGGGTCCAATTTTTAATAAAACGACCTTTTGAATAATTATATGGCCTTCCGAGTAGCTCCTCTATTTATATGTATGATATTAGAGAACCTTACACAGTTAGACCGTTTTTTGGTATAGAAATTGTGGAAGAAATTTATAATATTTTTTAGTGGTTGGTGAAGGAGCAATAATAGTATAAGAATTATATGGATTGATGGAACCATCGTTTGGATGTTTTGGTCAATCATCAACTGCTCAAAGATGTCTCACCTTGGGTGGGTCACCATCTTCTAAAGAGGAAATGGATTCACACTCCTTGGTAGTTGGACTGCTTGTGGTCATTAAATGACACAGAATATAATAATATCCCTTTGGATCACCAAATAAATTTTCCGAAATCCATAATGAATTTAATGGTTTTCAACCAAAAATGTAATAGTTGGTCTCATATGTTGTTTTGAATTTGGGGGACCTTGATATAGATCTAAAAAAATCCTATATTTATATAATGGTTTTGAGTTGAAGACTCTTAAGTAAAGTTTCAACATTGGATTTCACTACCAATATTAATGTTTCACGGACAAATGTATTATACTCACATGGGATATTAGTGAAGGAATCATTGATGAGGTGGGAGTGGAGTCATATATATGGGGATCAAACTTCAGTTACATTGATTCTTGGGGGGAAACAATATGCTGATGTGATCTGTGACAAATATTGTTACATTTATATACCAATTATTTTAACCAAAATTTTTTCTGGTGTTTTTATGGTAATATGGGTGACTATTAAAGAAAATTTATTTATGGTAATATTAACTATTGGCCCATGATTTTTGAAAATCCTATAATTCATCCAAAGAATCCATGTATCAAGTGTTATTTCCATATAGTAGGATGCATGGGTTGGCAGTTGGATTGCAAAAATATTACTTCTACATTCAAAAAATGTGGATCAAGGGGAAAATCCATATCACATTTTTATTTCATAGTTTGTAAAATCATGACGACAAAGTGTGTGCCTCATCAACGTTCAAAAAAGGGTTCTTTGTTTCTGTACAACATCACAAAAAATTCATCCAAACCATGAAATAATAATTAAATAAATTTAATTTTAATTAGAAGAATAGTAATAATTCTTTTACTCCTCATTAATACATTGTTGAATTTATGCAACATCCTAGTAGACCCCACCTGGTGATTGGGGAGATTGCATACATTCTGGAGTGTGAATCAATTTGATCTTCGAGCATCATATCTTCACCACTATTTTTATGTTATTTTCATTACATTTTAATTTATAATATTCATGATGGAATTATATATTCTTGAGAAAAACATTGTATTAGGGATATGGAAGGTTGATAAATAATTTTTGATGTGATATAATTAGATTACATATAGATCAATCCCAATATTTGTTTTTTTTCAAATCATTATTTAGATTTTTTCTTTATATCTAAATTATTACACAATATTATTTCCATTGATTTATTGATTATTGAACATATATATTAATAGATATATTATTGTGTATTCTTGATATATATCCTTACAATATTCCATGGATCCTTTTCAAAATATCTATTGTGGATTACTGGTGGGAGGTCATATACTAATTGTTTCATGATATCTTGTATAACAATTCAACATTATTTTTGATTAGATTGTTTTAACTAAAATTTTTAGACTATAAAATGTATATAAATAATATTTTATGGATTATACTTTAAAATTTTACTGAAATGGATATTGAAATGAACTAGATAGTTTTTTAAAATATGATATATTTTTTATAAAATTTTTCATAAAGGATTTATCCCATGACAATGTCAACATAATCATTTTTGAAGTAGGGAAAGAATATTTTCCATGATGATATTATATTCATTGATTTTTTACTTTGTAATGAAACATGTGATTGATAATAAATTGTGGAATCATCCTCATTGACAAACCACTTTATACAATACCAATTATTCGAGGGTATTATGTACACTGATTTCCCTTTGTTGTTGAAAGGATCCACACAATAAAATGGAATATTACAACCCATAACTCTTTAGGTGAGGTAATGTGCACAATATGGGGCCTTTGAGTCAATGTAATGTTATAAGTATCCCCAATATAATGGTCTAATTCGATGATAAAAATAAAATTCTTTATATTTTTTTATCATCGGAGAATATTTTTTATGGAAATTTTATGAAAACAATGTTATCTATATTATTTTTTTAATTTTGAATAGGGTGATTTATTCCTGATTTATATTATGAAAATTATAATTTTTTATTATCCATTGCCTTTTTTAATCAATAATAACTTTTTTATTACAAATGATTAAAAGCAATTGGTAGGATCCTACGAGGATCATCTTTATAAGCCGTACGTATAACATTGGGTATAGTTTTATATGATTATATCCCATCAAAAGTAAAGGAGAAGAGACATAAATAGTCAACAAGATTATTCATTAAATGAGTGTTAGCGTTTTGATGAGAAAATAAATGAAATAGAGTTCATACATGGCCATTCTTATGTTCTATTATTGTATATTGGGATTTTTGTCCTTTTTCATCCATACTATACCTTTCTACAATTGTTTTGTTTTTAGCATATTGGAATGTTTAATCTATATAAAACTAAATCATGTTCATTGTTGAAAAATCATTCTCAAAGGGTGATCATGAATTCTAAGTTATTTTCACTAAACCATGGTTTTCATTAATGTTATTTGATACATTTTATGATACGCTCCTACTATAGGTAGTTGGGTAATCTAGGTTTTTTTAGGACAATATGTGTACATAGAATCCATTTGTTATCAAGATCTTCCTCACTGGTAGTGATCATGAAATCCAGCCATAGATTCCTATATGTCCGTGGCTTATAGAGTCTATATTCATCATTGAAAAAAGGGATTGAGGAATTCCTTTTTTATGGTCCAAACACCTTCAACTTAGTGCATTATTGTGTTAGTAGAACATTATCCATGACCATAATAATCTATTTTTTAATAATCATCTTCTTAGCCTTATAAAATTTGTTATGGGATAAGAGGAAAAAATTAACTCACATATATTATTTTCATATAGTAGGAACTATAGAGGTTGCAATACTAGAGTAGGTACGGTAGAAGACAGGGTAATGAAGTATGACTATTCAATGAAAGTCACTTTGGGCTAATGAATGGGAATTCCAGCCTTGTATTTGGGCATTCATTCCCCGAGGACTACTTGTTATATTATTGGCCCCCCTCTACCCAATCAGAAACAAGTTTTTGTTGTTTTAATAATAAAAATGGGGCTTTATCCCCACTATTTTTTTAAAAAATAATTCATTTCCCTAGTCTTGTAAATCAATTACAAATGTTCTCTCTCCCACACATTTAGAAATGTGGGGGTTGAAAGTACATCCCACCCTATTATATACCATGAAGTTTCTATTTTATTTCATCCATCAATTTTCCTACCCCAGTGTACTGAGATACAGTATATCCAATATCCACATTTATTGTATTTCAATAAATAATATTATAGAAATAATGATTCTTAAATAAAAATCATTTTTAATAATATGTTTTTATATGCTAATGAAACAATATATTATACATTATTGCTCTGAGATAAAACATGAGGAATATCTTCCAACATCAAAATTCTATATTCTAATGAACAAATAGATTCATATTATATTTTTTTTCAAATTCCTAGAACTCAGTAATGTTCAACTTATTGTTATCCTTTTGGGATTGTTAACTAAAATTTAATATGAGTTATTTTTTTTCCATCCCCAATAAAATTATATTTTTTGTTTGGTAATATAGCATATTTTACTTTATTACCATCATTAACTCAATTCATTATATGTGTATTCATTATTAATAAAAAAATGTAGTTACCAAATGTGGTGACCTATTAAAATCCTGAAAACAATAGCTTCAAAGGAATTCAACTATAAAACACCTTATTCATTAACACAACTATGATATTTTATAATTATTTTATATATACATATATCATTAGTTAATAACAAATTGATTAGGGTTTTCCATGAATTCATAACAGAATACCTCAAAGTTACCATGAATTGAATCATTTAAAATGGTTCATATAGAGTATTAGACCAATAAATTGATATCCTAATAATTTATCTATATAGGTGTGTTGTTAGGACTCTTTGTCGTGTATGATGTCATGATTGAGTAAATAACCCAAAAACCTCAACATGGTTATTAAGCATGTTGAGTCAATAAGGTTTTCCTTATGACTTTTCCATTCCTTCTTGTTTTGAAAATCACAAACACCTTATCTTAAGGAAATTTTCTTTTATAAGGAAAAATTGCTTTTATAAGGAAAAATTGCTTTTATAAGGAAAATTGCTTTTATAAAGAAAATTGCATTTATAAGGAAAATTTCTTTTATAAGGAAAATCTCTTTTATAAGAAAAATTATCCTTATCATATTTTCATCCATATTTTTCTTAAGTATAAGATTCAGATTCATTTTCACGGAATCGATGAAACCTTGATATGAAGCATTCTGGTTTAGGATCCGAATTCTGGATAAGAACTGTAAGGAAGTTTCATTCCGAATTCAAGATATGAATTCTGACTATTTTCTATTCCAGATTCAGGATACGAATTCTTATGATGTTCGATAACGAATTCCCGTTACGAATTCTAATGAATAATTCTCATTACGAATTCTAATGATGAAATCTCATTACGAATTCTTATGATGAAATCTCATTACGAATTCTAATGATGAAATCTCATTACGAATCCTGATGAATTCTCATTATGAATTCTAATGATGAAATCTCATTACGAATTCTAATGATGAAATCTCAATACGAATTCTAATGATGAAATCTCATTACGAATTCTAATGACGAAATCTCATTACGAATTCTGATGATAAATTCTCATTACGAATTCTAATGAAGAAATCTCATTACGAATTCTAATGACGAACTCTCATTCTGAATTCTCATTCCAAATTCACCTATTAAACAGAATATAATTATCTTTGTTTTAAACACTCTAAATTTATTCAGTCTCCGAATCTTCACTCCGAAGTTTTCATTCCGAACTTTTAAGTTAGGTTTAAAACGATGTCGTACATTCTGTTACACTTGTTTTGTTATAAAACGATGTCATCTATTTTGTTATAAACTAACCGTTGTCTAAGTGACACGTGTACAGGTCCCTCCGATCTTTAAGGAAAATATGACTGTTGGAGAAGGAGCCGACCTTACCTATAAATAGGAGCTCATTTGAAAGAGCTCGGTGCTGAAAGGCTGACAGATCTTCTACTCATGTGATTACATTCTTGAAGTGATTTCTAGAGAGAGAGACTCTTATTAACTCTCAAAGCTTAGTGCGACTCCGAATGTTGGTGATTACGTTCGAGGGCTTCTGGGGATAGGAAGACAGAGGTTGCCGACTACCTTAAAGTTCGAGTGCTTCCTTGCTGAGGAAGACAGAGGTTTCCAACTACCTTGAAGTTGAGGGCTTGCGGGGATAGCAAGACAGAGACTCCGATTTTTGTATCGAGGGCTTACTCTGGTGCGGGTAAGACAGACTTGCTTGAATGTATAAATCAAGGGACCTTTATCCAAGGTTGTTGGATACCCTTCTCTTTGGGTTAAAAGACTTATTTTTGATACTTTTAGTTTTACTACTTGTTTATATTCCGCTGCATTTTGTATTATAAGGAAAGTATAACTTTTTATACCTCCTTACTTGTACTCTGATTCTTTTAGATTCTATATTCTTTAAGGTAGAATCTCATACTGTAATCTATTGTTATGTTTCTACTTCCGGAACCATATTTCCAGAACCCACTTTCAGAATCTCTTTCCAAGTTTAGTTCGGTGTTAGAGGTGTTGTGAATTTTCTTAGTTTAATCTTTGTTAAACATAGCCCTTTCATTTTCTTAATGAAACTATATTTATTCATAACTAAATTTAAAGGTTCCAAAAGAATTTTTAAAGTATACAATTCACCCCCCCTCTTGTATATTGAGCATCTCATACTATATTTCGATCCTACAATTGGTATCAGAGCTTGGAAACCTCTTACTCTATACCAATCTTACATTTGGTATCACGGGAGGTCTCTGAAATACTTATACTCAAGAATACGTTTTTCTTGCTCACTTTCCCATTCCGAACTTTCTCATTACAAACCTTGTGATTATGAACTTTTGCTACTAACAAGTTTGTGTGCAATGTTATACTAAGTATGACAGGAATTAAAGTTGGATCAATTGACAATCTGAATCCTACAATACCACCAATATTTGATGGTAATGATTATGAGTACTGGAGAGATCGTATGAAGACTTTTGTTATCAATACTGGAGTAGAAAACTTTGTTATGCTTACTGGTGATTATAAAATTCCCGACAAGGAAGTCAGAACATTTACTAATCAAGAAAAGCAGGAATATCAACTCAATTATAAGGTACGTAACACTTTACTTTGTTCAATGACTAGAAATATATATAGCCAAATTTCTTCTTGTGAAGAAGCTAATTGTATATGAAAGAAGTTAGAGGTTACACACTTTGGGACTTCTAAAGTGATTGAGACTAGAAGAGCTATGCTTAGAGCTGAAAATCATGGCTTCAACTTTCCTTATGGAGAATCTATCTGTAAAGTTCAACATAGATTTATGACCATCATCAACAGTCTACAATCTATGGGAGAAAATGGATTAGATGATGAAGCTCTTGTGGATAAGATAATTGATATTATGCCCAATGAGTGGGAATCCAAGAGAACAGCTATAGATGAGAACAGGAAGGTCCCTCAAATTACTCTTGATGAGCTATTTGGAACTCTTCTACAACATGAAACTAGAATGAAGAGAGATGCTGAAAACATCAAAAAGAAGAATGGAAATGGTACTGTTGCGTTTACTACTACCTCAAATCAGATGAAAGCTAAGACTCCTGAGAGAGTAACCAGATCCAAGTCTAAGAAAGTCATTTTCCAATCCGAATCTAGTGAAAGTGAAGTCTCAGAAAATGAATTAGAAAATCTTGCTCGAAGGATGAACAAGATAGCTGGTCATAAAATTTTTCAATCTAAGTATAAGAAAAAGGACAGGAAAGATAAGAAACATGGAGAAGTTACTTGTTATGAATGCAAGAGAGCTGGACATATTAGACCAGATTGCCCTTTGCTCAGAACGAAAGAAAGGAAGGAAAGACATTCAGACAGGAACAGAAAGAAATATTATAAAGCCAAAGCTAAGAAAGTTCTGAAATCTAAAGATACCTGGAGTGCCAGTGGTGGTGACTCTTCAGATGAATCTTCTGACTATGAATCTTCAAGACAAAAGAATCTTGGTCTTATAGCCAGATTACCTGTTGATAATCATTGTCTTATGGCTAAGGTACGAAATGCTGAAGCATTGACCAATGTTTCTTTAAATTCTAATGATAGTAAGTATTATAACTCTTCTTATGAAGAATCATCTTCTGATGAGGAAAATACTTTACCTACTTATGAAGAAGTCTCTAGGTTTGCTGAACTTCTTGAGATTGAGAATTCCAAACTCAATAAGAAACTTGATAAGGAAAATTCTAGGAATTCTATTCTTACTAAAGAGATATCAGATCTTTATAAAGATCTTGATAAGAAAAATGCTGATTTTGAAAATATTTCAAAAAATCTTGAGGAAGTATGTTCTGAGAAGAACAAACTTTCTAAAGAGTTAGAAAAAGTAATTTCTAAGAAAAATGTTTTTGAGCCTAGATCTAGTTCTAAAACTAATGATTCTGAGAATAAAAACTTGGTTGTAAAACTCAAGTCTGATTTTTTTTCCTTAAAGAAGTGTTTATCAAAACTTACCCATGGTAAAGAAAATTTTGATAATATGTATTCCCAAATACGACCTTTAAGAAATAAATCAGGATTTGGTTATACCCATGCAAAACCTATTTTTAGTAAAAATTATTTTGTTCCTCAAAGTGCCCCATTTTTTACAAAGTGTCAATGTGGTTGTCACTGGGCAAAGAATTGTTCATTAAATAAAACCCAATCTCTAGGATTTCACAAATCCTATTTTTCTAAGAAGATGTGGGTACCTAAAATTTTATTGTCTGGAAATCTCGGATCCAAACAAGTTTGGATTCCGAAAGTCTAATTTTTCTTCTTGATTTCAGGATTATAAAGAATGTACCAGCAACAATACATGGTACATGGATAGTGGATGTTCCCGACACATGACTGGTAACAAAATCATTTTTGAAAAGATTATCAAAACGAAAGGAGGAAAGGTAAATTTCGGAGATAATGCTAAGGGAGAAATTGTTGGTATTGGAAATATTGTTCTTCTTGTAAAAACATTGATTTAAAATGTTCTTTTTGTTAATGGTATTAAGCACAACCTTATTAGCATAAGTCAGTTATGTGATGAAGGTTACCTTGTGAATTTTAGGAATGATAAGTGCTTAGTTCACAATTCCAAGGAGGAATTTATTCTCTCAGCCAACAGGCAAGAGAATGTTTACACCTTAAACTTAGAAGACCTAAAAATCCAAGTTCTACCTTGCCTATGTTCAATGGAAGATCATTCCTGGGTATTGCATAGAATATTAGGACACTGTAATCTTAGGAAACTATGTAAACTCTCTAAGAAGAAACTAGTTAAGGATCTACCAGAGCTTAGTTTTGATTCTTCTAAAGTTTGTGATCCTTTTCAATATAGAAAGAAACATAAATCTAGTTTTAAGTCAATCGGTGAATTCTCAACAACTGATGCATTACAGTTAGTGCACATGGATCTTTTTGGTCCAATACAAACTGGAAGTATTGGAGGCAAATACTTTGTGTTTGTTCTAGTTAACGATTACACTAGATTTACTTGGGTCTATTTTCTAGCAAAGAAATCTGAAGCTTTTTCCTATTTCAAAAGTTTTAGAGCTCAAGTTAAAAATGAGAAAAACCTTCCATTGAAAACTATTCATAGTGATCATGGAGGAGAATTTCAAAATTCTGATTTTGAAACTTTTTGTAGTAAGAAAGGTATTACTCACAATTTTTTAGCACCTAAAACTCCTCAACAGAATGGTGTAGTTGAAAGAAGAAATAGAATTCTTCAAGTGATAACTAGAACCATGTTGAGTGAATATTCTATTGCTAGACATTTCTGGGCTGAAGTTGTAAGTACTGCTTGTTATACTATAAATCAAGTTTTGATTAGACCTTTTCTTAATAAAACTCCTTATGAGTTATGGAATGGTAGAAAACCAAGACTTTCCTACTTCAAAGATTTTGGTTGCAAACTATTCATTTTGAATACTAAAGATAATCTACATAAATTCGCACCAAAATCTGATGAAGGCATTTTCTTAGGATATTCCACTACCTCTAAGTCTTATAGAGTTTTTAATAAAAATATTTGTACTGTTGAGGAAACAGTACATGTAAAATTTGATGAGTCAGATCCTTTTGTTTTTAAACCATCCCAACTTACATCTTCGGATGTGTTTTCAAAAACTGATTATCAACCTTTGATAGAAGAACCTTCTGATAAGGAAATTGTTCTAGAAGATACTTCTGAAACATTTACCCCAGAAGACTTTCTACCCTATGTTGATGAACAGGTTTGAAAAAACCCAGATCAGGTGTTTCTTAAGAATCATCCCAGTGATAGTATCATTGGTGATATAAATCAACCTGTAAGGACTAGAAGTTCCTTAAAAAATGAAGTAGAACATCTAACATTTCATTCCCAATTAGAACCTAAAAGCACTGATGAAGCTTTAGGTGATGATGATTGAATTAAAGCCATGCAAGATGAACTAAATGAATTCGAAAGGAATAAAGTCTGGACCTTGAATGAAAGACCTATGGAAACTTCTATTATTGGAGTAAAATGGGTTTTCAGAAATAAATGTGATGAAAATGGAGTCATAGTTAGAAATAAAGCTAGACTTGTTGCTAAAGGCTATAATCAGCAAGAGAGAATAGACTATGAAGAAACCTATGCTCCAGTAGCTAGACTTGAATCTATCCGTATTCTACTTGCCTTTGCAGCATTATTTAATTTCAAACTTTATCAAATGGATGTGAAATGTGCTTTTCATAATGGTTATGTTCAAGAGGATGTTTTTGTTGAACAACCTCCTATCTTTGAAGATAGAAAACATCCTGATCATGTTTTTAGACTTACCAAAGCTTTGTATGGCCTTAAACAAGCCCCACGAGCATGGTATGATAGACTCACTGGATTTTTGCTTCAAAATAACTATGTTGAGGGAAATGCTGATCCAACCTTGTTTATAAAGAAAGATAATAAAAATGTTTTCATTGTTCAAATTTATGTTGATGACATTATATTTGGTTCAACTCAGCAATCTTTGACTGACTCTTTTGCAAGTCTAATGAAATCTGAGTTTGAAATGAGTATGATGGGTGAGTTAACATTTTTCCTTGGTTTTCAAATTTCTCAAAAACCATAAAGAACCTACATATATCAACATAAGTATATTAAAGATCTTCTCAAAATGTATGGTTATGACAACACTAAGAGTATAAGTACTCCCATTGGTATCTCAAACTCATTAGATCTTGATGAAGCTGGGAAACCAGTAGATCAAACATCTTGTAGAGGTATGATAAGAATTCTAATATACTTAACAGCTAGTCGACCAGACTTAATGTTCTCAGTATTCCTATGTGCAAGATATCAATCCAATCCTAAGGAATCTCACTTAAAGGCAGTAAAATGAATTTTTCGCTACCTTAAGGGAACCATGGATCAAGGATTATTTTATACATCTGGAAATTATTTTGTTCTAAAAAGCTTTTCTGATGCTGACTTTGGTGGATGTAGAATGGATAGAAAAACTACATCTGGAACTTTTCATTTCATAGGAGATTCTTTAGTTTCTTGGTCCTGCAATAAGCGACATTTTGTAGCACTCTCCACTACTGAAGCTGAATATGTAGCAGCTGGAAGTTGTTGTGCACAAGTGTTGTGGATGCAACACACACTCACATACTATGGCCTGAGTTTTACTAAAACTCAAATTTTGTGTGATAACACAAGTGCCATTGCTCTCAGTAAGAACCCTTCACATCACCCCCATGCAAAACACATAGATATTTGGCATCACTTTCTTACGAATCACACACTTAAAGGAGATATTTTTCTTCAATTTATCGGAACGCAAGATCAACTTGCTGATATTTTCACAAAATCTTTGCCTTCTGATAGATTTGAATACATTAAATAGAAGTTAGGGATGATAACCATAATGTAATCCTTCTCAATTAAATTTCTTGTTGAAAAAGTCTCCTTAAAGCAATAAACTCCTTTTCATAGGGGGAGTACATTTCTTTGATAGAATAGCAAAGTTTTTCAAAAAAAAATTTTGTTTCCAAACTTTTCGGAACAAAGAATTCCGGAATGGAACTTCCGGAACATCAATTTTCTAGAATGTATATTCTCGTACAGAATGCTTCTGGAATGGAAGTGTTCGTATTAAAAATTTATGGAATGGAAGATTTCGTACTGGTATTTTTTATAGCCAGATTTTCGTACCAAACCTTCATAGTTTCTTTTTCGTACTGGGTTTTTCGTACTGACTGTTTCGTAGTGAGTTTTTTCGTAGCAAGTATGTTTTCCGTAGTAAAATTTTTCAAACTTTGTCTTTTCATAATAAGTTTTTTTTGTCATTTTTTCCCATTATGAATAATTCTCCTAATCCAATCCGAAAGTTATGAATTCCTTACTCAAGTTTTCGTAGTCATATTTTACTTGCTGGCAGTTTCTTATATTTTGTTTTCAGATTATAGTTTTCTTAGTTCTCTGTTTTAATAAAAACCTCAAAAAGATCAGATTCAAGTTTTCAACCGTCAGATCTGATCTCAGCTTATCACAACCGTTAGATCAACCGAGGAAGTTGAACCATTGATTCATTGCCTATATAAAGGGGATCCAAATACTCGTCCCACATCGATCTCAAGCTCTCGCGTCCCGAAGCTCTGCCTCTCTGATTTAAGGCCGTTCCGAACTTCAGCTTTCTCTGTTTTGAACTTCTCAGAGGACTTCAGATCCGAATGTCTGCAGAGTTAGCATCTCAAGAAATGTCATCCACTAAGCCTATTTCGCAATGGTTAGTTTACAGAGAACGGTTAGTATATCCGTATTTCTTCAACAACTATGATTCTCTTATTTCAAAGAACATTAAGTTGAATGGATGGGAAGATGTTGCGGTGTCAAAAACGGGGATCCAAGATGAAGTGTATTCAGACTTACTTTTTGAGTTTGATGAATCAGTTTCCTTCTTTAAGGAAGATAATAGGGAGAAGTTCTCTTTTAAGTCTTATGGCAAGACTTACAAGCTTTCTCACACCAAGGCTGCAAGCTTGGTAGGACTGACTTATGAAGGAGAAGCCGAATTTATTTCGCATCTGTTGCCGGACTCTAAGGGTAGTTTCGACAAGGAAAAAGCCTTAGAAACTCTTGGACTGGCTGATGACAAGGCTCCGAAGATTGCCAGTTTATCTACAAATTTCCGGATTCTGGAGTTATGGGTACAAGGGTTTATCGTACCGAGGAAAGGTGATAAAGATCGCTTGAAGAAAAGGGAGATCTATATCTTAGATTTCCTGATAAATATAAGGAAGTTTATCTTTATGAAGCACATTCTTATAACTATTGAAAACTTGAAGAA
Organism: Viscum album; assembly: GCA_963277665.1. NCBI lineage: Eukaryota > Viridiplantae > Streptophyta > Magnoliopsida > Santalales > Viscaceae > Viscum > Viscum album. The sequence continues at coordinate 96,850,973 of OY728128.1, read as the reverse complement.
AGGAAATCTGAGAGCTCAGATTATTATGTATCCAGCAATCCTCTCCAAGTTGATTGTTCGGTGCCTTGAGTCTTTCAAGGAGGCTTGCAAATCTAAGAAAACAGTTTGCAAGATCATGCTTTTCAGTGATGGTACTCTTAAGAGGATGGATGTGGCTTTCAACAAGGAAACTGGTGATTTTTTCGATTTGCCAAATCAAGAAGAACCGGATCCAAAGGATGCTGAACCGAAATCATCCAAGCCAGTAAGGAAGAGAAAGCTAAAAGAAGTGGAAGAAGTAGCAGAGAATCCTAAGTCTAAGGAAGTCCATTCCGCACCTCCAAAACCAAAGAATAAGAAAGCCTATCCTGATGAGGTTGTTATGAAGTGGAGAGCAGATAATGAAAAAAGGAAATAAGGGGATCTGCAGTTCGGATTGGACCCTGCGGAGGCTAAGGCCTTAAAGGAGAGAACTGATGATGAGCTTAAAAAACAAGCAAAGCAAAAGAATCTCAAGAAGAAGATGTCTGAGGCTGAGGTAGCTCAGGCTTTGTTGAAATTCAACGAGATGGTTTCAGCAACTATTCCTGTTCCGAGAACTTTCTCCTTGGAATCTCTACTTGAGACTCCAGGAAGAAATTTCATTGCTCCGGAAGAAGTTGTTGCTAAGAATACTGAGGAAGTAGAGCAAGTTGAGAAAGTGGAACAAGTAGAAGAGGGTGCTGAAGGAAGTGGTGAAACCGGAGATTTGCTGAAACAAGTAGATGATTACAAGGGGACACCTTCGGAACACTTATCACTCCGAACTTCAGAAGCTGAATCTTCGAAGCTAGTTACTCCAGTAATGGAAGAAGAGAAAGGAGAAGAATAATTTTCCTATCATGGATAAGAAGAACAACTTTTACATGATATTGCTCAGATGAAAAACGTAAAGGTTGGTATTAAGGAAGTTTCTGATGAGGAAGATAATGTTGTTCAAGTTTCTGATAGTGAGAAGAGAACTCTGGAACAAGAATCAATTCCGGAAAAAGACAAGGGAAAGCAAATTCTTGCTGATACTCCAAGCCCAGAAGTGAGGAAGAGGAAGGAAGTTGGTAGCTCTTCAAAGGGAAATCTTGAACTCATTGAGGAAGAAAATTCTCATATCAAAGTTTCGGATTCAGAGTCATCCAAGTTGGGGAATGACTTTGTTGTTCAGTCCTTAAAGAAGTTGGTAGGAACCATTCCGACCTTCTCTAGTATTGACTCAAGATGCCAGATGCTCCAACATGCTTTGAATCAGAAAACTGACTCCGTATCTATGGTTATGGATAAGTGCGTTGAGATTGAGTCTCAGTTCAAAACCTTCTTTGTTGGTTACGAAGCTCATAAAAGATCTTGCAAGAGGATGACAAGATGGTCGAAGAAAACTGTGGAAGAGATGAGGATATTTGATGAGTTTCAAGACAATGTTAAAGATTCCTTTGAGACCGAGGACAAAAAGATAAATGAGCTGAATTCCTCCTTTGAAGAAAAGCTGACAGAAGAAAAGAACTTCCGGATCCAAGAAGTCAGGGATCTGAATGGGAAACTGAATTCTGTTTCTCAGAACTGGAAATTTGAAAGGGATCATCGAATTGATTTTGAAGAAAGGATGAAGGCTCAGGAAGAAAAGATCAATGCTCAGGAAGAAAAACTGAAAGCCCAGTGAGAAAAGATTGAAGCTCAATCTGCAAGAATAGTTGTCTTAGAGAAGCATGCTGAAGAAGATCATAAAGACCTGAAGAAGATCAAGACTATTCTAAAGGGGCTCATGTCGAAGGAAAAAGATCCAAAATAACCAAATCCGATCTTTTTGTTGTATTCTTTTTGTTGCTGAGATTTCAAATTTAATGAAAGTGGTGTTTTTTGTTTCAATTGTTGTTATTACTAGTTTCTCAGGTACATTGTTATTTTTTTTCCATTCCCTCAAATTCTTTTTGAAAATCACAAAGGGGGAGAAGGAAAGATCCTTAAGAAAAAGAAGAACTCTAATAAGAGTTTATCAAAGCGGGAGAAGAAAAATATCCCAAGGAAAAAGAGCTCTAATAAGAGTTTGATTAAGGGGGATTTTTTCATTAAAGAAGACCTTCTAATGAAATGTTACTCTGGAAATCTGAATACGATCCTTAGAGTTTCAATGCCTAAGGGGGAGTTATTCGTATTCATCTATATCCTTAAAGCAAGGGAGAGAAGCCTTAATGTGTTTCTTTCTTCTTAAAATTTCTTTTTCGTAAAGATGTTTGTGCTTTCCAAAAAGGGGGAGATTGTTGAGTCAATAAGGTTTTCCTTATGACTTTTCCATTCCTTCTTGTTTTGAAAATCACAAACACCTTATCTTAAGTAAAATTGCTTTTATAAGGAAAAATTTCTTTTATAAGGAAAAATTGATTTTATAAGGAAAATTGCTTTTATAAGGAAAATTGCTTTCATAAGGAAAATTTCTTTTATAAGGAAAATCTCTTTTATAAGAAAAATTATCCTTATCATATTTTCATCCACATTTTTCTTAAGTATAAGATTCGGATTCATTTTCACGGAATCGATTAAACTTTGATATGAAGCATTCTGGTTTAGGATCCGACTTTTGGATAAGAACTGTAAGGAAGTTTCATTCCGAATTCCTGATATGAATTCTGACTAAGTTCTATTCCAGATTCAGGATACGAATTCTTATGAAGTTCGATAACGAATTCCCGTTACGAATTCTAATGAATAATTCTCATTACGAATTCTAATGATGAAATATCATTACGAATTCTAATGATGAAATCTCATTACAAATTCTAATGATAAAATCTCATTACGAATCCTGATGAATTCTCATTACGAATTCTAATGATGAAATCTCATTACGAATTCTAATGATGAAATCTCATTACGAATTCTAATGATGAATTCTCATTACGAATTCTAACGATGAAATCTCATTACGAATTTTGATGATAAATTCTCATTACGAATTCCAATGAAGAAATCTCATTATGAATTCTAATGACGAAATCTCATTCCGAATTCTCATTCCGAATTCACATATTAAACAGAATCTAATTATCTTTGTTTTAAACACTCTGAATTTATTCAGACTCCGAATCTTCACTCCGATGTTTTCATTCTGAACTTTTAAGTTAGGTTTAAATCGATGTCGTACATTCTGTTACACTTGTTTTGTTATGAAACGATATTGTCTATTTTTTTATAAACTAACCGTTGTTTAAGTGACAAGTGTACAGGTCCCTCCGATCTTTAAGGAAAATATGAAATTTGGAGAAGGAGCCGACCTTACCTATAAATAGGAGCTCATTTGAAAGAGCTCGGTGCGGAAAGGCAGACAGATCTTCTACTCATGTGATTACATGCTTGAAGTGATTTCTAGAGAGAGAGACTCTTATTAACTCTCAAAGCTTCGGGCGACTCCGAATGTTGGTGATTACATTCGAGGGCTTCCGGGGATAGGAAGACAGAGGTTGCCGACTACCTTAAAGTTCGAGGGATTCCTTGCTGAGGAAGAGAGAGGTTGCCAACTACCTAGAAGTTGAGGGCTTGCGGGGATAGCAAGGTAGAGACTCCGATCTTTTTATCGAGGGCTTACTCTAGTGCGGGTAAGACAGACTTGCTTGAAAGTATAAATCAAGGGACCTTTATCCAAGGTTGTTGGACACCCTTCTCTTTGGGTTAAAAGACTTATTTTTGTTACTTGTAGTTTTACTACATGTTTATATTCCGCTGCATTTTGTATTATAAGGAAAGTATAACATTCTTATACTTCCTTACTTGTACTCTGATTCTTTTAGATTATATACGCTTTAAGGTAGAATCTCATACTGTAATCTTTTGTTAAGTTTCAACTTCCGGAACCATATTTCCAGAACCTACTTTCAAAATCTCTTTCCAAGTTTAGTTCGGTGTTAGAGGTGTTGTGAATTTTCTTAGTTTAATCTTTGTTAAACTTAGCGCTTTCCTTTTCTTAAGGAAACTATAGTTATTCATAACTAACTTTAAAGGTTCCAAAGGAATTTTAAAAGTATACAATTCACCCCCCCTCTTGTATATTGAGCATCTCATACTATATTTCGATCCTACAAAGCATTGGTTAAAATATGAAATAGCTTTCATCCAATTTCATGTTTCAAGATATGTTTGTATTTATAAGTAAAACAGAATATCAAGACAATGAGAATATTTCAATGCATCTTCTAATACATTTAGTATTCTATGGGGGATTCACTAATTATATTTTACCATAATATTTAAAATATATCTCTAATAATAAAAAACCTAATTGGTTTTAATAAAATATATGAATACTATTCTGGGAAAATATATTTTTCTTACATTATATAAATGAAAAAAATATTTTTCATGAAACATAGTATCTTAATGACTTGTAGTTTAGGTAGTTTCTGATACTCTCTACAGAATATCATATTTTTCAATATTCAATGTAATTTATCTTTAGATGAAACATACCAGACCATATTATATATATATATATTGTTAGTATGAATCATCTACAGAACACGTAGAATAAAAAACAAGAAATAGTGGTGCTAAAAAACTATGCAATGTGTGAATAATCATTTCATCAAGGACAAGTTCATAATAATAAGTACAAAAAAGACAATACTGGAAATATCATAACACCATGACAAAAAAATATAAATATTATTTTTCATGAGCTTATATATAGTGACAAAATAACATAATGAAATAACATTATAGGAACATTACAAATATTTTATGGCTAGGAAGAATTTTCTATAATCCTCAAGTCTAGTGATTATAAGATCACAATGTATAAAATCATTAAATTAGTAGCCAAACAACATCATATAGAAGCATAAATTCCTGAGAAACACCCTAAGGGAATAAGATATGAAAATTATAATCATTAAAAAAAATTTAAACACTTTATTATTGAGAACATTTCATTTATGAAATACACCATTATTTCCCACTATTGTGAGAAAAAAATATAATCCTAAAAACCATTACCAGGATATGTTTTATTTTAATCAATGAAATTAATTTTGATTTATAAATATACACATCATTATTATATACATTAATGTTATATATTTAAGTAATTCTCATTTAATATAATAATAAATCCATTGAAATAAAATGATTTTTAGAAAACACAGAATTTAAAAAAATTTATTTTTTAATAGCCAATGGAATAAATGGTTTTTGTAAGACATACACGCTATAAAATAACATCATGAATTAAAAAAATTGATTCTAAAAATTTAATCACCTATAAAAATCACATAATAAAATTATGTTCAAGGTATGAAATGAAACATCACACCATTAGCGATAGATTGTTTGTAGTTAATAAAAACCAAATCATTAAAAATGTTTTTGGGAACATTTTGTTCTCTTTATTTTAAAATAAATAGTCATGATGTTTTTCTAATTAAGTATATATTGTAATTATTTTCATTTAAAAACATCATTTAATATAATACCATAAATGGAAATAAAATGTAATAAATAATTATTTTTTGATAGAAATAAAAATTTATTTTCATTTAAATTTTAAAATTCCATATACATAGTGCAACATTAATCAATAATAAAATGAATAAATAAAAATAAGAAGATTTTATAATCAATTTACATACAATTAAAATTTAATTCTACAAAAGTTTACCAAGATCCCAAATCATAATGAAAATAATATTTATTTCTTATATCTGAACCATATTCATATTATTTTCATTTACATTGTTACACCCTATGATTTTAAAAGAACACAATTATATTTGATATCTTATAATACATGAAAAACGTTGGTTAGATGAAAATTTAATACTCCAACATAACAAAATATACTTATTTTTTAAAAATTTTAATCTCTTTGAATGATTTGGGAACACATAGAAGTTTTATTTTTTTTGTCTCATATCATATAAGATATGAAACAATAATCTTAGAAAACCCAAAAAATATATATTAGTTGTATCCTGGTTATTAAATTACTGGGTATGAATATATTTAATTTCATTATAATATATATATATACACACATATATTCTACTGGAGATAAATAATTGATAAATGTTTAGTAAATGATCAAATAAGTTAATGTAATGTAATATTAGTCTTTAGAAATATGTTTTCTTGGAAAATATTTTTTACTTCTATTCGTGGAAGGGTTTTTATGAATAATTTTTTTAAAATTTAGGAAATATTATTTAATAAAATTAGTTTAGTTTTTACTATAGAAATTTAAAAAAATATATTGGGTGGAATTTTGGTATTCTTCTGAAAATATTGTTTTTGTGGAGTATAAAGAGAAATCAAAATTTTTTAAATAATCTATTTATTTTCATTATATTATGAAAATTTAAAAAATATTTTTTAAATATGATTAAATGTAATAGAAGTATTATTTAATTATTTTTAATCTTTTAATTTTTTAATGAAAATAAAATCTAATAATATTATTAATTTGATTTTGTGTTAGAAAATTGAATTTTCTGAATAGTATTTTAAGGTGCATAATGTTTCTCTTTTTTAAACAATTAAATAAATACACTATTGATGATTTATATAAGTAAAATATATATATTATTTATCAATGTGTAATAATTTATATTCATACAATGGTTATTATTAGTCATAAACATAATCTAAAACCATTTTTTGATTTAAAAATACACTTTTACAAAAACCCACATTTTCATTGCCTATACAGTAAAATTTTAAATTAATTTTTTTAAAAATTTATCAAATATAATTTTTAAAAATGGATTAAATATTTGGAATACAAAAAATATTTTATATAATAAGATAAATATAATTTCTCACTGTACTGAATAGGAAAAAAAGATATAATTAATTAAATTAATTAAGGGGAAAACAATTTTCTCATGGGGTAAAACTACAGTGTTATGGATTAAAATGAAAAAAAATATCTAAAACAATAATATTGACATATTCAGGACCTTTAATGTATAATTATATATAATTGACCATTTTAATCCTTATGGTGTGAATAAAAAATGGGTATAATGTTTTATGAAAACAAATTACCACTTATCGCTCACCTCACATAGAAAGGGCACCCACTCTCTTCACCTCTACACATATTCAAAAAAAATATCCTCTTCTATTACATAACCAAATCAATTCCTAAATACCATATACATAACTTGGTTCAATTATTTTAATCATAAATCCACCCTATGATTCCTTTTGGTGCCTACGTAAGAAGGATGTCTAAAGGGGATGTTTCATGCATAACCATGAATCATTATTTTATTTATTTTTTCACCTCCATAAACACATCTTAAAATATTATTATATAATAAAAATATTATATAATCATAATGAGATTTTATTATTTATATTTAGTGAAAAATATCGATATCATATTGCATCTAATGGGATATGAAATCATCATTCGTGTGTACGATGGATTGCTATCTCACAAAGGGATATCATTCGTTTTCCCTGATCTCCATTCATGGATTTATATAATGATAGATTGAAATTATATATACATTATATTATCATATTTAAACTTATTTGTTTTTTATATCAAATATACCTTTTTAAAATTCCATTTATTAAGAGATACAATTGTTTGTTTTTGTGGGTTGTTTTATGCTTTATGCTGGTGTAGACTTACTACACCTCGTGTGTACCTTGTACTTTTTTGTTTTAATAAAATTCCCTTTGCATGGATTGGGAAACCAATCCATGTCACCATAAAAATAAAAACAAGGCTCGTGTGTATGGCAGTCCAACGCCATATGATGTGATGTGATTTATTTCAGTAATGATTTACAAAGATGTTAATAAAGACACCTTTTAATTAAAAAATGTGATATATATTAAATAATTATTATATTAATGAAATATTTATCTATAATTAAAGAGAATATATAAATTTATTTCTTACACTGAAAAATGATAATGGCATTCTTGTGCACATGTAGACTACCACCTACATGAAGTGATATGAATAAGTTTTCACCCCACACCACATGTATGATATATAATATTTTATTTATGCAAAAATATAGTATTTATGATATGTTGATAAATTTTTAATGATAAAATATTATATTATATTATTTCAAAAATAATTATTTAAAATGGAAATGTTACTCATGCATATTCAGGAATTACCTTCTTCGTGATTGTTGAATGATTCATTTTTCATGACCATATATAATTATTTTCATTAAAATTATAATATATATGTTAAATAATATAATTATTTAATTATTTTTTTTATATTTTGAAATATTGACATCTTTGACCACAACCAACACACCAATTCTTCTTTGAAACAATGAACATTACATCCTCAAAACATAGGGTATGTACTTATTAAGAACATATATAAATGATTAATAAAAAATAATTAAATAAATATTTTAAGTTAAGATATTAAATATGTGAATGTTTTTTATAAAATAATGCAATTTATAAAATCTAATTATATAGTAGTTAAAGGTCTCACGTTGATTGTCAGGCTTTAAGGATAGTATTTTCACGTCTGACATTTACTTTTTTAAGACATAAACCATATTCACTGCTTATTTTATGTTTTTACTTTATATAATTACCCTGAATTTAAATTATGATTTTTGGGAAAAAATATTTTTCTTTAAAAATACATATGAGTTTTTTTAGGGTATGGATCTAGAGATTATTAAAGTGATAAGGGTATTTATCTTAATTTCCTTTTATTGATGAAAATTGTAATGTTACACACCTACCATATTTTATGAGTTGTATATACTTCCAGTTTTACTTGATATATTAGTAATTTACTTATTTTAATGACATTTTTATTTAAATTTTAATTTAATCAATTTTTATTCTTATGATAGAAATGATTACTAATGTGGCTATGGGTTTTGTCACAAACACCTTTTTTAAAAAATGAATATATTTATGGTTCTTCTAGAAATCCTATAATCATATTTTATTGATCCATTTATAAATCTACTATACCTTTTACTAATGTTGAAATTATTTTTTATTTATATTTACTTCTATATTAAATAATGAAATATCAATTATTTCATTTTTAAATGAAACCAATGGTTTATTTTGTTTCACATCACTTATCTATCACTTCTATATCCATTATTTCTAAAATTCTTAAAAACTATTAATTATAAAAATGAATGTTTTATAAAAGTTCTTTTACATTTTAATTTTCATAATTTTTTAAAAAAGTTATTCAAAACTTATTAACATTTTACAAGTAGGGTCACTTTTGTCTCCATTTTAATTTTTTTTTGAAATATTGATTATTTTTGACATTTTCAAAAGGAAAAGATTTTACCACCATGGTAACCATTATTTTACTTTAAAATTCATATATATGTTTCATGGGTTATTTTTAATAGAAATTATTTTTCCAATATTTTTTTAATTTGTAGTATGGAAGTTATTTTCAAAATTAAAATGTATTTTCCTTTTGTTTATAATGATAATTTAATGGAATTTATATTCATCAAACTCATAAACCATCGTTGGGATGTATGATTCAATACGGCTATTTGGTAATGATACCTTCATCATTATTTCTAATGACAGATTAAGATTGTTTTCAACAGACAATTATGGATCCTCTTTTCTCCATTGGGGTAATCATGTTTCAAAAATATTATTCTGGAACCTATTTCTATTCCATGAGTTAATCATGATTCAAAGCGATAAATATGGAAATTGTTTCCTTCCACCAATTTAATATTGTTTTATATATTTTTTAAATTAACATGTTTACTTTCCACAATTTAAGTATGATTTAATTATATTGTTATAGAACCGGTTTCTTTTACATGAGTAACTCATATTACAATGAGATTTAAATGTATCCTACTTCATTATCTATATTTTAATCATGTCTCAATCATATTAACTTGGAACCCATTTCATTTAAATTGGTTAATCAAATTATAAATGTAATAATGATTGTTTCTATTTTTATCTAATATGAATTTCTATGTTCCTTATTTATTAATCTTTGGAAATTATATATAATGGATTATTTCATAAAGAACTAGGTGTGACTAAAATATATTATATGATTATTACCTCCATATATAGGTGGGTGGGCATGATTTAGTTTATATGATGCTTCCAGCTATATTTCTTCTCTAATATATTATGTAAGGATTATGTTTTTAATATAATTATTTTGGAATTTTTCAATAAAGTTATTCCAAATTTAATTCTCCTATACGTGATATATGACAATGATTCCCCATTATATAAACATGTTTTTTTATTCTAGTATAGATTATATTTGTTTAATACCATAAAGATTGATGTCACATGGCTCCTAATTATTGATTCCAATGAGCCCCAAATTTTTAAATATTATTCCATGTCTTCAATTTTTTTATAATTAAGAAAATTAAGTTATGAGTTCCATAATTCTATTCTTTAGAAAATGGATTATTTCATCACACCCTTACACTAATATTAATATAAATAATTACATTCAATTGTTAAATATATTTTTATCTAAAATAAGTATTTAGCCACACCCTTTATATGATTCCTTTTTCAATAGGTTATATTTAATGAAGTTAAATAAATTATATATAAAATGGTTTCTTATAGATGGTGAAAATTTTCTAATTTTAATGAATTAAAATATTGGTTATGTGGGAGAAATTCTCATTTACGGATATGTTCATATTTTTTATATTAAATTGTCCTAGTTCTTTAAAAGTATAATCCTAAAATGTCATTGGGAATATAAGGGATCAAAAATTTTTCATTTGATGTTTTCTGTTTTGTATTGGATAAATTTGTTCACCTTCATATGTATTAATACCATCCATGTGAAATTTATGATTTTAGCACTAGTTCTAAAAGCGCTATATTTAGACTCTTATAGTTGGTATAAAAGGGATGTTTTATATAACATCATGGATTATAATGTTTCAAAGTGTGTTTATCATAATAGTTGTTAATTACATCATAAGTCAATAATATTTAGGTTTATCATATGTTCAAAGTATTATACACACCTTTTAGGATTTAATTTATAATATCATAATGTTATTAATGAAACTTTTGGAGACGTTTTTTGGGTTGAATGATATTTAATTAATCAGTGTAATTTTATGTATTAATTTACCATTATTGGATATATGTTTTATGGTATTGAAATCCTTTGTGTTTTATATTATTTGGGTTATAGAAATTTGTTTTACCATATGTTTGTCATAATGATAATCATGGGATTGAAAATTGATTTTCTGAATATTTGAATAATTATATTTTAAAAGAATATCTCTATATTTTTGTTCTTCTAAGATGAACAATATGATTTAACCATTAAAAATAAAAAACACTTTCATATTGAGATTGTTGAGGTTATTTCGGATATTAATTATTTATTTATAAAATTATTTTTGTGATCATTGGGTATTTTCATTGAATTTTGATGATTGATGTATCTTAGGAAAGATTATTAATTTTAGAAATTATCATACCATATGATAACCATTTTAATATTGTTTAATTTATAATTATTTATTGATGATCATGTTATATCATTTATGGTTACGTCATTTTTAAAAGATGATTATAGAGCATTTGGAATGAAAAAATCATCTTTAATATTCAATTTCTAGTGAAAAAGATTAAAATGTTGTGAAAATATAATAATAAAATAAATTCTACTTGTCAAGTAAGTATAATTCCCCAATGATTTCATTCTAGATATTAATTTAATTCATAAAATTGAGGAAACATATCTTGAAACACAAATGTTTTTTATGTTCCTTTCATTATAATGAAGTGATGATATTTTTAGTCATAGAATAATTATGATTTTGAGGTCCTTAACATTTTATTGATAATTAAATTTCATATTATCTGTGATATATATCTCTCTAAATAATTATTTAATATCACATTCAATGTCCATATATTTGAATTATGATAATGTACTTATATAAGGAAATTTAGTTATGAGGAAACCTCCGTATTTCCCATTCACTTTTTATAAGAGAATGAATTGAAATCCCTTTTTACAATGTGTGTTTACAAAAGAATTAATTTTTTAATATACAGAATTTTATTATCAATATAAATCCTCAATTTTGGGGAAACAATTTATTAAAGGGATGAGGACATAACAATATGAGATTTTAAATGAATGAAATTTTTTGCATAACATATAAAACCTGAAACAAATCCATAAAAAAGAATGTAACCACTCCATACATTAATGTATATTAATTTTTAAATAAATAAAAACTATTATATAAATTTATGAGGAATAAACCACAATATTTTTCTATTCAACAACATATACAACATACGACACCGAGCATAAACTACACGTGAAATATATAACCATTATAATGTAAGCATTAAATTGGTCTTTATGTAAAGAGTTTGTTTAATTTATGAAATTTATAGATATAGATTTCCTAATCAATATAATTTATTTTATAATTTGATTAAATAATCAATCAATTTTATGTAATGTATTATTATTCACCAAAAATTTATTTCTTTAAAAAATAATTTTTAATTATTATCAAGAAGAAATTATTAGAATAAATATTTATGACATTCATAAAATTTCTCTGATAAAATTAAAATCATTTTTTAAATAAAAATATCAAAATTTATCACAGGTAACATTTTCGGATTTCATCGAATGAATTGATGTTATGGTGAATATTAAAAAATACCAATTGTCATAAAATTGTCATTTAATTTCAATAAACTAATAAATTTGAAAGTAAGATTATTTATTGAATGTGATTTAAAAATAATAATTACTACTTATTATATTTAATCCAATAATTTTTATTTAATCATCATCATTTTTGACTTTATTATATGTTTGTTTTTTTATTTAAAAAACGATTTTTTGGAATACAATTTTTATTATGGATAATGTTTCACATTTTTATTTAATGATAATAAAAAATAGTTGGGATTTATATAAATTATATTTATAGAATACTTACCATTAAATTTTATTATATAGTGATTCATTTTTTTTAATACCCATATATTTAATATAAAATCATCTTTTTTATCAAAAATATACTTCATGAAAACACATTATTTTTATTTGTACTGTGAGATTATTTTTTATTAAAAAATTTAAAGGTTTATTGAAAGGATATATCTATAATGGATTACATTTTTTTAAATAAGTATATTTATATTTTATTATCATTTTGTCTTAATTTTTTGTCATTAATTAATAGTGAAAAATTAATATTAATTATTACGCTAATGGGGAAAAAGTTCTCACTAGGGGTTAAACTAAAACAATATTGTTTATAATGGAATGAAATATTGTATTAAAACCATTTTTTGGAAATATATATTTCATATAATGTCTAATTCTATATATGGGTCCATTTTTTATACTTTTTTATTATAAAAATGTTGTTATATGTTTTTTATTGCAAAAAATACAAGTCTACCACACACCTCCTATAGATATGGGCACCATTTATTTTCTAATCACTAGATATTTAAATCCAATTGGATCATCAAATAACTACCTAGATGAATTATTTACTTACCTAACCACCTCCTAAATACATTATTTTCGTCCTAAATCCATCATTAAATTCCTCTTTTGCTTACCTTAGGAAAATGTCCAAAAAAATGAATTGCCCTTAAATGAACATCATCATTTTATTTTTTATTGTACATCATTCAAATCATTAAAAATTTTTAATATATAGTTAAAATAGTTTATAAAATTTATTCAAATGTTATATTTTCTATTTAATAACCTAAATTAATATCATCTTCCATCATGTAGGAAATAAAATCATCATTTGTGTGTACAAAAAAGTACCACCATGTGAACTGATCTCATTTTTTTATTATCACCTCCCATAGATATATATAATTATAGATTAATAGTATATATATATATATATATGTGATATTTTAACCAAATTTATACATGTTTAAATATTTTATCACAAAAATAATTTTTTTTAAATCCATTTTGTGGGGGATACAATAAATTTGCTCATGTATATTCTAAACTACATCCATTACATGTGATATGGTTTTTTTCATGAACGCATTACATGGAAGTTGATAAGGTTAATTTTAATGAATATATGAGACACATATGAAATATTTATTATAATATTTAAATAATTATCATTATGAATATATTATATATATTTTTCTTTCACACACTAAATTATGATAACTTCATTCGTGCGAATGTTTGGACTAAAACCTGAAGCATGTGATGTGTTTTTTCATCACAAAACATATGAATTATATATATATAATGAAATAATTTAATATTTATAATATTAGGAAAATTTTATAATTATTAAATATGAATTACCTTCCTTCTTTAATTATTGTTAAAAAATGGTAATGTTTCTCATGCCTATGTATGTCCTTCCATCTCTATTATTATAACGTAATTAAATTTTCAAAAAACTATTTCATGATTTGTATTAAAATTCTAATTGAATATTAATGATAATAAAATTATATTGATTATAATTTTTAATATGTTGGAATAATGATATTTATGACCACAATAAACACACTAAATCCTTTTTGAAATAATTAATCAATTTCATAAAGACAATTGATATGGACATAACAAATTAAGTATTTAAATTTCTATAAATTAATGAAAATAATTTTTTATCATAAGTATTTATCTGTAGATAAGGTTTTTAAAAATATAATAATTTATAAAATATTATTATACATGAGTTAAAGGAATAAAATGGAATTTCAAGACTCAAGGCATGTGTTTTCTCGTCTCACATTTACTTCAATGAGAGATATTCGATATCAAAAACATTTTAAATTTTTGTATATACTACCCTTGAATGTAAAATATATTTATTTTCATGAAAAATAATTTTATTTTATAATACATATGTTTTTCCCACTCTTTGTTCTTTTTTAACCAAGAGATTACCATATTAGTAAAGGACTTCATCGAAATTATCCTCTATTGAGGCATATTGAAAATTTATACAAAAATATTTTTTTGAGGTGAATCTTATTCCCTGTTAACATGTTATATCACAATACTCATTACATTCATGATATTTAATGATTCATTTAAATTAATTCTTTTATTGGGATTATGATTGAATAGATTACTATACTGGTTAAGGAATTATGTTATAATCACCATTCATTTCTGGATTGGTTTTCATGATGGTTATATTTGATAGATTAATAAGGTAATGATTTATTTGACCAAATATATTTTTTCTACACTAGTTTTTAATATCAGATTCATGGTAAATTTATATTTTGATCATTAATTGTTAATGAAAAATTAATATTTTGTTTGTATGCGATGTCAACTTTTTTCAGATACTATATATTTCTCTTACAAATCCATGTTTTTATATAATGTTTCCATATATTATTTTTCTTAAACTAAATGATTATGATACCAATATTACATAGTCATTTAACATATTTTAAAATTTTTAGAAAATAATTTACAATTTTTTTCACAAATTATTATCTTTTGATTATATTTAACAACATTTCATGAAATGATTGTTTAATTATTATCATTTAAAACATTTAGATATTTTTTAACAGTTATAATGATTATTTGAAATGAACTATTCTTTATATATTTCTACTGTAGTTTCAAATGAAATGTACTTTCATAATATTTTTTGATTTCTTAACTTTTTAAACACATTTTCAAAATGGAACAGTTATTTTCATTAATAATGTTTTTAATTATCTTTTAATGGTAATTCCATTCCTCAACATCAACAACCATTATTTTAAATTAAGAACCAATGGGTTTATTTTTTAATGATTCATTCCAAACATTTTTCTTCATGGATAAGTATTACTTAAAAAATATTGGTCTAGAAGTCCTTCTTTCCCACAAGATACTAATTTTTCATAGAGATTGTTATGAAAAATTTTTCTATTCGACATATTAATCATGTTACAATGAAGTTGTTATGGAACCTGTTAATTTCCAATAGTATAATAATGTTTCAAATATATTTTTATGTATATCATTTTTTCCCAAATGTTTAATCACATTTTGAATATATATTTATGGAACCCATTTATTTTTAATATTTTAATAATGTTTCAATGATATTTTAATGAAACATGATTCTTTTCAATGGGTTATTCATTTTTTATAGACATTGATATAGACCCAATTTCTTTTCCACATTTTCATCGTGTTTTATAAGGATTAATGGAAAATTCTATGTGTTTAATGATGGAAAGAAATGTCTCTGTACATTATTTACTATTCTTGGAGATTGTAATATGATGAGTATGCTATGAAAGTTCCAGGTGATCCGGATAAATCATATTTGATGGTTGATCATATATATCAATTAGTGTTCCTGATAAAGCTTATATAATGGTCATATCTTGATTGATCTCCAATAATGTGGTAATGATTATGTTATCTAAGGAATTATATTACATGTTGTCCATATGGGTTTTCTAATTTGTATGGGTTCAATAATGATTATAGGAAGATGACATACAATTAAACCAATATCTATTATTTATGCCAAAATAGTTTATAATTGTTTATCTTGATAATTATTTATATCACATGAATAATGATTATTTATTATGACAATTGTTCCCTTTTTTATCCATATTACATATTTCCATGTTTGATGGTCCGTGTATGGACGAGAATGAGTTCTCTTCACCTATGGTCGAGAACATTTATTATTCCATCATAAAATTATGGTCATATAAATCTTAGTGATGATATTAAATTATTAATTAATATGTTTTACCTTTGATAATCATTTGTGCTAACCCTTATTAACAATGACATTTTCATGTGTTATAATGAATGATGTCAAATGTATGATGTCTGGAAATGATTACATATGGTTTTTGATTATTAACTAATGTAAAATATGTAAAATCCAATTTTAGGGGGAAAAATGATCATTTAATGAACTTGGTATAATTTATGTATGATTTTTCCTAATTCTCAAAAATGTATAATGAAAAGGTCCCTGATATTGTAATTGATCAAAGTTTTTTCCTTTTGATGTCGTATGTTTTGGATAAAAAAATGAGTATACTCCATTTGAATCTAATATTTAAATTTAATGATTTTTTTTATCACTAAATCCATGACTGAGAGTTCAAGGATGTTATATAAAATTTCATTCATAATAATTATCTGAATTTATTATATTTTTATTGTATAATTTATAAATAATGTGTTAATAATCTTGACTATTTTGAGCTACATATATTAAAAAGTAAATATCATCATTTATCTACATATTATTATAGTTTTCAAAACAATATATTCTATTGAGGCGATATTTTATAAATACCTATAATGTAATTATCTATTATACGGAGTTTTATTTGTGTTTTCAAACACAAAAGTTTCAATAAACCTATTTTTGATTATTTAATGATCTATATGGATAACCATATAATTATTATCAGTAATTACATAATTCTAAAATATCTATATAAATTATATATATTACCTATAAATATTATTTACACATAGAATATAAACTAAAATTATCTATAATTAAGGATGTGTGAAAAAAACACATTTTCGATGGAGATGCCAATCTGCACACATACATAATTTACATTTCCATTTTTTATAATGTAAAAGGGAAAAGTTATTAATTAATATACCGTAATCAAAAGAAAATATAATTATGATACTAAAGTTATAAATTTAAAAAGGTTATTTTTTGTAGAAGGTTGAAATACATAAATGGGTAAAAAGAGAGGGAAAAGCAGTTAGCAATCTATACTTCACTATATGATTTTTCTTAATTAGATGTGGTTAAAACATTGATTAATAGTAATTTCATGATATCATAACTTATATTTGGTTTTTATTATTTATGAGGGTATTATTGGGTAGTTTTTCTACTGAAAATAAGACATTTTTGTATTAGGGGAAGGGAAGGGATTGGTGTCATATTAATAGTTAATAGGAGTGATTTAATTAAATAACCAAAAATTTTAGTAATGGAATTTTAATCTCAATGAAAATTCATCCAAAATACAGAATTAATATAGAGGTTTAATAATAATGTAATTATTCTCCCAAAGGAACACAGTTTAAAAATGATTTTAACATGATTCTCCCACTACCACTTTGGCTACTCATTTTTAACATTTTGGATTTCTCCATAAATACTTGTTTTTATTTAGGTTAAGTATCCATTATGTAAAAATAAAATGGTCCTTATTATAGAATATACACATAATGATTCCAAATTTAAATCAATTTATTTTATTTTATTTTATAAAGTGTTTAAATTTATTTTTAATATTCTTAACATATAATGTATTAAATAAAGGCATTTTGAAAAATGCATATTAATTTCTAAAATTCCTAATAATGGTTTATAAATTTTAAAAAATAAAAAAAATAATGTAACTTATAAAATTTATATTGTTTTTGTCATAATGGATTTAATTAATTTCTATATCATACCTATATATTAATAATGTCACCCATATAAAGTGTTTTAATATAAAAAAATTCTTTCACTATTCACTAAAAAATTATCTTTTGAAAATATAAAATATTATACTTATGAAAATACTAAAATGATAAATAAAATAATTATTTTATTTATATCAAATTAAAATATAAAAATATTTATTTTTTTAAAAATTAACTAGAATAATTTTGTTTGAAATTCTGTTTTCGTAGGAAATTTATTCTTTATTAAATCATTATTTTCTTGTAAATTTATAATTATTAAACCATTTACTATTTTTTCATATAAAAATATATTATATATTAATAAATTTCAATTTTATAAAAATGATTCTATTACTTTCCTATATACACTAATTGATTTGTTATTTAATGATAACTTTATTTTGTAATATATGTAGTTGAAAATTTATTACAACTATTTATAGATTCTAGATCCATGACTACGATATAGTGCATATTATTTTGAATCAATGTTACATTGGGAGATATAAATAAATAATAGAATTTTCATAATGAGTTAGAACATGGTTTGTTATCTGAAGTGATGTTGGGGGGTGACCCATGAATCGCACCTGAAACGAGACTTAGATGAGAGACTACAACAGATAGTACAATCTTGAATCATTCATAGGAATTATCCTTATAATCAATTCAAGAAAAAGATAAACTCATTATATATAATAAATTATAAAAAATAATCCCATTTCTCAATAAATTTAAATTTCATATCTCTAAATTTTACCTAATATTAAACACCAATATTCAACAGCATTGACTGAAAAAACAACCCCAATATGAAACTTCTTAAAACAATATGGTCTAGATCAATAATTAACTTCCACATGGATATCTATAAAGTATATTTATATTGAATGGATTGATAATACATGTAACACGCCAAGGATTTATAAATAAATTTAATATAACATGCATGAAACCCTTATTATATATCAAACAACTAGTTTACAATAAGAGATACTTATAACCTAGCTAATAAACATAATTTTCCCCTTTTATGTTTTGTATTTGAAAAAACGAACATACAATGTTGTATTAAGTATAAAATTTATAGTTTGAAAGGATCAACTTACATTTTTTCTGAATAGAGACTAGATAATTATGAATAGTAATGTACCTAATGAATAGTGATAATACCCTTATCCTCAATCGGGTATGTTTAAATAATAATTAGGTAATATATAAATGTGGGTGGATATTTTAAAAATTAGTAATTATGTGTTTGTATTTTTTAGTGTAATGAATATTTAATTACAATTTTAATTAATATATTTATTTAAAATATAATTACTTTTCAATATTTTTCTTAAATAAATTGTTTTTTCTCTTATAAATTTCAGATAATTTAATATGATATTAGTTAATTTTTCTACGTGTCATAAAATTAGTTTTATTTTAAAAAAAATGATTCATGAAAATGATGGTTTGGTTTAAAAATTAAATTTAACATATTTAAAAAACATTTTTGTAAAAAATTGAGTCCATTTTTGAATTCTACTTGTGAAAAATGGTAGGGTTAAATTTTTGGGATTTTTTTGAAATACATAATTTTTTTGTAGATAGTAAACTATATTAATTTATGGTATAAATACTTTATATGATAAATACACCATTACATGCATCATGGATGACGTAAGAAAACATTTGTTCAAAATGACATGCACCTTTTATAGTTTTTGTCACAATAATAAAACAATATTTCTTATGTTGAGAAATTTAATAAAATAATGAATTTGATATTCAAAAATCACCACTCTCCTACACACAAAAACCACACCTCACTCCAAATTCTCCTCAAAACTCTTAGAATTGAATCATGTCAATCTTCGGCCCAAATATTATTCCCTAGACTCCCCCCACTTCATGGAGATATTATTTATTCCAAACAACATAAATTAATTATCTTAAAGAGATTACTAAGGATGAGTATCCAAGAGGTTAAATCCTATTCAATTTCCTTATATTTTTTTTCCATTTTCCTTCTCGGTTTATTTTAATATCCTCACCCCTCTATTCAAATGATCATGCTATATCCATTACAATATATAATATAGAATTGTATCATGTTAATTAGATATATATCATCAACATCCTTACCCAGTCTATTTTATTTAAAAAATGAAATTATTGCCAAATAGGTTCCAATTTCCTAGATTTATGGATTGCGAACCATATTTCATCAATTTATAACACAATTATGTTTAGGAAGCCATTTTTCGGTTGAATGAAATACTAAAATAAATATTAAGTCTTAATTAATAAATCTAGAACCATTATTTGTGCATTATGATAAAGAATATAAAAAAGATCTATTTGATCAAAAAACCGCTTTAAAAATCGGATTGATTATCCCTAAAAGACATATCTAAGGATTCATCCTCATAACATGTAAAAAATTATATATATAACTTTTTAGGGTGTTATAACATCATTTTTAGTTTTAATATACAATATTTATCATGTAAATTATTATATTGTTTAAAATTTAAATTTCACACATTTTAAAAATTGTTATTTTATAAAATTGAGCCTATTTTTTAATTCTACATCTCGAAAAATTGTTTTGTTGAATTTTTTGGATTTTTCCTAAAATACATGAATTTTGATGAATGGTAAAATATGGTAAAATATGGTATAAATACATCATATGATAAATAAATTATTCCCTGCATTATGGCTGATGTAAGAAAAAATTATTTCTACTCCCATGAACTTAATACTAAATATTTTTAAAATAATCATACACGATTTATTATCTTGATAATATTAATAAAATAATGATTAAAATTTTCAAAATCACCACTCTCCTCTACTAAAAAAACCACCCTCACTCCTATAAACCTCACTTCTCCAAGACTTAATGAATATCAACATTTTATAAAATATTCTTCCTAGACTCCCCACACTTATATGATCTCTTTATCTTTCCAAAATAAAAAAATCAATCCCCATACGTTGATTCTCATGGAGGAGTATCCATGAGGAAAAATCCACTTCCATTTCCTTTTATTTTCTTTCCAATTACATTCTTAATTTTTTATTTTCTCCTTACACCCTCAACCTAAATGATCCTGAAAATTGAAGTGTCATATATATACAAGAATTATAACTTATTAATGGAAGACACATAATCATTACCCTTTATCTCTTTTATTTTTAAAATGAAATCATCTTCTGAAAGGTGCCAATTTATAAGCTTTATGGATTATGAATCACCATTCATCAATTTATTCTTCAATACTAGTCATGAAACCGTTTGTATGGTTGAATCAAATTATAAAATATGCATTAAATCTTAGTTAATGAATCTAGAACCATCATTTGTGCATGATACTAAATAATATATCAAAACTAGTTCATTACGATCGAAAAACTGGAGTAAAAATCTAAATTATTATCAAAAAATCACTTATTAAAGGATTCATAATCATAATGTGTAAAAAAATCATATATATAACCATTTTAAAAAAGGTAGGTTAACTAATATTATATAAAATCAATCTGGTATAATAATCATTTGAACTGATGATGAATATCAAGAAACAAACACTCAAAAATGACATAATTAAATCTTATAACATATCAAAATGCCATAAATGAACATAAAAAAATAATATTAAATTTCGTAAAAGTAAAATAGATTATGAATTATATTATTAATTAATATAATTTCATATTTATGGACCTTAAGGTCATGTTCAGAATACATTCAGACACAAGGTAAGGTTTTCTACCAGAATAATCAAATTCCATTGAGTTATTATATTTCTCTCTTTTCCCAAATTAAATTAATAATTATCATTATATAATCTTCATTAATTATATTTTACTATTCTATATAATTTTACTAACTAGAATCCTTCTTTCATTAATGGAATGATACATGATTAAAAGGGTATTTCAAAAAATTATCCTGATAAATAAGCCTAATTCAAGGGAAAATCTCAAATTCTAACCTATTTAAATAGACAATCTAATATTTTAAGCCACCATTATTTTTATAAAAATACCTGTTTCATCATGGATAAAATACCCATTTTAATTTCTTGTTTAAAAATGATAATTTTCCAAAATAACAATTTTAATCAATGGGAATGTTTATTTCTCTCAAAAATTCTTCGATGATTTTATTACAATAATTTTTCTATTTCCACAAATTTGTGGAATTTTATGAATTATTGGGGTTAATAAATTTTATTATCAATAAATATATTATATTAAATGGTTTATCATCATTTTTAAAAGGTATTTTCTATTTTTATAACCTTCAATTCATCACTCAGAATTGTTCATGAGTATGTTTATGAAATATGGAATGTTATTTACATTGTATATTCATACGATTGTTGTTTTTAACCTGATTAAAATGTGGAATTAATTGAAAAAGTAATGTTTTGGTTTGGGACCTCTATATCCCCTAAATTCATCAATAAGACTCATGAGGAATAATATAATTGGGTTTTGGTTGAGTCTTAACACTAATATTTTCAGACGTCTTGGCTGAGGTCATGACAATAGGTTTTTGATGTCGGGCATTTCTTATTTACTAATTATTGTATTATTAATTGATAAAACATGTGATTATTCAACTATTATAATATCAATGGTTCTGATTAATTCCCTTATGGTGAATTATATGTCTTTATTTAATTAGCTTTCATTCCTACCATAATATTCTCCTGAATATTTTTAAAGGCATTTGTTTTTAGTTTAACACCATGCTTAGGTTTTATTTTTATGATAACATCAATTGTTTTACATACCCATACTGAGCATATGGGATCACCTCTTTATTATGTTTTTATTTCCCTAGGTTTTTTAGAACAATTTTATGAACTAATTATAGTGATAATATAGTATTCATAGATGATTCCAATGTAATTATTGTTATGTATTTCATTTCAAGTTGTAATGTTGAACTTTTTTTATCTTGTTTTCTAAAAAACAATAATATTCTTTCATCCAGGATATTAATTTCTCAAAACCATTCTAATGTATTAATATAAGGCACCATCTTTGGGAAATTTTATTATAGGTCTTCACAACATAAGAAATCTCAGTAGTATATTCCTAAAATATTCAAATGAAAATGTGGGAAATTCTTACTAATTCATAAAATAAGAAAATACATGACAATCATAAACCTATTCACGATAAAATATAACCTAAAAATAAAATTTGTCACTAACCCCATATAACATTGAATGGTATTAAAGGTTTCACATAACAATGTCCCCACTGATCAGGTCTATCTCACATCGTAACAACATCCTTCATATGTTGAAATCTTGTCCATATCCACACATCATAATAGACATATACAACATCACAACCATACAACCATATCCACCGATACATATTGAATCAAGTCATCACATTTTCCTAAATAATACTCATTATAAAATTGTAATGTATACTCGGACATTAACAAACCCATGACATCTTCCTTCCATGCATGTACCCTGCCTTGTAACCCCATCACAACCACAATCCATTTAAATAGACAAATATATTCCATAGATAATAATAATTATATCCTATATGTATATATATGTGTGTGTGTAACACCATTATATAGCATATCCCATAAAATTTTAAAAGGGATGAAAGTAAAATTGATGAATTTATACATTTATACCCTTTACTATCTAGATGTTAATGGAAGAAATCCAAACACAACTCTATATTGCTGCTAATGATAATATATAAAATGAGCGGTTATGATTAAAAATATCATGGAAATACCAGATATATAATATTCTCATATAATCCCATATTAATTGTTTTTCGAAATCATGAAAAATATTACAAAAAATCCATAGAATCATTAAAACCACATGCTAGAAACTAACACCTTTTCAAAAAAATAATTTATCACTATTTTATTTCATGATATTCATTATTAATTATTGAAATAAATTATATAATATTTTATTAATGTTTTCAAGTATTTTATGACATTATCATTACTAATTTTAAATCAGATAATTTATTAATTATAAACCACCACCCCAAAAGAAATTAATTTATTTGGGAAACATTTCTTGTAACATTGAAACTTTATCACAACATTTAATTAAATAAACCTCAAACAATAACAATATCCATGAAAAATTCCATAACCTGCCATAACCATCTTACGCCTACTCCATACATCAATAGTGTCACTAAAAAAAGTCAACAACCATTCATACACTAAATAATGAACATCCACATCTCATCATCCTAACCAAAAATAATGAAAAACAAATAACCAACTTATCACATTAACAATTAAATTGGATAAAACATAAAATAAAATAAACCCTGAATAAATTCACACCAAACTACTTCTTACTAATCATTACTCATTAATCTTTAATAAATTCCTGTATGGATAATATCATTAGTCCTTCACATTACCAAGATACATATTTTTTTACAAATATATATATTTTACATTTATTTAAAAATTACTAAATCTATTAAAAACTCTATTAATAGTTACTATGGTAACAAATAGTATTCATATTGGGGGAAAACAACCAAATTACACAAGGACATGAAATCTCACGAATTATCTAATTTTTCCGTTTTAAAATCATTAGTTTAATTTTTTTCTTGATTATGTTAATCCATTTCATTGTCCAAATGAGGAATAAAATACATAAACCATTTTAAAAAATAAATTAATATTTTTTTGTATCAATTATCATTCCATAATGTGGTTTCAAAAAAATAAAATGAATATGGAGAAATAAATGATCACACAAAAAAATTAAGTAATACTCATCAAACATATCCATAAAAAGAACCACTAAAAAAATGAAACAATTAAACTTAAATAATAGAATATTTGATGTCATATCCCAAAGTATAAGTCATATAATAGAGAGAATCAAAATAATATAAATGGAATTAACCATAAATTTCATTTGAATTGATCTCTTTATTCTAACAACCAAAATGAAATAATGGATATATGTAATCATTTATGAACAATTAGAATATCAAGGTTTCATAAATGATAGGAAAGGACGAGATAATAAGAAGTGAAAAATAAATTTTAATGAATATTTTCAAGATAGAATATAGCAATGTACTGGGGAAGGAAACAATGAATTTGGGTTTGATTCCAAATTTCACATAGTAGTATCATGAATATACCGATAGTCTAGTTAGATTAAAATTGATTTTATTAAAGAATTTAAAGACTTGAGGATAGTGTCCACACAACAACAATAAAACAATTTATGATCGCAATTTAATCCTCCTCATTCAGTTCAAAATCAGGATGCACCCCAAAAAAATATATGATAAAAGAAAAAACACAATTATATGATTGGAGTATTATGAAGGAAATGGATTTTTGGCTTTGTTCCCCTTTTAAAATGAGATGTCTTATACTTCAATTTATAGGAATATAATATCAAAAAAATGACCCCAAGTCTCACTGTGTTATAAATTGATTTAAAATGATTTACTCAACATTATGTACGGTTGGTGAGGTGATTTCATATAAGATTAAACCATGTAACCCACTATATAATAATAATCCATGAGTACTCATAGTGGATGTGAATACCATCATTATGAAACTAAACACTTGCTATATGATACAAAAATATTGAAATATTAGAGATCACACCATATACTAGAAGAAGAACCATTATTTTTTAATTATAACCACAGTTTAAAAATACCTAAGACTTCCCCAAAATTCCCCAGTTTAACCAATATATCAAAGTTCCTTACAATAATACACGTTTTAATTTCTCTTTTATACTAAAATTTCTTCTCCGAATCCAACTTCTTCTAATATAACATTTCCCAACACCTCTAACACCTGAATAATGAAATAAATTTATATAAAATTTTCAAGATCATTTATTTAGATTCCCCTTAACTAAATATTCTCACTTTTAATCTTTTCATACCCCATAAAAAATATTGATCTATGTAATAACATCCCCATGAGACAACTCAAATTCATGAATGATGCGAATACCACGAAAATATAAAACCAATAGATAAATATATCCAAACAGATAAATTTGATAATATCATATAAATATATTGAGAAAATATATATGAGAATGATTTGAAGGCTGATAGCTCATTTGTGACTATTGTTACCATGTTCACTCATCCACTAATAAATTCCTCAGCAAGACACAAAAAATTTGAATGATACTTCTACCTTAATCTTTCTATAAACATTCCCAAATCTCAATAAGCATCTCATAAATTTCAATATCACCGACAACATCTAATACACATTAATTAGTGACATTGAAACCATAGTGAAAAAAATAATGAAGAGACATTACATGGTTGGAATTATTTTTATGATGTAACTATAATTAAATGGACATTTGATGATATACATATACGATAAGAACTAATACCTCAAAAATGTGATAATACAGTTGGATAACAGAACCCAATGAATGAACCAACTCTTTCCATGATGAATATAAATTCCAAATAACTCAAGGACTAATCAAACTATTTTGGACTTATAATTTTATCTCCCTATTTCAACAGATTATCCTTCATCGCCTCTATGTTCTAATGAACATACTAGGAACATATAAGTTATTTTGTATGCCACATCAGGTCAATAGACCACTGGATTTTTAATCAATGTTTATCACAAATTAAATCTTGTAGGTTTCTTGTACAATGTGTCTAATAGATCAATGTTAATAAAAATGTGAAACTTTTTATTATTGGAAAACTAAATATAGGTTGGGTTCTTTAACCATAATCCTACATAATTAGAAATCAAATCTCATAACATAATATCTATTTTATTAATGGTATACTCTTTATAGAACAATTTATGGGGTTGAAATATTCTATTAAATTATAAATAAATCCAAAAAAATTAAAATCACAAATAACACTTGAAGTGAGGAGATTATCATAGTAATTTATGATCATTACCAAAACAATGTAAAGTATCCTTGTTTTATACATGTATCTACCAAATAAATCTTCTACCACAGTCAAATAACTAGAAATTTTAAAATGATTTGGTTTTCATAATTTCACCATGACCAATAACAAATATCACATCATACACAAACTCATGTAAATAAAGTAACAATATAATTCAAGATACCCTACCACCTCCAATTTATTATATACATTGTCTAAAAAAATATTTTGATAAATGATACTCTACATTCACCTAATGGATAACTAATAATGTAGAAACAAAAATTTAAATTAACAACAACAACCTATAAAAAAATACATACACTTTAATTGATGATATTCCTTTGATATTCATATATTAATAGACAAGGTTATTTTATAATACAGTTCAATAATAAACTATAACATTGTTGAAAATTTAAACAACTTACATTGATTAAACACCAATTTTTTAATTTCCTCTTATAATCCCCCATAAGGATTACTATGAATAACGTCATCTCAATGAACCAAATAAATTGTGTCTCAATAATGAAACTTCTCCAAATTCTTTAACATGAATGATTTAAATGTCAACTAGTATAGATTTCCTATATCATAAGACACATAGATATCAATTTAAACACATTATTTATTCTCCAAATATCTTACTATATATCAACCTTCTAAAAATTAATCTCCTTAAGACTTCGTACTCCGTACAATAAAAACAAAATTAAAATTCAAATGGTTTTAGGAAATATCAAATTCAATGTTCTATAAGATATAAATCAACCTAAAAAAACCAAATTAATTTCCTTCTTTTATAATTTATACACAATATTTTTTTAATATATAAAGTCATCCACTCATTCACTGATGAGGTATTGAAGCTACAAGATTAGATAAAACCCCACAATTTCATATTAAAGATGTTTAATTAAATAATTTCACTAATTTTGATGATACCTATGAGAATCATATGATATTGCATCCCACTACAAAATTAATCACATGTTATAAAAAATCATAAAAAATTATGAAAATCATGATCATGAATCCTTCCTCTATAAATTGATGGATAAGAGTATTGATCTTATTTGTTATTAGGTGCTTAAATTAATCATAACAATATTTGGTTCACAAAAATTTGTGGAAATTCCATATATATTCATTTAAAAATAATTCATTTTGATATTAATAAAATTTTAATCTCCCATAATAACCCACATGTCCAAGTAATTTATAATATTTAATGATATTGTTATGTGTTAGGAATGGAAATGAAAATAAACAGTCTTTGGACTGACTTCCAATACAAAATAATACACCACATACCCATTGAAATAGACCATATATGTCCAAAATTTACATTAATAATTATAAAACAAATATGATATAAATTATTTTGAAATTAATAGTTTTATGAATATACTCAATATACTCTTAATTATATGAGAACAAAAGGGTTTTACTGGTGAAATCTACAAACAATTAATCATGGAACTACAAAAATAATGAATTCATTTTGAATCTGTAAATATAGAGGACCGAAGAGAATAATGGAAAAAACCTGAACTCAATGATCTTATAATGAAACCAAAATAGGGGTATCGTAATATCCAACTCGTTCAACATAATGTTATGATATCTTATTAAATACTGATTTTAGATAACCCGATGACCCCATTAATTATATTGAAGGGATCAAATTTCCATGAGAGATGGTAACAGTTCTTGACTATTACCATATTCATACACTAATAGTATAAAAATATCCTTGTTAATCTATTCACATTCATATAAAATAATATTAGAGCTTTCCAATTGGAAAAATTATGTAGGATAGAAAACAACATCAAAAATTCATATAAACTAATCATTATTCCAGAAAAATAGATGGTTTCATCTAATTTTATTCAATTTAAATTGAAAATAATTAAGCTTATACTATATTTTAAAATAAACACATGGTTTTGTCGATATACCCACAACCACATCAATGAAAAATTACAAAACTACCCAAATACACATGGACAAAAAATACCGAGCTACCCTAGTGTAAAACATCTACTCTACTAGATGATAAAAATGAACCACTAAATATCTATGTCCAACTTTTTGATCCCTCATACCAAATAACATTATAATCCATGAATACAAATTAATTAATTTACATGTCATTTGAATGTAATCACCTATAACATAAATGAATTACAACTAATCAATCATATCAATTGCATTTAATTGATGTGTCCATAGAAATGATAAATCAATAAATGACACATTTGTACACATTATATACTCAAAATGTAAAAATAAATTATGAAATATATACTATAATCATAGATTCATAATCAATGATACAATCACTAGTTTCATGTACACCTGTTATCATAGAGCTGAACCAATGGTGGATTCTATGATGGATTTTTAATATCAACAATGAATCGTCAATAAAAATGTATATTATATGATAATATTATAATTAATTATATATATCCAATAAGGTGAGGTACATAATGGGGAATGAAACTTATTATAACCCACCCTTTCCACATGAACCTATTGCTAACCAATTTTATTGACACATTCATCCATATATCACAGGGGATATTGAACAGATTAGGTTTAGCACAACAACATCAACACCCATTGATAAATGAAACTACATTTCCTATATTTATAATAAATACACTTGGAAAATAGATGTTGATGATGTATAAGAATACTATATATTCTTTCACAATGAGAACAAAAAATATCAATGCACTAAAACTAATGATTGAAATGAAATATAAAATAAAATAACATAGTTAAAAATAAACTAGTTTATTTTTGTAAACTATGATATCTAGATTTGAGTGAAGAAGATTTTTTGACAATCTCCTCACCAGCAACTACCAAAAAAAAACAAAAATATATTACATCTTTCATCTGTACCTATACACTTGAATACATTTTTTTACCCCCGACATAATATGACATATATGGTATATCCATCCTCTCAATATTCTCATCCTCAGTTGGAATATGTAGACATAAGGGAAACATAAATTATGAAATATTATTTTATTTTTATACAACTATATATTCCTATAATTTTCACAATCATCCATAAAAATCATGGAAATGATTGGAAAAAACATAGTAAGACATTGAATTAAATCTTGATATATCAGAAACTCATGTTCCCACTATAATATAAAAATACTGTTGTTTATTTTATTTCATGATTTTTGAATAATTTTATATTTCATATATCAAATTGTTAATATAATTCCAGGAGATAAAAAACACCATACACTCAAAATTAAATAAATTAAAAAAATATCAAATTTCTCATTTCAATTGACTAATATCCTAAAGGATATAATTCCCTTTCTTGTCATAGATGAGAGTAAAATAAATCCAATAATTGTCTTCTTAGTGTTATTTATCTTGATTGGCACAATAAATTTAGGACAAACCATACTATGGAATTCTAACATAAATAACCTCTTTTTCAAAGACTCGCACATTGTTGGGTCGACCATTTTTTATTAGCAATTCCACCTCATTACATGACACCAATCTAAAAAAATACATATACAATTATTACCAACCATTCCATAAAAAATGAAAATGTCTAATCATCGGAACATTGACCACACTTATGACCAAAAAAATATATTAATATAAAAACCTATATAATCACAGTAATTCCATTAGAATTTCATGTCACATAATGCAAGAACCATTTTATGGCCTCTATGATGAAAATATCATCATATTCCATGAAACACTGAATAATAATTTAGTCCATAATCAAATCATAGAGGCAAAAAATAACCATATCATATGTGGTATCCCATGTTATATAATATTATATGTATAATCAATAATATTTACATAATAAAATAAAGAAATTCACATTAATTCATAACACCAATCACAATAAAACCACTTATTTATAAATATAACCACTCTCATTCATGGCTCATATATATGATTCAATCTCATAAAAAATAAAATAATCCCCAACCATCATTAATATATTATATATATGAGAAAGTTTTATATAAAATAAAACACTAAAGCATAATTCAAATATTTTTCAGGAAAACACCAATCAAGACCTAAATGACTGACTATATTCCATTGTCATTACTAATTCATCTAATGAAAATGGGAATGACATAAGATAACACCTTATAGGTCATAAATGTTATCCAGGGTAACAAATATTATTTTTACAATTATATCCAATGAAAATTTTTATTTATACATATGGATTATTTTCATATGCTTAGAGTTTTGTTTTTTGGTGTCACTGACCCTAGAATTAAAATATTTAAAAAATAAATATATAATAAATCATGAGTTTTAATATTTTTTGAATAAAATATTTTTTCATAGATGAAAATATCAAATAAAATATCTTATACTTTGATTGTTTTATAAATTTTGAGTTTTCCCAAGGTGTGACATAACGTTGGATGGAATATGAAATTGTTTTGGAAAATAGTCATTGGTGTTTACATTTAACTGATAGAATAAGTAATTTAACTAATTTATTTCATTATACATCATATCCATATAACTAAAAATATCACATTATGTAAAGTCTCCAGAGTTAGATTCATAACCCAAGGTGATTAGAGAGGTTGAGGAGGATCAATAATTGAAGATGACGAGCTCATGAAGATAGAATAATGACTAATGAAATAAGGAGATCCTTGTAATTAATGAAAAATATGATGGAAATTTTAGTGAAATAACCAATGAATGTGTTTTAAAAATTAATGAATCCATTATTAAGGTAGTTCTTGATATTTATTGGTTTTCTAACCATTTTAATTGATTGTTAAGCATGGATCTAAAAGGATTAATTTTTTTATTCTAATTATTCATATGATCTTGAATTTAGTTAGAGTTATTATATGTAATTACCATAATTTTATGGAATATGATTATCCCAGATTTCAGTATCCCAATTAATGATCATTTTCTAAAATCTCATTATCCAATTATAACATCTTACATAGTTTGTATGCATCCCATATATTTTCCCTTCACGTTCATCATCATTTGAACATGGGATTAAAAAATAAATATTATTGAACATGTTATAGTATGTTCTCATTTTCATATTCATACTGTTTATTAAAAAATATATAGATTAAAGTATGCAGAATGATTATTAGGTAGTTATATATTTTGGTCGATGGATTATAGCATAAAAAACATGTTGTGGAAATGGGTGTAGAGTAGAATGTGTGTGGAAGATGGGAATATAAAATACCAACCATCATTGGACAAGAATATTTGATTAGAGGTATTTCCCATTGATTTTGATATATTGGTTGAGTCAATAGTGGAACAAGAATGATGTTCTAGGTATGAGAGAACCCCCATTATGATTTTTTTATGTTCGATGTATCCCTTGAGGGTAACAAGAAGTAAAATTTTCCCATGGAAGTTACAAGAATCCATTAGTTGATGAATATTCAATAATGTAAGGGTCCTTGGGGAGTGTTCAAGTTGAGATTGGATATAATAATGATTGATCTGTAAACCATTATGTAGAATCTACATATGCCTATTAAAAATGTAAAAATATTGATTTTTTACTAAAAAACACAACTTTTCAATCTCCAGATTTTATGACTGAATGGAATTGTGAAGAGTTAGGCATGACAGAATCTATTTCAAGTCCAACATTCTGTGCCACACTACCTAAACAGTTGAGCCACTTTTTGATGGAACTTGCATGACAGCTGAATTGAACTATCATGTTCTGTTCTCATACAGACATTCTTGTTGGATCTACCTGGATGGTCAATCCATGTCCATGAAGGACATGCATAATTATAAAAAATAAGTCATCCTTCATGTCACCTAGATTACTTGTTGCGTATAATGAAACTAAATCAATGAGTAATGCAGTGAGACATTTCCAATCATCATATTAACAGTACGATTGACATATCTCTAATTTACATTTCATGTGGTGGTAGATGGCTAATATTTCCTGGTTCAGGGAAGAAAATCACATTTCTTTTGGAAATTTAACATCCCATGTCACCAAATTTACACAGTATGTACCTTTTGACTCGATCATACCCCTTACTTATCTGCATCCACGTGATATAGATTGAGTAACTACAATATCATATCACGAGTAGTTTTCCACATGGGATGTAATGGTGGATTCTTTTTTAATCATTATTTTGATATGACATAAAACTAGTGGGATAATATATTAGTGATTCTATTCTAGTGGTAGTGTTTGGGTCATTATCTACGATACTATTGTGTGGATTTCATACACTCTAAATGTATTTTTTATTTTCATTAATATTTATTGGATTGGGGTTTAAGATTTTGTAAATATACATTACTCTAAGACCTACCATTTTATTTTAGTGTCAACATGGTATTTATCACTGGAAAATGGCCTATTGGTGGTGGTTTTGGGGTGTCAATCATGGTTTTCTATAGTCTCATGAGTTTTATTGGAGGGCTGATTAATTAAAGAGTGGTGTTGATGGTTGTACTATCATAGGGGAGGTTTTCAGAGTTATTCTTGAAGTGGGGATTGATTTGGGTACTGAGGGGAACAATATTAGACTGTCTCGAGTTCATCTCTTAATCCATGGGACCCACTATTTATGTAGAAGCTGATGTATCTATGAAACTAGACTCTGAATATTTTATTTTATTCACTACATACTAAGGCGCAAATACATGGAAAAATTGGTACATAATATTTTTGTAATTTTTCTTTTGTATTTAAAATTATTCTTGAGTAAGCTCCACATATATTCAATTTAACATATTTACTTATTTATGATCTTCAATATTTCATTTTCTACATCAACTAACTAGGATTGTGATAAATTTCCATGACTGTGACCAGTTATAAAACAAGGCTTCAATGTAGGTACATATTCGTTTGGTTTCCTTTCTAGGTGAGCCTAGAGTTGTGCTTCAACCTAACAAGTATCTCAATGACCAGTCTATAATTGTCCAACTAGATGATCACATATATGTTTAGCATCCAATAGAACTTACATAAAGTGGATGTGATAAACACAATGGTATCATGATAAATGATTTCAAATGAAAGATACCTCTTAGGTATCTCAATGAAATAGAACCTCACATAGTGGGGGATTGGATCAATGTAGTTATCTATGCTTTCAAGCCTCTTTGGACCCTATCTAATCAATTTTTTAGGCTTTTAACCAATTTTAATCATGGTGAAACAAACTACCAATATATTCAGGTCATCATAATCCATAATGATTTGATCCTCTAATAGTCTTATATTATCATCTCTTCACAGCAGTATCTTCCATCAATCATATGGGTAACCAAGGTATACCTAGATGTGATATTTTGTGTTTTCATTGTGACGTTGGAACAATACTTTTATGATTTTTCCCTAATAATTTTTTTTTTGAAAACAATAAATTAATGGATCAAAATAAATTTTTGTGTAATGTGACATCAATCTAGCAAGGAAGTGGGACAAGTTCACTCATCATAGTGTATTCTATTGTGATGAGATTTAATTCAATTTTGGTAGGTTATTGACATGTGAAGAATATAGGATCATACTATGTCAGATACATATGTTTGACATATATTTTAAAGTCATTTTGGTTGTTATTAGGTGTTTATGTGAATCTATATTGTGGGAAACTAGTGTGGGATGGGTTATAATTTACTACTCAGTGGATTCTTATGAATCAAATCAACAATGGGTTATTTGAGGTACAAAAGAATACTTATATACTTTTTCTTCACTTTTAGTTTACATCGGTGGATCTCAATCATTCTTTTCCACATAGATTTTTTGAAACAAGGATGTTCGGGAAGAACCTGAACCAAAAATATTTTGTTTAACGAGGACTACTTTTTAAGCTCAAAGGATCCACTTCACTTTTTGGGACCTTACTGAAATATATGAGGAGAGACATTTTTATGGGATCATTCCTAGTGGAATGGGGGATCCTAGGATTTTCATTAGTGTTTTGAGTGGAAGGATGTGTTTTTTATTTATACCTCGAGAGAATCATAAGTATATAAGGATATAAACATATACAAGATGTTAAAATTAACTTCAAGTTAGTTTTCTAGTCTGAATCATGGAGTAATTCACACAGTGATTTATTAGTTCCCTATAAAGATGGAGAGGAATTTTTATGTCATCACAAAATATGTTTAACATTAACCACCCCCTGACCAGAGTTCAAATTCATATTTTTCATATACCTTAGGACCCCACCATTCCCTCATGTGGAATATTAGATTGAACATTCTTATAATTTTTTTGTATTTTAGAATTTGTAAGAACCTATTGGGAAAAGATTTACGAAACCCAGTTCATACAGAAAATAATATCCTATATATTATACAAAAGTAATAGATTAGTGGAAGGGGATGTGTTACATTTTCCATTATCAAAATATTTTTAGGATCAAATATTAGAACACTTTACCTAGGGTTATTGTCTTTAAAAACTAGTTTTAATAAGAGAAGATTATTCATAATGTTTGGTTGTATGTTTGGATTCCATCAATGGAGAGTTCAGGTGTATTGTAACACCCCGACCCCAACTACCCAAAGTCAGTGCATTACTTCGTAACATTGGCATGATCACAAAAGATCAAGTCTCGAAAGACCGATTAGTTTAGTAGCCTTGGAAACACTAGATACATTCATAAATGTTACATTACATCATAAAGTGAAAAACTAATAACAAACTCTTCATAGTCCACACTCATATCCTCTTCTGACTATCCCTACAGGTCATTCATAAAATACTTCTTCACATCCTGGAAAATATTAAAACATTGAATGGGGTGAGCTCAGATGCTCAGTAAGGATAACAACATAGCGGAAGCTTCATAAATAAACATTAACATTTAAGGCAATGTATAACTAAAACAAAACCCTTTTAAACTTGAACTTTAGCATAATATGGAAAAAGTAAAATGAAATAATTCCATTTACGTACTCACATGGATATTCTACTAGTTGAATAATCACATGAAATATCATTGACCACTTTCATAATGATGGAATGCATAATGCCAGACATTCTGAAACATTTTGTCAAGGCCTCGGCCAAGACGTCTAAAATGATTAAGGACTCGGACAAAACCATAAATCAAATTGGGAAAGGGGCTCGGCCAATTCCATGTCTAGTTGTCTCATGAGACCTACCGATGCATCAAGGAGCTATAGCGGGCTCCACCCGTCACTTATTAAGTCCAATGCATTCCTCATATGAACAGGTTTAAACATATCATAAACCATAACATAATCATATCACATAAAATATGCATAAAGGAAATATAACATTTCCACATTTCAATCACAAGATATCAATACAACACCTTGATATAATAAAAACACTTTCAAAACCATTTTCAATACCAATATAAAATAATGTTAAAACTTTGTAATTTATTTTTCATTTAAAAAAAAGTGATGGCTTGTAGAGGAAGCCGAAACTCAAATAATGGTCACGGTGGCGAAGAAGTCATTGTCGCCGCATATGTACGGAAATAAAAACATTCCCTTTTTGTCGTTTAGTAAAACGCTTCGTATAAAAATATTCCTTTTGAATAAACATAAAAGTCAAAGGGGTTTATACACCGTAAAAAGAAAGTTGTGTATAAAACCAAATATGCCTCAATGAAAGCGGATTGAGACGAAGTCCTTAAAAAGATCATTTTTTTAAATAAAGTACATCTATAATGTGTATTCACTATAACTACACATAAATAATGTACAAATACAAAATAGGACATAATAATATCATGACATAATTTGAAAATATAAGATTAACCCAAAGAATGGAAGTCGGGTTAAGAAATTCCCTTACCTTGTACTTTTCCTTTATTGGGGTAGGTTAAACTCCTGTATAATGGTGAAATAATTGTTATAAAATTATACAAGAATCATATAAATTCATATGATATCATATATGATCTTTTAACATTGCTTTGTTAACAATATCTTAGATTTATCGTTGTTTCGGGTGTTAACTTACTCGTTTTCTTTTATATGTTTTGTTACGTAAGTCGTGTTTTTCATGGATAGGTTGTATCTTATTCATCTCCAGAATGAAATCATGTCCTTAAAAATTATTATTAAATCATCAAATGATAATTATACTTGAATGGATACGACGGAGAATGAATCTCATCGCGTTCGTGGAGACGATAGTCCGTACGTACGCACGAGCGACAATATCATTATTTTGATATTAAAATAATATATAATTGGATAGTATATCATATATACAGAATCATTATAATGTTATATTTATTTTTTACATGAATTACAAATCATTATTATACCCATCTAAATAATAATATATTGAATAACAATTACACCACGACGTGGAGACGGTAAGTCGTACGTACGCACGTATGGTGACATGTCATTAAAATGATGGGCAGAATACTTAATATGGTTGTTCCATATTTATAATAACATCAAATTATATATAAGATACTAGAGTTATAATTTTAGAATTGAAATAATAAACAAAGAGGGAGTGGAAGAAGAAAGAAACTTGAAAGAGGGTGATGAAAACGTTACCTCTTCTTCGGGTTCTTCCTTTTGATTTGATCAAAAGGACTCCATAGGATGGTTTTATGACTAAAGTAAAGCTTCTATGATGAAGGGAGAGAAGTTGGGAGAGTATATGGGCAGAGGTTGGCCGAACCAAAAGGCTTGAAAGTGTGGATAAGGTTGTAGAGGTGGGGGCCTTTTATAAGTGGAGAGGAGGGGAACTCTTGGAAAGTAAGGAAATTTTACATTATTATACAATGCTTTTCGGATTATAAAGGTCCCACACATATATAATTCGAGGCTAAGGTGATAATGGTTCTAAATATATCCATCCAATAGACTTTGGACATGTGTAAGCCATGGAGTTTACATTATCTCTTCATTTTATTAAAATCGTTAAATAATGAGGTCATTGCTGCATCATAATGATGTCATAAATAATTTAATTTATTTAATGTATAAAAAATATAAAAAAAATACTATGATGTAGGAATTCTTTTTAGAATTCCAATGACTATTTATAGTCAAAAATATGACTTGTATAACCCCATGAAAAAATTGTTTTAGTAAAAC
This sequence comes from Viscum album, assembly GCA_963277665.1. Taxonomy (NCBI): domain Eukaryota; kingdom Viridiplantae; phylum Streptophyta; class Magnoliopsida; order Santalales; family Viscaceae; genus Viscum; species Viscum album. Next base: position 96,812,434 of record OY728128.1, on the reverse strand, counting down.
ATTTCATATTTGTGTCATTTTTTACTTTAACATTAAATAAAAGGTATTTATGTCATTTTCCAATTAATGTGGCTCCAGGGGGTCCCCAAGTTGACCCATGGATTGTATTGGTCGGCCATGGAACATCCAATTAGGGTAGGACATGTTTCCAGCTCATCTCATATTATTAAAACATTATTTTTACCTTAAACTACACTAATTACCTCTAATCGCGATTAATTAAACTTAAAAGTTACTATTCACCAAAAAATTATTTTTATCCCATTGAACCAAATTTTAAATCCTAATGACAACCATGTATGTCGGATTTTTGAAATTCAAAACACCGAATTGGTAATATTTCATTTAAACGAAAAATTAGTTATTTAACTACCACTTAGTGGTTTCACTATTCATCAAAAATTGAAGTTTTTCAGAACAATGCCAAAATTTCACCCTAAGCTATAATTGATATTCCGAATTCAAAAATGATGTCTATTTTAAGAAATTACAAAAATATAAGTTGCATTAATTAATTTTATAATTAATTCCCGCTGTCACAACAAATAGAGTGTTTTTAAGAAACAATTTATATCAAAAGATTGACAATTGTTTATGTCCAATTTCAATGTGACATTAAGTCTAATGAACACCATTGGATAAAATGGTAAAAATATATTCTAATTATACTTTAAAACCACTCAATATTATAAATTATCACTATAAATTATTTTGATTAAAAAAGTTGTTTTAAGTATTTTTTACTATTCATAAAAATTTGGAAGTTCTCAGAAAATTACAAAAAACTCAACATAGGATAATTTCAATATTAGGAATACAAAAATGAATTCCATTTTGAAATATAAAATTTCTATAATTTTAAAAAGTGGGTATTACTATTCATAACGGCTACTTTGATTTTTCGTGGTGTGTTAGAACTCGAAGTTGCGTACAATGCAAGCTATTGCATTATTAAAAGAGAGGCGTATCGTGAAAACTTGGGGTGTTACATTCTCCCCTCCTTCAATAAATTGCGTCCTCGAAATTTGAAATTTTTCTTTGAAAACAAAAGGTTGGAAATAGAAAATAACTTTGTGGAAAACCCACGTCGGAAATAAGATTAATAAAAATATAACATTAAAAGAAAGAAAGAGAAGTACAAAGGTCATCCGAGATAGCCCATAATAGGATTCTATGAAAATATGGATATGGAGGAGAAAAAAACTAGCAAGGTCTGATGGAGAGTTGTAGAATACAGAATTTGGAGAAAGTTAACAATAAGAATATCACAAACTTGTGATTGGTTAAATGATCATTGAATCCCCAGTTGGAAAAGTTAATCGACAACGTTTTTGTTTTAAGTTACCTTTCATAGAGGTGAGGAAATTATTTAAGAGATTTACTAATAATGTAAGGAAATATACTTATTATCATGTAGGCTTTCATTCTTTAATAAATTTTTACCACGAACCTATCTTTCACTCCAAATGGTAACAGAACTCAAAAATATTCTATTTATCCTAATTTTATAAGGTTCCAAATATTACCACATACCATTTAGTTTAGAAAAACTATTTTTTAATAATCAGGGACTTCTTGTAGGCTAGTGGTAGGTAATAAAGGCCTGTTGCACTATGGTTGTGGGTTCGATTCCTACAACTTTGTCCGACGCGACGGGTTATGCCCCACCCTGCAGGTTGTCCTTTTCTTAAAACTATAGTATTATAATATTCCAAAAATAATCTTCATAAATTTTTTAACCTTAAACCATACTATCTAGAGATGAACTTAGTCCACTCCAACCTTTATAGTTATCCAAAATACCTCTGTCCAGACTTTCTCTAAAAGGTCTCTTAATTCCAAAATCAATTATCACATTAGATTCCCTAAACAAAGTAAAGTTTCTCTTATTGTCACATACAAAAATATTATTACCTTCATAATATTAAAACCTTAATGAAATCAAAAAGTAATGCAGTACAATCCTTATATATCACATTATTCTAATAACCAGAATATAATCCATGAGTCCAAAAGCACCAATACATTAGTTATTCTGCTTGAACTGTAGTAACAGTATAAGATTTTCCTTGATCCCTTGTCCTTTTCTGAGGTAAGTTTCCCTGATGCTTAGGACATTCATTTGCATAATGCCCCATTTCCCTACAATTGTAGCATTCAACATTGATAGCCTCTTTCTTTCCCTTGCAATCACGTGCCTGGTGACCTTTTTCTCCACATTTATTACAAACTCCCATTCCTTTTATGCAAGTACCAGGGTGATTCTTCCCACAATTATCACATAATGGAAAATCCTTCTTTCCCTTTTTCCCTTTATCTGTCTCTTGTTCCACCGTTCTCTTCTTCTCTTACTTTACTATGTTGTCATAAGACTTAGAAAATTCCTTTTCTGTCTTGATAGAACACGAGACAATATCTTCGTATGACGAGAAGGTTTGTGAGACTAATGCTCAACGGAGAAATGGTTTTAACCCATCAAAGAAATGATCAATCTTACTTCTTGGGTTACGTATATAATCTGAAGCATGCCTCGCTAACCTTGTAATGTTGGCCTCATACTTTTCAACATTCTCATCCTCCTTTTGTCTCAGACTCAAAAATTGTCTTTCCATATCTGCTCGATGGTCACGAGGAAAGTATTTTTCTATGAAAAGATCTTTGAACTCTCTCCATTCCATACTTGATACTTCTTCATCTTCCATTGTATTTTGAATCAATGACCACCATTGATCGGCATCTCCAGTGATGCAGTAAACTGCCATGACATCCTTCTCCCTTTCGCTACTCCCTAAGGCCTGGAATATTTTTTCTAAGGAGTTTATCCATTGCTCAGCTACTAATGGAATTGTGCCCCCATTAAATGTTGGTGGTTGTTGCCTCATTAAGAGGTCTAACATTGATCCTCCACGTTGCGGATCAGGGTGCTCCATACGAGTAAGGTTATTATTCATAACCTGCGTGAGTTGTCCATGTACGGTGAGAAGCTGATCAGCACCAGTTGTATCACTAGCTCCACCATAATTATCTTGAGCAAGAGGGAAATCCCTACATGGAGTGCGTGCATTGATATGGTTTCCATTATTTCCACTAGGAACCATTTCGAAACAATGGCATAAACTAGATTAGTTTATGAAATAAAATACATAATTCCATACTTATAAAATACTTAACATAAATTGAACTATTTATGGATATAATCCATAATCATAAAAATGTTTTCTTTGAGGAAGTATATACTCATAACCGTTCATAGTGGTTTGTAATGAAAATGAGAATTACCCTAAGCATATCCCCCGGGAGTGTCGTAACCAAGAGTGCAGCAAGACCCGTAGTCGTGCACCAGTTCCCGTTTGAGTCTAGCTCAAAGCGGTGTTTTCGGGTTTTACCCCTAGGTACATCTATGCCAAAGCTGCCTCTACCTGCTCGTATCCAGACAAGGATGTATTGCTCGGAAAACAAAAAAAATCTCTACAATAACAAAATTCTAGGATGTTCCTTCTATACTAATCCTCAAATTCTATCTTTGGGCTATGTGCTCTAATCATAGTTTATCTAAATCTAGCTTCCAAGGTTAGTACTAAACTGCCTCTGATACCAACTGTAACGCCTCGAACATAGATACCCAGAGTCGGTGCATTACTTCGTAACATTGTCATGATCACAAAAGATCAAGTCTCGAAAGACAGATTAGTTTAGTAGCCTTAGAAACACTAGATACATTCATAAATGTTACATTACATAATAAAGTGAAAAACTAATAACAAAGACTTCATAGTCCACACTCATATCCTCTTCTGACTATCCCTGCAGGCCATTCATAAAATACTTCTTCACATCCTGGAAAATATTAAAACATTGAAAGGGGTGAGCACAGATGCTCAGTAAGGATAACAACATAGCGGAAGGTTCATAAATAAACATTAACATTTAAGGGAATGTATAACTAAAACAAAAGCCTTTTAAACTTGAACTTTAGCATAATATGGAAAAAGTAAAATGAGATAATGACATTTACTTACTCACATGGATATTCAACTAGTCGAATAATCACATGAAATATCATTAACTACTTTCATAATGATGGAATGCATAATGACAGACATTCTGAAACATTTTGTCAAGGCCTCGGCCAAGACGTCTAAAATGATTAAGGCCTTGGCCAAAACCATAAATCAAATTGGGAAAGGGCCTCGGCCAATTCCACGTCTATTTGTCTCATGAGACCTACCGATGCATCGAGGAGCTATAGCGGGATCCACCCGTCACTTATTAAGTCCAATGCATTCCTCATATGAACAGGTTTAAACATATCATAAACCATAACATAATCATATCAAATAAAATATGCATAAAGGAAATATAAAATTTCCACATTTCAATCACAAGATATCAATACAACACCTTGATTTAATAAAAACACTTTCAAAACCAATTTCAATACCAAAATAAAAGAAAGTTAAAACTTTGTAATTTATTTTTCATTTAAAAAAAGTGATGGCTTGTAGAGGAAGCCGAAACTCAAATAATGGTCACGGCGGCGGAGAATTCGTTTTCGCCGCATATGTACGGGAACAAAAACATTCCCTTTTTGTCGTTTAGTAAAATTCTTCGTATAAAAATATTCTTTTTGAATAAACGTAAAAGTCAAAGGGGTTTATACACCGTATAAAAGAAAGTTGTGTATAAAACCAAATATGCCTCAATGAAAGGGGATTGGGATGATGTCCTTAAAAAGATTATTTTTATAAATAAAGTACATCTATAATGTGTATTCACTATAAGTACACATAAATAATGTACAAATACAAGATATGACATAATAATATCATGACATAATTTGAAAGTAGGAGATTAACCCAAAGAATGGATGTTGGGTTAAGAAATTCCCTTACATTGTACTTTTCCTTGGTTGAGGTAGGTTAACCTCATGTATAATGGTGAAATAATTGTTATTAAATTATACAAGAATCATATACATTCATATGATATCATATATGATCTTTTAACATTGCTTTGTTAACAATATATTAGATTTATCGTTGTTTCGGGTGTTAACTTACTCGTTTTCTTTTATATGTTTTGTTATGTAAGTCATGTTTTTCATGGATAGGTTGTATCTTATTCATATCCAGAACGATATCATGTCCTTAAAAATTATTTTTAGATCATCAAATGATAATTATTCTTGAATGGATACGACGGAGAATGAATCTCATCGCGTTTGTGGAGACGGTAGTCCGTACGTACGCACGAGCGACAATATCATTATTTTGATATTAAAATAATATATAATTGGATATTATATCATATATAAAGAATCATTATCATGTTATATTTATTATTTACATGAATTAAATATAATTATTATACCCATCTAAATAATAATATATTGAATAACAATTACACCACGACGTGGAGACGGTAGGCCGTACGTACGCACGTATGGTGACATGTCATTCAAATGATGGGTAGAATATTGAATATGGTTGTTCCATATTTATAATAACATCACAGTATATAGAAGATACTGGATTTATAATTTTAGAATTGAAATAATAAACAAAGAGGGAGTGGATGATGAATGAAACTTGAAAGAGGGTGATGAAAATGTTACCTCTTCTTCGGGTTCTTCCTTTTGATTTGATCAAAAGGTCTCATTAGGGTGGTTTTCTGACTAAATTAATGCTTCTAGGATGAAGGGAGAGAAGTTGGGAGAGTATTTGGGCAGAGGTTGGCCGAACCAAAAGGCTTGAAAGTGTGAATAAGGTGGTAGAGGTGGGGGCCTTTTATAAGTGGAGAGGAGGGGCACTCTTGGAAAGTAAGGAAATTTTACATTATTATACAATGCTTTTCGGATTCTAAAGGTTCCACACTTATATAATTCGAGGCTAAGGTGATAAGGGTTCTAAATATTCCCATCCAATAGTCTTTGGACAAGTGTAAGCCTAGGATTTTACATTATCTCTTCCTTTTATTAAAATCGTTAAATAATGAGGTCATCGCTGCATCATAATGATGTCATAAATAATTTAATTTATCTAATGTCTAAAAAATATAAAAAAATACTATGATGTAGGAAATATTTTTGGCTTTCCAATTACTATTTATATTCAAAAATATGACCTGTATAACCCCATGAAAAAAATTGTTTTAGAAAAACATTTCATGTTTGTGTCATTTTTTACTTTAACATTAAATAAAATGTATTAATGTCATTTTCCAATTAAAGTGGCTCCATGGGGTCCCCAAGTTGACCCATGGATTGTCTTGGTCGGCCATGGAACATCCAATGAGGGTAGGACATGTGTCAATCTCATCTCATATTATTAAAACATTATTTTTACCTTAAACTAAACTAATTACCTCTAATCGCGATTAATTAAACTTAAAAGTTACTATTCACCAAAAAATTATTTTTATCCCTTTGAACCACATTTTACATCCTAATGACAACGATGTATGTCGGATTTTTGAAATTCAAAACACAGAAGTGGTAATATTTCATTTAAACAAAAAATTAGTTATTTAACTACCACTTAGTGGTTTCACTATTCATCAAAAATTGAAGTTTTTCAGAACAATGCCAAAATTTCACCCTAAGCTATAATTGATATTACGAATTCAAAAATGATGTCTATTTTTCTAAATTCCAAACATATAAGTTTCACTAATTAATTTTATAATTAATTCCCGCTGTCACAACAAATAGCATGTTTTTAAGAAACAATTTATATTAAAATGATTGACAATTGTTTATGTCCAATTTCAAAGTGACATTAAGTATAATGAACAACATTGGATAAAATGGTACAAATATATTCTAATTATAATTTAAAACCACTCAATATTATAACTTATCACTATAAATTATTTTGATTAAAAAAAGTTGTTTAAGTATTTTTCACTATTTATAAAAATTTGGAAGTTCTCAGAAAATTACAAAAAATTCAACATAGGATAATTTCAATATTAGGAATACAAAAATGAATTCCATTTTGAAATATAAAATTTCTATAATTTTAAAAATTGGGTATTAATATTCATAATGACTACTTTGATTTGTTGCGGTGTGTTAGAACTCGAAGTTGCGTACAGTGCAAGCTATTGCATTATTAAAAGAGAGGAGTATCTTGAAAGCTCAGGGTGTTACATGTATGATATTTCAACAGATAAAATACGATGTCTCTCTAGTATGTACGTATTCATGGGGATTCCATTTACAATGAAAATTAAAATTATACTATTCAAGGAACTCATAAACTGGATAATCCGGCCATTAATGGATCATGCTTTTGGTTTAATTTATTAGTTACATTATCATATACTAATCATATAAGTATGTTCACATATAGAATCATGTTTCAATCAACAATTATTTATCATCTGTAATGTGTGGTGTGTGGAATAGTGGATGATCATTGGGAGATTTTTTCTGACTTGTTATTATGTTTTGGATATATGGAGAGAGTTCACATTTCACAGTTTTCTTTGGATTCATTATATTTACATTTGATTTTGGGCTTCAATATGCCTCTTCCATATGGGTTTTTATAAATATGTATATTCAATTGATTTCAAATTTATTTTTTGAATTTTATTTTGTGTATTTATATAATAATCCGTTCAAGGTATTTTACCACTTGTTTCATGTATTATGTAAATTTCAAATAGTGTAACTGTGACTTTGGAGGTCCTCATTTTAGTAGATATTAACAGTATATGTTTTTAATAAATGGGATAGTTATCTAGAATCTGTTTCTTGATTTGTTATATTCATTTTCACTCTTTTTAGTATTTATTATATTTTCCCCCAATATAACATTTTGGGAATTTATTGGTCCCTATATACTTTTATATTACATTGTTCAACATTTATATGTAACCAAAAGAATGTTTTAGGTATTGTTTATTCTGTCGAGGCTATTGTTTTGTTATATCCTCTACAAGGTTTCATGGATTTTGGGGTGTGCGTATTTATGTACATTAAGCTACGTCCTCCTTATTGCAATCCTCACATTTCATACGTAGATATTACCTCTTGTTAGATGAATATAAAATATACAACATAACAATCCACAACAGACTCATACAGGTCTAGAACATTTTGTTTCATGGAAACATAATAAATTGGATCATATGTGAACTACATAATCATCTACTATATTTTTAATAAATAGAACCTTAAATATATATATATATATTTATATATCCCACATAATACCATTCTTCATAACATAGGGAATGACACAACATAAATTTGGATCCTAGATTCCCTATAAGGGCAAAAAATGGAGATATTAATGATAACATAAGCATAACATAAGAATAGAGGTATATGAATATGATTTTAACATTTTAAACTCATAACATTTATATATATGTTAATAATTCATAGTTATGTTAGAAATATTGATAGTTCATAAGACTAGAATCCTGAAGGAAATAACACATATGATCAAAGAGATCATATCAAGAGCATATAAAATAGATTTTTTTTCAAACACATGAGAATATAAATCCATTTCCTTAGTAGTCAATGACAATATACATGACTATAATATTATATTGGTTTATCTCAAAAAAACATCATTGTATCCATGGCCCACTTCCTAGAATATCACAGTTTAAAAATATTATTATTAAACTGGGACTACTCCTCCTTCTTGTATAATTTATCTCATAAGATATCCATCATTACCCAATGAATTTGAGGGAGATATTTTTCCCACTCATCACATAATTAAAATAATAGATATGTATTCTAGAAGGTAATGAAAACATCATTGTATCATAAAATATGAAAATAAATCATTTTCAAAACATTGTATGATATCATGACCCATTGAAAGGGAACATGTTTCATAAATGTTTCGACATTTCATCATAGAATAACCCATTGAATTGAAATGGGATTCATAAACATATTTTTATCAAAATAAAAAAAATTAATATGACTAATATTGAAGTTATTATTTAATTTTATAACTAATAATTTCTATGTTACATAAATAGATGTGATCTTATAAGGAAATGAATATTTAATGTACATCCAGATAATTTCCAGATAAATGTATCTTTTCTATTTTGAATTCAATTTATTAATATATAAAAATTTACCAAATTTTAAATGATTAATTTTCATTGAAATTAAAACTGGAAGCATATAATGTGAGGTAAAAAGTATAGTGTCTCATGATGGTAGAAAATATTATTCAGGTCGTACACGCTAATACAATGATTACATTCACATTTTCATTAACATTTCAAAATTTTCTAATTCAGATTATACTAGAATATTAATTTTAAAAAATTTGTTAAAAATTATAAAATGGTAGAAAATGTCTTTAAATAATATTTTTTATAATAGGAAAATAATTTTTAATACACTTTTACAAACATAGAGACGTAATAAAAATGATTTTCGAACGAAAGTATATATAAAGTTGATTTTTTCTAAAATAATTACTCTAGTATCATTATTTAATAAATTAACAAAAATAAATTTATAAAACTATTTCTATTATTCTAACATATTATAATAAAAATCCTATGATTCAGGAGTAGTATATGATAATATTTCATCATTAAAAACCTAATCATAGACAATCCTTATAATATATGAGATTGTACCATTATCATTTTACCACTTTTTTATGTATTGAAAAATTAGAACACTGAAATAATAATAATTATAAGGATATGTAGATCCCATTTTTTCATTTTTAGATTCATATTAGACATTCAATTTAGTTAATACACTGCAAAAAATTATTGAGTTGTGAATATGTCATGTGTCCCATTGATATAAAAATGAGACCAAAAAACCACACCAAAATTATTTACTACCTTCATACACATTCTATCCTCTTGTATAAAAAATATATGTGAAAGGTAAAAATATATAATAATAATAGTTATATATATTTTACCACATAAATTTTACATATGATTATTTATTTCACTTCAATAAACAATTTTTTGTAACAATTATTTTTCTGGTAATAACTTATTTTGTTTTTCCATGTATTTATTTATTTGGTATATTTAGTCCTTTTACATTGTTAATGGTTCCATAATCACTACATAGTTCACTATTAAAAAACTATGATATATATATATTAATTATTTATTTATTTTAATTCATTAAAGAGAGATATATAATTTTAAATACACCATTCATAGAGATGGTAAGTGTAATGTCCCGGTTGCGGAAGCTGCCCAGTGGCGCCCCGTACCCGGTTGGTCACATGGCCTCAAACACATTTCCCTGAATGCCAGATGCTGCTGAATAGCAGTGAGGGCCTAGGTTCTGATAGCGGGGAATCTATTACCTCATTGGAAGAGTAACATAGAGGATGTAAAATAGATATACAATAGCGAAATAAGTAATAATAACATAAAATGGTAAAGAACAAAAGTCTAAAATTAAGAACAACTGAAGCACATATATGAATGATGCATGATATATATGACTTGGAAAACCTGAAAACAAGTCACAATACTGGAATATAGTAGTAAAACAAGTAAAAAATAAAAACTAGAATGAAATCCTCATCATTGAAAGCCTCATCTTGGTCCCATGCTCTCCATCTCCAAAGAAGTCGTGTACCTGATGTAAAAGGGCGCTTTCCATTATATAAACCAACAAATGTATAATCTGTTTGGGCCCAAAAGCATGGCCCAAATAGAATGAGAGAGTAAATCCCTATAGGAAAACACCAAGATATATGTGCCTAACAGTAAGTGAATATCTATGGTAGGAAATAAACAACAGATGCAATAAAGAAGGATGTAATCAACAGTAAACAATTCCAATGTTTCAAAGAATTCAGTTCCACAAATGATGTAAACAGATAATCAAAAATAGGTAACCCTCTAGGATGTACTCACTGCCTAATACCCTCTAGTCCTACCTAGAAAACACAAGAAACCCTCTGGGATGTCAACACAGTTTAACCCCTCCAGTTTAGCTTTAATATAGACTCTCTGAGGAAGCACTCACCATCAATTCCCCCTTTAGACTCGTATCAGAATCTAAAGGCACTCGGGGGAAAAACATACATCACATTCCCCTCGTGGTGCATGTCAAGGAACTAAAAACACTCTGAGAAAGAATTATGTCAATTCCACCTATGTTCATGCATCGTAAATGTAAAAAACAACACTCCAAAGAAGCCCTTACGTTGATTCCACCGATGGTATACAACACCAGGTTGTCACGACCCTATGTAAGTCAAATGAGCACAAAAATGCAATATAGCCAATTTTAACCTCAAGAACTACTTTGCTAACAGTCTCCATCTTAACAGTATGTCAGATAAAAAAACACTCCATCCTATAGTACTAGGCTTGGTGAAATACAAAGCAGCCTAACAGGCTAATGAAAACCAAATGGTCATAAAAAGACATGCCTGGGAAAACACTTCTAAAGCAAAGAAATTTACCCTATTCACATACAATTAACCTCTATTGCGACAAACAATCATATCATAAAATTTATAGGGATAAAATAATAAATGTGCAATAAGTCGTTCAACAGTATTGGAAACTTTTGCACATATAACTCAAAGAGTTTCTAACGAAAGGCACAAACCACCAAACTCGGTGTTTTAGGATCGTTATACATGATCCTCAAGGCTTGATTATCCCAATAACATCATAGATTGTCAAAAATTATTAAAATGCACAATCTAATATGTAACACCACGATCTTCCATGATATGTTTCTCATTCAATAATGCAATAGCTTGCATTGTACGTAACTTCGAGTTCTAACACACCACAACTAATCAAAGTAGCCGTTATGAATAGTAATAACCACTTTTTAAATTTATAGAAATTTTATATTTCAAAATGGACTTCATTTTTCTATTCCTAATATTGAAATTATCCTATGTTGATTTTTTTTTAATTTTCTGAGAACTTCCAAATTTTTATGAATAGTGAAAAATACTTAAAAAAACATTTTTAATCAAAATAATTTATAGTGATAAGTTATACTATTGAGTGGTCTTAAAGTATAATTAGAATATATTTTTACCATTTTATCCAATGGTTTTCATTAGAATTAATTTCACTTTGAAATTGGACATAAACAATTGTCAATATTTTGATATATATTGTTTCTTAAAAACACGCTATTTGTTGTGACAGTGGAAATTAATTATAAAATTAATTAATGCAACTTATATTTTTTTAATTTCATAAAATATAAATCATTTTTGTATTTGGAATATCAATTATAGCTTAGGGTGAAATTTTGGAATTGTTTTGAAAAACTTCAATTTTTGATGAGAAGTGAAACCAATAAGTGGTAGTTAAAAAACATATTTTTCGTTTAAATGAAATATTACCACATCTGTGGTTTGATTTTCAAAAATCCGACATACATGGTTGTCATTACAAAGTAAAATGTGGTTCAATGAGATTATAATAATTTTTTGTGAATAGTAACTTTTAAATTCTTAATCGCGATTAGAGGTAATTAATGTATTTTAAGGTAAAAATTATGTTTTAATAATATGAGATGAGCGTGACACATGTCCTACCCTCATTGGATGTGGCATGGCCGACCATGAAAATCCATGGGTCATATTGGGGACCCCATGGATCCACTTTAGTTGGAAAATGACATAAATAACCTTTATTTAATGTTAAAGTAAAAAATGACACAAACATGAAATGTTTTAATAAAACAATTTTTACAAGGGGTTATACAAGCCATATGTTTGACTATAAATAGTCATTGGAAAGATAAAAAGATTTACTACATCATTGTATTTTTTTTATAATTTTTAGACATTAAATAAATTAAATTATTTATGACATCATGATGATGCAACGATGACCTCATTATTTAACGATTTAAATAAAATGGAAAGATAATGTAATATCTAAGACCTAAACATGTCCAAACCTATTGGATGGGTGGATTTAGAACCCTTATCACCTTATCCTAGAATTATATAAATGTGGGACCTCTAAAATCCGAAACACATTTTATAATAAAGTGACTTTTCTTTACATTCCAAGAGTGCCCCTCCTCTCCTATTATAAAAGACCCCCACCTCTACCACCTCATTCACACTTTTAAGCCATTTGGCTCGGCCAACCTCTGCCCAAATACTCTCCCAACTTCCCCCTATTACTCCTAGAAGCCTCACATTGGGCATAACTCTTCCCAAGGAAGCCTTTGGATCAAATCAAAAAGAGTTACCCGATTTTGAGGTAATGTCTTCTCTAATGTTGTTTTGTTTTATTTTTTTATCCAACCCCCTAAACACTTTTTATTCATTTATTTTGTAACAAAACCAGTATTCTCAATATACTAGGATGTTTTTATAATAATTATTCGAGCTACACTTACACACACCTACATCTAATGGTTAAAGAACATACTGTTTCTGTGGATGGCGAATTTCTGCCTCACAAAACGATGATTGTTCAACACTCATATAGCACCTTCAAAGGTGGCCATTAAGATGTAACTATATTTATATATGATATATAATATTTTTATGTTTTCCTTATGCTTCTGTATTTCTAATTTATGGCATACTTTATGATTTCCATTATTGGTAAACGCGATAATTTCATTTTAGGAAGTGCGGACTACCACCCCCTCAAAGTGATGTGAATCGTTAATGCCATATGTGGGATGTATAAAGGATGGAGTAACTGATATTATATATGATATTATACTGGAACTATATTATACCTTTATATAATTATTATTTCATTCCATTAAATACGAAATAGAAATGAAAGTAGCGTTCATGCGTAAGTACGGCTTAGCGTCTCCACTAACGGTGCATTTCATTTATTACCTCTAAATGTTACGTAATATTATGAATGAATGTATATAGTAGATATATATGATATATATGACATCTAAATCATGAATATAATTCTTGAGAGAATTTATATTCTACCATATAAATAACTTGTAATTATAAGAAGTTTATTGTTGACCCAAGTACCAAAAATCGACAAAACGACCGTTATTAACTTAAATAATTACATAATGTTCATAACATTGTAATAAGTGATATAAAAAGGATAATTAAATTGAAAATTTTAGTTATTAACACTATTTTATTATTCATTAGGTTAATGAACGGTTGAATCTAGTCAGACACAAGGTAAGGGAACTTCTTAACCCAACTTCCATTCTTTGGGTTAATCTCCTACTTTCAAATTATGTCATGTTATTATTATGTATTATTTTGTATTTTTAATTTCTCTATGTGTAACTATAGTATATACACATAATAGATCTATTTTATTTTAAAAATGATCTTTTTAAGGACTTCGTCTCAATCTCCTTTCATTGAGGCATATTTGGTTTTATACACAACTTTCTTTTATACGGTGTATAAACCTCTTTGACTATTACGTTTATTCCAAAGGAATCTTTTTATACGAAGTGTTTTACTAAACGACAAAAAGGGAATGTTTTTCTTTCTATACATATGCGGCGACAATGACTTCTCCGCCGCCGTGACCATTATTTGAGTTTCGGCTTCCTCTACAAGCCATCAATTTTTTAATGAAAAATAAATACATAGTTTTAACTTTCTTTTATTTTGGTATTGAAAATGGTTTTTAAAGAGTTGTTATTATATCAATGTGTGGTATTTATATCTTGTGATAGAAATGTGGAAATGTTATGTTTCCTTTATGCGTGTTTTATGTGATACGATTATGCTATGGTTTATGATATGTTTAAACCTATTCATATGAGGAATGCATTGGACTTAATAAGTGAAGGGTGGAGCCCGCTATAGCTCCTAGATGCATCAGTAGGTCTCCTGAGACAAACTAGTGTCTTGGCACGAGGCCTTGAAAAAATATTATTTGTGGTCTTGGCACGAGGCCTTGGATACGTGGTTATGATAGTCTGGCATTATCCATTCCTTCATTATGTAGTGGTTATTGATATTGCATGTGATTATTCGACCAGTAGAATATCCATGTGAAGAAGTGAATGACATTATATCATTTTACTTTTTCCATATTATGTTGAAGTTCAAGTGTAAAAGGCTTTTGTTTTAGTTATACATTGCCTTAAATGTTTATGTTTATTGATGAAATCTTCCGCTATATTGTTATCCATACTGAGCATCTGAGCTCACCTCTTTCAATGTTTTAATATTTTCCAGGATGTGAAGAAGTATTTTTTGAATGGCCTGCATGGATAGTCAGAAGAGGATATGAGTGTGGACTATGAAGACTTTGTTGATGTAGTTTTTCACTTTATGATGTAATGTAACATTTATGAATGTATCTAGTGTTTCCAAGGCTATTAAACTAATCGGTCTTTCGAGACTTGATCTTTTGTGATCATGACAATGTTATGAAGTAATGCACCGACTCTGAGTAGCTGGGGTCGGGGCGTTACAGTTGGTATCAGAGGCAGTTTAGTACTAACCTTGGAAGCTAGATTTAGATAAACTCTGATTAGATCACATAGCCCAAAGATAGACTTTGAGGATTAACATAGAAGAACTTCCTAGAATTTTGTTATTGTAGAGATTTTGCGAGTTTTCCGAGCAATACATACCTATCTAGATACGAGAAGGTAGAGGCGGATTGGGCACAAATGTACCTAGGGGTAAAACCTGAAAACACCATTTTTAGCTAGACTCGAACGGGAACTCGTGCACGACAACGGGCCTTGCTGCACTCTTGGTTACGACACTCCCGGGGGATATGCTTAGGATAATTCTCATTTTCTTGAAAAACCACTATGAACGGTTATGAGTATACACTTCCTCAAAGAAAACCTTTTTATGATTATGGATTATATCGATAAATAGTTCAATTTATGTTAAGTATTTTATAAGTATGGAATTATGTATTCAGATTCATAAACTAATCTAGTTTATTCCATTGTATAGAAATGTCACCTAGTGGAAGGAATTGAATCTGTATCAATGCACGCACTCCGTGTAGGGATTTCCCTCCTACTCAAGATGATTATTGTGGATCTGGAGATACAACTGGTGTTGATCAACTTATTACCATACTGGGACAAATCACTCAAGTTATGAATTATAACCTTACTCGTATGGATCACCCTGATCCACAACGTGGAGGATCAATGTTAGACCGCTTCATGAGGCAAAAACTGCCAACATTTAATGGGGGTACAAATCCATTAGTAGCTGAGCAATGGATAAAATAATTAGAGATAATATTCCATGCCTTGGGGAGTAGTGAAAGGGAGAAGGTTGTCATGGCAGTTTACCGCCTCACTGGAGATGCTGATCAGTGGTGGTCGCTGATTCAAAACACAAAGGAAGATGATGATGTATAGAATATGGAATGGAGGGAGTTCAAAGAGATTTTCCTAGAAAAATATTATCATCGTGACCATCGAGCAGATATGGAAAGAAAATTTTTGAGTCTGAGACAAAAGGAGGATGATAATGTCGCAAAGTATGAGGCCAACTTTACAAGGTTAGCGAGGCATGCTGCAGATTATATATGTAACCCAAGAAGTAATATTGATCGTTTCTTTGATGGGTTAAAACCATTTATCCGACAAGAATTAGTCTCACAAACATTCTCTTCATACAAATATATTGTCTCGTGTTCCATCAAGACAGAAAAGGAATTCTCTAAGTCTTATGAAAACAAAGTAAAGCAAGAGAAAAAGAGAACGGTGGAACAAGAGACAGATAAATGGAAAAAGGGAAAGAAGGATTTTCCATTATGTGATAATTGTGGGAAGAATCACCCTGGTACTTGCCTAAAAGGAATGGGAGTTTGTTATAAATGTGGGGAAAAAGGTCACCAAGCACGTGATTTCAAGGGAATGAAAGAGGCTATCAATGTTGAATGCTACAATTGTAGGGAAATGGGAAATTATGCAAATGAATGTCCTAAGCGTCAGGGAAACTTACCTTAGGAAAGGCCAAGGGATCAAGGACAATCTTATGCTATTACTACAGTTGAAGTAGAATAACTAATGTATTGGTGCTTTTGGACTCATGGATTATATTCTGGTTATTAGAATAATGTGATATATATATATAAGGATTGTATTGCAGTATTTTTTGATTTCATTAAGGTTTTAATATGTTGAAGGTAATTATATTTTTAGTATGTGACAATAAGAGAAACATTACTTTGTTTGGGTAATCTGATAAACTGATTTTGGAATTAAGAGGCCTTTTAGAGAAAGTCTGGACAGAGGTATTTTGGATAACTATAAAGGTTGGAGTGGATTAAGTTGATCTTTGGATAGTATTGTTTAAGGTTAAAAAATTTATGAAGATTATTTTTGGAATATTATAATAATATAGTTTTAGGAAAAGGACAACCTGCACGGTGGGGCATAACCCGTCGCGTCGGACAATCCTTCAGGAATCGAACCCACAACCATAGTGCGACATGCCTTTATTTCCTACCACTAGCCTACAGGAAGTCCCTGGTTATTACAAAATAATTTTACTAATCTAAATTGTATGTGTTAACATTTGGAACCTTATACAATTAGGATAAGTATAATATTTTTGAGTTCTATTATCTTTTTGAGTGAAAGATGAGTTGAAGGTTGAAACTCTAATTGTCATGCATAAATATATATACCTATCTCTTATTGAATGAATAAATTAATTCTTAAACTTTAGTAAAGGGATATTAAAACAAAAAAATGTGTTATCCTAATACCTTATGTCTTGTTTAACTGATGATATTTTAAATCAACATAGATTGAAGGCTTTGAGGCCCTCAATTTGACAGTTGATTGTGATTGATGACCTCAATCACTCCCTACAAATATTTACGTTTTTCCTCCAATTATATGTCTCTAATTGCCACCAATGTTCTCCTAATCGAGATCATAATTGGGTTGTGACTTTTTCATTTCCCTTTCCGTCTTATTAAGGCTAAATTTTATTAATCTTATTTCCGATGTGGGTTTTCTACAAAGGTATTCTCTCTTTTCAACCTTTTAATTTCAAAGAAAAATTTCAAATTGCGAGGACGCAATTTATTGAAGGAGGGGAGAATGTAACACCTCGAGCTTCCAT
The DNA here is from genome assembly GCA_963277665.1 of Viscum album. Classification (NCBI taxonomy): domain Eukaryota; kingdom Viridiplantae; phylum Streptophyta; class Magnoliopsida; order Santalales; family Viscaceae; genus Viscum; species Viscum album. The sequence goes on along the minus strand of OY728128.1, from coordinate 96,794,396 downwards.
GATACGCTTCTCATTCAATAATGCAATAGCTTGCATTGTACGCAAATTCGAGTTCTAACACACCACAACTAATCAAAGTAGCCATTATGAATAGTAATAACCACTTTTTAAATTTATAGAAATTTTATATTTCAAAATGGACTTCATTTTTCTATTCCTAATATTGAAATTAGCCTATGTTTAATTTTTTGTAATTTTCTGAGAACTTCCAAAATTTTATGAATAGTGAAAAATACATAAAACAACACTTTTAATCAAAATAATTTATAGTGATAAGTTATACTATTGAGTGGTTTTAAAGTATAATTAGAATATATTTTTACCATTTTATCCAATGGTGTTCATTAGAATTAATTTCACTTTGAAATTGGACATAAACAATTGTCAATCTTTTGATATATATTGTTTCTTAAAAACACGCTATTTGTTGTGACAGCGGGAATTAATTATAAAATTAATTAATGCAACTTATATGATTTTAATTTCATAAAATAGACATCATTTTTGAATTAGGAATATCAATTATAGCTTTGGGTGAAATTTTGGCATTGTTCTGAAAAACTTCAATTTTTGATGAATAGTGAAACCACTAAGTGGTAGTTAAAAAAATGATTTTTCGTTTAAATGAAATATTACCACTTCTATGGTTCGATTTTCAAAAATCCGACTTTTATGGTTTTCATTAAGAAGTAAAATGTGGTTCAATGAGATTAATATAATTTTGTTGGTGAATAGTAACTTTTAAGTTCTTAATCGCGATTAGAGGTAATTAGTGTAGTTTAAGGTAAAAATAATGTTTTAATAATATGAGATGAGCTTGAAACATGTCCTAACCAAATTGGATGTGCCATGGCCGACCAAGACAATCCATGGGTCAACTTGGGGACCCCATGGAGCCACTTTAGTTGGAAAATGACATAAATACCTTTTATTTAATGTTAAAGTAAAAAATGACACAAACATGAAATGTTTTACTAAAAAAAAATTTATAAGGGGTTATACAGGTCATATTTTTGACTATAAATAGTCATTGGAAAGCTAAAAATATTTACTACATCATAGTAGTTTTTTTATAATTTTTAGACATTAAATAAATTAAATTATTTATGACATCATGATGATGCAGCGATAACCTCATTATTTAACGATTTAAATAAAATAGAATGATAATGTAATATCTAAGACCTATACATGACCAAAACCTATTGGATGTGTGTATTTAGAACCCTTATCACCTTAGAATCGAATTATATAATTGTGGGACCTCTAAAATCCGAAAATCATTTTATAATAAAGTGACTTTTCTTTACTTTCCAAGAGTGCCCCTCCTCTCCTCTTATAAAAGGCCCCCACCTCTACCACCTCATTCACACTTTCAAGCCATTTGGCTCGGCCAAACTCTGCCCAAATACTCTCCCAACTTCCCCCTCTTACTCCTAGAAGCCTCACTTGGGCAGAACTCTTCCCAAGGAAGCCTTTGGCTCAAATCAAAAAGAGTTACCCGATTTTGAGGTAATGTCTTCTCTAATGTTGTTTTGTTTTATTTTTCCTCTAAAACCCCCTAAACACTTTTTATTCAATTCTTTTGTAACAAAAACAGTATCCTCAATATACTAGGATGTTTTTATAAGAAGGATTCGAGCTACACTTACACTCACCTATATCTAATGGTTAATGAACATATTGTTTCTGTGGATGGCGAATTTCTGCCTCACGAAACGATGATTGTCCAACACTCATATAAGACCTTAAAAGGTGTCCATTAAGATATAACTATATTTATATATGATATATAATATGTTTATGTTTTCCTTATGCTTCTGTATTTCTTATTTATGGCATACTTTATGATTTCCAATATGGGTAAATGCGATAATTTCATTTTATAGAAGTGCATACTACCGCCCCCTCAAAGTGATGTGAATCGTTAATGCCATATGTGGGAAGTATAAAGGATGGATTAAATGATATTATATATGATATTATAATGGAACTATATTATACCTTTATATAATTATGATTTCATTCCATTAAATACTAAATAGAAATGAAAGTATCGTTCAAGTGTACGTACGGCTTACCGTCTCCATGAACGGTGCATTTCATTTCCTACCTATAAATGTTACGTAATATTATGAATTAATGTATATACTGGATATATATGATATATATGACAAATAAATCATGAATATAATTCTGTAGATAATGGATATTCTACCACATAAACAACTTTTAATTATAAGAAGTTTATTGTTGACTCAAATACCAAAAATCGACAAAACGACCGTGATTAACATAAATAATTGCATAATGTTCATAACATTGTAATAAGTGATATAAAAAGGATACTGAAAATGAAAATTGTAGATATTAACTCTAGTTTATTATTCAGGGGGTTAAAGAATGGTCGAATCAAGTCGGACACAAGGTAAGAGAACTTCTTAACCCAACTTCCATTCTTTGGGTTAATCTCCTACGTTCAAATTATGTCATGATATTATTATGTATTATTTTGTATTTTCACTTTATTTATGTGTACCTATAGTGAATACACATAATAGATCTATTTTATTCTAAAAATGATCTTTTTAAGGACTTCATCTCAATCTCCTTTCATTAAGGCATATTTGGTTTTATACACAACTTTCTTTTATACGGTGTATAAACCCCTTTGACTTTTACGTTTATTCATAAGGAATCTTTTTATACGAAGAGTTTTACTAAATGAAAAAAGGGAATGTTTTTCTTTCCGTACATATGCGGCGACAACGACTTCTCCGCCACCGTGACCATTATTTGAGTATCGGCGTCCACTACAAGCCATCATTTTTTTAATGAAAAAAAATTCAAAGTTTTAACTTTCTTTTATTTTGGTATTGAAAATGGTTTTTAAAGAGTTTTTATTATATCAATGTGTGTTATTGATATCTTTTTATTGAAATGTGGAAATGTTATGTTTCCTTTATGCATGTCTTATGTGATACGATTATGCTATGGTTTATGATATGTTTAAACCTATTCATATGAGGAATGAATTGGGCTTAATAAGAGACGGGTGGAGCCCGCTATAGCTCCTCGATGCATCGGTAGGTCTCATGTGACAAACTAGTGTCTTGACACGAGGCTTTGACAAAATCATATTTTTGGTCTTGGCACGAGGCCTTGGCTACCTGGTTATGATAGTCTGGCATTATGCATTCCATCATTATGAAGTGGTTATTGATATTGCATGTGATGATTCGACCAGTAGAATATCAATGTGAAGAAGTGAATGACATTATCTCATTTTACTTTTTCCATATTATGATGAAGTTCAAGTTTAAAAGGATTTTGTTTTAGTTATACATTGCCTTAAATGTTTATGTTTATTGATGAAAGCTTCCGCTATATTGTTATCCTTACTGAGCATCTGAGCTCACCCCTTTCAATGTTTTAATATTTTCCAGGATGTGAAGAAGTATTTTATGAAAAAACTGCAGGGATAGTCAGAAGAGGATATGGGTGTGGACTATGGAGACTTTGTTGTTGTAGTTTTTCACTTTATGATGTAATTTAACATTTATGAATGTATCTAGTGTTTACAAGGCTACTAAACTAATCGGTCTTTTGAGAATTGATCTTTTGTGATCATGCCAATGTTATGAAGTAATGCACTGACTCTGGGTAGCTGGGGTCGGGGCGTTACAGAATATGACTTATGAAAGATGAGGAATCAGGAAATGAAGATCTAGGGGACGGAAGAGCTTACTGAGGTGATCCCAACGCAATCGACAATAGTCGAATCAGAGAACAGATTCTCGGTTGGGAGCTCGTAGAAGTTTCACGGCCGTACAGTCTCTCTCGGTCGATCCAAACCTAGAAGGAGAAGGTTCATCCCATCAGATGAGACCCCAATACATTTAGTAAAAAAGAAAGTACATGACATGTAATTTAGAACTACAATGAATGTACATTCCTTTATTATCCCCCACATTATGCGGTCTCCAGGTCACCATACGTGGCCATGTGTATGGATATTACACGGCCAGCACATGGCTATCCGCAGTTACCGAGTTCAAGACGTCTACTCATAAAGTACCCAGTGTGTACTTAAAAAATTTCTATAAAAACCCCTTTTTTCTCAAAAACAACCAGATAATAAAAACATACCTAAAAAAAGATCTGGTTACTTAAAAACTTCCCTGGTTAAAATTTTTCCCCAAATTTCCCTATTAAGGAAACGTAGAAGAATAATAATTAAACAGCTCCACCAACTGTGATTGTATATTTACATCCCTATCCCAAGTCTCATCCTCTACTCGTCCGTGCTTCCATAGTACTCGTATTAGAAGAACAAACCAGCCATAAAGAACCTTCGTACTATGATCAACTATCCCTATCAGATGCTCCTAAAATGAGGCGTCCACATCTAATTCAACCTCTCCGGGTTGATGAACATGATACAGGTCTGAGAAGTAACAGTGATGCTAAGAAACGTAAAAGTTTTCATGCATATCCCAGTACCTTTGAGATAACTGTATAGGATTGGAAACCAGCCCTAATATCTGCAAATCCTCAAATGGAAAACGTGCCTTGGAGAAATATTACATGGTCTGTTAATACTCATGTGCCCCATCCTCAGTGTGACACGCAAGAAAACCTAATCACCAACCTCGAACTCTAGTGTTCATCTCCGTCGATCTGCACAATTCTTCTGTCGCGACTGCACAGTAGCCATCCTCTTGCAAATGAAATCTATCTACTCTGTGGTCTCCATGACAAGTTGAGGTCCGAGCATTGCTACCTCTCCTGCCTCCAACCTACATAATAGTGATGGACATGGCCTACCATACAAAGTATCATAAGGTATCATCTGAACAGTTTCTTGAAAATTATTATTATAGGAAAACTCCAAAAGTAGTATGCGATTCTCCTAATAACCTACAAAATCTAGGATACATTATTGAAACATATCCTCAAGCAACTGAATTGTATGCTTGGACTGGACCACTATCTGGGGATGGTAAGATGTACTCAAAAGTACCTATGTACCAAAATCCTTTTGAAGTCCCTGCCAAACCTAAGAAGTAAAATGTGCATCCTTGTCTGAAGCAATGTATTGTGGAAACCCATGTAGATGTACAATCACTCATATGTAAAATCTTACCAGCTCATCAACAATGATGGTCTCCTTAATCTAAACGAAGTGAGCAACCATATTGAGTCTTTCAATGATAAACCAAACTGCATCATTCTCTTGACATTACCTCAAAAATCCCTTCACGAAATCCATTATTTCATCATTCCACTTCCACTCGGGAATGGGTAACTGCTGCAAAAGATCTTTTGGTCACTGATGTCCCTCCTTTACCTACTGATAGGTGGAACACCTCTTGACAAAACTAGAAAAATCTATTTTCATACATGGCCACCAATAATGATGTTGTAGATGACGATACAACATGATGACACCAGGATGAACTACCCAAATAGAGGAATGAATGTCCCACATCAACTCCTCGTGTATGTCTACTGATACCCATACGTGCCCCCTGGAAACAAAATATCCCATTCTTGCCTATGGTTCATCCAGGAATAGGTCCTCTCCTGACACACTTTCCTGTAGGAATAATCCTTCAGAATCTGATAGCTATCTCATTCTCACTTGGTAAAGAAGAGTAGAGGAAATAACTACAAAAAATAAAGAAACGTTTTCCCCTGTCTGTCATGAAATTCCAAATGCATCTCAGGGATCAAATCCATTAGCTAATACTCACTACTAGCTTCCTGAATGGCATGTATCTGAGTCCTCCTTCTCACCACATCGACCACTTCCTTTCCTTTAACTAGCGAGTAGGTATGCTCAAAGTCAAAAAAATGAAGGTACTCAACTTGACTTCGCTATCTCTAATTTAGGTCATGATGAGTATAGATATACTTGAGTCTTTTTTGGTCGGTGAAAACCAAATAATTCTCTCCAATAAAATAATGTCTCCAATAGTTTAAGGCATGAAAAACTATAGCTAGCTCGAGATTATGCATCAGGTAGTTCTTCTCTCGTGGCCTCAACTACCGAGACTCGTATGCAATGACCCATCTCCCTGCATAAGCACTACTCCCAACCTGATACCTAAAGCATCAAAATTCATAGTATAACTATTTCCTTGATCTCGGAAGAATACTATCGGTGTTGAAGTCAACATCCATTTTAGCTTCGGAATGGCTGACTCACAAGAATCTGACCACATGAACTTTTCACCCTTTTTAGTCATGCCCATCATTGGCGCTGCTATGTGTGAATAGTACTGTATGAATCATCTGTAGTATCCATACAACCCTATAAAACTACGTAACTCAAAGACATTCTTTGGACACTCCTACTAAACAATAGCTCTCCCATTCCCGGGGTCTACGCACACTGTTGTCTCTCAGATAACATGACCCAAGAAGTGAATTTGGCCAATCCAAAAGAGGAATTTTGAGAGCTTAGCATAAAATTGATGCTATCTCAGTGTAATCAAAATGATCTCATGATTTGTGGTATGGTTGTGTCGAGTGTGAGAGTACACCAAGATATTTTCCACAAAGACTACCATGAAAGAATCCATGTATAGATGGAAGAATCTGTTCATCAGTGCCATGAAAACTGTAGGTGAATTCATAAGACCGAATGACATAACCACATACTCGTATAGACCATATCTCCTCCGAAGGGATATGAGAGGTACATCTGATGGTCTAACATGAAACCAATGATAATTGAATCTCATGTGAATCTTCAATAACAACAGGTCTCTTCTATGCAGATTAAATAGGTCATGAAACCTCGAAGAACGAAATAGGTTCTTGACTATAAACGGGTTAATCTTCCGATAATAGATGCATATACTGAGGGTACCATCTGACTTCTTCATAAATATATAAGTGAACCCCAAGGTGAAGTACTAGGTTGGATGAATACCTTTTCCTACAACACCTCCAACTGCTTCTTGAGCTCCTGCAACACAGGTGTAGCCATCCTATGAGGAGTAGTTAATAACAGTGCCTCTCCTGGAACGAGCTCAATAGAAAATTCTACCTAACGCTATGAAGGAACACCTTGAAAGTCTAGAAGAATTACATCCCTGAAATGATCCAGCACTAGAGTAAAGTCCATATATGAAGTCCCCTCATTATCCAGATAATGACTGCAAAATCTGGGCTATAACTCCTCCCAACAGAGGTTTCTTGGGTCCCGCTCTACTTGTTGGGACATCACATTCACCTTTATGAAGAAAAAATCTTCCCTCTGGTGATGTGAAACTCACCCTACGGTGATAGTAATAGGAAACTGCTAGAAAGTGTACTAGCCAGTCCATTCAGAGAATAACATCATAGCATGTCATCTCTTGGACATAAAGGACTCATAAGAAGTGACACCCACATACCTCAAGATGACACTCCTTTAACTACTGTACACTAACCATTCTAGTCCCCAACAAAGTGTCTATCATAAAGACATCAGTAGAATAAATGATTTAGAGACCAAGGCTTTCCACAACATCAATAGATATAAAGCTATGGGAAGCTCTTGTATCGAAAAGAGAAGAAGCTAAAACAGAGGCAAAAATAATTGTATCTAGAACTGTCGAGGGTCTGGGATCCGACTCCTACAGGTTCTACTCAACTTCAAAAATATGACTTGCATCACGGCCTTATGACCCTACCTGAAAACTCTGAGCTGATCTAACCTACTGTCGCTAAAAGCACAGTGACTAACTTCTAGGACCCCAACCTCCACCTCGGCCTGAATGGTCGAATGACCTCCAGTTCCCTAACTAATGAGATACTGGTGTTGCTGCTCTAGTAATAGGAGTCATATAAAAACCTTTTCACTAGATTCTGGTGAAACGATCTGATAGAAATACTGAATATGACCCATCTTTCTATAAGATCGGAACTCCACTGGGTATCTTGTGTAATTTGGCATCATTTTCCTGCTCTTCCCGCACTGGTAGCACACCACCTGGCTACTAGAAGAAGTCTCTCGCCTCCATAGATCACTCAACGAAGATCCACTGTAGAACTTACTTCTATCAAAAGGAGGGATACTAACTCTGGATGTTGAACCACCCTGGCTCACAACTCCAGAATCCCTCAAATTTCACTCCGTGATCAACGCCTGGTTGGGTATAGAGGTGATGGAAGTTCACCTGAAGATGTTCAACTATGATCAAATGTCATAAATCAGTCCATCCACATACTTGCATTCCAAGAATAACTCATCAATTCTTTAAATAGGATTTTAGAATTACAGATCATTGAAATGATAAGAATACTTCGTAATAGAAAGAGTACCCTGCTCCAGACTAATGAACTCTCAGGCTCGATCGGGCCTCAATGTCTCTGGGAAAAAGTAGTCTTAGAAGGTATACTAGAACTCATCCCATGAAAAAACCTGATGGAATCACACCCATGAGATCACATACCACCATATCTTGATGGAATCCCAATGCATATATATATCAATCTTGGCCTTCCTCTTTGTAGGTATCTCCAAATGCTCAGATATAGTAAGAATGGCTTCTAACCATTACACTTCAGCTTGAGGTCCTCCTTCCCCTATGAAGGTGGGAGGATTTTGCTGCTAGAAAACCCACATTAGCTCTGCCATTGAAGAGGAAGGATGTGGTACTCCATAGACGGTCTTCATGGACTTCATGAAGCCCTCCTAGAACTGTGTATTAGCACCTGTTTCTAGAATGACGAATGGTTCTAGGACCGACACAATAGGAGGATCTGCTAGTAGTCGTTGATCAGCCGTGTACGGCATCTGATTACTAACCTCTAACTGGCGGACAACTGGAGGATGTATCCATGGCGTGACTCTGCAAGGTCAGGTTCACACCTAAAATCATGATTGTCAAAGAAAAAAAACTAGGAGTGTAAAAAAGGAACTGGAGAAAGAAAGAATTCAAGTTTTTTAAAACATGGATACACGGCGTGTATGATGACTACACTATGTGTTCCCTTTAACATTTCACATGGGTGTGTACTCCTGCCAAAACTGGTCATGTAACACCCCATACATAGTGTGTAAATGAATTTTCATTCCCTTCCTGAGTTCTTCTACACGGCTAACCCACACAGTTCTCATAGGACAAGACTACACGGTGTGTTAATGTCAGACATGACATGTACTAGGAAAGCCTCCCTGACCCGTGTTGTTATTGACATGACTGGATACACGGCTCACACTACACAGCATGTACAAACATGACATGAAATGTATAACTTATTCTATCATCCATCTGTGTTGTTATTCACATTGGTGGAAACATGCTCTACCCCACACGGCGTTTACATCTGACACATGGGATGTTCTACCAAAATTTCCCAACCATGTGTTTCTTTCCACACAGTCAGTAACAAGGTTAGAGACTACAGGGTGTGTACATACTGTACACGAGGTGTATATAAGAAAAACAATTTCTACCTGAATAGTAGAACACATGGCATGTATTCATTATTACACGCCGTGTATTCTGGGTTTTTCATGACTGTAATCCTCAGAAATTTATATGGAACCCAAACAAACACGGAAAAAAACAATAAAGTTCCTAATTCTTATCTATGAGGGCCTGAAGACCCCGCGAATAAATGGTTGGCATCTTATACATTTTATAACAAGGAAAATAAGGCAATCATCCACCATATTCCTATTTGTGAGGGCCCATAACACCTCAAGAACCATAGTTTGGTGTTCATTCAAACAAAACCTTACACAATCAATACCCAATAGAATTGTAGTTAATTTATGAAGACATATATCATACCAACATGAATATCTATCACAACATCTATCACAACAACATGAAATTGCTAATGCACCCTAAATATCCTAGAATGAATGCATGACATGTGATTCCTAGAAAATTCCTATATGATTCATGAGATGGAATATCCTAATCTCGTTTTGTTGAAACATAAATAGAACCTCAATAATATCAATGATAATAGAAAAAAACATGTTAATCACCCAATAGTGAAATAAAATCATCAGTAAATTTACAAAACTAGAAAATTTCAATAAATTAGGTAAATTGGATTTTCCTTGTACATGGGTTAGCTACTCCTATGAACAACATATTACCATATACCTATTTCAATCCTATCCATGACTATATGCTCTAAATAGTATGTGAAGAAGAAAAAAACCCCTTTGATACCACTTTGTATCATCCCGGTTCCTGAGGGCATCTATAGGCGCCCCGTACCCAGTTGGTCACATGGCCTCAAGCACATTTCACCAAAACCCAAAGGCTGTCAACTAGCAGTGAGGGCATAGGGTATGAAAGTGGAGAAACTATTCCCTCATTGGAAGAGTAACACAATGGAAGGAAAATTGATATACAATAAAGGAAGAAGTAAAAATACCATACAATAGTGAACAACGTAAGAATAAAAGTAATAACAACTGGAGAACATATATGAATGAAACACGATACATATGTCTAGGAAAACAGCCAAACAAGTCACAATTCTGGAATAAAGTACTAAACCACGTAAAAAAGATAAACTGGAATCAACTCCTCAACATTGGAATCCTTAGCTTGGTCCCATGATCTCCAACTCCAAAGGATTCAAGTACCTGAAGTTGAATGGCACTTTCCCTTATCAATACCTACACCTGTATAATCTATTTGGGACCAAAATAATGGCCCAACCAGGGTGTCAGACTAAATCCCATTAGGAAACCATGAAGTGATTTGTGCCTAAAAGTTATTGAATATATATGGTATGCAATAAAAAATAGAATCAGTAAACAATGATGTACTCAATAGTAAAAAATTCAACAGTTTCAAAGCATTCAGTTCAACATAGAAACTAAACAGATAATCACAAACAAGTAACCATCTGGGATGTACTCACAGCCTAATACCTTTTGGTCCTACCAAGAAATCACAATCAACCCTCTGGGAAGTACACATAGTCTAACCCCATTGGTTCAGATTTATTATAGACTATCTAAGAAAGAACTCACTATAAATTCCCCTGTTAGTCTCGTATCGTTATCTAAAGGTGGTCTGGGGAAGCACTTACATAAAATTATCCCTATGGCCTGTGTCAAGGAACTACAGAAACTCTATGTAAGCACTTAAATTAATTTCCACTGTGGTCTTTCATCGTAAAATTAAAAAAAAACACTCGGGAGAAGACCTTATGTCCATTCTCCCTATGGTATACTACACCGGGTTCTAACAGCCCTGTGTAAGTTAAACGAGCACAAAAAAGAAATACGTCCAATGTAAACCTCAAGAACTACTTGGCTAATAGTCTATGACATAACAACATGTTAGATTAACAAACACTCCATCCTACAGTAATAGTCATGGTGAAAAACAAGGTATCCTACCAAGCTAAGCCGGACCAAATGGTTATAAAGAAACATGCATGGGAAAGCACATCCAAAGCATAGTTATTTACACTATTCTCATTCAATTAACCTCTATTCTAGCATACTTTCATAATAGAAAATTAACAGGGCCAAAATAGTAAACACACAATTCCCTGTTCAAGGGTATTGGACAATTTGGCACATATAACTCAAAGACTTCCTAAAAAATGCCACAAACCACCTACCTCAGTGCTGTATGGTCATTATACATGAATCCCAAGCCTTGCATCCCCCATGAACAACAAATATCTACAAAAACGCTAAAAATGATCATCCAAAGATTACATGAGAAAGAGGTGGAATCAGGAAACGAAGCTCTTGTAGAAAGAAGAGCATACCGAGGAAATATCTACACAATCAACGATGGTCGAGTAGGTGAACAGATTCTCGGTCGGGGGCTCAGAGACGTTTTGTGGCTGAACGGTCTCTCTCGGTCAAAACAGACCTAGAAAGAGATAGTTTTGTCCATCAGACACTTTCCCGGTACGTTTATAGAAAAAAGTACATGGTGTGTACTTTAGATGTACATGGCATGTACTTGCCTTTACTATCCCCCACATTAAGCGGTCTCCAGGTCACCATACACGGCCGTTTATATGGCCTTTACACAAACAGAACACAGCAACTCGTGGTAACTAGTACACAACATGTACTCATAAATTACATGAAATGTACTTACGAAATTACCAAAAAAACCTCTTTTTCCCAAAAATGACCCAAAAAGAAAAACATACCTGAAAAAAAGATCCGGGTTCTTACAGTAGGTCCTAAATAAATCTAAGCATTGATTGCATTTTTTAGACCAATGAAATGAAAAAATGTAAAATAATTTATCACATTTATAGAAAATTTTATATTTCATAGACACTGTATATATTTAATAAGTCATTCCTATATAGAATCCATGTTAAAATAATATGAAAAACATATCCCATCCATTTGTGGATGTTGTTTTTCATATATATGATTTATAATTATTATTATTTTCCAATAGATTTAAGGGTATGTAGTTATATGCGATATTATAATTCCTTAAAATTAAATATATCCTAAATATTTTAGTAATAAATTAGATTATTATTTTTACAAAGCCATGAGAGTTTGTGATGGATTATGAATGACATTGGTTGATGGGGAAGAACTCCCCTTTAAACAAGATCATCATTTGTGTTTTCCCATTTGATCTTAGAAGAGCTGTAGAAATTAATTACATTAAAATAATAATATATAATTATATGGGAACTATTAATTTTAATATATTTTAATCTTTTAAGATGTATTTAATGTTTTATATGAAGATATTATTTGATAATGCAAGGTTTAGGTCTATACCTATCCATGATAGGGGTGTTTCATAATAAAATAAAGTAATAACTGAAATGTATAGGGAATTATGTAATCTTTATTGGTAGGTCGTATATAAAAAAAATATTCTTGAATGATGGATATGATAAGAGTGATGGGGTCTTTTTATAATTGGGAGATGCGATCGTCTAGGGAAATAACATGTATATTTTCTAAGGAATACATAATGTAAAAGAAAGTACCAAAAAATTATTGAATGTGATATTAAATTATAGTGTATTATATTATACAGTCTCAATATTACCATAATATAGTAGTTTTACATGTAAAATTCGAAAAATTGTTATTATATTTTGGATTATACCTTAGTAAACCATTTTCATCCTTAACTGTGGTAATTAATTTTTACTCTTTAGACAATACATAATGAGAAACATTATTTTTAATTTTCTATATGATATTTACTATTATTATTAAAAATACAGAATTCACTTTAACTATTGAAATTTATATAGGTGTGAGTATTTAATTTAAAATAATCCTAAAGATGATATGAAAAAGCATATTTCACAAGAAAATGTGTTTATAAATATAAATACATTTTTATAAACATTTAATGTAGATACCCAAATATTGATGTACATGGAAATTACATTAATTTTGAGGAATACATAATATATAACAAAAACCAACACTCAAGGATCGTAATAGTTAAGTGTCTTTGGAAACTCAGAACATAATATTCTAATCATGGCGAATGATCTTCAACATCTCCCATAAAGATCTTCACCTTTTGTTCTTTTACATAAAACAATGATTTATATCATGGGGAAATGAAAACATATAATGGGTGAGCTCAAATGCTCAGTATGGGTATGAATGGAGAAAATAAAACAAACCATATACATTAGAAAATAAAAACTGGAACATAATATTTAAACATCAAAATCCTAAGCAATGACATAAAACATGGCAGTATGTAAGACATAGAACATAATGGAACATCAATCATGACTAAATATCTTGGAAATAAAACTTGTAATTTTGGAAAAACATTAAGCACGTGATATGATTCAATAGTAGCCAAGTAATTGCTGCCAAGACCATCTCAGTGGTCAAAGTCCCTTATTGAACCTAGTTCACTCCTCGTTCCAGTCCTCTATCACTGAACCAGATTAACTTACCGTTCCAGCCATGTCTATCTCATGAGATATAAATCTTTACCCAATGAATTTGAGGGAGATATAGGTCCCACCCATCTCATAATGAAATAATTATTACTTTTTCCCCAAAATAATCATTAATCATTCATCATAACCCAACGAATAAAATGGGTTTCGTAAATGTCATCCCATCATAATATAATCCATATAAAACAAATGGATATCATTTCATCCTAAGAAAAGTGAAACCATATAAATCATAAAGATATTATAATTGAAACATACATATATGAGATAATTTCATCTTAGATGTAAAATAGTTTTGACAAAACACTTGAAATGAATTCTTGAGGAAAATATCCTTTCTTATTCAAAATCATTTTCTTTTCACAAAATGACATGAAAATTTAAAAGAAAGGATTTTTTTTGAAAATAATCATGAAATATTGCACATTAAGCTTCATGGAAATAAATAATTATGAAACCCTAAGAATCTGTTCATACTGTATAAGTTAAAAAACATTCTCCTCGTTCTTTTGTCAGAAAAGTAAAAAGTACCTCGTATGGTAAATAAAAGAAATATTCCTTCCATACATCGTGGTAAAAGTAAAAAAGGGTAAACATTTATATAAACATACATGGAAGAAAAGTAAAAAATTTATGAAAACATTTTTAGAACATATGGACATGGATGATAAACATAAACCTAGTAAATACTTACGAATAAATAATCTCTGATAAGAATGAGATTGGAATAATTATCCCTTACCTTTTGTCAAATTTCTTCCATATGTGTCCGAGACTCTTGTATAGTTGGTTTAAACATATTATTAACTTATAAAAGAACCATAATAATATTTAGGATATCATATATGATTCACATATGACTTTATATTATCCGTTCATTTGACAATTCCATGTTAAAGCAGCATTTTGGATAAAACGGTTTAATTTATCATCCGTGTTTGGACTTGCAATTATTAATATAGTTACATAGATCATGATTACATAATTCCAGAATATAAAACATGATTTATATATTATATATATTTATAATATACATATATATAATAGATCGATAAATGGAATGAAAGACACCATTCATGGAGACGGTAGGCCGAATGTACGCATGAATGCTGTTTTCGTTTCCTTATTTAATTTAATGGAATTAAGTAGATGAAATGCATATATATATATATATATATATATCCAGTATCATTATTATTTCATATATTTCATTTTTACTTATTTTATATACTCTATAATCATCCTTGAATTATTAACATGGAAAATGAATCTCTTCGTGTCGTGGAGATCATAATCCGTACGCACGCACGAGCGATGATATCATTACCATATTTATTGAATAGAATTGGATTGGATGTTATAATATCATATAATCAGTATGATTTTATAATAATAATATATATTTATTCATTACACCATTATACTTATCCAAATAAGGTGGTTGTGGAAAATCTGATTACACCACGGTGTGGAGACGGTACTCCGTACGTACGCACATGCGGTGATTTCATTTTCCATAGGATGGATAGAAGGTGAAATAGAGTTGTTTCAAATTTATAATAACATATCAGTGTATAAATAATATTTATGTTATGACTTTATAATGAAAAAACTAAAGAATAGGAAGTAGAATAAGAGAGAAACTTGAAAGACTCGATAGAATAGATTACCTCTTCCTCGACACACCTCCTTTAAACTTCTTCTTAAGGCACTAGAGTTGGTCTTTTGATAATAGAAAAACCTATATCATATAACTAGGGAGGTTTAGAAGAGTAATTGGCATGGTTTGGATGATCTTCAAGGCTAAAACCTGTGTGAACAGAAGATGGAAGGGGTGCATTTTTTATAAGGGAGGAGAGGGGCACCTTTGGAAACATAAGAAATATTAATTTATAATAAATTGAAACACACATAAAAACCTCAAAAAATGACTCAAATACTAATATTAGATGATCTAGGGTTGTAATCTCATCCACCAATAAAATTTGGACATGTTGGGATTTTATTTTAACATTATCAACATGATTTATCCTTATTTAATTTAATTTTATTTGTGGTAATTAGATTATAATTCTTAAATTGTTATAAATAATTACTTATGGGGTTTGAATTGCCCATAATGGTAAAATTTATAACATTTTAGACCATATAAATTTTAATTAATAATTTTTAAATTTTTTGTGTTTTTAAACAATTTTATATTATGTTATTTTTATAAAATAACAATAGTGTCAATTTTGACACTATTCATTTATTTGAATTTAAATAAAATCTACATAGAAGATCTGTTCGAACTAAAATATATAATAGATTAATAACATGTCATATGTATCTATAAAATTAGTGGACCACATTAAATAGTTCATATAATATTTATTTTATTATCTTTAAAATCATTTATTTGATATTTCAATCAATAAAATTATTTCAACATCACTATTGTGTCACCTTTAATGATAATTATTTAATCCCTAAAAATTAAAAATAAATTAAAATGATGTAGATAATTTTATTATATTTCTTGAGATTATTTATGTTATAAGTTTCCTGATGTTTATCACTAAATAAAAATTATTATACTTATATGATTTAAGAGAGTGACATGTTACCACATTCTTTGGTTTTAATAACAATTAAATTATATTCATGGTAAAAAGTCCATAAAATGAATCTATTCCGACAATTATTTGATATGGGTCGACTTTTAGTCATCCAATAGAATTTTTTCAGGTGTTAAAGTAATTTTATAATCTTATTTTTACCCTTAAGTACCCGATTTACCTCTAACTGCAGTAAATAAAAATTATCGTAGTTACTATTCATAATATAAAAAAATTTAATGTAACATATTAACCTAATTTGTACCCAATGAATTTAAATATGGAATCAATTTTTCAAAATTCAAAACACAGAAGATGCAGTATTTATTTTAAAATTATTCCTGTTGTTATGAAAATGGGTTTTAAATGTAAAAACATTGCCAAAGATTGAAATGTTTTTACATATGACATCAATGTAAAATTAATGTTAATGACATACATTATATTAAATTTTAAAAACATATCCTATTTATACTTTAAACCCATTCAATATTATAATTTAACCATCTAAATTAATGCGATGAAAAATTTGTTTTTAATTAAATTATAGCGGGTTTTTACTATTCATTAAAATATGAAAGTTGTCAGAATAATATGAAAAATTTATCTAGAGTAAATTTTTACATCCTGATTTCAAAGAAGAATTTTATTTTGTCAAATTAAACTTATAAACATGTCAAAAACTAGACTTAATTTTGGTGATCCATCAAAAGGTGACAAAACATCATTTTTTGAAAAATACTTATTT
Source organism: Viscum album (assembly GCA_963277665.1). Taxonomy (NCBI): domain Eukaryota; kingdom Viridiplantae; phylum Streptophyta; class Magnoliopsida; order Santalales; family Viscaceae; genus Viscum; species Viscum album. The sequence continues at coordinate 96,777,137 of OY728128.1, read as the reverse complement.
TACCTGAAAAATTTATCTTATTCTCATACCATGTTCTAGAAAACGTGTAAGATGAATAATTATGTTATAAAATTAAAAATGTAGTCAATACTATTTATAAAGGCTATTCCATAATATTATAACAATATATCATTGTTTAGTGAAATCTGGTATTGCGTACTACACACTCTATCGGGGAAGGTCGCGATTGCGTGTAATGCAAGCCTAGTCTAGGATGTGGGTAGTGAAATCTTCCTTTGGTGTTTCATATAAAATAATTCAACACTTATTTAATTTATACATTTAAAAAAATCTATACTTAATGTTTCATAGAATAATTTCTACAAAATGAACTAGAAATTGTGTGTAACACGATCCAAGAATAGTGATGTGTATACGGTGTTGCGTATAAAACAAGATAATTTTGGTGTCACATACAACACAAGACATCAATGAAATTAAAAAGAATCATTCTCATAAAATCTCTAGTTGTTACATTCTACCCACCTTAAAATGAATTTCTCCCTCGAAATTCGTTAGGGTTATAAATGGTTTAGTACTTGAAAGATTCTTTCATAGAATGCCACATCAAAAAAAGGAATACTAAATCATAATTTTAAAAAGATATGTAATAAACATAACGGTTACCCAAATTAACTCATCACTACGTTTCCATATAAGAGAACATAGGTGAAAATATGGATAGGGAAGAAAAATATAACCATTATGTTCTGATAAAGAGGGTAGAGGACATGGCTATGAAAAAACCAAAAATCACAAAGCCATAAATTTTTGATGATCTAAGGTAGAATCTGATTCATCAGATATGTGGGCACTAGGATTGTTTTTGGTTATCAAGAGAATTTCCCTAAATTTGATGAATTAAAAGAAAAACTTACATGATTTTGGTACAATCTCACTGTTTTTCATGCCTTGAACAATTTCCAAATCATCTCTAAAAGAAATGAAGTTGAATTTGTTATTCGTGATGTGTTAGTAGATCATCTGATATAATGATGGGTCATTCCATTTGTTTCAAACAAAAGTTTAGAAAAAGTTATCAAATATAAATAATTAAATCTATGGTGAGGTTAATATTATATGATTAAAAAAATGAACTTATACATCATCTATCATTCCACTTAATAAGATAAAACTAGTTTATACTAACCAGGGACTTCATGCAGGCCAGTGGTTGGTGATAAAGGCCTTTCACACTTCGGTTGTGTTTTTGATTCCCGCAACCTTGTCTGACGCGATAGGTTGTCAACCATCCTATGGGTTGTACTTTTACACTATTATAAAATTACAAAAAAAATATCAAAAAAAGTTTTATCCTTAAACAGTACTATCTGAATCCCAATATAATCCAATCCAACTTTAGGATTTATCCAAAATACTTATTTCCAAACTCATAGTATAAAGAGAACGATTACTAGAATGTTAATATAAAAAGAATATGAATTCCATCATTTATATAATATATATCTTGTTGATCACATTCCAAACATGTGAATACCTTAATCATGTATTCTCTTGAAACATAAATTACCATAAAACCTTAGTGAAAACATGAATTATATCAAAAGGTAACTCTTTCCTTGTACAAAAAATCCCAAAAATTCTACCTACTCAAACCATGATATCACTTTGTCCTTATATCAGTCATGGGGTCATGAATACTATCATACATATTATTTTATCCTTATCCCATAATTATGTGCATCTTATGTGCTTTACAAAAATATTTCAATCACTTTTCATGGTTATCGATACCGTATAATTATTGAAAACCAATACATTGATATTCCAAAATTCCATGATACCGTAAATGAGATTCCATGATACTAATTTGCAATCCCATTACATAAACACTTCATCATTCTACAACATCATTGTCATACTCAAAATCAAAAATATAGATCGCATATGACTTCCCTTTATCCTTTTCCTTAAGATGTTTCTCACGATGATCATCATTATCCCTTGGATTAGGGATTTGATTAGCATAATGCCCCATTTCATTTCACTTGAATCATTGATGTGTTGATGGTGTGTTATCTGTAGTCATTTCTTTATTCACATCATTAGCTACCCTTTTCACATTACTTTGACACTCAGCTGCTCGATGACCTTCTTTCACACACTTAAAACATTTTCTAGTTCCTTTTGACAATCGCCACCATGCTTCTTTCCACACATTGAACATAAAGAAACATTCGTCTTTTTTTTCACCATTGTTTTGAGATTTTTCTATGAACTCCATCTTTTTTTTTCTTTTAAAAACCATGAGATGGATATGTAACACCAACTTCTAGTTCTACCATGATTGCACAACACACAATTTCTTCATATCTACTGAAGTATCATATAGCTAATTCCCTTCAAAGACTTGGTTTTAAGCCACTGAAGAATCGATCAAATTTAATTTCAGGTTGGATGATAAATCCAGATGTATACCATGCAAGACTTGTAAAATTATCTTCGTATATACCAACAGATTCATCATCCTTTTTTTTGAGATCAAGGAACTCGTTTTCCATCTTTGATCGAAGAATACAAGGGAAGTACTTATTGAAAAACACGTTCTTGAACTCGTCCCATTCCATTGATTCAATTTCATATTGGGGCCTTGTATTTTTAATTAGAGTCCACCACTAGTCTTCTTCACCACCTAAATGATAAAAAACAAAATGACTTTTTCATGATCTGAACAGCGAAGTATGGAAAATATCATTTCAATGATACTGATCCATTGTTCAGCAACAAGTGGATCAGAAGACCCACTGAAATAAGGTGGACGTTGCCTAATGAATGACTCAATAGAATATTGTTCCCTTCTCTGCTCATTCGGAAGTCCATAATGATTCATAGCTTTTGTAAGTATAACAGTAATATTTTTCACTCCATTTCCTTAAACATTTGGTTGTTTAGGAGGACAACCATTGCATTTTCCATTAAATTGATCAACACGGTTCCTTCGGTTTTCAGCCATCATCAGAAACCCAAAAAAAAAGTTTGAGAGGAAGAAATCATTCTAGGAAAACAACTTAATAAAGGGGAAGTAATTTAAATATCTAACATCTTAGGTTTAATTCTATGATCGTTACCGTAATCCTTGTACTATAACCTTTAGTTATACTTAACCGTAGGGACATCCCTAGACATACCTTATAAATATCTCTAGGGATCTCACTAAAGTTTTTGCATCCTAGTTTTCAAATGTTGACTAAACCTTTCAGTTGATACCAACTGTAGAGACCAAAATAATGACGTACAAGGACATTAAATTACTTTTGCAGAATACATAATACACAACAAAAACCAACACTAAATTATCGTAATAGTTTAGTGTCTTTGGAAACTCGAAACATAATCTTCTAATCATGGGGAAATATCTTCAACATATTCCGTAAAGATATTCACCTTCTATTTTCTTACCTAAAACCTTTCTTTATATCCTGGGGAAAAGAAATAATATAAAGGGTGAGATAAAATGCTCAATATGGGTAAGCATGGAGAAAATAAAACAAACCATATACATTTTAACATAAAAATAAGAACATAATGTTTAAACATCAAAATCGTGACCAACGACATATAACATGGCAGTACGTAAGGCATAGATCAAAATGGAACATCAATCATGATAAAATAGCTTGGAAGTAAAAAAATTTAATTGTGGAAAAACATTAAGCACGTGATATTATTTCCATTGTATCCAAGGCATCGCTGCCAAGACCATCATAGTGGAAAAAGTCCCTTAATGAACCGAGTTCACTCCTCGTTCCAGTCCTGTATCACTGAACTGGATTAACTCGTCCTTCTAGCCATGTCTATCTCATGAGATATAAATCTTAACACAATGAATTGGAGGGAGATATAGGTCCCACCCATCTCATAATGAAATCATTTTACTTGTCCCACAAAATAATTATAAATCATTCATCATAACACAAAGAATAAAATGGGTTTCATAAACATCATCCCATCATAAAAAAATACATATAAAACAAATGGATTTCATTTAGTCATAAGAAAAGTGAATCCATGTAAATCATAGAGACATTATACTTGAAACATACACATATGAAATAATTTCATCTTAGATGTAAAATAGCTTTGAAAAAACCCTTGAAATGAATTCTTGAGGAAAATATCCCTCCTTCTTTAAAATCATTTTCTTTTCAAAAAATGACATGCAATTTTTTAAAAAAAGGATTTTGTTGAAAATAATGATGAAATATTTCACAGGAAGCTTCAGGGAAATAAGGTGTTATTAAACCATAAGAATCAATTCATACCATATAATTTAAAAAAACATTCTCCTTGTAATTTTGTCAGAAAAGTCAAAAAGAACGTCGTATGGTAAACAAAAGAAAGATTCCTTCCATACAATGTGGTAAAAGTAAAAAAGGGTAAAAATTAATTTAAACATACATGGAAGAAAAGTAAAAATTTTTGAAAACATTTTGAGAACATATGGACATTGATGATAAACATACCCCCAGTAAATACTTATGAATAAAAATCTCAGATAAGAATGAGATTGGAATAATTATCCCTTAACTTTTGTCCAATTTCTTCAATATGTGTCAGAGACTCTTGTATAGTGGGTTTAAGCATATTTTTATCTTGTAACCGAACCATAATAATATTTATGATATCATATATGATTCACTTATGACATTATAATATCGGTTCATTGGTGAATTCCATGTTAAAGTAGCGTTTTAGGTAAAATCGTTTCATTTATCATCCATGTATTGACATGTTATTATTTATATGATTACATAGATAATGATTAATTAATTAAATAATATAAAACATGAATTTTATATAATATATTTTCAAAATTTATATATATATATATAATAGATCTATAATTGGAAAGAAATACACTGTTCATGGAGACGGTAGGTCGTACGTACGCATGAACGCTATTTTCATTTCCTTATTCAATTGAATGAAATTAAGTAGATGACATACATACATATATATATATATACATAAATCCAGTAGAATTATAATTTCATATATTTAATGATTACTTATTATATATACTTTATAATTATTCTTGAATTGTCAACATGGAAAATGAATCTCATCGCGTCGTGGAGACGGTAATTTGTACGTTCGCACGAGCAATGATATCATTCCAATATTTATTGAATGGAATTGGATTGGATGATATAATATCTTAGATTAATTATAATTTTATAATAATAATATATAGTTATTCTTCACACCATTATACCCATCCAATTAAGGTGGTGGTGGAAAAACTGATTACAGCACGGCGTGGAGACGGTTTTCCGTACATACGCACGCACAATGATTTCATTTTCCGTAGGATGGATAGGAGGTGAAATAGAGTTGTTTAATATTTATAATAACATATAAGTATATAAGTAATACTGATGATATTACTTTAATAGTAAACAACTTAAGAAGAAGAAGTATAAGAAGAAAGAAACTTGATAGAGTCGGTAGAAGAGATAACCTCTTCCTCGACGCACCTCCTTTAAACATCTTCTTAGGGCACTATAGTTGGTCTTTCAAGAATACCAAAACCTCTATGATATAAATATAGAGGTTGAGATGAGGAATTTTCAGGGGTGGTCTGAGCTTCAAGGCTCAAAAGGGTGCGAATAGAAGAGGGAATGGGTTCCCTTTTTATAAGGGAGGAGAGGGGCCGCTTTGGAAACAAACGTAATATTAATTTATAATAAATTAGACCCATTTAAAAACCTCCAAAAATGACTCAAATACATAATATTTGATGACATAGGGTTTTAATCTCATCATCCAATAAAATTTAAAAATGTTGGGAATTTATTTTAAACATTATCAATAGGATTTATCCTTATTTAATTTAATTTTATTTGTGGAAATAAGATTCTAATTTTTAAATTGTTAAAAATAATTACATATGTGTTGTGAATTGTCCATAATTGTATAATTTATTAAATTTTAGACCATATAAATTTTGATTTATAATTTTTAATTTTTTTTGTGATTTTTAAACAATTTTATATTATTTTTTTTATAAAATAACAAAGTGTCAATTTTGACACTATTCAATTATTTGAATTTAAATAAAATCCACAGAGAAGATATGTTCGAAATAAAATATTTAATTGATTCATAACATGTCATATTTTTATACAAAATTCTAGGTGAACATTAAATAGTTCATATAATATTTATTTTAATATATTTAAAACCATTTATTGGATATTTCAATCAATAAAATAATTTCAACATCACTATTGTGTCACCTTTAATGATAATTATTTAATCCCTAAAAATTCTAAATAACTTCATATGATGTAAATAATTTTATAATATTTATGGAGACTATTTATGTTATATGTTTAATGAATTTTATCACTAAATTAAAATTATTATACATATAAGATTTAATAGAGAGACATGTTTTCACTTTCTTTGGTTTTAATAATAATTAAATTTTTTTCATGGTCAAATGTCCATAAATTGAAACAATTACGACCCATAGGTGATATTGGTAGACGTTTAGTCATCCAATAGAATTTTGGCAGGTGTTAAAGTAATTTTATAATCTTAATTGTTCTCTTAAGTACACGATTTACCTCTAACAACAGTAAATAAAAATTACCGTAGTTACTATTCATAATATAAAATAAATAAAAGTAACCTATTAACATAATTTGGACCCAATGAATTCAAATATGGAATCCATTTTTCAAAATTCAAAACACAGAAGTTTCAGTAATTAATATAAAATTAATCTTGTTGTTAAGAAAACATGTTTTAAAAGTTTAAACATTGCCAAAGATTGAAATTTTTTTACCCATGAATTCAATGTCAAGTTAATGGTAACAACATACATTATATTAAATGGTAAAAATATAAAATATTTATACTTTAAACCCATTAAATATTATAATTTAACCATAAAAATTATTGCGATGAAAAAAGTTGTTTTTAATTAAAATATAGCGTGTTTTTACTATTCATTAAAATATGAATGTTATCCGAATAATATGAAAAATATATCTAGAGTAAATGTTTATATCATGATTCCAAAGAAGATTATTATTTTGTCAAATTAATATTTTAAATATTTCAAAAACTAGATTTAAATTGGGTGTTCCATCAAAAGGTTGAAAATCTTCATTTTTTGAAAAATACTTATTTTACATGAAAAATTAATCTTGTTCTCATACCATGTTCTAGAAAATGTGTAAGATGATTAATAATGTTATAAAAATAAAAATTTAGTTAATACAGTTCATAATGGCTAGTCCATAATATTATAACAATATATCTTTGTTTAGTGACATCCGGTATTGCGTACTACACACACTTTCAAGGAAGGTCGTGATTGCGTGTAATGAAATCCAAGTCAGGGATGCATGTAGTGAAAGCTCCCTTTGGTGTTTCATACAAGAATAATTCAACACTTATTTCATTTATAAATTAAAATAAATATATATGTAATGTTTCGTAGAACAATTTCTACAAAACTAACGAGAAAATGTGTTACATGAGACACAAATAGTGTTGTGTATACAATGTTGCATATAAAACAAGCTAATTTTGGTGTCACGTACAACACAAGACATCAATGAAATTGAAAAGATTAATTCTCATAAAATCTCCGGTTGATACATTGAACATTAATTTTATTTAAATGACCTAAATTGGATAAATAATATTAAAATATAGTTTAATTTAGTTTCTATATATTATAAAATAATCATAATTTTTCTGTATTATTTAAAAGAAATGGTTGTTTTATGAAAACTGCATTTTCACTATTCATTTAACAATTAATATTTTCCAAAAAATTTCACAAATTCAATCTAATATAAATTAGATATAAAAATATTAAAAATGATATTAATTACTATAAATAAATTTTCCAAATTTGCAAAAGTATTTTTTAAAATATGTGCAAAAAAGGAATGAAACCACTTTATAGATATAAAATAAAACTCTTAAACATAAAACTAGATTTACACTCACCCCATTCATTGAACAAATATGAAATTAATGTTAAAAAATTAATTCAATATATTATGTAAAAATATAATTACAATAATTCCACAAATGGTGACTAATTTATTTTATATAGATAATCACACATCGTGTGCATAAATAACATTTTCCTGAAAAATATTTTGATTACACTCAAATAAATTTTATTAATATAGATAATTAAATAATATAAAATTAATTTTGTTTATTCAATTATAAACTATATAATTTTCATAATTTAGTGAGTCATATTTTTTACCACTAATTTATAGTCTACATTAATCAAGATAGGTCAAAATAAAAATCTTAACACTATATTTTAGTTTTCAAAAACATGGTGTCGTGTGTAATAAACGTTTTTAAGAATAATAAAATTCACATGAATAATATATTTGATAAAAACTAATATATTTATTATATATCCCCCTTAATGTGTATAAATACAGTTAAATTACATCTATATGATAAAAAATGGTGGATTCTTTTGCATCATCATATACTTCGGTTTTCTCATAAATTCTTCATGTGGTAGTTTTTTTACAAAATAGTGGCCACGAGAGTGGTTAAAAATTATCTATATTATCCAAAATAACAATAGGTTATTCATAATTGTAATTATAATTCATCAATGTTACAATATATAAGTTCTATTCATGTTATGAGTCTTGTATTTACTTCCTCAAGAGATATACATGGAAAACAACTTTTACATGAAAACAGTTCTACAGAAGAAACAAAAGATTTTCCATTATCCATAATCAAGAATGAATCTTATAATGGTCAATATAACTTGGGAAAAGATTAAATTTTCTCTTGAATATCATAAATAAATATCCTATATAAAGTCAAATAAAAATTTCCTCACCATCATCAAATTCTATATCATGCCAATGATTGTGAGCATAAATTTTCTACTGAATGTTCCCTTCCCATTTGTGTTAATTTATAAATATAATATTATATTACATCTCATAAAACATATATGTTTCCAATGTATTTTTTCTATAATTTAATTCAATTTTTTATGTTCTGCATATATTTATATAGATTGTTTCATAAGGAACCATATGAATTCATGTCTAGAAGCTATTTTTGTAAGATAACTGAACTACTGGAAGGTGTTGAACCTAACCACCATTATAATCCATATAAAATTATATTATAATATAATACAGGGCTTTAAATGTTATATCATAAATAACATCGGTATATGGATGATACATAATGATGAAACTTAACTATGTATACAGATATTTATGAATTGTTCATTAAAGGTTCGAGTTAATCGTCAGATCATAATCAGATAAAATATAATTGTTACTCCACAATATCATATCAATTATATAATGATTTTTTGTCAATTTTATCTAGATATAAATCCTCCTTGATAAGAAAGGTGAGTGATTATTTCATAAGTTGATCGAAAATAAACCAATTATCATACATTCCTTTGGATAGGTTGGGGAGTATAGCAATAAAGTGCATCATTATATTCTCCAAAATATATTATATTATAGAAAATGGTTGTAACATACCCATGTACAACATTATATTAGATAGTAAATTCAATCATACATTTCACTACGGTGAAATCTATGAAATATCTATCTTCATTTCATCCATATATAAACAATCATTCATATCTCAATATAAATTTTTTACATCTAATATGAATAGAGAATGAAGAACTACGAGATTCATCTATAGATAAATATTCAAATATTTTATGTATATAACTCATGAACGGATCATATAACATAATATTCCTTCAAAATCAGGGTTTGAATCATTAATTTTTTTTAATTTCTTCTATTAATCCACATATTACATCTACACATATTTAATTTTTACATGTTTTGATTAGTTAAAAGTTATTACGGGAAGTTATAATTTCTACAATACATTAAATATTTCAATATCTATACACAATAAATCAAAAATATTAGGTATTTTCCGATCCTTTTCATTGTTAGTGTAGTGTGATCCTTTGGAATCGATGAATCAACCACCTTTCTTTCTTTCCAAAGGTGGAAATTTATTGTGCTGTGATAACATTTAATTATATCTAATATTATAATATATAATTAGTTATACTCTTATAGTGTGAATATATACATTATAATTTTATGATAATTATATATATCACAACTATTTTTTATAAATATAATTCCAATACAACCATATTATAAATACGTCCCTGGAAAACTTTAAGTCAAGAGATGGGTAATTTTATTTCACCAACGACAGATTTTCATGTTGTTTAAACTATAACCATATTAACCTTTATTAAATCATATCCCAATCCATTCCTCAATGAAACATCATACACTTCCAATCCTTGACCACTATACTGTAAATTATTCATGGGTTAATTGACTAATATATTTTTAGTTCCTTCAATTTTTTTCCACATTCATCTATCAAAAGAAACATGTCTCCCATTATAGTTAATAGAGTTAGGGGATTAATTATTCATGATAAATTCTATAAAAAACAACAATAATATCCATAAAAACAAAAAAAACCTCATCTCTGAGTCATAGTGGTTATGCTGGTCCAGTGTTCAATAACTACATATTTGACGGATCTACAAGTATTACATTTCCTTATATTATATTATACAAATATTAGTATTATTATATAAAAATAAATGTTTTATAAATTTTTCATAAAAATCATCATTACTGATGTTCATCATAATATGTATCATGTGATCTTTATGATATTTAAATCTTTTAAAATATATTTTAATATCATCTATAAAAAAACTGATATAGGTAATACATGAAGACTTTATTTATTAAATTCTTAAACACAACATGGGAATTTGTAATATTGAATAGAATCATAATATATTCATTTATTGCATACCTTGAACATAATGATAACATTGCTTTATACTCATTTATATCACCAAATTGATGACATCCATAATGATTCTAAATCTTGGAAATGTATTGTGCTTCATTTGCATTATCAAAATAGTCATCAAAATGTTTTAGAGTATAATTCATGTTGATTGTTAACTTTATCAGTTCTAAATAATAAATTTCAAATCTCACTAATCCTTAATTACATAAAAAATAATAATAGGTGAACACCATTTTGGAGTGCTTTCATGAACAAATCCGATTTCACGATTCTCCTAGGTTTATTTTGTAAATTCAAAAAACTCAATTAGTTCCATTCTATACGAAGTATTAAAGGTTGAAGGAACATTTTATTGATAATCAATTAATGAATTAGTTTCTTAAAAGAAAAATATTCTTTAAATACATAAAAAACTCCTTTAAGTAATGTTTCTATGGATGTAGAGTCTCTTCAAAACCATAAGAGATAAACACCCATTTTAATTAGAATCGTGAACCATAAAATTGATTTCATTTCCATTGAATGATCATATTTTTTAATGAACATATATAATATAATTTATTAGTTAGGAATATTGACCATGAATTCCCATCATGGGTAGTTGATATAGAATTTAAGTAGAGATTTGAAATCCAAGAAAAATATAAAATATTGTTTAAAAAGAGTAAGAATAAAAATAATTTTAGAATAAAAATCCTAGAATCATTCATCATACAATAATTATTTATTTTATATGTGTTAATAATAAAATTTGGGGTTTTCATATCTAGTATAACATCTCATTTTATGGATAGAATCATTCTACCCATATAAAAAATTAGATATAAATGAGTATGTTAATATCATTACATATTACACATTAAAAAATATATAATAGATGGATATATATACTTTTCACTCAATTGATATATCACACCTCATTAGTAATAAGGATAGAATTATACTTCCCATAGTCTCATAGATTAAGAGGATTCTAACATCAATCCCATTCCATATCCATCAGATAGTTGCATTGGTCAGTATAATGCCATTACATGATATATTTTAAACAATGGATTTTTGGTGGGAAATTATCTAGATCATTTTACATCCATGGATTATAGAGTTTCATTTTGATAAAATATTTGTTTTATTATAAAAACCATGATATATGTGAATAAATCCTATATCCATGTCATCTATAATGGCATAATGAGTGATCTGTTCAAAGCAATATAACTTCGTTATATCGATCACTCTATGATAACAAGGATTTTTTATAAAAATTTATTGATAAACCATTATTTTAGTATGGATGGTTAAAATTGATGCATACATTTCATGTCTATTAAAATTTTTCACTATTGGTACCAATAGATTTATCCTCCATCAATTTTAGCTTTAGGAATTCCTTCCACATTTTCATAAAAATAATTAGAAGAATGTAATTTTTGAGTAATAATATCATAAAATTATATATGTAAATTGATTTTATCTATTCCAATTTTAATCTATTATTTATAAATGTATTTTATTGATCTTATTCTACTTCCGAACAATATATGTCCAAAATTAACTTTTCATGCATAGAAAACCGGTGGATGTAGAATGTTGTTTCAATGGTGATCAATTTTTTTGAGACTAATGAATTAATGTAACCTACAAATGAAGGTGGAAGTTTTCATATAGATGAATCAAAATAATGGTTTCCCACCATTCCTCATTTGGATGTTTAGCATGATTCATTTCATGAGACAATTATGTCAGAATACCAATTAGATTTTTTATTCCAGGTCCCATAAAATTTGTTTTCATAAGTGTAAAATCATTGCACTATCCAAAAAATTAATCATTTACATGATTCCATCAGGTTTTATCAATTTAATAAAATAAAAATTCATATTATGACAAATCATAATTACAGTTGAAAGAAAATTATTCGTTTTTTAGACTAGGACACATTCATTTTAGTTTATGAAAACATAGGTGTGAAGAAGGAGATTCATGGTCATCAACATGTGACATAATTCCTAATGGTTCTTCCAAATATTTTAATTTCAAAAATATATCCCCCAGGTGTGTCAAATGATGTTTTTAAGAAATATTTTTTCTTCAGCAGGTGCTGATCAAGTATTGTTCAATATTCACTTTTCAGAGTTATTACCCATAAGTAGAGAAATGAAAGTGCCACATCAAATTGTTGTATCCATATGGGGATGTAATTATATTGAACCATATTCCTCTATCCATCAACATAATTATAAGGAATTTTCTTAATCATTGGAATTTAATAACACATATCCTTATACAGATCAGTAGATATATCCATAGGGATTCCAATAAATTATTTTCATACCAGTTTCTAAATTATTATAATATACATCTTATAATACCAACTATAACAAATTTTTTTTATCAAAAGTTGATTCTATTTTTTATTATCTAAATATTCATCTCATAATATAATCATAAATTCTAGAACATTATAGGTCTGGGTTCATTGGACACATGGATACATAAATTTCATTTTCTCAATTAAACTATATTATCATCCACTATGTTCATAATTACTACCACCCACTTAGAAATATAATAAAAAGTATTGTTATTCATAACATGGTTAAAGGATACAAAAGAAATGATGGACTAAGATGCTCAATAATGGAAAACAAATGATATATCAATGATAAAATGGTAATAACATGAGAACATGGCTATAAGAATAATAGCTAAACATTTTAAAAACATACCCATCATTTCAAGGATTATAATAAAGATTGATGGATTAAATAATGATACGTCATAATACATAATTAATAATGGAAAAAAAATTCATGATCCAATAGATTACAATATTATCATCAGACAACATTTTTTAATACACATAAGTATATAAAATAATTTCAATAATTTCCATGGATAATTCTATAGTCTATAACATTTGATTAGGTTCACTACCCGAACCGTCATTATTTCCACAATATAATATAAATTCAATCATAGATGAAAATTTTCTTAACTAAACATGGCACACATCCCATTGAAATTCTATTTATATCATGATACATCTATCTGTATGCAGTACATTATAGGTAGTTATAGGTTGTTCATTTAGATAATGATAATAATACCTTATTTGTGGAAAAATATTATAAAAAATTAAAAATTGGATAATTAATTGAAACAATTTAGTTTCCTAAAATGTACTTCATATAATAACACATGGAAAAGAAACAATTTTCATAATTGATTTATCATTTCATCCAATCATATGTCATTAAAATGAAATAGGATGCATTCAAATATATTTATCATAATAATAAATCTTCAATAGAAATAGTACATAATTTATCACTACATCATATCCTCAATAGATCATAAGTATCATCAATGATAAAATATTAGGTGGGAAATGATTTTGAAATATCACATTTATAATATTTTAGGGAATATATAAATTCGATTTTGAAACCACATCATTAATATATAAAATATAATAAATATAAATGAAAATAAATTTTTTAAAATTTTCAACGGAATATTGTATCAAAATACTTATATTAACGACTATTCAGGATTATGGAAAACAATTTTCATGATGTATACGTTAAAATAAATATTCCATTCCATTTTTTTTGTAAAATGTCAAAATATACTTGTGTGGAAAATAATAAGTAGATTCATCTTAAAAATTTTGATAAAATTGGAAAATGGGTAAAAATGACATTAAAAATCAATTATTTTGTATTAATAAAATACTTGAATACATATTTAGAATGAAGTAACCTAGAAGAAAAATTATTTTCGATCGAAAAGAATAATAAACACGATTTTTCATATAAAAAATAATTTGGTATCACGAGTACAAAAACATAGTTTAATTGTAGGAAAAAATTTATCTTCAAGGAATATATAGAGGGGAATAAATTTTATGGGCTTCAGTATATAGTATCTTGTGATTACATATTTAAAAACTTAATCATAAAAAATACCAATAAACAAGGAGATTATAACGTGAAAATTTTATCATATTTATATCTTATAAATCCTATTCCCCCTGTAGGAATGAAAAAAATATTGATATTTATATCTCAAATTATTATGTTGTTAATATTAATATACATTCAGGGGTAGCACATAGACCACAAAAAAAATTATTAGTGATTATATCATGTGTCCCACAAAAATAAAATGTGAGATTAAAATCACATAATTTCTCCAATGAATTACTTTGTACACAATAATAACTGGATTATAAAAAATATATAATTATTGTAATTATTTTATAGAAATATTATAAAATATTTCACCCCATTTATGATTTTTTATGTCCCTTTATTATTCGTATGTTAACAATTCCATGTTAAAATCTTGTTTCTACAAATATGTTCTTTACTTTTTCATTTATTTTATAGTTTGGTATTATTTGGAATTTTTATTAGATAGTGTTTCAATTATTTTTATAATGTTCAATATGATATAAATTTCAGATTTATTAATTATTCAATTATTTCTATTAATCCATATTATTTATAGATAAGAAAATTACATACACCTTATATTGGGATGGTAGGCCGTATGTATGCAGGAATACGATTTCCATTTTCTCAACGAATGATATGAAAGAATGGTAAATAATATTTAAAAATTAAAGATTATTTTTTATTCATATTTATTATATATATTAGAAAAACATACAGTTATATCGTTATATTTCAAAATAAAATGAAAGAAATATCTCATCGATTTAGAGAGTTGTAGTCTACAAGTACGCATGAGTGAAAATATAGTTCTCCAATGGATTGTATGGAAAGAATATAGATGTGAAATTACAAGTTCCAAAGTTTAATTTTCTAATAAATATAATATACATATATTAAATCAATAATTATTTCAATCCATGATATGTCGTTATAGAAAACAAATTGCATTCCTTCATGAGGTTGTTGTTCACTATACACATGATCAGCCATTTTATTTCCTTGATAAAGGGAGAAGATATTAATATATGTAATTCCATTAAAATAATAAAATAATTTAATATGGTAAATAATTACGTCATTATATCATCATGGTTGATGAATATTTAACGTATTTACTTGAATAAATTAAATAAAAATATATGTTTATTTACTATAGCTCATTTGTAGATAAAAAATTTTGGTTTACACATAAATATTTCATTTAAGGGTTTCCTACTAAAAAAAGGGATATATGATATAGATAGTTATGTATGAAATTATTTTTTATCTATTTTTTTGAATGAAAATTATATATGTGTGTGGAGAGGATAGGGGTAGTGTTGTCCTTTTATAAGTGGGGCAGTAGACCTTCATGGAAATTACTTTGAAATACTTTAACGAATATGAAATGGTAGCCACCCCAAAAAAATTAACTCGTAATTATACTAGATTAAATTTTTGGATAGTATAATGTAAAAATATTACTATAAAATTTTATTGTCACTTGTTTACTTAGAAAACAAACCCTTAGGTTTTGCTTCCCCCCCCTGTGAACATGTTTAAACCTTAGAAACAAAAATTAAATTTTTTCATATTAACTATTATTATGGTCAAAAATTAAGATTACAATATGATATTATAAATATTAATGTCATTAAAAATATATAATATAATTTATGAAATTCATTTAATAGGTGTGGACGAATTTATTTAAAATTAAACTCACTAGCCGGATAAACAATCCCTCTTGCAAAACAAATACAAGTATAAATGTTTTTTCTTTCGAAATTCGACATTAAATTGACTCAAATGAAATAAATGTTGTTATGAATTATACAATTTAACTAATATTACATTTAATTCATCTCAATTAAAACGAATCATTATAAATTATTTAAAGAACAAGTCATTTTTCAATATAAATAAATATTTTTCAGTAATTATGAAAAAAATTATCTTCTAGGTGAAATATTTAAATTAAAATACAACATAATTTCAACATGATGTATTCAAAAAATATATTATTTATAAAAAATAAAATTATTGAAATTAAAACAAATTAATATAAAATTAAATGTGCAAAATGTAATTAAACCTCTTAATTGAAAAAATTCATTTATTAAACATGCAATTAGGTTTATTATTATCCCATTCATAGAATAAATATAATATGAATGAAAAATAATTTTTATTGAATGTAAAATATTTAAAAATCATTAAAATAACTCAATAATATTTTTTATGTAATTTATTTATATTAAAACACTTCTTGCACATAAAAATAATTTTTTAGTGAAACATTTATATTACTTTAAATTGATTTCTATTTTAATTTCTAATCATTTGATAAAAAATAAATTTATGTTATTCATGTGTAAAACTTATACATTTAATAATTTGCTTAGTGATAATCATAACGTATAATATAATTGAGAGGTTATAATGGAAATGATTAAATATAATTTGAAATATTATATCATGGTTCCCTAAACAATAGAGTTTCTTGTAATTAAACCTGTCAAAAAATTTATTTTTAAATTAAATTTTTCATAAAATAATTAAGTGGTACATTCTGTTTCACATTTCATTCATACTTAGTTCTATCAAGAGTAGCTATACTATTTTATGGGAGCTTCGGGTGTCACTATCATTTTACATTAAGCATTGGTATGGTCATAGTGCCTAAGGTCATGACAACTAGCACACATGTGTGTCAAATTATCTATAACCCAACTTCAAATTGATTTCCTTCACCACAATCACAACATGGAAGAGTAACATATTAAAAAAATAATATATTTATGTAATTTACATTAGAACCACCTCCCATTAAATATGGGGTATATTTTTACCCAATTAAAAATATCATGTTCTACAATACCTTCAATATCAAATCATCTGTATAACCACATAACAAAAATCCACAACAACCTAATGGGTCTCCATATCACAAAAACATATTATATCCTCATAAAAGATTGGTAAATTGATGATCAAGTGACTCCACAATATTCCATCTTGATTCTAAGCATATTTCGATCCCTGTAAATTAATTACGGAAAGAGACAATGATATACAATATATATATATATATATATAACCCCTAGAAATATTGAAATGGATATATATTTATATACATAAATACTTTATTTAATAAAACCCATAATGTGTAGGAATGGAATATAATTAAATGTTGAAGTCTTCCATCTGTTCCCTCTAAAACTACAATGTTGGAAAAAATATATGGAATCTATAATAACATAAGATTCATTATGGATACAAATATATGGTGGTATTGAATAATAATTATTTATGAAAATTATGTTATACTATATTCACATAGAATATCTTCATAAAGGATCCTAACAAAAACGAATATTATAACCCTTAATAATAAATCCATAATTAAGATTAAAGTTTAACTACTATATACATCATTATGTTCAAAACCAACACCGTATATTCATAAGAAACAACAAAAAATTGTTATTTACTACCCTTTTAATTCAATATTATAATTTACATAATTTTAATTACATTCTAGAATTTATTCCATAAGAATCCATATATTTAAAAACATTCATTAAGCTGATTTTTTAAAAAATCCATTAATTCCATAATATGAAATTTTTTTATATAGTTTAATATTTATTTATCAAAATCATTCAACACATCATTATTAATGTTTAAATAACTAGTCAGTTTTTCAATTCCATGAAAACTCCAATAACTAATTTTTTTTATTATAACCACATTCAGCACCATTAGATATCCAGAAAACATTTATTAATAACCAAATAAAAAAATAAAAACTACAAGAAGACGAAACATTAATCGAATCCAACATAACAATCCTATTTTTCTATTTGAACAACTATTACATCACCAAAACAGGAATAGAAAACCCCCATATATACTCATTATAGAAAAATTTATTCTCATCCCCCCAAATATCATTAAATGTAAAACCATGACAATATACATAAAATAATAAATACCCATGATATAAAATAATATAATACTTATCATATCAATAATTCTAAAAATAAAACCTCTAATTATTCATTCTATGAAAATTTATTCCCAATAAATCAATGAATAGAACAACTAATTGTTTTCCATAATACTAGTTTTTAACTATGATGATATGATTATTTTCTTATAAGAGGTTATTTAAATATATAAATAGTTCCAAATATTGTCCCTTTAATGGTAATTTTCATATGGATTTATAACATAGTAAATAACAATAAAATGACATGTAACCAATGGAAAATCACACCTTATTACCTTCCAAATTTTATCATCTAGTTCTTATCTATATTATTTTAATTTATAAAATTTTACTAGTGAAGGAAAAATAATGATAATACCAAATTCACATATATATAAATTATTATATGTCTCAAACCACTATATAAAAGAATATTTGTTATACTAATACACTAGAACTTGGATAATTGTTTGGTACCATCACAATGAACACATTAAGAGTACAATAAACATTATACAAATAGAAAACTAATCCATCAGATTTCCCAAAAATATCAAAATTTAATAAATTGATATATAACTGCCATTTGATAAATACACAATAAAAAGATATTGAAAATTTCTGTAATTTAAGTAATCATTGACCTAATGGGGATTGAAATTTTCAAATTAATGGACAAAAATTTAAAATTATGGTGATTGTTATTCAAAAGTAGACCATTTGTGATGTATTTTTAAAGGAATGTATTGAAAACCGGAGTGAAATATAAATTTCATTTTAATGTAAAAAATATAATTTAATTAGTAATTCACAAAATTAGTGCTTTGACCCTCCATGACATAATTATGACTCAAAAATCATACCTTGACATCCCCCTTATCTCAAGAGTAAAGCATCCTTAAAAATATAATTTATAATTTTCAGGAAATTAACAAGGCTTCAATTACGAGACATTTGAACACCAAATGATATCTGTTACACCGTCATCTTTCTCTTCTCAAACCTGATGTAACCCAAACCAAACTATTAGGGAATGGAAAACAATGTTGTTTTAGAAGCCTCAAAAAGTGTGAATGGAATCAATGAATTTTGTCAATATATTGCATTGTGTAGTAACAAAACATATTACCCCATTACATATGATTATATTAATATGACTCATGACTCACCGACTGACTCAATAATGACCATAATGGAGTCATCATTACAAATAATTAACTCATATGATCTCATTTATGATCAAGGCTATGAATCCTCTATATAAAAATATTCCATTGGATTAAAGACCAAAAAAAATTATAACATTTCATAAATGTCATTGAACATTGATTTTGACCTAGATTTACATTTCACATACCTCATTACACGAAATAATATAAATCATCAGATAATTACATTATCACTCATTATGTGATACATTAGACTAATGTGTCTCCAAATTATCCATAAAAATCATTACGATTATACAAAATATTCCCAAAACATAATGTATCCTTCTAACAAGAGTTTCTACTCAACAAAAATTTAATCCATCTACAATTTTAAATAGTCATCCAAAAATTAATGGATTAGACATTACTGTATGAGAATGTATTTTCCATTTTTATATTTTAATTTTTTATTAGTATAAATTTTTTTATCATATTTTATATCTCATGAGAAACTATATGTAGTTTTTATAATACTAAAAAGATCCTTTCAAATCATTAATGTTGTATTTTTTATGTTATTGGCCCCATTTATCTAATTTTAAGAATATAAATACTTTTGTTTAAAAAATCATATCATATAATAGATCAACTATTATCAACCATAACATAAGCCCAAACTAACCATCACATGGTATGGTGGTGAAAGAAAACTTAAAAAGACTTGAATATTATGAATGAATACATAATACCTAAATAATATCGATATGAAAAAGATAGAACTAGAGGAATACAATCCAATAAAAATATGGCTATATCATAAATTAAGACCAAACTCCATATGAACACTATTCACCTCCAAACAACCCCTACTATACTGTCAAAGACAAACAGAGATAATGACATGCAACTAGATTCCCTTTTCATTACTTGTATCCTCAATTAAAACGTATTTGACCTACTAAAGGGAAAAATATATTTTGATCTCAAAACCTACTATGATACCACCATTGAATCTATACAAGCTCTAATATTTATAATGTAATTGTTCTAGATTTAAAAAAAATTCACCATGAGTTTTCATAAATCCAAATACATTTATAAATCATTTTGTATTTGGGTTTCCAACAAATAAGTTCACATTGACTCTGTAATAATATGAAAATGTAAATCTAATAAAATTGGAAACCATATACATGCATTATATGGTTGTAAATTAAACATTCATTTATGAAAATTCATCTTACAATGTCATCTGATATAACCACATATAAAAATCAATGATAAAAAATCCATGATAAAAATCTCCATTCAATAAATATCCATACATTACTAAAATTATCATAAAATTTGATATGACCTAAGGTTAAAATTGGAAATAGACATAAAATATGCATTAAATAAGGGAATAGTTTGATTAATCTAATATCAATTGCCACCATAGACTTCCGATATCATTGGAAAAAAAATAGTGGTTTCACACATGCTATGGATTGCTATATATGTATCCTGACACCCCAATTTTTCCCAATGTTCCACAAGTTTCAAAATATATTTCAAAACCATGATCAAAATTATATTAAATATTTTAAAATCCAATATATTATACTTTAGTTATTGAAAATATATTTCAAAATCATTAGAATTTGATATCGAAGAAACAATGACTTCACTCATTTCCCATTCCAAGAATTATTTTTTATCCACATATAAACTAAAATTAACAGGAAACACAGTGTAATTTATCATTAATGAAATATTATTTTTCAAATTATCCCATTGATTATAAAATATGTTCGGAAAGTAGTATTATCCAAGCCTCCATTGAGAATGATGATTGGAAACCAAGAGACCAGTATTTGTAATAAAAGGCATGACATTGAAATGAAATGGATTGAAAAAAACAATATCTGATCA
The DNA here is from genome assembly GCA_963277665.1 of Viscum album. Lineage (NCBI taxonomy): Eukaryota > Viridiplantae > Streptophyta > Magnoliopsida > Santalales > Viscaceae > Viscum > Viscum album. Next base: position 96,755,262 of record OY728128.1, on the reverse strand, counting down.
TGAATATAAACACATCTATAGCCAAAACCATAGATGAAACTAAATCCAAAGAAGAAATAGGTGGAAAAATTATCTAGATTGGTGTACTATAATATTGTTAATGATCAATCACAGATGGAATGATCTGAATGGATCACATGTTTTCATAATCTCCATTGGTGAGATATGGTTCTATAGTGGGGATTCCACTAGTGGAATGAAAATAAATCATCCAACTAATGCCTAAAAACAATATTTCATTATATTTTCACATTTTTTATTACCATTACTTGACATGAAAACATTAATGGTACTATACGCCAAAAACCATATTATCTTTTAACAAAACATATGTTTCTCCATTACAAAATGTGAACCAAATACATTTTGTGTAAAAATTTCACAACCCAATCCTAATTTATGGCATAATCCTGATGACTATTAAAAATTGTGCATTCTGATTATATGATGTGTAACCACCCATCAGAAAATGATTCACCTTGTTTTTAGTAAAAATCAAAACCAATGAGGACGATCAAAACAATCATAGGGGAGTACGTAAAATGCCTAACAGTGGTTTAAAATATCCGCATCATTAATTCTGTATTCCCTATGAAATAAAAAAGAAATATTGGTATTGAAAATGTGAAGGCCACATACCTCTCATAAAAAAATTTCTACTCACACATATCATTTTCCCCCACTAAACTACCATAGTACCGAAACCCGAGAAATCATTTTTCATATCAATACCTTTACATGGAATTCCACAATCCATACTAGATGCCCAACCTTAGTGGTGTCGGTCTCAAGATCGAAATCCTTCCATAAAATAACATAGGAAGGATAAGATATATACATCATTATCTGAGAAACATGAATCACATCACACCTAATTGTAAAACAAGATAGAAACCCACCTCATAGGCCACCCTCCCAAGTTTTCCAACAATCTCAATGAGGCCCACAATCCTCAGTACCAATTTACTATGATTACCAAATCATTGATGTCCCATGTAAGGTGACTATATAAGGAAAACCAGATCACCAACACTTATCTCCAATGGAAGAGAAACATTTTCCATATGATATTTTTTATGATTATGTGACGTGATCAATATCCTCTAGATTAAATACACTCTCTCAATTGTCTCTTCAACATAACCCATCCATAATAAGGTTCAATCATCCTATGTTTCCTAGAATAAGGTTGACCTGTGCAACCACCCATATCATTTATTGAAGAAAACTATCATAATTGTGTAATATGATCAATATTTATAGAAAAATAGGAATACAGGGAAATTTTTTCCTATGATCCTCTAAAATCAATAACATAAGAATGAAGAATATTCGCAACTTTTATAGTCCTCTTTGTCTGCCCATCCATCTATGGATGATAATTCATTCTTTTTCTAATCTAGGAACTCATCACCAATTCCATACCATTAAAAAATCATGACTCAATCCTTGGGTTATGATCTTAATCAACTATAAGGGGAACCCCATGAAGTCTCACTATCTATTGAACATAAAAGTCACCAATATATTCCAACATTATTGTTTATATGATAGGATATAAATTTTCTTATTTTCTGTGTAGAACAATGATCACAAAAATTTTATCTATTGAACTAGGCGTCCACAGAATACCAATGGTGAAATCCCTATAAATCCCATGCCACTTCCTTACAGAAATGACTATGGGTTGCAATAAACTAGTATGTCTCTGGTGTTCTTCCTTGTATCTCTTGAAATATACACACTATAAAAGATAATCAATAATAGAACCCCACCACAATAATGAAATATCTATTCAAGATATATATTAGTATCCCATGGGTGAATATAAAAACAATACTAGTTACAACTTTCCATCCACACCAACTTTTTGGAAAATAGAAAAACTAACCTACTATATAAGCAAAAAGTGCAATTGGGAGGCTGAGACCATTCACCCGGTGACTACGACCCATAATGTATTTTACCAAATCGTTGGATCTGAGTGTCTATTAAATAAATTTTAAAAAATCTCTCATAATTATAGGATTAAACCTATATGGATTCCAATAACACTAATCCAGTAACTAATTATTCTATTAAGGTCAAATTAGCAAAAAATCTCATCCAAGACCTATTCCAACCCATTAATTCATGGATTATGATGGTAAAATTCTTTTCAAAAAACCATTAACCAAAATTTTCTTCCTATGTGTGCACATAAATAGTACTCATCTATGTGTATTCACGAAATTTTGAATTAATGTATTTTATTTAATAATAAAACACAATTTTTAAATGATTTCAAGATAATGTAAGATATAATATTCATTAATAAAAAATTGTTGATTCTAAAAAATGGAATAAGGGTGGAAAAAATATTGACAAATCATTAAAATAATTTAAAAAATAAATGATATATAAAAATTATTTTATAATTTAGGAGGGAGAATGAAATTCAAATTCAAGTAATATGTGCAGTGTAATACGATGTAAAAGTGAAATAAAATAGAGGAGTGGTTGTAATAAAAAATGTAAACATGGTAGATGATTAATGTGAATACATTAAGGGAAAGATGAATCATTAATTTTAGAAAAATTTATGATTTTGATGTTTAATGATGTTTTTAGTTAGATGATTTTGTACAGTTCTAGGAAAACGTTTTTGGAAATAAGTCTTCAACTTCAGAATTTTCCCGAAACTTCAATCTGCACATGTAATAACAATTATATAGATTAATAAATCGTAATGAATATATAAACCTTGAATTCCAATCTAAAAAGGACAAAAATATTAGTACAAATAAAATTGACTATTATAGAATTGTTTAGTATACCAAAAATATCATTGCAATAAGTTGTGACTTATTTCATCACTGCACAGTACTGAAAACTGTAACCACTCAAATATTGTGTTGCTATAAAATTGATTATTCTAGTATTGTACAGTATACCGAACATAGAATATAAATTACTCATGACCTACTTCATCAGGAATAGTGTAAAAAAATATTTTCTATTCAAATATAGTGTTCCAATAAAATGGTCTATTAAATTACTTTAAAGAATAGAAAACAAGAAATGTAAAAATAAGATATAGAAAATAGTAAATGTAAAAATGACAATTTTTTGGCTCAAAAAATAATATATGATAAATAAACATGCATGTACAACACCTAAAAACAGAACTCAAAAAATGATGTTGAAAAAAAAGACACAAGATCCATTAATATGGAATTGCTCTATTATTCCATGATTTTGTATTCCTCCAAAATCTTTTAGGAGTTTACAGATAGTGTATAATAATTAAAACAATACTAATATCAATGAAATAGAGTATATATTAGTAATTGATACAATAGTAGGAGTGTAATAAATATTAATATCTATGTAAGATTGTATATAGTAGGATATTAACTATCACAATATTTTTAGAATTTTGTAAAATAAATGACAAATTCACATGAAGAATCACATCAATTTTTATTGAGTTTACTCACTTAGAAACTGTATTAAAACATCAATATGATGTTTCCCCATAATAAATAAATAGAAATCACCCATGGGATTTGAAATAATCATATTGGAAATAAATATTCAAGATTTCATTTTTTGAAGAAAAGTTATATATATATTTTCTAAAACAAAGAGAATGTTTGATATGAAACTATGAGATCCACGATGAAAAAATATGTGTAACGAAAAAGAAATAAAAAAATTCATCAAATGAAAATGAAAACCTTCTTGATGGTAAATCGTTAATAAGAATATGAAATAGGAACTAGAGAGGGGATTGACCATTTAGAAAATGTGTGAAATAACTTATCAACAAATAACCACGTTACTCCAAGGACAACAATTCCAGATCATGGATTGACATAACATTCGAAACTGAGGAATGAAGAAACTCTAAGACAATAGTGCATGATCATGGTAACATCTTGTGTTACCAGATACTAAAACATCTTGTATAAAGTACTCTACCAATGATAACCAATGAAAACACTTGGTAATAAAAAAATAAATAATTATATATATAAATATATCTCATTGTGAATAACGTAAATGAATACAAATACAAACACATGAGGATTAATCCATAAATTAGAATATTAGAAATTGTTATGGTACTAAATCATCAATATCATCTATCCCAGTAAGTGTTATCATACTTCTCTAGTCAACTTAATAAAACATAAATTCATGAAAATATAGTGGATGATCTGAAGTGTACATGACTGATCCAACATTAATAAATAAAAAATGAATTGTTAAAATACAAGGTTCAGTTTACCATAAACATTGAAAATAGAAACCAAAATACAATTTCATTGTCAAATGCAACAAATGATATTCAAATTAGTTTAACATACCTTTTGGGAAGCCAAGATCATTGTAATTTCATTCCATCATCCAAAATATAAATAAAATGGTGATCATATTGACATTGGATTAAAAAAAACTACTTAACCAGGTTACCTTGAATACATTAAGACTCCCAAGTTTACATCCACCCATGATAATTTGTAATATCTAGCCATATGCATTTAAAAACATTACTCAGATTCAATTCCAAATTAGATAAAATGTTATATTATTAAAAAATAATACCAAAAAATTATTTGTTAGGGGTTACCGTAGATATAGAAAACTGGAATTGCAAGCCTAATGTGTTTTTTCGGTCCGTTAAGGAGGATATGATAGTGTCATTGTAGGTTCACCGTTGATACATGAAATAAAAATCATGTACCAATTTTATGGTGAATAATTATGGTACAAGAGTGGAAAAAATATGGAGACACCATTAAAATTGTTGATAATGAATCGATAAAATAAAGGTAATGGATTTTCTAATTTTTTATGATGGGGATTTCAATTGAATTTCATTTGAATTCATCAAGAAAAAATTAATGCATGTGATGAAATACCAAATGAATTTCAAATAATATAATGTCCAGAGGTTGTAATAATAAAAATTTTAAATGTGCGAATTATGAATTCTTATACATAATGAGAAAAAAATCATTAATTGCATCATAATTTTGGATTTTATATTTTTAGTAGTTTTTCAGAATGTTGAAGTTGTATGGTCAACAGTTCAAAAAGTGTTCTTGCAATAATTCTTGGTCAAGTGGTTTATTTACCTTTGATTCGCCATGTTCAATGGAATTTTATTAAAATTAAATATCTAATGAAAATGTTTTTCTCAAAATATATGATGTAGATTGATGAAAATAATAAGAAATGGATATGAAAGATTAAATCAAAAGGGCACAAAAAATAGGTTTTCATAAATCCTTAAAGCTATTGTAAAAATTCAATTTTCCTCTTTTACAACTGAAATATAATTTTTCAAATGTGATTACACAAATAAACCTATGGTTATTTTTCACATCAAAACACAAAACAGATTATAATTATCAAAATGTAATGATAAAATAATAGAAGGTAGTAATCATTTTTGATTGGAAAAACTGGCGGAAGAGAAACACTATTGAGCATACAACATATAATATAAATTTTAATGGAGGATTGAAATTACATTATGCATATAATGCAACCCCTTTATACAAATCAATAATCAAGAGTACATACAATATATTGTAGAGTAAAAGTATTATAATTACTGGTGAATAAATTAAGTTATGAATACCTAAAATTAAACTCATTTTTATGTGGTAGAACAAATTGTGAAACCTGAAAAAACAAATAGTTTAATAAATACCATCTTAATGAAAGAAATAGATTTTTCAAATTATTAAATGAACGAAAAAATGTATTGTACTGAAATAAGAAAAAACACCAGCAAAAATTAATACTAAAAAATTAATACAAGAGATAAAATAACTAAAAATCTGATACAAATGTTTTTCTTAGTGCGTAAAATAAAAAATTATGATAATAAAATATACAGAATATGAGAGATTAAATGAAAACTACTACACAAAAAATAAAATTGTTTTTCATATATCATTAAAGCTATAGAAAATAGTGGTCTGCCAATGACACAAACCAATTCAATGAGTAAGGAATTATAAGAAAATAAAATTAACCATTCATTCAATTATTATCCGATGATGTTAGGTGGCGAAAATAATGGGTCCATAGCATGGTTGTAAATGTGTAGGCTTAGAAATTAATTTCAGGATTTAATTTTGGATGTTATAAATACAAAACTTGAATTCAGATTTATAATTTTAAATAGGTATTATAGAAATTCAAACTTCTCTTAGAATAATTGTGAGAAAACAAATTTCAATGTTTCCTACAAGATCTTTTGAATCAATTCATTGGTATCCAATAATAAAATCCATGAATATGTAATAAAACTATAAAAAAATGTGAAACAAATTAAGCAGTATCATTGTAATAAAAAAATTAATTTTTACTCTCATCTCCTGTTCCTTGAGAGATTCTTCATAACACAACATGGGTCTCCCTAACACACAAGAAAACACATACTTGTGAAAATTATCAACCATAAAAACCAAACATGAAATACTTCATTAAACAAAATGGATTATGTAAGTCTATAGAGAGATAGGAAATACACAATAAATTATTTATCCTAACCACAACTCCTACAACGGATCTAAAATCCATGTAATGGGTTAATCACTATGTGATCGATGGTGAATGAATCCTATGTGTAGAAGAGGACCCATACATGGAATAGTAGATAGCTGAGTCATCCTTTATGAAGAAGAATAAGGGTGAGGAGTGGAAGACATTTCATGCAGAGGCGAGGCCCATGAAGGCAAATCAAGTGGAGGTGGAAAATGCAGGTAGAGAAGATATTTTCGAATTGGAGCATGATAGGGGGGTCTGGAAAGATAGTAGGAACCATAGAAAACCCAAGGTAAATCCTGATTGATGGAAATATTATCATTATGTGCTAAAAGGCATAGTAACCATAGGTGGAGTGGAGGATCCAAACATGGATGAACCGATAGAGGAATCAGGGGAGGAAAACATTGTGGAGGATAGAGAAAACCAGGGCACATAGGTGGCTGGATATGTGCTGTAGAGGATGGTGTAATGGTTGTGAAGTAGGAGGAAAAAACCTAGATAGGTTTGGATATTAGGATGTAAGATAGGATGTGGGTGTGGGAGGGTTGAATGGAGCTGCATATCGAGAATCTGAATAGGATTTAGGTGGGGGTGGGATTGAAGGATCGTCATTTATTGGAGACATGGAGCATTGTATTGGTGTCACGTACGTTAGGAGGTACCCATATATAGAATTTATAATAGATTTAAAAACCAAAAGTCTAATGATACTCCACCAGTCATCTCTATTTCATGTTTTCTATTTATGAGTGAAATTATATTTTAGTCTCTTATGATTTGAATATACCATCTACCACTCCCCAAATATATATGGTATAAAAATTTTGTGTTCATTAATAATCGAATCAAACTATAGTTCATGGGTATAGTAGTTATTATCATTGGGGAATAAATGGAATTATATAAACACCCCCATTTATATCCACAACATCAAGACACATTATAATGTAGTACTTGAAACACCATTGAAAATGTTACTATCAGAACCTGGTTCTTCAAAAATAAAAACATTTGTTGAATTCAACTTCACCATTAGCTTCTCCAAATACCACTAACTACTATCATTCCATTCAATCATTAAACCCGTGTGGGTTATATCTGTCATCAATATATATGAACATAGAAAATTCCAAATGAATCCACCTACAATAACCAACTAAACAAAATAATCTAGGGATCTGAATGAAATTTATTGTATACTCCTTGGACAAAACAACATGTACCATTTCCGGACCCATTGAGTCACACCTATCAGATATCACGTGACATATAATTCTCACTTCCTTGATAAATAACACAAATTTTTATGTATTTCTATATATATGGTGTTATCTTATGGTTGTAATAATGATATCCAAACATTCTCAATAATCCTATAAAAACATTGAGTACCCAAAAATATCATCAATAAACACAATAACAAATTTTTCCATGAACATATAAATGATCTGGTTCATCAAAGCCACAAGCACCATAGGATAATTAGTTTTCATGAGTGGAATAAATGAAAACAGGAAATTTCTATACCAACTCATAAACACTATCATATGTATATATTCTTCACAAAATCATAATTGGTGGTACCCTTAATAGAGGTCAATCTTTTAAAACCAACACTCCCCTTGAATCATTTCAACAATTAAATTAATGCTTGGAAAAATATATTTTTGTCTTAATAATCACATGATTAAACTTCTTATAGTCAATATAGTGTGTTTGGACCCAATAATACTTCTTAGCTATATGGAAAGGAGAATTCCATGGTGACACACTAGAATGAATAAATAAATTACCATTAGGTCCTCCTGATGGATCATGAGTTCCAATAAATTAGAAGGTGTTATTAGATAAGATAGAATAAAAAAGAGCATCCTATTAGGGATAATTATAATCATAAATGTAATGACCTGTAAAATTCAAGGGAAATTTTTTCTTAATTTTCTTTGGAATTTTACAAGAGCGCAGTTTCTGACGGAACCTGATTCCGAGGCCCGGTGTGCCCGGAATCAATTTCCGAAGTTTGGCTCGGGTAAGTTCAGTGAACGAACGAGCGGGTTTTTCTATCTTTTGAACTGGTGCCCGGAATCGAATTCTGAGGACACCGATGAACTCGCAGTGCTGATATTCTCTTAAGGAGACCTTTTCCAAGGTTTCGTTTTATGCGGGATGAAGGTTAGTTTTGGGGGAAATTAGAAGAAGTTAAGTAAATTGTGGAACACAATTTATTTTTTTACCATTTTTGGTTATTTCCTCCCAAAGGGAGTTAGAGGTGGGACCCACATCCACATAACCTCCCTTGAGAGGATTAAGTTTGGTGGGGCCCACACGAACCCAAATACTTCAACTCCCCTTTAAACTCCCAATAACTCCTCTTCTTTTTAATTTTGACAACATGAGTTAATAATTGAGATGAGTTATTTAACTTCAAACTTTCTAATTTCAAAGAGGTGAAGTTGTGTAAATAAAATAAGGCTTAGACTTATTTTATTTTTGTTTGTTTTCTCTTGCCACCTTGAGAGGTTTTGGGAAGCATTCTTCATCTTCTTCAACCTTGACGAAGAACGCGAAGAACTCTTAGGCTCTGACGAAGAACGTTGTCACCATAAGAAGAGAAAGAAATGTCGTCTCTCCTCTTCTTCACAGCCGGTGTGTATCCGAAGATCGACGACGCCGCTTCTTCCTCAGGCTTCCTCCGTCAGCTTATGAAGCTTCTCCAGCGATGTTACCTCTTCGGACGCACCTCGACATCAACGGAATCGACATTCGATTTCCGTGATGCCCGACCTCTGCGATGCTTGTCTTCCGCGGGTCGTTGACGAACATCGTTCTTGAACCAAGGTATGGGTTTTATTTGAATTTATTTCCGTTCTTGATTCTGGCATGTTGAATTTTGTGGTTTTCGACTAATTGTTATCGAATAATGCGAGGGGGCCGGTCCGCACAAACACGACCGAACCTCCTCCTTATTTTTCTTAAATGTTTTCTTTGTGGTTGGTACGAGGGAGTGTGGTGTCGTCGCACCACACGGTTTCATGAGGAACATATGCGCGGCACCGTCGCGCCGCGCCATGGAAAGGAATTGAAGGACGCGACCCCGTCGCACCGCGTCGAAGGAAACCGAGGACGCTGCGGCCGGAACAGGGCCACGGTGGAGGGGAGCGGTGCCGTCGCACCGCGCTGGACGACAAAGGCTGCGGCCGGTTCTGGGCCACGACGGAACAAGGTGACCGGCGGCCAGCCAAACTGCCGGTGTCAGAAGCCAAAAGAGGACCGGCCTTTGCCGGTCCTGTTGAGAAGGAACAGGCCGGCCAGGTCGGGCCGGCCAGAATTGCGGAAAACCGGGGGAAATAAATTCCCCCGGCCAGCAGTCAACGCCCCCCCCCCTAAATGAGGGGGGGCCCCGGTTTCACAATGGTGGGCAGGCACCCCCCGTTTTTCCAACAGCTCGGCCTTTGCCGGACCGTGCCGCACCAGGACGGGCCGCGACCAGCCTGGTCGGGCCGTGCAGGGTCGGGCTGACCCTGTCTGGGGCGGGTCGACCCTGTTCGGGTCAACCGGGGGGTCTTGGGCCGGGTCGGCCCGGGCCCGAAACCCCCGTTACCGAACTGTTTGGGTTCAAAAGCCCATAACTCATGCTATGGACCTCCAAACGATGCGCCTTCAGCGGCGATGCAATCCTTGGATCGAGACAGTCGTTTCGGTATATCGCACTCAAGGTTTCGGATTACATTGAGTTCGGCCGGGTTGGTTCGTACACGAAACCAACCGGGCCCTCGGAGCGGAAACACTCATATCTTGAGCTACGGATGTCCGATTGACGTGCCGTCGACTTTGTTGAGTTACTCTTAGTGAGACAGATATTTTGGCATACTCCGCCCGAGGTTTGAACGCAGGTGGAGTACGGTTGGGTTGGTTTTTCCTTAAAAACCTACCGGGCCCCTAGGACGAAAAAGCCAATAACTCTCAGACTGGGCGTCGGATTGACGCGCCGTCTGTTGCGTTGAGTTCCTGTTGACGATACGGAACTTTTGGATACATAAAATCTGGACTTTGTGATAGTTGATGTATCAGCCTCTCGGCTCGTGGAGCGGACCCTCCCGAACGAGCTTGCTGTGTGCGGGAACCCTAGAGCTGGCTGCGACTGCTACTGTGACTGCGACGACGACTGTGCAGAGATCCTCAGTGGATTCGACGATGATGACTACAACACTCAGCGATCCTGTGTGGATCAGTGCTATGATCCAGTGTGGGTCCGATCCTATGTGGGTCAGCACTCAGCGGTCCTGTGTGAACCAGCGCCTACATATCCTGTGTGGGTCCGATCCTGTGTGGGTCTTTGCGGGGGTTAGTACCAATCGATCCTTTGTGGGACCCATGACTTACATTGATTCGTGATAATCTCTATCGTCATTTGAAGAAGTATACCTGTGTGAGCTGAATCATGTCGCTTTCTTGTGTGGATTGTGTTGTGCTATCCTGTGTGGATTAATTTTTCTTTCCTGTGTGGAATACGTATACTTTCCTGTGTGGACTAAGTTGTATTTGGGCTCAGAGGTTGGAAAGTATTGGAATTTATGACTTAGGTATATTTATGGTCATATACCTAAGAAGTGTCGGTTGTTACTTCGTGAATGTATCTTTTTTTTTGGTTTACGATTTGTGGATTTTGGGAGACCTTCAGGGGTCTCGGGGTCCCTACTAAGTAGCTTATACTCACCCCTGCACAGGCTATGCCCGCACTACGTTTTGTTGGTTATAGACGACGGACATCGTTGATCGTGGTTGAAGCTTGCAGAGCAGGACAGTACCTGGAGGTGGACCACTGGGCGGAACATACTCGGAGCGGACGGCGAGACCCAAGGAGCAGTGGAGCTATCTGTACCTACCCTCCAGGTGGGATTTCTAGTGGACAGCTCGGCGTAGCGGCTTTACTTTACAGTTGTTGTTTTCCCTTTCGAGTTGTACTTTACAGTTGGGCTTGTATTTCTGGCCCCTTTTTACTTTCTGCACTTACAGTTGTACTCTGTTTTTACTTAGTGTTTACCTTTATGCTTTCTTAATCTATGGTGTTTGTTTACTTTCAAAGGCAATGCCTTCCCTTTTTACCGGGATTTACGCCTTGGTGCTAGTCGCCAGCCCGTGGCCTATGGAAGGCGGGCTTGGGGTAGTCACGGCACGGGCCCCGAGGACCGGTCGTGACAAATTGGTATAAGAGGAGTTCGGTTCTACCGCGAACTGTGATCTTTTCTATGTGAAGAATTAATGTTTAGCGTATTGAGTGTGGTTATCAGTCTAGGGAGTCCAGTGTTGGTGCGGCGGCCGACATATCCGTACACCAGGACACTGACTTCTGATTTCCGACTTAATGCACGAAAACATTGATTGCGTGTGTGTTTCAAGTTTTCTTTGTGATTACTTTGTATCAGCTCACCAGGTATACTGTTCTGACCGTGGCGCACCTGTTTCCTTTTTTAGGATGGCCCCACGACGGCAGCCAGCTAGGTTTCCGAGATTCGAGTGTGAAGACAACCCACCGAGAGACGAGGCCTCAATGCAGGGCCCTTTGTCAGCAGTGGCACCGGTGATAGCACTACCCGCCGAGCCACCGATGCTTCCAGCACCAGTCGCTGACGATGCACGTCGCCTCAGCGCACTGCATGAGTTCCAGCGCCAGCGACCGCCCAGGTTCAGTGGGGAGAAGGACCCCCAGGCAGCCGAGGACTGGATGGAGGCCATCGTACGAGTATTTAGGCTAGTGAGGACACCAGCAGACCTCATGGTGATCCTCGCGGCAAGTCTACTGCATGCAGCAGCAGGACGATGGTGGAGCTTGATGCTCCAGGTGCACGATGTGGCATCTCTACTTTGGACGGACTTTGAGATCTTCTTCCACTCAGAGTTCGTCCCAGCCACCCTCAGTGCGATGTGCATTCAGGAGCTTCTTCAACTACGGCAAGGAAACATGACGGTCGCTCAGTACTCGGCGACATTTACAGATCACTCGCACTACTCGACCGACATAGTACGAGACCCATTCTTCCGGGACCGAAACTTTGAGCAGGGATTGAGACACGAGATCAGGGCATCGCTGATCTCCCTCAGCATACCGACTCAGACGGGAGTACTGGAGCGGGCCCTTTTGATCGAGATATTTCTTGGTGAGTCTACACCAGCGCCGATACCCACCGCAGGGCGGCACGTGGCAGAGTCTTCTAGAGCTGGAAGTCGACGTATGACTCTTGGGTCCAGGAAGACCCGACCCTCAGGCAGATGACCTTAGGATACAGGATCAGCAGTGCGGGGCACACAGCGCTGAGCCAGTCTTTCGAGAGGCAGACAGTGCTACTCGTGCGGCGGGCAGAGCCACATGGCTCGTGACTGCCCAACCCGCCATGCCGAGGAGCAGCAGATGGTTGAGGGACCAATGAGGCAGAGGCAGAGGGTCGACCGTGGCGGTCCGCAGGGAGGAGGCGGCCGAGGCAGAGGAGCTGGCCGAGCAGCAAGTGGTGGGCGACGCTTTGAGGCTCTACCACCACTACCACTAGGAGGTCCACCCCGACCACAGGGAGTTGGCGGGCAGAGACATGCACAACTCTAGGAAGCAGAGGCCTATGACCACAGTGCGCCCGAGATGATTCGAGGTACTATCTATGTCTATTCCACCCTTTTGCAGTACTTATAGACACAGTAGCGGGTCACTCTTTCATAGCCACTTCCCTTGTTCGGAGCTCGGAGATTCCGACAGAGCCGTTGGCTCAAACCTTACAGCTAGTGACTCCTACGGGAGTAGACTCGACGATTACGCAATGGTTTCGGCAGAGTGAGCTTACTCTAGGAGGCGAGAACTTCGGCTGGGATCTTCTTGTAGCAGCGTCGAGGCCTTACGACGTCATCTTGGGCATGGATTTCTTATCTACGGTCCATGCACATATTGACTGTTTTAGGCGCAAGGTGCGATGTGTACACACCGACGGGAGCAGGTTCACCTTCACCGGAGAGAAGTGCGCCTTTGCAGCACAGGATGTACTTTCGTAGAGGAGAGGACAGCCCATCACTCATCAGTTGGCTAGCCTCATCCTAGGAGCAGTTGACATGCGAAGTCCTGGTTTTCCTGCAGTGGTGGATCAGTTTGCGGACGTTTTCCCCGACGACGTTCCACAGTTACCTCCTCGCAGAGAGGTAGAATTTTATATTGACATGTACCCCAGGACAACCTCGATATCGACTCCAGCATATCGGATGGCCCCCGCCAAGCTTTGAGAGCTACGGGTACAGTTGGAGGACTTGTAGGGCAAGGGGTTCATCCGACCCAGTGTTTCACCCTGGGCTTCCCCAATTTTGTTCGCCAAGAAGGCGGACATGAGCTTGCGACTTTGTGTTGACTATCGTCGCCTGAACCAGGTGACAGAGAGGAACAAGTATCTGCTACCGAGGATTGATGACCTCTTTGATCAGCTCAAGGGAGCACGGTGGTTCTCGAAGATAGACCTCAGGTCAGGCTATTATCAGCTCAGAGTTTGAGATGAGGACGTGCAGAAGACGGCCTTCAGATGTCGGTATGGCCACTATGAGTTGTTGGTTGTGCCTTTCAGTGTAACCAATGCTCCAGGAGGGTTCATGGCCCTCATGAAAAAGATCTTTCGGCCATACCTTGATCAATTTGTCGTGGTCTTCATCGACGACATTTTGATTTACTTGACGACTGAGGAGGAGCACGCCTACCACTTACGGGTTGTACTAGACACACTCCGAGAGCACCAAATTTATGGTAAGCTCTCTAAGTGCCAGTTCTGGATACATGAGTTCCACTTATTGGGGCACTTCATCTCTGAGGCGGGAGTTGTAGTGGATCCTGTGAAGATCGAGGCAGTGTTAGCTTGGGAGCCACCCAAGAGCATGACAGAGGTGCGGAGTTTCATGGGTCCAGCTGAACACTATCAGAGATTTGTTCTAGACTTCTCTAGAGTTACGGAACCACTCTCAGCTTTGACAAAGAAGGGGAAACCCTTCGTGTGGTCAGACAGATGTCAGCAGAGCTTCCGGGAGCTGAGACAGAGGTTGACCAGTGCACCTATCTTGAGGTTTCCTGAGGAGGGAGTAGGGTACGTAGACTACTGCGATGCATCAGGAACCAGACTCGGTTGTGTTCTGATGTAGGAGCGGGCAGTGATCGCCTATGGATCACGACAGTTGAGGCCACATGAGAAGAACTATGCTACCCATGACCTGGAGTTAGCAGTAGTGGTCTTCGCTCTGAAGACATGGCGACACTACCTGTTGGGCAAGAACTTGACAGTCTTTTCTGATCATCAGAGTCTCAGGAATATCTTCTCACAGAAGGAACTGAACTTGAGACAGCAGAGATGGCTCGATTTCCTCCAGGAATATGACTTTGAGATAGTCTATACTCCTGGGAAGGGGAACATAGTAGCCGATTCCCTCAGCAGGAGGACATGCATTCAGCTACTTGAGGAGGTGACAGAGCAGCTAGCCTATTCGCAGATATCCTTCGTGGATAGAGATGGAGAAGCCTTCCTTCAGTCTCTCATAGTCACTCCTCCACTACTGCAGTGAGTCAGAGAGGCACAGAGTGGGGACGCTGACTGTGGGACACGACATGAACAGATATCCTCAGGACAGGCACCTGATGGTTTCTTTTATAGAGCAGAGCACGACATCCTTTTCAGAGGACGTACCATGGTACCCTTCGCTTTGCGAGAGGAGGCTCTGAGAGAGTTTCACACTTCTCCTTTGGCGGTACATCCTGGAGTGACGAAGATGTACCAGAATCTCAGACGACAACACTGGTGGCCGGGCATGAAGAAGGCTGTGGCAGAGTTCGTTTCTCGATGCCTCACCTGCCAGTAGGTGAAGGCTGAGCATCAGGTACCAGTAGGCTTGGTACAACCCTTGGAGGTTCCGGAGTGGAAGTTGGAAGGCATATCTACGGACTTCGTGACTGGACTTCCACGCAATTCTAGAGGTCATGACTCCATCTAGGTGATTGTCGACCGACTCACCAAGTCGGCTCACTTCTTACCCATCAGAGAGCAGGGCTCAGTGGAGATCTTGGGACGTCTCTACGTTCAGGAGATTGTACGGCTTCACAGTGTGAGATCATCTATTGTCTCCGATCGAGATGCTCGCTTTACTTCCCAGCTTTGGAAGGGATTGAAGGAGGCGTTCGAGACAAAGCTACGTCTGAGCACAACCTTTCAACCTCAGACGGATGGTCAGACGGAGAGGACCATTCAGACTCTCGAGGACATGCTCCGCGAATGTGTCCTTGACTTTGGTCGTAGCTGGGAGGACCACCTACCCTTGGTGGAGTTTGCATACAACAATAGCTACCACTCCACCATCGGGATGGCCCCGTACGAGGCGTTGTACGACCGCCCTTGTAGATCTCCTTTGTGCTGGACAGACCCTGGGGAGTTCACACTTATGGGACTGGAGATGGTCCCGGCCACGACAGGGAAGTTCCAGGTCATCTAAGAGCGGATGAGGACAGCTCAGAGCCGGCAGAAGACATACGCTGACAGGAGGCGGAGGCCACTAGAGTTCGAGGATGGCGACCACGTCTTCTGGTGGGTCTCACCTCGAAGTGGTATACAGAGATTTGGCCGAGGCGGCAAGTTATCTCCACGCTTCATTGGACCCTTCCAGGTCCTCAGCAGGATTGGTGAGGTGGCTTATTGCCTGGCTCTACCACCTCAGTTGCACCGGGTGCACGGCGTCATCCACGTGTCTCAGCTGAGGAGATACGTGCACGACCCGACGCACATCATTGACCATGGGGAGCTTGACTTTGACGATGGGGAGACTTTTACTGAGGTCCCGGTGGAGATCGAGGATCGACAGGAGTAGGTCCTACATGGATGGTCGATTCCTCTAGTGCGCATTAGATGACAGCATGAGAATCTCCAGGAGAGCACTTAGGAGCGGGAGGCTCAGATGCTTGCTCAGTACCCTGATTTGATTGCCTAGTTTTGATGTATCTTTGCGGGGACGTAAAGTGCTGTGGTGGGAGTAATGTAAAGATCCGCAAAATTCAAGAGAAATTTTTTCTTAATTTTCTTTGGAATTTTACAAGAGCGCGTTTTCTAACGGCACATGATTCCGAGGCCCGGTGTGCCCGGAATCAATTTTCGAAGTTTGGCTCAGGTACGTTCAGTGAACGAACGAGCGGGTTTTTTTAACTTTTGAACCGGTGCCCGGAATCGAATTCCGAGGACACCGATGAACTCGCAGCGCCGATATTCACTTAAGGAGACCTTTTCCGAGGTTGCGTTTTATGCGGGATGAATGTTAGTTTTGGGAGAAATTAGAAAAATTTAAATAAATTGTGGAACACAATTTAATTTTTAACCTTTCTGGTTATTTCCTCCCAAAGGGAGTTAGAGGTGGGACCCACATCCACATAACCTCCCTTGAGAGGATTAAGTGTGTTGGGGCCCACACGAACCCTAACTCTTCAAATCCCCTTTAAAATCCCAATATCTCCTCTTCTTTTTAATTTTGACAACTTGAGTTATTAATTGAGATGAGTTATTTAATTTCAAACTTTTGAAATTCAAAGAGGTGAAGTTGTGTAAATAAAATAAGGCATAGACTTATTTTATTTTGGTTAGTTTTCTCTTGCCACCTTGAGAGGTTTTGGGAAGCATTCTTCATCTTCTTCAACCGTGACGAAGAACGCGAAGAACTCTTAGGCTCCGATGAAGAACGTCGTCACCATAAGAAGAGAAAGACGTGTCGTCTCTTCTCTTCTTTGCAGCCGGTGTGTTTCCGAAGATTGAAGACACTGCTTCCTCCTCAGGCTTCCTCTGTCAGCTTATGAAGCTTCTCCAGCAACGTTACCTCTTCGGACGCACCTTGACGTCAATGGAATCTACATTCGATTTCCACGACGCCCGACTTCCACGACGCTTGTCTTCTGCGGGTCGTTGACGAACATCGTTCTTGAACCAAGGTAGGGGTTTTATTTTAATTTATTTCCGTTCTTGATTCTGGCATGTCGAATTTCGTGGTTTTCGACTAATTGTTATCGAATAATGCGAGGGGGCCAGTCCGCACAAACACGGCCGACCCTCCTCCTTATTTTTCATAAATGTTTTCTCTGTGGTTGGTACGAGGGAGCGTGGTGTCGTCGCACAACAGGGTTTCATGCGGAACATATGCGTGCCGCCGTCGCGCCACGCCGTGGAAAAGAATTCAAGGACATGACGCCGTCACGCCGCGTCGAAGGAAACTGAGGATGCCGCGGCTGGAAGGGGGATGCGGTGCCGTCGCACTGCGCCGGATGACAAAGGCTGCGGCCGGTTCTGGGCCTCTGTGGAACAAGGTGACCGGCGTCCAGCCCGGCCGCCGGTGTTGGAAGCCGGAAGAGGACCGGCCTTTACGGGTCCTGCTGAGAAGGAACCGGCCGGCCAGGTCGGGCTGGACGGAATGGAGGAAAACCAGGGGAAATAAATTCCCCCGGCCAACAGTCAACGGTCCCCCATAAATGAGTGGGGGCCGCGGTTTCACAAGGGGGGGCAGGCGCCCCCCGTTTTTCTAACAGCTCGGCCGGCCGAGCTGGCAGCGCGCCCGGCGCGCTGCGTCCAGCCGGACTGGAGCCCGGCTGGTCTGCCAGGCCGGGCCGGGCCGACCCTGTCTGGGGCGGGTCGACCCGGTTCGGACCAACAGGGGGTTCTCGGGCCGGGTCGGCCCGGGCCCGAAACCCCCGTTACCGAACTGTTTGAGTTCAAATGCCCATAACTCGGACTATGGACCTCCAAACGACGCGCCGTCTGCGGCGATGCGATCCTTGGATCGAGATAGTCATTTTGGTATATCGCAATCAAGGTTTCAAATTACTTTGATTTTGGCCGGGTTGGTTCGTACACGAAACCAACCGGGCCCTTGGAGCGGAAACGCTCATATCTTGAGCTACGGACGTCCGATTGATGTGTCGTCGACTTTATTGAGTTCCTCTTAGTGAGACAGGTCTTTTGGCCTACTCTGCCCGAGGTTTGGATGTAGGTGGAGTATGGTCGAGTTGTATTTTCCTTAAAAACCAACCGGGCCCCTGGGACGAAAAAGCCAATAACTCTCAGACCGGGTGTCCGATTGACGCGCCGTCTGTTGCGTTGAGTTCCTGTTGACGATATGGAACATTTGGATACATCAACTTTGGACTTTGTGACAGTTGATGTATCATCCTCTCGGCTAATGGAGAGGACCCTCCCGAACGAGCTTGCTGTGTGCGTGAACCCTAGAGCTGGCTGCGACTGCTACTGTGACTGCGACGACGACTGTGCAGAGATTCTCAGTGGATTCGACGACGACGACTACAACAATCAGCGATCCTGTGTGGATCAGTGCTACCGATCCTGTGTGGATCTGATCCTGTGTGGTTCAGTGCTCAGCGGTCTTGTGTGAACCAGTGCCTACAGATCCTGTGTGGGTCCGATCCTGTGTGGGTCTTTGCGGGAGTTAGTACCTATCGATCCTTTGTGGGTCCGACGACTTAGATGGATCAGTGATCATCTCTATCATCTTTCGAAGAAGTATACCTGTGTGAGCTGAATCCTATCACTTTCCTGTGTGGATTGTGTTGTGCTATCCTGTTTCGATTACGTTTTTTTTCTTGTGTGGAATATGTATACTTTCCTATGTGGACTAAGTTGTACTTGGGGTCAGAAGTTGGAACGTATTGAAATTGATGACTTAGGTATATGTATGGGCATATACCTAAGCAGTGTTGGTTGTTACTTCGTGATTGTATCTTTCTTTTGTGGTTTATCCTTTTTGGATTTTGGGAGACCTTCGGGGGTCTCGGGGTCCCTACTGAGTAGCTTATACTCACCCCTGCACATGCTATGCCCGCACTACGTTGTGTTGGTTGCAGATGAAGGACAACGTTGATCGTGGTTGAGGCTTGCAGAGCAGGACGGTACCTGGAGGTGGACCACTGGGCGGAACATACTCGGAGCGGACGACGAGACCCGAGGAGCAGTGGATCTATCTGTACCCACCCTCCAGGTGGGATTTCCAGTGGACAGCTCAGCGTAGCGGCTTTACTTTACAGTTGTTGTTTTCCCTTTCGAGTTTTACTTTGCAGTTCGGCTTGTATTTCCGGCCCCTTTTTACTTTCCTCACTTACAGTTGTACTCTGTTTTTACTTAGTGTTTACCTTTCTATGTGCTTACTCTGTGGTGTTTTTTTTACTTTACAAAGGCAATGCCTTCCCTTTTTACCGGGATTTACGCCTTGGTGCTAGTCGCCATCCCCTGGCCTATGGAAGGCGGGCTTGGGGTAGTCACGGCACGGGCCCCGAGGACGGGTCGTGACAACAAACTCATCCTCTCTCTATGTGGGAAACCTATAAATGTCATTTGGAAAGTGCTCGTGGAATGCACACAACAATGCAATAAATTGAAAACAAAAAAAAGTGTCAATTGAATAATGTAAAATATCTGAATACTATAACTAGATTATTGTAACATCCCAACCCGACTCATCCCTGAACCGGTGGCCGGACCGGTCACCACATGACCTCAAGCGCGTCTCCTCATACGCCAAAGGCTTCCGACTAGCAATGAGGGTCTAATGATAGTCAGTGGGGAGACTATACCCTCTTATCATAGTTTCAAAATGGTATATCATTTTATATAATAATAAATAGTAGAAGTATGAACTCATAAATGACAAATAGAGGAAGATAAATAATACTCATTTTATAAAAGTGTCCAACTCCAAATTATACTAAAGATGCATTCATGACATGATAATGATAAAAAAGTATAAAATAGTGAACAAAATAGCATGATTTACATTCCAATATAGAAATTAATAAATAATGACTCAAATCCCCAAGGGTTGTCTCCTCGACCATCTCAATTATCCACTCAGTCCTAATCTTCCATGTAAATACAAACAGCATAGTCCAGCAACCAAATAGAATCTACTTGGGTTCCTAGTGCAATGGCGGCCTGAGTAGGGTTTGAGATATAAATCTCAGTAGGCTGGGACCACCGGTGTCTACCAAAAATCTATACATTTACTAAATAATTTAATACACATGAAGGAATGCATAAAATAAAGTAAGTATTACAAAGTAATTATATACTCAAGTACCTGCTTTGACCCTCAGCTGGTTTCTGAACATGCACTATTCATTTATCTTGCCCATTCTACAATCATTACATAATCATTTTTCATTTATCAATTACTCAAATCTTATTATGAATTTATTCAGATTCAGCCTACACCCTACATCCCCTGTATACGTCACCCACTACAGATGTCTCTAAAGACCATCTATGTAATCAATGTAAAGATTGAATCCAAGGTTGTGCTCTGGCTTGGATAATGCGTAATAAGTAATTTAATTTAATATTTCATATATTATGTCTAAGCCCGTCTACTAAAATAGTGAATCCCTCCGGGGTCCTTCCACTAACAGTGGTTCATCCAATTCATTAATAAGTCTAAACCCTATCTCATAATGAATTCACAAATCATCATGTCACAACAGCCTTCATTAACCATCAACTCATTTCACGAATGAACAATTGGACCCACAGTCCAATGTCAATTAATGGATTTAGAACATCATGACTATCACCCTCATGAGTATTTGGAGTGTCAATCCTTGTCTCAAAACCCATGTGTATTTAGATCATTAGTCCATGTCCCATAAAAATTATTTTCTTGCAAGCTCGTTGTAGAACACTGTGTCTAGCTCCCTTTGATTATGTGGAGCATCAGTCCCTGTCTCACAACCCATTTTTCAATCATACATATATATCTATCTTTGGTGTTGAGCATCATGTCTAACACCCTATGAGTATTTTTTTCCTTAGTTCTTGTCTCACAACCCCTTCATCAATCATACAAATATATTTATCATTGGTGTAGAATATCATGTATTACACCACAAAACCAATCCATTAATTAATTCAACAATAATTAACAACATAAATATCTCTTCATATAAGTCAACACTTAATTAACCATTCAACATATAATTAATTAATAATTAATTAATAATTAATTATTCTTAGCAAACCAATGGAATAATTAAATCAGCACTTAATTATCCAAATTATTTCACAAGTCTGAACTCGTCCATTCAAACAACAGTTTATCCCGGACTTTAACAATTCAAAATCACACCATAATCATCTCACACAACATATCATATTTTCAAAAAACTCCATCCAAGACAACATAAGGCAAGGAAAACTAAGACGCATCAAAAGTACTGCTGGATAACAATTGTAACAAATTATCAATTTACAATCTTAATTTAATGCATGCAAATTAATTAATTAAATACTATCTCTTTAACCAATCATCAATTAGTTAACAATTAACCATTTAGAAAGTAACGATTAATTCATCCATTAATTATTACCAGTTTCCCAATTTTATACTAAACATGTCAAATATTCAACATTCCCAACAATCTATAAAAGCCTCAATTTCATTCCAACTCATGACTTGATATTTAATTCTACCATTAATTACCCTATTACTCATTCTTCCCATTAAAATCAATAAAATGCTTTATCATATCACTTTCCTAAATTAGAAACCCATGCTTAAAATCAACACATGATCAAGTCCCCATTTATCTCATGTGGGAGGTATTATTTAATAACATAAAAAGTTCCATGCATCGACATATCATAATCAAGGTACTCATATTCTCAATTTTAAAAAAGGAGCTCAAATTCTCATATAAATTGTTAATGATTTGGGACCCTATCCCAGGGTTTTGCCGACAACCATAATGAACGAAGAACCCTCAAGAGAAACAGGTTGATTCTTCAAGAACCTACCTTAGATCACTTCTCCTAGAATGAAAAAGGCCAAAAAATATCATACTTGTCATATACACACTTAGATTTACCCATAACGAGAATAGATCTAAGAATCCATGAGAAGAGGAGGTGTATATCTAAGTAGATCTATGAAATTGAATAAGAAAGAAGAAGAACATCTACCTACCTCAAGAATTCAGCTTCGATTTGCCAAGAGAATCCTTTGGATTACCTCAAAAACACTTGGGAGAGGTTTTCAAACCTTCAAGGGAGAGTAATCCCATGTTATGGCTGCTTAGGAGATTAAAAGAGGTAATTTGAGGAAAAAACAAGTGAGATTCACAATTTAAGTATCTCATTTAAGTGACAGCACAGTTTGTTTGCATGGTTAGATAAACTGTGCGCTAACCGTGCATTAGATACTACCTCATCCACCCCTCACACATGGCCTCATCGCACGATCTATACTAACCGTGCACCAACCATGCGGGAGCTACTTCTTCAAAACTTCAACCACGCACTGTTTTCCCGCACAGTGAGACAAACAGTGTGCCACCCATGTGACTTCCCCTTTAACTCAAAACTTCTATCAAAGTTTGAAAAATGACATCTTTAGGTGTTCTAACACTCGGAATAAAATTCCAGAGCTCGGTTTAAAAATAACTACTTATTGATAAACCAGAAAAGAATTTCAGAAATATTCAAAATTTTAACCCGGTTCAAAACACGAGATCTAACATTATACCCACCTTAAAAACATCTCGTCCCCGAGAAGCCATCATGAACCACTACTAAAACAACTGACCTAACAAGGTCATTTAATCTAATTAGAAGTGACATGTTGCATTCCAAATGCCATACACTCCTTTAACCATTCTGAAACCTGATGGATACTCCTTTTTTAACTAGATCCAAAGATTACTCTAAAGCTTATTCATCGAAACATATATTATATATAATGTCATTAGAAGGATCTTGTTAACGAAAAAGGATGATCCTTGATCAAACAACAGATTAGGTTTCACATGTTTACCTAAAAATCCATCGCGTACCCAAAATCCATTTCCATCCTTTATCTGGCGACGTTCCTTAAAAAATATTCCAAACCCATACGCAAGTATAATGAAGTCCTTACTGAACATCTGGTAATGTTTTATGTGAAACCATCGCAAGACTATTTTAAAAACAACGGTGCCAAAACACGAAAAAAGGATGCAGCCCAAAGAATCAATGCATCCCGTGTACTACCCAGATAACAACTACATATCAAGACCAACACCATATAAACTCTAGCGTGGAACAAGACCGATGCTCTCTTAGTTTCTCCATGACATGGTCAAGATAGGGGACATGCTCGTCGTGTCCAGAAGAGTGCGATAAGAGAAAACCGAGGACATGAAGAAGATCAGTCAAACTATTACCGTACAAGACTGTTCTAAAAGCTCGGCATCACTTTCCAACACATTCATCATGAAAAAAGTGGAAATAACTACCTTAATATTTCCCATTACGTATCATGATAAGATCAGTAGCTCACTATTATTCTAGATTAACAAGAAGATCGGCGTGTCATAACACCCAAGTCATTCAAAAACTATTCCATGTATTGAAATGAAATTGATTCATTAATGCTCAGGTTACACTATATAGTGTTGACCTGAGACCATACTCAACACTATAAAAAAACATATTACGGAGTCATTTTGCATCATACGACCATTTTCTTGGACGATGCCATAACCAGTCATCCATTACTATGAATAAAGGGCCAAACAACCAACAAAGCAGCCGACCATGCCCGAGGCATGCCTAACCATCTGAAAAAAAACAATTACTCGATACTCATGCCCACGAAAAGGGAAAGAAAAACATCTCCACCCATTTGAACATGGTGTCATAGGAAACTTGACGTCCTACCTGGGACAACAGCACCCAAAAACTCTAAAAGAATGATAAAATCCATAGCGATGGCACAAAATTTATGTTCTGAGGGAACTACCGACCACAGGTTAGACCCTTATGAAGGATAAGGGTCAACCCTAATCCGGGTCACTTAAAACAAGTCACTACGCTCAAAATATAAACATAAGGACATTTCTATGGAGAAGAATGCCTATAGAAAGTACTCATGCTTGTGTTAAAAGGTAACTCATGAGAAGTCTGAACAACCATTTACATGAGGGTTTTAAACAGTGGAAACGACAATGGGTTCCATTTCCAAGCCTCTTATAATTAATCACATTTAATTTTTAATTTCCCAAATATTTAATCAAAGCATCAAAGTAACATTTTCAAAACTCCCCAACGAAAAACATGAAAGTCTCATAAAACTCCCTTTTAAAACATTTACATTAGTTTATATCCTGTAATTTTCAGGAAACTTATCAAAATAAATTCATTTTAATAAGATAAGGAGACATATAAGGATCTCATTTTAACCAACATGGGTTCTCTATAAAGCATCCCAATAGCTAAAACACAGGTATTAAAATTTCAAACACCCAAATGGGTCAGCCCATAAAAACACTCCCCAACTGACCTACATGGGTCCAATTTCATTCTAGAAACAATATGTTTGATTTCAGATCAACAATAAACATCTTTCACATTTATAAGCATTTCACAAGTCATCATGTCATCAAATTTTATATGAGTCTTCATTTCCAAATTCATAAAGCGCCCATACACTCCATGGATTGAAAATTGGCTCTCATTAATCGATACAAATGTCAATTCAATAATTAACATGATCAACCTAACAGTCCAAATTATTTGGGTGGCCACCTACCAATTGATAAGGGGTCCATACACCTTATCGGTTGATTTTGGCTTCCATTTAACACAAAAAACATTCATTTAACATTTTAAATTTAGTAGTACTTTCACATATCAAAACATCTTTAACATGTTAGCATAAGCAGTGACACAACCACATGCTATAACCCAGAATTATGCCACAATAACAAAAAATGCTTATAATTAAGGCAGTATGGAATATAGTCACTCAAGAATGTTAAGTCTAACATCATAACATGTAATCTAAAGAGGAATGATAAAGAAAATCAAACATGGCATTACACCCAAGGAACACAATCCAAATTAGCAGGCATCCTAATAATGAAACTACATGGATGTTATATGCATGACATTTGAATATGTAAGTGCCTATGATGATGCATGTATGAAACTTCCTTACCATATGAGGCGAAAAAAAATTATTCTTTTCAAAATTATCAAAATCAATAAACAGTGGAAAATAAACCAGTCCAGCAAGGTGAAATCATATCAACCGTAACCTCTAATAGTACAAACAACAATTCCCATCCCTGGCCACTTGGTCATTTCCTGTACATGAGGTGATCAGTCCCAAACACGACTATTAGCCCAAGCACCGACACATTACTAGTCTCTGGTCTACCAACCCCAAAACAGTAAGACAAAGGAAAAGTAGGAATCGTAAACCTCTGATAACACTTTGTAATATCCCAAATCATCTCACCCTTGAACTGATGGCTAGACCAGTCTCCAAATGACCTCAAGAGCGTCTCCCCATATGCTAGAGGCTGCCGAATAGTTGTGAGGGTCTAAGGATAGTCAATGCGGAGACTATACCTCCTTATCAGATTTGCATAGTGGTATATCAATGTAGAAAACAAACAATAGAGGAAGTAATAAATCATAAATGACAAACATAGGAAGAAAAATAATAATGATTTTATAAAAGTGGCCAACACAATATTATACAGAAGATGCATGTATGACATGGTAATGATAAAAAAGTAGAAAGCAGTGAACAAAAAATAATTCTTTACAATTCAATACAGAACTAAATAAATAATGACTCAAAGCCCCATGGGCGATCTCCTCAAGAATACCGAGCATCCTCTCGGTCCTCTACACCTATCTCCCATGTAAATGAAAACGCCATCATCCTACAACCAAATACAATCTACTACGGTACCCAGTGCAGTGGATTCCCAAGTAGGGTGTGATATATAAATCCCAGTAGGTCGGGACCATCGGTGTCTACCCCAAATCCAGAAATTTAATAAATAATTTTAAACAAGTGAAGGAATACATAAAATAAAGTAAGCAGTACAAAGTAACTATATACTCAAGTACATGCTTCATTCCTCACCTGGTGTCTGAACCTGAACTACTCATTTGTCATGCATACTCAATAATCATTACATAATCATTTTTCATTTATCAATTACTCAAATATTATTATGAAAGTCTTAAGATTCAGCCTATTCCCAACATACACCATATGAGTCACTCACTATAGATGTCTCTAAAGACCATCTAAGTAATCAAAGTAAAGATTGAATACAGGATTGTGCTTTTTCTTGGATACTAGTTCATATGTTATTCAATTTAATATTTCATATATTATGTCTAATCTCATCCAATAAAATAGTGATTCACTCCTGGGTCTGTCCACTAACTGTGGTTCACCTAATTCATTAATAAGTTTATACCCTTTCTCATAATCAATTCACAAATCATCATGTCACAAAAACCTTCATTAACCCTCAACGCATTTCATGCAAAAAAAATTGGACCCACAGTCTAATGTAAATTAATGGATGTAGGACATCATGTCCATCACCATCGTGAGTATTTGGACTGTCAGTCTTTTTCTCACAATCCATGGGTATTCGGAGAATTAGTCTATGTACCATAAAAAATATTTACATGAAATATGGGTGTAGAAAACCATGTCCAGAACCCCGTGAGTATTTGGAGAATCAGTCACATTCTCACAACCCATTTATCAATCATACATTTGCATCTATCATTTGTGTAGAACATCTTGTCTAACACCCTGTGAGTATTTGGAGCCTCAGTCCTTGTCTCAGAACCCATTCATTAGTCATACATATATATTTATCATTGGTGTAGAATACCATGTCTTAAAACACAAAACTAATCCGTTAAATAATTCATCAATTAATTAAAAAAAATTTCTCTTCAGAAAAGTCAACACATAATTAACCATTCAACATATCATTAATTAAAAATATATTATTCTTATCAAACCAACTGAATAATTAACTCAGTACTTAATTATCCAAATTATTTTAAAAGTCTAAACCCATCCATTCAAACAATGGTTTGTCGAGGACTTTAACAACCCACAAGAACACAATAATTATAACACGCAGTATATCATATTTTAAAACAACTCCACCCAAGACAAATTATGGGAAGGAAAACTAATATGCATCAAAACTACTCCTGGCTAACAATCGTAAAAAAATATCAATTAAAAATATCAATTTAATACATCAAAATTAATTAATTCAACAATTAATTAATTAAATCTCATCTCTTTAACCAATAGTCAATTAGTTAACCATAAACCATTTAACATGTAATAATTAATCTATCCATTAATTATTACCAGTTTCCAAATTATATACCGAACATGTCAAATTTTCAATATTCCCAACAATCAGTAAAATCCACAATTTCATTCCAAAGAATGGATTGATAAATAATTCTACCATTAGTTACCCTATTAATCATTAATCCAATTCAAATCATTCAACTATTTAATTATATCACTTTAATAAATTAAAAAACGATGATTAAAAAAAACACACGATCAAGTCCTCAATTATCTCATGTGGGTGGCATAATTTATTAACATCAAAAGTTCCATGAATCAACATATCATAATCAAGGTACTCACATTATCAATTTATAAAAATAATATCAAATTATTATATAAAGTGTTAATTATTTGGGACACTGCCTTGGGGTTTTTCCGGAAACCATAACGAACGAAGAACCTCAAGAGAAAAATGTTGATTCTTTAAGAACCCGCCTTAGATTAATTATACTAGAAAGAACAAAAAATTATCATACATGTCCTATACACATATATATTTTCCCATAACAGGCGTAGATCTAAGAAAACGTGAGAGGAGGAGGTGTAGATCTAAGTAGATCTATGAAACCAAACTAGAACGAAGAAGAACATCTACCTACCCCAAGAATTCTGCTTCGATTCTCCATGAGAAGCCTTCAGATTGCCTACAAAATGCTTGGGATAGGTTTTCCAACCTTCAAGGGAGAGTAATCCCGAGTTATAGCCACTTAGGGGATTATGATTGGCACCTAGAGGAAAAAATGAGTGAGATACAAAATTTAAGGATCTCATTTATGTGTCTGTACAGTTTTCTCACACTGTTAGACAAACCAGGCGCTAACCATGCATTAGTTGCCTCCTCAACCTCCCCACTAGAACGACCTCATTGCACAGTCCCTACTAACCGTGCGCCAACCGTGTTGGAGCTACTGCCTCAAAACATCAAGTATGCACTGTTAGGATGCACAGTTAGACAAACTGTGCGCCACCTATGCGACTTCCCCATTAACTAAAAACTTCTATCAATGATCAAAAAATGACATCTTTTGGTGTTCCAACACTTAGAATAAAATTCGGGAGCTTAGTTTAAAATGAACAACCGATTGGTAAATAGAAAAATCGTTTCTGAAACCTTCATTATTTTATCCCAATTCATAACACGAGATATTAAAATTACTCTAGCATATGAAACAATATTTCCTACCATTATTGATCTAGAGTCCCACACACCCTAAACACATGATAGACCCCATCCCTGAATAAAAACTACCCTCATCATTGATAATATTAAATATAGGTGTTAACAGTAATTATCTAATCCATGTTTATAATAATGTCGAATATTTCATGAGTGAGCACTAAGAAGTTCAAATTTACATCAAAGTCATCTAAAATCCAAAAAAAATTTATGGAATGATAAAACAA
Organism: Viscum album; assembly: GCA_963277665.1. Lineage (NCBI taxonomy): Eukaryota > Viridiplantae > Streptophyta > Magnoliopsida > Santalales > Viscaceae > Viscum > Viscum album. The sequence goes on along the minus strand of OY728128.1, from coordinate 96,726,099 downwards.
ATATGGAATAATATTCAAAATAAATCTAAATATATCAATAAAATTTAAAAATATAAAAGATGGGCATCATTCATAACAAACATTTCTAGCACCATAAAAGATGAATTAATCACCATACCTCAATCTATATACACACCTACATCAGATTCCTCTAGTTCATACTCCACTACAAAAATAAGATAAGTCATAGATCTTCCTGGAGAATTCTTAGCCACATGTGAATCCCCCATTGTCCAGGGATAGTATCCACCACCCATCGAAGAATTTGTGTAATCCTACAAACCCTTAGTCAATGTGGACCCTACCTTAGTGTCCTATGATATCCCATCACAAAAAAATTTCATGAGAAAAAAAGTCCACAATGATGAAAATTCTTGGGATACCCCACCCAATTCACGTTTATATGACTATATTTACAAAAAGCATAGAAAAACATTATCTGATATATTGAAGAAGTCCCCAAAACTTATCATGAATAAATATGCCTACCCTTGCTCTTCCTTTTTCTGGTTAGAAGTTACAACTTTTCTAATGACCATAACAATTGGTGCACCTCCCAAATAGGTCGTCCTAGGTACGTCTCACTCATCCAAAGCATATTTGCGGAAAACATGCACTAATGATTAATATAACATGATAATAAACATCAACCGAATATCAAGCCCATGTACCGACCAAATCCTTCGAGCTTTTAGATACTCATTAAGGACATGATTCACTCCCAGATAAACTGTCTTAGAAAATTGAGTAGAATAATACAGAATGGTATACTCCTCCTACCCCAATGATAGAAACTATTGTGTCGTTATCACACATACTATCATAGGATAAAATTTAAAAGAAATGATATTCTTGAATGAATACTATGTATGATCCTTGTGAAACATATCTTAAACAATAATTTCCTACAATATACTTCATAGTCTCATGAGTTTGTACATGGAATGTGACACCTTATACCCTTAAGGACTTTTCAAAAAGATGAATATCCTCTAATACAACTCACACTATTCCTCAGATTCCTATAATTCTTTATCTCTATAGAATATTGGAAGATTCATCTTATATAGAATAGATAAATGACCGACCAAAAATCATGGGTTCCCAATTCTAAGTTACCCAATGTATGAATATTTCATAATAATTCATCTATCAAAAAATAGTTCATTATAGGATTATACTATAGAACTTATCTTGTAGAACACTATATTAGATTTGGATGACTTCTTCTCGATGTCATTTTCTAACGAACAGAATAAAATGATCAATTAGATCCTCGACACATTCTAATATAACATTTCCATTTTTGAAATCCAATACAATTATTTAAAATAACATGAAGTTAATAAAATTATAAAATCAAAATATAAAATGAAAAAAATTATATGAAGGACCATGGATATTAAAATATATAACATATAATCTTCATTAAAATGACCCCAAGTACATTTCTTTAAATGAGGTAAATTTTCTCTGACATACCACAGTACCTCAGGTTCAGTCCTGAATGTGTGTCGGCTATTCCTGTTTCTGCACATAATATTCTAATATCAATGGTACTACCTCCTATCTACCCAATACATAGAAATAAATTGAGATAGTGTTAACAAAATTCTGGAGAAGCCTTCCCTTTAATACAAAATTTAAAGACCATAACTGGCCAACAAACCATACACCCATGCTGGGAATCACATGATGTGGTGATGAAAGAAAATTGAAAAAGTCATGAATATAGTGAAAATTGTCATACACCTAGATTACTGTGAAGAAGAATATGAAACAACTAGACACAATAATTCCATGTCAACTCAGAAAAAACAAAAATTTAAGAGAAAATACCATGTGACCAACATCCTCCTCCAAACCACACTGCTATGAAAGAAGATACGAAGGGTGATGTTGACATACTATAAGATTCCCTTTGTATTCTGTATATCGAGAAATGGAACATATATAACCTCTTAAAGGATGTAGTAGGGTCTGTGTAACACCCCACTATTTTATGAGATATATTCATTTTAATTTCTTTCATATCTTCCGTTGCACGCTACACCAAGATTATCTTGTGCTATACGCAACCCAGTATTATCTTGCATTACATAAAATCACGACATTCCTCGATAGCGTGTGTTGTACGCAATATCGGGTTTAACTAAACATTGATATATTGTTATAATATTATTATGAACTAGCCGTTATGAATAGTATTAACTAAATTTTCAATGTTATAACATTATTATTCATCTAACACATTTTCTAGAACATTGTGTGAGAACAAAATAAATTTTTCAATTAAAATAAATATTTTTTTTAAAAATGCAGATTTTCCGCGTTTTGATGGCGCACCCACATTAAATCTATTTTTTGACGGGTTTATATGTTCAATTTGACAAAATAAAATTCTTATTTGCAATCAGGATATAAAATTTTACATTGGATAAATTTTTTATATTATTATGATAACATTCATATTTTAATGAATACTAAAAACACTCTATATTTTAAATAAAAACTACTGTTTTCATCGCAATAATTTATATGGTAAGATTATAAGATTGTGTGTTTTTAAAGAATAAATAGAATATATTTTTACCATTTATTATAATTATTGTCATTATCATTGATTTTACATTGAATTCAAAGGTAAAATCATTTCAATCTTTTGCAATGTCTTAAATAAAAACCCGCTTTTTTCGAAAAAGGGATTAATTTTGAAATTAATTTCTACAACTTCTGTTATTTGAATTTAAAAAAATGGATTCTATCTTTTGAATCAGTAGGTCCAAAATATGTTAATAGGCTACTTTTTATTTTTGGGCTCAATGAATAGTAACTACGATAAATTTTATTTACAATCGTTAAAGGTAAATCGGGTAATTAAGTGTAAATATAATATTATAAAATTACCCTAACACTTATATTAATATAATTGGATGATTATATTATGTCCTAATGAAAATTTGGGTTGTAATGGAATCCATTGGAACCAACTTGGATGTGATTAAGACCTTTAATTTATTTTATTTAAAAGAAAGTGAAATATGTCTCACTCAAACTTTAATAATTAAACTATTTTTAATATACTATTATACAAAATATAAAATCGGTTATATAAACTCATTTGAAAGATGAAATGTTTTTCGTTATCATGGTAATTTATTTTTAATTTTTAAGAATTATTTATTTACCTTATTATCTTATACATTAATGATGCAGAAATTATTTATTTATTGAAATATCAATAATATTGTTTTTATTGAAATAATATTACACATCAAAAGGCCCAAAAACATGACCAAGACTTATTGGTAGTGTATATATAAACCCTAAGCATCTTATTTCCGAATTGGTGACCACTTGGATCCTTATAAAAAATATTATGACACTTATATTATTTTATTTTAATTGATTTCAAAGTTGTCACTTTCATAATTTAATAAATATAACAATTTACCTTTTGTGATTTTAAGATGATAAATTTTATAAAAACTATTATTATAAAATCTATGAGATTTATCTTCATCATAAGATTTTATTTTTTATTTTTATGCAACAAATAAATATATTAAATAATTATAAAAAAATGTTGTACTAATTATTTTATTAAGAGATATACCAAATAAATGGTTTTAAAAATATTAAAATAAATATTATATAAACTATTTAATGTGATCCATGAATTTTATAAATAAATATGACATTTTATTAATCTATTAAATATTTTATTTTGAACATATATTCTTTTTTTTATTTTAGTTAAATTCAAATAAATGAATAATGTAAAAATTCAAACTAATGTTATTTTATAAAAATAACATATTATAAAATTGTTTAAAAATAACAAAAATATTTAAAAATTATAAATTGAACTTTATATGGTATAAAATTTCATTATGTATCCAATTATGGACAATTCACCACACATAAGTAATTATTTACAACAATTTAAAAATTAGAATCTTATTACCATAAATAAAATTAAAAAGATTAAATAAGGATAAATCAAGTTGATAATGTTTAAAATAAATTCCCAACATGTCTAAATTTTTTTGTTTGATGATATTAAAACCCTATATCATCTAATATTTGGATTTGAGTCATTTTTTGAGGTTTTTAAGTGAGGATGAATTTATTATAAATTAATATTTATTATGTTACCAAAGGTGCCCCTCTCCTCCCTTATAAAAAGGGCACCCCTTCCCTCTTTTCTTAACACCCATTTGAGCCTTGAAGATCAAAGAAACATTGAAAATTCATCTTCTGAACCTCTCTAGTTATATCATAGAGGTTCTGGTCTTCTCAAAACACCAACTCTAGTGCCCTAAGATGATGCTTAAAGGAGGTCTGTCGAGGAAGAGGTAATCTCTTCTACCAACTCTATCAAGTTTCTTTCTTCTTCTACATACTCTTATTTATTTGTTTCATTATAAAGTAATAACATCAGTATTAATTATATACGGATATGTTATTATAAATATGAAACAACCCTATTTCACCTTCTATCCATCCTACGGAAAACAAAATCATTGTGCGTGCGTACGTACGGAATACCATCTCCATGTCGTGGTGTAATCTGTTTTCCCCCACCACCTTACTTACATGGGTATAATGGTGTAAAGAATAACTATATAGGGTTATTATAAAAACATAACGAATCTAAGATATTATATTATCCACTCCAATTCCATTCAATAAATATGGAAATGATATCATCGCTCGTACGTACGTACAGATTACTGTCTCCATGATGCGGTGAGATTCATTTTCCATGTTTACAATTCAAGAAATATTGTAAAGTATATATAATATGTAATCATGAAATATATGACATAATAATGCTACTGGATTTATTTATATATATATATATATGTATGTCATCTACTTAATTCCATTCAATTCAATAAGGAAACGAAAACAGCGTTCATGCGTATGTACGACCTACAGTCTCCATGAACGGTGTATTTCTTTCCATTTATCGATATATTATATATATGTATATTCTGAATATATATTATATAGAAATCATGTTTTATATTCTATAATTAATTAATATTGGTCTAATTAATCATATCAATAATTACAAGTCAAAACACGGACGTTAAATGAAACAATTTTACCCAAAACACTACTTTAACATGGAATTTACAAAAGAACGGGTAATATAAAGTCATATGTGAATCATATATGATAGTATAAATATTATTATGGTTCTGTTGCAAGTTAATAATATGTTTAAACCCACTATACAAGATTCAAGGACACATACAGAAGAAATTGGACATAAGGTAAGGGATAATTATTCCAATCTCATTCTTATCTGAGATTGTTTATTCATAAGTATTTACTGAGGTTATATTTTTATTCCTTTTCCATAAAAATGTTTATCATAATGTGTTTAATATTCTTCCATGTATGTTTAAATTCATGTTAACCCCTATTTGACTTTTACATTGTGTTATGGAAGGAATCTTTCTTTTGTTTACCAAACGAGGAACTTTTTGTCTTTTCTGGAAAAAGTACAAGAGGGATGTTTTTTTAACTTTTACGGCATGAACATATTTTTACGGTATAATAACGCATTATTTTCATGGAGATTACTCTACAAGATTTAATGAATATTTTCAACCAAATCCTTTTCTTTTAAAATTTTAGGGCATTTTGTGAAAATAAAATGATTTTGAAAAAAAGAAAGGATATTTTTCTCAAGAATTCATTTCAAGTGTTTTTTCAAAACTACTCTCCATCTAAGATGACATTATTTAGTATGATTTTGTTTCAAGAATAATGTCTCTATTATATACATGGTTTGATTTTTCTTAGGATGAAATTATATCCATTACTTTTATGTGGATTATGTGATGATGGGATGATGTTTATGACAGCCGTTTTATTCGTTGGGTTATCATGAATGGTGTATGTTTATTTTGTGGAACAAGTAAGAATGATTTCATTATGAGATGGGTGGGATATATATATCCCTCCAAATATTTGGGTAAATATTTATATCTCATGAGATAGACATGGATGGAACAGAAAGTTAATATGGTTAAGTAATAGAGGATTGGAACGAGGAGTGAACTTGGTTCAGTAATGGACTTTGTCCACTAAGATGGTCTTGGAAGAAATGACTTGGGTACTATGGAAATCATATAAAGTTCTTAATGGTTTTCCACAATTACATGTTTTCTTCCCAGGATATTTTATCAGTATTGATGTTCCATTATGATATATGCCTTATGTACTTCCAAGATTTATGTCTTTGCTCAAGATTTTTATGTCTAGATTTTGTGTTCAAGTTTTTGCATCCAAATATTTATGGATTGTTTTATGTTATCTATGTTTACTCTTACTGAGCATTTGAGCTCACCCTTTTTATGTTTTCTTTTCCCCTAGAAATAACGAAAGGTTTTAGGTAAGAAAGCAAAAGGGTAAGATCTTTATGGGAGATGTTTAAGATCATTCACCATGATTACATGATTATTTTTCGAGTTTCCAAATACACTAAACTATTACGGTCCTTGACTGTTTGTTTTTTTTTTGTATTAATTATTATGAAAAATTAATGTAATGTCCATGTACGTCAAGCATTGGTTATATATAGTTGGTATCAAAGGAAAGGTTTATTTAACCGTTGGAAACTAGGATGCGAAAACTTTAGTGAGATATCTAGAGATATTTCTAAGGTATGTCTAGGTATGTCCCTATGGTTTATTATAACCATAGGTTACAATTCTAGAATTATGTTTAAAATCATGAATAACCTAGGGTGAACCTATGGTGTCATGGATTAAAGAATGTGTGATAATTAGACATCCCATAAGAAACTTTTTATGATTATATGGTTCCTCATTATTTTAGATTTTCTTACACCATGGTTTTTGGTTTTAGTCAATGGAGGAAACTAGAAGGAATCGGGTCAACATTTAATCCAATGAAAAAATTGGTGACTATGAGCAAAGAAATTGCGTAATTCCTAGAAAGAAGGATTTTGTGATTTTTATGAATCAGTTATCGAGATATATGATTAAAAATTTGAACTTTAGTGGTATTCCCAATTAATCAAATAAGAGGAATATGGACTTTCATGCATGTTATCATGTTGAGGATAATAGAGAATGGATGATTGATATTTCTAAATAAGGGAAGAAGAACCTTGATGAATACATCAAATGGAGTGGAATATGTTATCTATGTGGAGAGAAGGGTCATAGTGTGATAGACTGTTATGGAGTTCAATGTCTTATCTATGGAGAACATGGGCATTACCCAAATCAATTCCCTAACATAAGAGGTTACTTCTAAATCAAGGAAATACTTATTCCATGACAATCATTAAAGAGGATGGTTTGAAGTGTTTATGTATTGGTATTCAAGAATAATTTTGTTGTTGTATATTTATGGTATATTGGAATACCTATATATTAGTCCACTATGGTTTTCTATAATAATATGGCATCGGTAACCATGAAAAGTGAGTGAAATATTTTTGGAAAGCATATGATATGCGCATAATGAAGGGATAAAGAGAGAATAATATGTTTGATAGTATTCATGAGCTCATAACTAATATTAGGACAAAGTGATATCATGGTTTGAGTATAAAGAAATTTTGGGATTTTGGTATGTGGAAAGAGTTAGCTTTTGACAGCATTCATGTTTTCAATAAGGTTAAATGGGTATTCATTTTTCAAGATAATACATGATTAAGGTATTCACATATCTGGAATCTGACCAACAAGATATATTTTATGATATATGGGGGATACATGATGGTATTCACATGCTCGGTGGATGAAATTTATATTAATTGTTTTCTTTATACTATGAGCGTGGACAGAAGTATTTTGGATAAGCCTAATGATTTGAATGAATTAAGATAGTATGGTTTAAGGCTAGAACATTTTTCGATATTATTGCAGGAATGTTATAATAGTGTAGTTTTAGATAAAGGACAAACCATAGGATGGGCGAAAACCCATCACGTCAGAAAAGGTTGTGGGAATCGAACCCACAACCGAAGTGCAACAAGCCTTTATCGGCTACCACTGGCCTATAGGAAGGCCTTGGTTAGTAGGAACATGTTTTATTTTATTAAGCGATATGATAGATGAAGTACAAGTACATTTTTGGAATCCTATACAATTAATCTCACCATAGATGGACTTATGTATTACCTTTTTGTGATAGAAACAGATGAGATAACTTATCATTCTATCACATGATCTGCTAACACTTCATGAATGAAAAATTATGCTTCATTTCATTAAATAGGGATGAAGTGGAAATTGTTCATGGAATGACCAACGATGATATTACACTGAAATCAAGTAAGAATTTCTCCTTATGTAAATGTAAATCTATGTTAGGGAAATGATCTTGGAAACCAAAAATGTTGTCCTAGTACTCACATATCTGATGAATCAGATGATACCTTAGATCATCACAATTTTACAGCTTTGCGATTGTTGGCTTTTTCATAGCCATGTTCTCTACCACTCTCCATCAGAACATGATGGTAATATTTCTCTTCCATATCCATATTTTCACCAATATACTTCAATGTGGGAACCCATGTGATGAGTTACTTTGGGAATGCATTTTGTTTCTAACATTCATTTTTAAAATGATGATTTAGTATTCCTTTTTACGATGTGGGTTTCTATGAGTGAAACTTTCATGTAATAAACGATTTATAACCCCGAAGAATTTCGTGGGAGAAATTCATTTTAAGGGGGGTATAATGTAACACCCAATGATTTTATGAGATATATTCCTTTTAAATTCTTTCATATATTCTGTTGTCATCTACATCAGGATTATCTTGCACTATACAGAACACCGTATTAGCTTGCATTACACGCAATCATGACCTTCCTCGATAGCGTGTGTTGTACGCAATACTGGGTTTCACTAAACAATGATATATTGTTATAATATTATTATGAACTAGCCGTTATGAATAGTATTAACTAATGTTTGAATGTTATAACATTATTAATCATCTTACACATTTTATAGAACATTTTGTGAGAAAAAAATAAATTTTTCAACTAAAATAAGTATTTTAAAAAAATGCAGTTTTGTGGCTTTTTGATGGTGCAGCCACATTAAATCTATTTTTTGACTAGTTTATAAGTACAATTTGGAGAAATAAAATTCTTCTTTGGAATCAGGATATAAAAATTTACTTTGGATATTATTTTCACATTATTCTGATAACTTTCATATTTTAGTGAATAGTAAAAACAAGCTATATTTTAAATAAAAACAAATTTTTTATTCGCAATAATTTATATGGTTAGATTATAATATTTAGTGGTTTTAAAGTATAAATAGAATATCTTTTTACCATTTAATATAATTTATGTCATTATCATTGAATTTACATTGAATTCATAGGTAAAATCATTTCAATCATTTGCAATGCTCTAAATAAAAACCCGCTTTTTTCGACAACGAGATTAATTTTTAAATTAATTTCTGCAACTTCTATTATTTGAATTTGGAAAAATGGTTTCCATATTTGAATCATTATGTCCAAATTATGTTAATAGGATACTTTTTAATTTTCGGCACTATGAATAGTAACTACGGTAAATTTTATTTACCATCCTTAAAGGTAAATCAGGTAATTAAGGGTAAATATAATATTATAAAATTACCACAACACTTTTCTTAATATAATTGGATGATTATATTTTGTCCTACAACAAATTTTAGTCGAAATGGAATCCATTGGAACCCACTTGGATGTGATTAAGACCTTTAATTTATTTTATTTAAAAGAAAGTGAAATATGTCTCACTCAAACATTAATAATTAAACGATTTTTAATATATCATTATACAGAATATAAATTATGTTATAAATACTCATTTGAAAGCTAAAATGTTTTTCGTTATCATGGTAATTTATTTATAATTTTTAGAAATTATTTATTTACCTTATTAGCTTATTCATTAATGATGCAGAAATTATTTATTTATTTAAAAATCAATAATATAGTTTTTATTGAAATATTAATACACATCAAAAGGCCCACAAACATGACCAAGACTTATTGGTAGTGTATATATAAACCCTAAGCATCCAATTTCTGAATTTATGACCATTTGGATCTTTATAAATAAGATTTTGACACTTATATTATTTTATTTTAAATGATTACAAAGTTGTCACTTTCATAATTTAATAAATATAAAAATTTACATGTTGTGATTTTCAGATGATAAATTCAAGTAAAAGTATGCTTATAAAAAATATTAGATTTATCTTCATAATAGGATTTTATTTTTAATTTTTATGCATAAAATATGTATATTAAATATTTATACAAAAATGTTGTACTAATTATTTTATTAAGTGATTTACCAAGTAAATGGTTTTAAAAATATTAAAATAAATCTTATATGAACTATTTAATGTGCTCCAAAATATTTCTAAATAAATATGAAATGTTATAAATCTATTAAATATTTTAGATTGAACATATCTTCTTTGGGGAGTTTATTTAAATTCATATAAATAAATAATGTCAAAATTGACACGATTTTTATTTTATAAATATAACACATTATAAAATTGTTTAAAAACCACAAAAATATTTAAAAATTATAAATTGAAATTTATATAGTCTAAAATTTCATAAATTATACAAATATTGAAAATTCACAACACATAAGTAATTTATTATAACAATTGAAAATTTATAATATTATTACCACAAATAAAATTAAATAGATTAAATAAGGATAAATCATGTCTATAATGTTTAAAATAAGTTCCCAACAAGTATAAATTTTATTGGTTGATGTGACTAAAACCCTATATCATCTAATATTAGGATTTGAGTCAATTGTTTTGGTTTTTAAGTGATGTTGAATTTATTAAAAATTAATATTTCTTATGTTACCAAAGGTGCCCCTCTCATCCCTTATAAAAAGGGCACACCTTCCCACTTCTCTTCACACACTTTTGAGCCTTGAAGCCCAGCCAACCCTTGACAATGACTCCTCTAAACCTCTCTAGTTATATTTTAGAGTTTTTTGTCTTCTAAAAAGTCCAACTCTAGTGACCTATAAAGAAGTTTAAAGGAGGTTCGTCGAGGAAGAGGTAATCTCTTCTACCGACTCTTTCAAGATTATTTCATCTTTTACTTCCTCTTCTTTAGTTTTTTAATTATAAAGTAATATCATCAGTATTAATTATATACTGATATGTTATTATAAATATGAAACAACCCTATTTCACCTTCTATCCATCCTACGGACAACATAATCATCGCACATGCGTAGGTACGGAATACCGTCTCCACGCCGTGGTGTAATATGTTTTCCCCCAACACCTTACCTGGATGGGTATAATGGTGTAAAGAAAAACTCTATATGGTTATTATAAAATCATACTAATTCAACGATATTATATCATCCACTCCAATTACATTCAATAAATATCGGAACGATATCATCGCTCGTACGTACGTACAGATTACTGTCTCCACAACGCGATGAGATTCATTTTCCATGTAAACAATTCAAGATTGATTATAAAGTATATATAATAACTAATCATGAAATATATTAAATAATAATGCTACTGGATTTATTTATATATATGTATGTCATCTACTTATTTCCATTCAATTCAATAAGGAAATGAAAACAGTGTTCATGCGTACGCACAACCTACCGTCTCCATGAACGGTGTATTTCCTTCCATTTAATAATATATTATAAATATGTATGTTATGAATATATATTATATATAAATCATGTTTTATATTCTGGAATTAATTAATCATTTTCTAATTAATCATATTAATAATTACAAGTCAAAACATGGACGATAAATGAAACGATTTTACCAAAAACGCCGCTTTAACATGGAATTTACAGAAGAACGAGTAATATAAAGCCATAAGTGAATCATATATTATATTATAAATATTATTATGGTTCTGTTACAAGTTAATAATATGTTTAAACCTACCATACAGGAGTCCTATACACCTACCGATGAAATTGGACATAAGGTAGGGGATAATTATTCCAATCTCATTCTTATCCGATATTGATTATTCGTAAGTATTTACTGGGGTTATGTTTTTCTTCCATGTCCATAAAAATGTTTTTCATAAAGCATTTAATATTATTACATGTATTTTTAAAGTCTTTTTTACCTATCTTTGACTTTTACATTGTGTTATGGAAGGAATATTTCTTTTGTTTACCATACGAGGAACTTTTTGACGTTTCCGGAAAAAGTACAAGAAGAATGTTTTTTTATCTTATACAGCATGAACATATTTATATGATTTCATAATTCATTATTTTAATGAATATTCATCTACAAGATTTAATTATTATTTTTAACAAAATCCTTTTCTTTGAAAATTTCATTGCATTTTGTTAAAAGAAAATAATTTTGAAAAAAAGAAAGGATATTTTCCTCAAGAATTCATTTCAAGTGTTTTTACAAAACTATTTTCCATCTAAGATGAAATTATTTAGTATGATTTTGTTTCAAGAATAATTTATCTATTATTTACATGGTTTTATATTTTTATGATGAAATGATATCCATTTCTTTTATATGGATTATGTGATGATGGGATGATGTTTATGAATCCCATTTTATTCGTTGGGTTATTATGAATGATGTATGTTTATTTTGTGGCACAAGTAAGAATGATTTAATTATGAGATGGGTGTGACCTATATCTCCCTCCAAAGCAATCGGTAATGATTTATATCCCATGAGATAGACATGGCTTGATCGACAAGTTATTATGGTTCAGTAATAGAGGACTGGAACGAGGAGTGAACTCGGTTCAGTAATGGACTTTTTCCACAAAGATGGTCTTGGCAGCAATGCCTTGGCTACTATGGAAATCATATCTAGTGCTTAATGGTTTTCCACAATTACATTTTTTCTTCCCAGACTATTTTATTAGGATTGATGTTCCATTATGATATATGCCTTACGTACTTCCAAGATTTATGTCTTTGCTCAATATTTTGATGTTTAGATTTTATGTCCATGTTTTTGCATTCAAATGTTTATAGGTTAATTTATGTTCTCTATGTTTACCCTTAATGAGAAATTGAGCTCACCATTTTTGTGTTTTTATTTCCCCAGGAAATAAATAAATGTTTTAGGTAAGAAAACAAAATGGGATGATCTTGATGGGAGATATTAAAGATCTTTCACCATGATTAAAAGATTATGTTCCGAGTTTCAAAAGGAACTAAACTATTACCGTCCTTATGTGTTGGTTTTTGTTATGTATTAAGTATTCCATAAATGTAATGTAATGTCCATGTACTTCAAGATTTGGGTCTCTATATTCAGAGAATAATTCCTAGTAGGATACCAACACATAATCTATATATGATATAATTTTGAAAATGATACACTTATATCTTTAAAAAATATTTACAATGATTTTTCGTAAACATATATCCATTTATAAGTCATTGTAAAGTCCCGACTTTTCATAATGGTACCGTACCATTGTTTTCAATTTAAATTCATTGGTTTGTCCATAATAATGATGTCTAATAGAGTCATAGAGTTCTCATTTAATTCCGGGGATTTTTTTGCATCATGAAGCCCAAATGTTTGAATGGGAATGTTGGGTCACACAGTTAGTAGAAATCATCGTTCTCATCCCACATAGTTTTCCAGTAATGTTGGTTAAGGTATTGGGGTATTGGGGGCTGAAAAATATGTCAATGATAGTGTTAATGAAGGATCATGGACATGCAGGGTGGCATGCCTCTTGGAAAGGGTCTATTCACATGGTTGTTACCCATAATTTGGCCACCTGTGTGACCAAACCATGCTTCCCTACCAGTGGAGTTAAGATTATAGTCCATCCATTAATGTTTTTTTCATCCACTCCACTCTTTTGCTGTCTTATTTGATAGTGGGTTTATACTCCTCTCCCATGCATGAGCCCCCTTATCCTCATACATAGGGTTTGGGATATCCCATCAACCTATCCTCCATATCTCTCACCATTGAAAGAAACAAAAAGACAATAGTTAATAACTACACTCCTCAAAAATAAATTTCTCCATGAATTCATACCATATTTTTCTATTTAAGTGTGACCTAATTTTAACTTTTTTAGGGTCTAGGAAGATTTCATTGATAACTATTGTTCAAGATATATTATATCATCGGTAATGGATGAGTAGTGTGATACTGCTTTATGGTAGTTGGTCTAGAATTTTTACCTCTTATTTCATCATTTTTCTGACAATGTTCCATTGTGACACACACTGAAACTTTAGGGTGGAATCATTAAATTATAAATAATATAATCTATGTGTTCCTTAATGTTAATTATGATACTATAATATAAAAAACCAAATTTTATGCCATTTTACTGGACTTGGGAAAACCCTTTGTGTATTTTATTTTATAATAGCCTTTAGTCCTTAAAATTGAATAGCTTAACATCTATAATTGTGTGAGGTGCATATGATAGATGTTTTAAATAATAAATGGAATTTACAGGCCTCAAGTGGACCATTTAGATTAATGATTAATCCCAGAAATAGTTTATCATTCTTATTTTATTATGAACGTTATTTAAACGGATATAATATGTCCCTTTTGAGCATTTAGTAATGAATTATGGATATTCTAAAGCCTATTTCAATTTTATAGGCTCTTTATGTCTCATTATTTATGCCTTATAGTTATTCTATTTCATGTGTATTACAATTTTATCTTTTTTTATTGGGAATTATACTTATTTATATTTTCCATGGTTTTTTTAATGGGTGAAATGGTTAGTATTGTTTCTTGTTTACATATGTTATGGTTTTTTTCTTTAATTAAATTAATGATGGTATCATTATTATCTCACTATATATGATATGCTAGAATTTCTTTTAGGGTGTGGGAATGACTGATTCTGGACTTATGGAATATCTGTATAGATTTACCGTGCTTGGTAATGATCTTCTTGATGCACCAGGAGTTGTATATTGGATTTCCTTGTATATTCTATCTGGGAAGATTACATATAAACATCATAGACACTTTTTCCCTAGGGGAGAATCCATTGATGGACTCAAAGGAAATATAACTATTCCAGGCCCTGGGTGGTACTCAATATCCAATGAGAGATATATAGTATTGAATCAAGGTTCACCATGTCTTATGAGATTCAAGGGATGTCATTATAAGATTCCTTGGATAGAATTGGTGGAATTTCCTATATTAGAGGCTCTTTTAAAGTCCATTTGGATTCCATTATGGATCACCTTTGATAGGATTTGGATGCCAAATTGGATTTGATAGGAAATTATTTTCTTCATCGTATGAGATTCATTTTATTTAATGATGTGTATTTTTAAAGGATATTATTTAGATGTTTCCATCCAACCAAATCACAATGTTGGGGTTGGTCTACACTCATTATTTAATTTATAATTCTTTATGTACACAACATATTTCAGGTAAATGTTTTCCATTATTAAGAAAAAAAAACATAGTCTAATTTATGTATAATTGGATAGGTATATGTTTTGGAACCTGATACAAAGTTATAATTATTTTTTATCCAATTAATATAATTAACCCTTAATTATGACACTCTGTTCATTTAGTTACTTCATGAAATGGATTGGTCTTGTCCTAATTAGTGGTGGAATACATGGATTTTATCTCACTCCATATTTGGGCCACCATTGTTAAATATGTAAAAATAATGATTTTATGCATGGATAAATGCTAGTAGACATATTCTGATGTTTGATTTAAAATACTAGGATAGATTATGGGGTAGAGCATTGAGCATTTGAAAGAGATTCTAGTCATAATTTTTTTTTTATTTTTTTGTATAGCATGTGGTATCTGATTGTATACCTTGTTCCCTATGTAACATTATCTATTATAGTATCATCATCGTAATCATAACTGATATCTATACAGTTCAACTTTTGACTTTTATTTATTTTTCATGCTAGATATATTTTTATTACTCTGATTCTTTCTATTTATGCTTCAACTATTAATTACCTACTGTTTTCTATTGTCCCCATAGTGACCAATGAGTTAACAATTTCCCTACTAAAACACCATGGTCCCTCCTCTCTTTTTAGAATCCTTCAGTATTGAGGGAGGAATTCATGAGTTCATACGACCACCGTTTCAGAGCACTATTGAGTGGAAGCTAAGGCCGGATGCTACAATGTGGTATAGGAGAGTTTATTTTCAAATTGTTATTACATTTTGGGCCTAGAAACGATACTATAATATTGGAATTTGGTAATGATCATATTCTTGGGGGTAGAAAAATTATGTTTCTAGGAAACAAGAATTTCATGGGATAAGTAAATATTATTATTTAATGAACTATTTTAGTCACATGGATTTTTGCAATGGGTGATGCACTCGAATTTTAAATTTTTTTCTATTGAGAAAATTATTAAAATTACTAGTTATTTATTAACAGTCATTTTATATGAGAGAGTATAAAAACATATATCATACGTCGCACCATAGGATTTAATAATTATGGATTATTTTATGATATATCTACTTTACAGTGTGGATTTTTATACATCATATTCTTGTTCTATTTCATTATTGTTTTCATATCAAAATATGATTATTTTTTATAAGATGAGAAAACATTACTGAATCATAATGTGTATTCCATAATCTAATTGTGATTTTGGTCATAAGTTAAAGAAGACATGTTAAGCTCTTAGATATGAAATGTTGATCCATAGACCATTAGTCGCATGGGATGGATTGTGTTTCACAAAGGATTAAGTGGAATCCACAGTTCAATTTATAAGGTGTTTGGGAGATTAAAAATTGGAATATGGGATCAATATAATTCAACCATATAAAGTGGCATAAATAGAGATAGGATTCCAAGTGAAGATAATCCTTTAAAGATAAATAACGTTATTGTATCTATTAAATGATCTATGGTCCCTGACTGATCCTTAGTAGTGGTTAGTAGGTCATGTATTTGTGACCATTAATTGAACTTATCCTATCACCTAGACTGGCCTCTAAGAACATGATAAGGGTTATGTTGTGATAGAGGGAGTCCATGTAAAATAATTATCTTTATTTATTTCCATATATTGTTTTTCAACTGTTTATTAATCCCCTATTGGTAGGGTGATGGGAAATTGTAAAATTATTCTACCATAAAATCATCAGGATAAAAACCAAGTAAGTGGTGACAAGAACACTTCGGTAGTGGTGGCCCATGAGTCACCCATAATACATACTATAGTTCCACTTATGGCACATCCAATTGATCATTCAATGAATTTTGATTCTATATTTCATAATTGGGTTTTTTTGGTTTATGTAGTCTATTCATGGTGGTCCCCAACATTCCGCTACTATAGTAGAGCTGACATTGGACTTTTATTAGTGGCATCCTACAACTAAATTAGTGGATGGAAGATCTTAGGTTACTAATTTATGGCTAGGTGACACAGTATCAATATTGGACCATCTTAATACACCTCCGTTGAATATGCTCAATCTTTATACTTACATGTTCTATGACATCGTGAAGTATTGGTGGGACAATAGAGAATAGCCTGGGCGTTATCATTGTATGGTCGAAGAAAACATGCATATAGGATTCAAAAATAAATTCATTCCACTCAAAAAGGGAGAGTAAAATTCTAGGTTTTTAGGAATATATAATAAGGAACTATGACCATGGTCTATTATTCTACACACTTCATCGATATTCGGCATTTCACACCATAACTGACTGGAGATTAGTTGAAAAATATCAGGTGATTTGACGAAGGGATTGTATATTTTCACTGATAATAGGTGAACATTATACTATTCACTATTGTTTCAATGATATTTAACTATTCCCATATTATAGAATAGAATCTATGAGACGATGGAAATGTAAGACATGGTGGTATAGTTATGAAGTAGGTTAACAGTACCTCAGGCAGTAGGAAGCATCGTTTGGTGGGTTCACATGGTGGCGTTTCCAACCAAGGGACATGCAGTGACATATCTATATTGTGTGACATGTTTGGAATTCTTGTTCATAAGAATCCTCATTAAATTATTCACATGATTTAGTTTTGTTCTTTTCGTACAATGGGTCATCGTCGTCACATCTATAGATCATTTCATTTAGTATCTAGAGAGTGGGGATCCATACCAACTCATATAATCGGTAACATGTCCATTAATCCATGTTAGTTTGGGAGTTGGTATTCTACCAGAAAAATTTAAAAATATGTTTCTAGTCGAGGCTGAGGTAGTTAGGCCCCAGAGATTCAACATTTGATGATTGGACATTCCTAGGTTAGTAATGAATCTTCGTAGAGAAACGATTAATTCAATATCAGTTTAGTACAACATGTTCTTGAGGAGAAACAACCATGGATTTATACGGTTATAGGTACTATCCACGTATCATATTCCTTAGTTTCTTCCCATTTTGATACAAGTTCCTCATATTATTTTATTTCTACTACGGTCGTGGAATGACTAGGACATGAAATTTTGTACATCTATAGTGTTAGGTCTTTTAACATGCCTCAAAGGGTAAAACAGAGTGAAGACTCTAGTTCATGGAGATCCCCATGATATATATGTGAACTGTTTCTTTTGTATTTTCTTCTTCATTGTGATGACCAGATTAGACATCATTAGGGTTTTTAACATGCCTTTGCCTTATCATGCCCAAGTGGATTTCTATCACTCCCATGCATAAGTCACATCACCCAGTGAAACATTTATTTCCAATATATCGAATGGAATATCTTGTACGGTCGTGATAGAATGGGGAATACTTGGATCAATGGAGTGACAAATCATAATTGAGAGTATCCTTATGAGGAAGAATAGAATTCAGTATCTAGAATTATATCCCATCATGGATCAGATTAGGGATGTATTCCCTTAAAAAATATCATTCACACCTCTGGAAAGATAGGTTAATTTCACTATTTAGGTAGTTCAAGGCATGAAACAAGTGTCCACCCCCCCCCCCCCCAAAGTGTGGAACTGAAGGAGCTCTGGAAACTCAAGAAGTAACATGGTGTTCTGGAGGTGAAAGTTTTAATTAGAAGAAACACTTCACCTTGAGGTTTTCCATTCAAATTCCCCGAAAAGGGGAATGACAAAATATATTGTTCATGTATTCCCAATGATTGTAATATATAATTTTAAAGAATATATATCCACTATCTCTATGAAGAAATTGTTTTCTCAATGATTTATTTGTGGTTGGGTTTCCATAAAGTATGTGTGAGAATATCACATATTCAACATACCGTGTTCCAAAGAGGATATGTCTTTTTAAATTATTTGTTCATGTCGATTAGATGAAGGAGAATTCCATATGACATTATGGATATGATGAATCAAAATTTCCACAAGTATCGTGATTTATTTGTGGTGGTACTCATAGTAGACATGTTGGTGTATTAGTGAACCATACATAACAATGCTACCCATTTGGAGATCATTCTGAGAACACTATGAGGGAATTATCTATATGAGAAGATTAGTATATGTCAATTTTGGATTAGAAATGATTACTTTAGAGGTCAAATCATATATAGGGAATTTATATCTATTGACATATATAAGGTGAGTGTTGTGGTTTCCTTGATGCAACCCAAGAATTTGATTGATATATGGTGATTCATAATGATGGATTAATATTAGTGGAATTTAATATAGGATTTATTGTTCATAGTAGTCACACATAAATTATTGACCATTAATGGAGAAAAATTAAGATCATTTTATGCTTTTGGGGCATATTTTAATGTTCTAAAGGGAACAATGAATTCAACAGCAGTCCCAATTCATCATGAACTAGGAAGAGGCTATATTATTTATTTTTATGTTTTATGGAGGGGATAGTTTTAGTTTTTATGAAGGTTGATTGGGTTGTAGCATATGGGTGTTACCAACTCAGACCTATGGAGTTTTATTTCCCAACCAATAAACTAATGATAGAGGGTATGTTTCCCCGTTTCCATTGTTGGAGGAACTAATTAATTATTTGTTGATTTGTATTTAAAATTCATCATAAAAGTCCAAAATACATATCCACATTGAGATACACAAATACAAGACATCATAGGTGGGTATAATACATTCAATCATATGCTATTGAGCAAGCTTACACACCGATGAAGAAATATTTCAGGGAAAATTAAAAGATACATAATAATAAAAAACAATCCCTCAAGGTGTCCAAAAGGGATTGGATGTTGATGTATATGTTTCTAAATAATCACAAGGTAATTTAGGAATACCATGGAAGCTAGTCTTAGAAGCATTGGTGGTAACATCATCAATTATAGAGCTGGTATGGATGTGGAAGTTATCTAATTATGAAGACGTTGTCTTGATGGAGAGTGTCACATGTGGGAACCCCCCTCCAGGGTGGTTTTTTATCAAAATGATATCCTTCAATTATGTGGGAAATTTTTTGTGCCATTGGATATACCAGAAGAGTTGATGTAGGAATATTATGGGTCATTTTAGGTAGTTCATCCAAAGATTAACAGAATGTATAAATTTATACATAAATTATGTTGGTGGGTTATTATGAAGAGGCATATTGCATGTTTTATCTTGATGTGTTCCACAAATCATGTGGTGATGGAAGTCCACCAACAACCCACAGAACTCCTACAACTCTCTTCATTCCTGAGTGGAAATGGAATGACATCGTCATGGAATATGAGATGGGATTGAGGAGATTCCCTTTTTTCAGTGATGTAGTATGGGTGATCGTAAACAGGTTGACAAAAGAAAATCTCTTCATACTGATTATATATACCTTATTATTTGATGAACATGGGAGGAGTTATATCATGGATATAGTGAACCATGGCAATGATACATGAATTATTATTTCAGACATTGACATGTAGTTTACCCAATAAATCATAAAAGTGTGGAAAAAATTCTTTTGTTTCACAAGTTCTCTTAAGTAAAAATTTCACCCATATAACAAATGGAATTTTTAATAGATGATATTTGTGTTATAGAATATTATTTGAACATGAATCCTTAATTTTGGTGGTTCATGGGAAAATAATATACTTCTGGTTGAGTTATTCAAAAAAAATATTATTTTGGAATCATTTCATATATTTAAGTATGAGGACCTTTACTATCGGTCGTGCCTCTCATCTCTTTTTTGGTTAGAAACAGTTTAGGTAGTGTTACTCGGTCCTCGTCTCCTTTAAGAGAATTATGTTAATATTCACCTAATTTAGAAGATTATGTTTATATCTCTGCCTTTTATGAATTATTACATAGATCTTAATCATTGAGATCTGGAGTATGAGGTGGGATATATGGTCTTTTTTTGTGTTTCTCCATGATTAGGTCATAGATTAATTCAGATACAAGGATTTTTATCACCTCGATATTTTGTGCATTTTAAGATAGAGGAGAGGGTCGAGTTGGTAGCATAGTAGTTTGAACATACCTCAAAGGGTCCATTTCACACATGAAATATTACCATAACCATAACATTGATAATATAATCATGACCCATCAAATTCATTTGACCATAAGGATATCAATCTTCACATAATTCTTATTTTGGGGAGTATATGGTAATTATTGTTGATTAGAGTGTGAAGGCTCTCCATGGCTAGTCAGTTACTCTGGTCCAGGTGCTATGGCATCACATGAAAATATAGGATAATACCAAGGTTGAGTAAAATTATGTACATGTGTAGTTAATCAAAAAAATTTCAGATGAAGGATTACCACCTGTGGATGAGCTACATTGAGATGAATTATGATAAAAAGTGGAGGTTGTAACATCCATGATTTTCACAAAGTAAGAGACCATTTGATATTAATTTAAATTCAACGGGTTGGAACTAATGATAATGCCTAAGAGAGTCAAAGAGTTCACATGTTTTTTTGGTGATTGATCAAAGTATGGATCCCCGCTGTTTGTATGGGATGACTAGGCCTCACAGTTAGTGGAAACCATCTATCCCATCCCACAATGATTCCCTAAAAGTGATGCTTGAGGTAGTTGGGTGCTAGGGGCTGCACGGGTTTTCTATAGACATGAAACCCTAGGGGCATGACAATGTGGTTCTATATTACTCTTATATAGAGGCCATTCACAAGGCTGTCACATGGTTCAAACAACTATGAAGACGAACCATTTTCCCCTTCCTGCGTGGATGAAATTATTGTTATTAAAATAATGAATGTTTTCTTCAACCACCCTCTTGTCCTCACATACAATGTAGTGGGTTTCTATTATTCTCCCACACATGTCCCATATTCTCTATATCCATTGGATATGGGATATCTGCTCTATCTTTATTAAAAATCAATTAACATTAGAACCAATGAAAAGATAAAAATGAAATCAAGAATATTGTTGATTATATTATTTCCATAATTCTATAATATATTCAAATATTTAGGTGAAACTACATTTCCAAATTTTTAGAGAGTTTGAATCATTCATCATTCACTTCCATTTTAGATTAATTCATGCTTGGAAAATGGATGATTGGAGTTCAAATACATTAAGGAATGTGGTATACATCTTCCAAAAAATTTCATTGTTTTTAAAATTATGTTTCATTGTAAAAAACACTAGACTCATACAATAGTTCCCTTAAATTCTAAATAAATTAATATAATTGGTTCTTCATGTATATTATGACACTATAATATGGAGAACCAAAGCCAATGTTGTCCTCCTTGACATGGTCCACACATTTGTTTGTGTCTGGAATTGATATACTTTTGGACCCTGAAATAGATTTTTCTGACACTCTAGTTGTGTGAGGCCCCTATAATAAATGCCAGAAATAATAAAAGGAATTTTTAGGCCTTGACTAGCCCCATTATCTTGATTCTTAAGCTCATAGATCAATTCTAATACATCATTGGTTGTGAATGTTATCTAAATGATTGTGTTTTTTCTCTTGTGAGCATTCCTTATAACCATGTGAATTTTATTTAGGTTATTTCAAGTTTCTTTTGTCAATATTCCTCCTTAATTATGCTTTATTCTTTTTTCATGTCATTTGAACAATAATATTTTCTCATTATATCATTCATCATTTTTATTGTCATTTCCCTGGTCATTTGGATGAGATACAATTAATAATGTTATTGCCTTTTAACATATTCCATGGTTGTATATATTTAAATAAATAAAATTTATTTCCATTCATATCTTATTTTATGTATTATGAAATTATTTCTTGGTGGATAAGAGAGAAGATGTGTCCTGAATTAAGGATCTCAAGGATAGACTCATCATGATCGATATGTTTTTCTTTAGGAACCCGTAAAAATACATTGCTTTCCTTATACAAGATTTATATGAAGATTACTTCTATTGGTGAGTGACACCCATTTTTTATAAGAGAAAAGGTGATAAACTCATAAGAAATATGGATTTTCTACACCATGGATGATACATGTCCCTTTATATGAGATACATGGTAGTGAAGAATAGTTTCTAATTCCAAGGGTATTAAATGGGACACCCTTATGGGTTTCTTTGTATGAAGGTGGTGGAATTGGTTATATATGAGGATATGGTAGGGACCCATGGGATTCAATTATAGTGTGCCTTAGATGGTATCTTGAAGCCACAATGTTTTTTTGGGATATTTGTTTCATGTTCAAATGTGATCCCAATTATTTAATGATGATCATGTTCAAATTATATTCAAGGGATGTGTCTTCCATGAAAAAAAAGAATATTAAGGTTACTACAAATTATATATGTAGTTTATATTTCCTGATGCACATACCACATTTCATGTTTATGGTTTCCTTGGATTAGAGTACGAGGTTAGGTGAAAATAGCTAAAATTGGGTGGGTATACATTTAAGACCCTGGGCCAAAGTGTTAATTATTTTTTATTTAATTCCTTTAATTTTCTCCAAATTGTGGCACATTTTTTTTATTTATTAAATTAAATAGATTGATAAAGACACTGTTGTTGGTGGCCTACTAGGCTTGTATCTCACACACTTATTGGACCACATTTGGTAACCAAGAATAATTTATAATTATAGGTATTGATAATGGGAAGAGTCTAGCTTCCAATGATTGAGTTATAGTTATAGGTTGGACAATATGGAAGAGGAATGAGACTATACTAATGATAATAGGTAAAACAAATTTTCCCTTTTTTTTAATTTTTATTGCATGTTGAATTTTTGAATATCTCATGTTAAACAAGTACTCTTATTTTCTATAGCGTAACGATCATCATCATAATTGATATATATTCACCTTATCATTCCATAGTTATTTATTTTCCATGCTAGATTTAGTTTAATTGTTCTGATGAATCATATTTTGGATTCATCTTTTTATTATCAATTTTTTCTATTGGGGTCATTAAATTATATGAGGGTATAGTCTCACCATGGAAGCACCCTAGGCCCTCTACCCATGTTAGTATCCTTTGGACATTAAATATTATATCTTTATGATCCGTGGCCACATGCTCGGGGCACTGTTATGTGGATACCTGTGTAATCGGATATAATCATTTCATTTTTGGTTTTTCTTAAAATACATTAATATTTTAAAAAAATTAATTTGATTAGTTTACATGATAAAATGGGAAATAATTTTCATTTATCATATGGTAATGAAGTAATCAAATATCCATGAAATACCATCAAGTTATGCGATGTGACATGACCACATATAAAAACCCAATGAGGAAAAATCGATGATAAGAACCATTATGCGATAAAAATACATAAAATACCAATGAAACTATCAATTGGACTCTATAATATAAAAAAATAATGGAAATAAATGAAGAATAAACTATGATTATTTTTTGGATCAAACTGGTACTAGGACATAATATCATCCATTGATATCAGCAACACAACCACTAGTGGATCCACACACACTATGGTTTCAAATGTATATATCCAAACTAAACCCAGGATCCCAAAGATAAATGTATGTAAAAATAAATTATAAAACCATTATTAGAATCATATAAAACATCATAAAATACTTGAAAATATTCATGGGGAATTAGAAATACATATTCATTTATTGAAAAATAATTATCAATAAAAAACCAATTTAATAACATTTCCCTTTCAAATAAATATTTTGAACCAACTTATGACATAAAATAAATGAACAATCAAAAAGGAATTTATCATTCGTGATAAATAATTCATATAAATTTACTCTATGTAGAGAATAAACAATGTAATAATAGTATAATCCAAGCCTACATATACAAATTGTTATTGGAAAACTAGATATTGGCCTTCTAAATACAAGGAACAATAAGGCACTCTAAAGGATAGATAGAAAACAATATATGACCATGAATCTGAACAAAACCATATCCAAAACAACAATCACATCCACATACAATGATGAACCAAGATTAATACTTACTAGTATAGGCATAGTGAAGTAACCTTGATGATTGATCAAGGAACAAATGATCTGAAAGGAGACGAGATATATATAATATACTACGGTGATGTTTGGGTGGAGATTTTCCGAATATAATACAAGTGAAAAATAAATCATATGAAAAGTACCAAAAATATATAGGACATGATATTTATATATAATTTATTCCCATTACAAAATATGAAATCCTCAAATGTTATATACATAAAAAACATAATATCTGTCAAAAAATATGTTTTATTATGTTTAACGATGAAAATGAAATGAGTGTTGTTTATTCCTTACACAACTAAAACCTGATTCAAAACATTTACCTAGCACCAATTACATGACATTTATTCCCCGTACCCATCAAATAATCTTCCCAATGATTTTGAATAAACATTTTAATATTTTACAACTCAAATCTATGTAAATGGAATAAAACATTAGCAATGGAGTACCTAAAAAGCCTGATGGGGTGTTTCATTTCATGATCATCAACGTATACTATAATAATTACTATCCAAAAACTCTATCATCATTTTCAAACATCATTTATGAATGATTAACCAACCCCCTCATGATAGAGTTTCCATTATCTATTGTTATTATAATGTATATTAACCTATCCTTTGCAAATCCCCTTTTTTATTAATCCATTCAATTACTTTTCATTTCCTTATTTAATTCAATTATATAGTGTTATTATTATTCAATTATTTTATTATTAATTTAGAAACAATGGTTACATCCCAATATACCAATATTGTTGGTAAATATAATTGTAAAAGTTTCATTTGAAAGAAACATAATTATCAAAATCCCTACATAATCCATTTATTTGTGGACTTACTGATTTATTATTTCTAATAGAGGGAACTTGTCTAATGAGGGACGATTTTAATGTATTTATGTATCATTTTTTGGTATCTAGTGAATAAACCACAATTTTGGAATATTTTCATTATCATTGAAGAAATCGTACCATCCATGAATTTTCTATAGAATGAAATTTAATATCCCTAAAATTTATTAAATACAAGAGACATAAAATATTATTTTTAGAGGATTTTATATCATATATTTTTTCATGATATTGAATATTCTGAAATCCAATTACTTTTTTTTATTCCAATCATTATATGATGATTATCTATAACACAATTACTCTGTTATTATCCCTTTGATAACAATTCATATAATATCATTTTAATTTATAATAGTTCTATATTTTATTGATGTGTATTGAATTAAAAGTATATTAGTCAATTAACATGTTAAAAATTGAAAAACATATATCTATTTGTTAACATCGGTAACTATTTATTACAGTGAAATTATTACATATGTGGATTGTTTTAAAATTTTATTTATTTCATTTAGGGGAAACTATATTCATATGATGATTGTATTGTACATTTTAAGTGATGGGTGGGGCTTGGAAATTTATTTCCCCTTGATTAATTTATAGGTATCATTAAACAAAATGGATTCATTATTTACTATATGAAAATACATTTTTTCATAATATATTGGTTGTGTATTTTAATATAATATTCCAAAATTTAATATTATTCATTTATGCACTATAAATCAACAATTACTACTAGTGAGTTTATTTGTTTGAAACATTATGTTCCCAATTAATTTATTATTCAATTATAATAATTCAATATGGAATCACTTTATTATTTACTCATTACATATTATATACAATTGAATAAATAATTAAATCTTACTTGTAGACTACAGATTTAATGGAATAAAACATTCATTATTTCACAATTACCATTCATAAATTATCCAATGAATGGTTTTTATTAATAAATATGTTTCTTATGCTATCTTATCCTTATGGTATGAAATATTTTATAATATATTAATGAATTGTTTAATAAAAATAAACAATAATTCAATCATTAAAATTTTGCGTACAAATAGGAAAATCATTTTAATTAGATTTTTTAATATTTTATTATATGTTACTTATTCTTTTTATTAATAAATGTTATGATATTACATGTTAATAATGATTAAATAATATCATTATAATTATATTCTAATGATATATCAACTTCAAAAAATCATATTCATCCAATTAGTTATGATATATTCATATTTAAAATGATGTGACAACACATATGTATAATGCCATAATGGAATAACATATATTGATATGGAATATTGTGGTATAGTATTATATGATATAAATAAGTATATATTATTTTTTATCATGTATTTAATCATAATATAAATTTATAATCATTAATTAAAAAATAACCTATCATTCGATAAGAATCCCTGAGACAAGATCATCACTGATTTCATCTTAATGCATTGTAACAAAATAATGGAATAAAATTATAAAATTAAAAAATTAGATGGAAAATATATTCACGTACCTCAAATAATATTGTAATAGCGACATATTTACAAAAAATTATTTACAACATCACTATTATGAATTTTTATCAAAATGATCAGGATTACAAATAATCGATATTGAAAATAGATAATAAGTAACAACATAACATATAGTGAATGACTACAAATGAGATTTATAAATGTTAAAATTTATTAATATGATTCAGATATAATTTATTTTGATATATATGTTTCATAAAAATTAGGTTAGAGTGTGATCATTGAATTCATGATACATGGTATGGGGATTTCTTCTCCATTTCCATTATTTCAATCATGTTTTGAATTATAAACCTAATTTATATTTTTATGATTTAATATACATCCGATAATAGATATTATATACTCAAATAACATATAATGGTATTATTTTTAGTTTAATTAAAATCTCCCTCTTTCAAGAGATTTGATAAAATTTTACTCAAGTCATAAGTGTTATTTTAGTCATATATTGAATTATTGAGAAACATTTATCTTATATAATATGTTTTAATTTTTATTTCAAATGAATTGAACAAGGATATATAATTATCATATAATTTTACATTATGTGGACATTTGAATCCAAATCAATTCAATTTTTATCAAATTGCATGTAAAATAATTGTCCACTCTTTTGTATGGGTTTTTTGGAACAAAATTTTAATTAAGGGAGTTTTTATCGATTCTCTTGAAAATATGTCATATTAGTCTAGTAAATTATACTAAATTAATATATGATGATTCACTTTCATTATATTTTTTATTTAAACTACATATTCCCCCATTTTATTATAATTATTATATCATGGAGTCTCTTTCATGTAATAGATATTAATGACTGAAAACATGTTTCATTGAGTTGTAAAGTATGACCAAGAACATTTTCAATCTATGAATTGGTTCATAAACAATAATCCATTATTAATTTGATAAATCTCACTCAATCTATTGAAAAATATGTTTTAATACAATTTAGTATATTTTATAGTTTTATAACGTTCATTTTCAATGAAAGTAATTAAATAGTATTTAAATGGAATATTTCATAATAAAATATTTTATCAATGGTTCCCAATTTCCAATATATTAGTTTTTGTCATTATAAAGGTATATTATAATATATTTTTATGAAAATTACATTTTTTTCAAAATCAATCTTTCATCCTCTTCCAAAAAATTGTTCTTTACCGGTAACTCAGTATGTTATGTTAATATTGATAATATATTCTAAAAAATGACATATGTTTCCACCTTTAATTTAAATCATATATTATAATGGATATAAAATCATTAAAATAATTTTAAATGAGTAATAATTTGAAAAATATATATTTTAATGATTTAGGTTGATGAAATCGTATTGAAAATAAAATTATTAATGATCTCTGCTACTATGATACCACTCAATGAATTTTTTTATAAGTATATTTTTGATCTATATGAACATACTTATGAGATTACACTTTTACATGGGGATAATTTATTATAGAGAAAACCAAGTTAATTTTTTATATGTTGTAAGGAATCTTAATTTATATTGTAATAATGACTCATTATTTATTTTTCCTCAAATATATATAAATTTTGAATATTCATGACTTTCATTCTTATTCTATAACAATATGAATTTCCTATCCCCTATCTATAATTTCTATTACCCTTTAAAGCTACACATTTATAAATTAGCATAATTGTTTTATAAATTATATTCATAATTTTAACATTGGTGATCCAGGATTAATTTATACCTAAAATTTAGTTCATTGATTGGCGAATGATTTGAAATTCTATAAGTTTTTTACCCCAACATAGATGATTATTAGAAGTGGTAATTATGTATTATTTTCTAATTGTATCATCTAATGAATGAATTCAAATTAATAATGTTATGAGGGTGTCCAATCATTATATTTCCCACAAATTCATCAATACATCCCATGAGAAAAGCTCTTTTGGTTATTTTGTGTATTCCTTCTCGATTATTCATGATGTAAAGACTAATATCATCAATGCAAGAATGATATATATTCTATAGCCCTAATTAAATAAATAATTTATATGCTATTTTATATAATATAAAATCATGATTTCGACATTATGAATTATACAAGGAATAATTTAGTTATTCTATGATATATTTACTTTCATTACAGTCAGTGAATATATTATGCCCTTAGTTTAAATTTTTTAGATAATTTCAATTATAAATTATTATTACAATAAAAAAAATTCATGATTTTTAATTGATTACTTTAGTTTTAATTTTTTCTTTACATATAATTATTTATCACTTATTCTTATTTTTTACCTTATATAATTCTGCATTTTAATTATTACATGAAATTATTGGATATTTATTTAGGGAAATAAAAGGTTTGTTTTGGGGAAATTATGTCATGTATGTTTTTTAGTGATTGTTATAAGAGAAAATTAATGAAGATCATTGATATATTTATAATAGATAAGTATATGAGTTGATAATGTCAAATAATTTGGATAAGGTAGATATTTGTGGTTTTCCTATAAATTATTTTGTTTTCCTAACACTAGAAACTCTATGTGGTGGTATAATAGATAGACCAAGGCGTAATCATCCTAAAAAAGGCTAATTAAGTAATAACTCGATCTTTAGTCTAGTGCATGATGAGTGGGAATTAGAAAACACACATGTCTAGATAGTCCAAGGGTCTATGATTTGGTATAACACATTCTCTTTAAAAAAATATTGCTAATTTATTTTTTTGTTATATAAATTCCTTAGGATAAAATATACAAGGGAATCATAAATAATGAAATGTAGATTGAACTAAATATATTAATGGATGAAATAAAATATTTATAATAGAATACATATAGGATTGAGTATTAATTTTCATTTGAAAAATTTTATTGGTTTTATTGATTATATTTTTGTGTTTTAGTATTTGGTTGAAACACGATCACATAAATGAATTATATAATGCATTTTATCTTGCAACCATTATTTCATATAAATGAATGAGGGATAATTTTGATATTGTTGAAAATTGTATTATAATCTTATTATGATAAAATAGTTGATTTTCTATGTCTTACTTAAGGCAGTGATGTTGACATGATAATAAAAATTATTTTTTGAAACTCTTAGATATATTTGGTAGGTAGGGATATTTAAATGATGATTATTTGATATATTATAAAATTTATAATTATTTTATTATCATAAAAAATGTAATTTCCACTAGTACATATTTAATTTTAAAAAATTACATATTAAAATCAATATGTATCCATGAATGATGAATTATGGAAATATAATAATTTTTTTTGATAATAATAGAATAACAACATATTTTTGTACGGATAACATTTACAATTAATATATTCTTATATTTTAGATGATGGATTGTTATTTTATTTTTAAAACTATTGTTCAATAGTATATATAGTGTTATAATGGATGATTTTACAATAAAGAAGTAATAAATTATAATTTTTATAATGTCATTTTAATTTTTCAGATTCTGATATATATTGGATTGATGGTAAATTTTTACACTAGTTAATAACATATTCATGGGATGATGATTTATTAATTTTTTTATAGAAAATAAAATCTCATTGTGTTTTAATGTCTTGGAGATTAATTTTTTTGGACTATTATCATATTGAAAATATATGATTAGTGTATATACATACTATGTTATGTGATTTTATGAATTATTAATATAGTTTGTGGACACATAATTATCATGATATATCCTAATTGGGTAATTTTGATGTAATATTACAAATTATATCTCCAACGATTAATATTTTATAAACATAAAAACTCTCTAAATCAAGTAATAGTAAAAAAATTGAATGGATAAAAATTATTTTGGTCTAGGGAATAATGTAATACAAATTTAATTAACATTATATATTAACCATTAAGGCCAATTATTATTAATATATTTTTTCACTTGAAATAAAAAAATAGAAATCCCTAATAATACTATATAACTGTTAATATGCAGTCATAGAACTTGTGAAAAAAATAGTTCTGACATAACAATGAAGCATGTGTACAATTAAAAATAAGTGTCACATTTATTACTATTTAATTGATGGAAATTTAGTTACTTTACCAAAATAACAAATACAAATAATTTATTTATAAATATGTAATAATTCTTGATGTATCTTTTTTTCGATTTATTCTGAAGTAAATAAAAATATTATATGCAAAATACATTAAGAAATTTTTTTATTAAATGGAATGAATTAATAATCCTAATAGTTACTATTTTTAAAAAAAAATTCATTGGGATATTTTTTTATAATATTATATTATATTAATAATAATTTCTATTTTTTATAATTTTAATATGATAAAATAAATTTAAATTTTATATTAATCTTTTCAATATTATATTAATATTTATTTTTTAAATAATATCCATATATTTATTTTAATGTGAATGGTGAAATATATCATCGTTACAATTACCATGATTTAGTAAAATTGACAGAATTAATAAATTTTCTAATGTTTCAAAAATATTTATAACAAAAAAATATCTATTTTATAAATCAAATGATTAGTCAAAAAATATTTATTATAGTTTTCAATCATATAATTTATATTTTATAACTTATGCATTATTTATTAAAACAATATTTTTTAATATATTATATTATTATAATTTTAAATATAAATGTTAAGAAAACTATATTTTGAATAAAATAAAAAGTATTCTAAATTAAAAGTTATTTGGTCCTAGTTATATACTTATTATCATTTAATTTTTATATGTAATGGAAAAATTAATTATCTACAAACAAGTCAACATGGCACAAAAGTAGTATAGTTAAAAGTGTTTTACCTTCTTTAATAGGATTAGAAATATATTTAAAACACAGTTGATCAAGTGTGGTTGAGACCATTTTTGATCTTATATCCCCCACATTCAATTATTTATAATTTTTTTCCTAATTTCCCTAATATATACATACCAATATTCAAAGGTTATGGGAAATTATAAATATACCATTACCTCTCACTTATAATAGAATCTAATCTCCAATCCTTATAAATCAATAAAAAATTTGTCTTTTCTCCTAAAATATAGATAAATTTTCTTCCCCTAGAGTATTATTCCCACTCATAGAGATTTTAGTCAATATAAATTAGATTTGTAAATTCTATTATATGGAATTATACAAAGAAACATAATAATTTTCAATTTAAATAACTCATATTCTTTAACATATTACCTTTAAATAAAATAATAAAACTTATAATAATCTGATACAATAATTATAAAATCAACATTGGTGGCAGATGTAATGTGATTATGATAATTGAATAACCATTAACAACATTTCCCATCTTCCATAATGATAAACTCAAACAGAAATTGAGGGAATGTGGTGACTACTTGATCCACAAAGAAACATCTTTATTTTCCTCCATCGTGTTCCCTATATGATAAAAAATGTGAGTTTAAAATATTATTATGATAGGTTTAGTTGATTTATTTTTTTAAAAATTATAATCCATATTAAACTATTCACTAATTTTATTAACAAATTATCATCATTTTGTACGTGCAGACTATCACTTCCATTAAACAATGCATTCCACTTTTAATTCACACCATTCATAGATGGTCACAAGAATATGTTTAATGGAAGAACATGAGTTTTATTATATCATCATTTTTATTATATAATAAATTGGATAACCAATTAATTATATGGTAATAAATTAATAAATATATATTATATTATATAATTATTTATATTTTAATCATGTTATTTTAAAATATATTACAGTCATCCTCATTCAATGGTTTTGATTTAAATTTAACTAAATATATAAGTGTACAATGTATAGAAATTTAATTCTTTGATAACAGCTTATGTTATATTATATGTTTTCATTTATATTGTGTATTTAATAACAGTGGATCTATCATTATCACACAGACACATATATATATTAGAAATAATATTCAAAACAATCTCATTTTCTTCAAATAGCTTTTGATTGAATTCCCACCCCAATGGTAAGGATTTCATGGTAACATAATTTTTATTCATTTACTTATCATTTTTATCAAGATCTTTTTTATGTATGTTGGGAACATTTTTCCTAGTGATTATATTATTTGGTAGTATATTATTATTTTTCTATTATATTATATTTAAACTATGTTATAACAATTTCAAACCATTTGTAATATGTTTTAAGTAAGGAATATTGATAATTCAATACAGATTTCATTTAGTTATAATGGTTCTCCCGGAAATATGTCCTTCCACAATAGGTTTCATCCACCATAATAATTTATTATAATTTCAATAAACTTATATATTCATAAAACTAGTTTTAATAGAAACATATCTTTTGTAAATCATTTTACAATAAGTATTTTCAATAATGATAATTTTTATGTATTAAAATTGATCATTCCATAATGAAAATTTCAATCGTTGGATCTAAATTTCATATTGAAAACATTAATTCATATTCTTTAATAAAATACTAGATATTCATACAATTTTTTAATTTTTTAAACACCAATCACTTAAAATTTTTTAATGTAACTAATTAATGTGACAATTATACTATTATTTTACATAAATGATAAAAATCATTTCTAAAAGAAATTTTATGTTTTAACCTCCACTATCATTTTGATATTTAAAATAACTTATAGTCGTGAAATATATATTACATTATTTATAATCAAATATATATATATATATATATATATATATATATAATTTACGGTAATTAAATCTTGATGTCAAACAATTCAATTCTTGATCACACCATGTGTGATAGCATTCAAAAAATTCCATTGCAATGATTTTTTCTCATATTTTAAAAAAACATTATGAGTATATGATGTTACATTAGGGGTATGTATTTGGATAACCATATAAATTATTTCTCTATATGGATTATTAAATTCTCATTTAATTCCATAAAATGATCTATCCTATGTTTTTTCAATCCTGTACATCCATTACGTATAAGCTTGAATTTTACTCCTTTACCATTCCCCAAGGAATATGATGTTTCTCATTTAATTTTTAGGTATATCTATTGTTACTTTTAAATTTATTAGAAATTGTAAAAAAAATTAATTAACCATATTAATATATAGTGTCATTTGAATACTAATTTCTAATAAATTTTACTTTATTTACATGGAAGTGTTCTTTACATTTTTTATGCTTTTTATAAAAATATGGGTGACTATTGGATAATTTTACAATATTTATTCGAATTATTGTCTCATATGATGAATTCATTATCCTTAAAAATTTATTAAATTGGTAATGAATTTATATACTAACTCTAAATATCAGTTGGTCCATGGTGGTAAACATTGCTAACTAATTGGTTTATATGTTACTAATTTCGTAGGATGTCGTGATTAAAATCATCACGAGAAGAATGATATATTTACTATAAAATTGATTGAATGATCGACATCTTGGATTCTAGATTGATATTAAAATCAATATTCTCAACATTATTCATTCTATAAAAAGTAATTAATATATAGATAATAGTGTGATATATTTAGTTTCGTTATTGTTCTACAAATATGAAATTTAAGTATCCATGATATATAGTTTATCATGTTGAAAATAAAGATTTCATAAAATCAAATTTATATATAATGAAAAAATAAGTCTATAATATTTTCATTGTATTATCTTGATGTGAGATTAATTTAAACATCCAATTTCTAGATAATAATATGTTTCGTAAAAACTATATCCCTATGTTTATACAACAGTAATATAATTTCCATTATATATTTTTGTAATTATGGGAACATATATCCATCTCATTATTCATTTAACCTCACTAATAAATTTTTTATACACAATTTTATATTTTTTTAGAAACATGCATTCAATTTAATAATACATTCAATCATATACTGTTGAATATTAATAAAATAATCCACATTAGATATTTCTCATCCACCATTATTTTATTAAGAATTGTATACTAATTCATCCGCACTTGGAGTACAACATAACAATATCCCCACCAATTTCAACAAAGGAATAGGATTGGGAAATATAAAATATTAATATTTTTCTTAAATGGATTTTTTGATAATGTAAATGAATAAATAAACTATATTTTGTTGGAATTAATTAATAATTATAGCCTTCATTTGGATATTCGTCAAAATATCCTTTCATAATTCATACGACACTTTATGTTCACATCAACATACATTCTCCATGAAGAACCTAAAATTGATGTCAATAAGTTTTAAAAATAAATATATTATCATACAATTTAAATACTATAAATAATGTAAGTTGTGACACACAATAACTAGTCTATATATGTAATCTATATTCAAATTATAATGTATTGATTTAATAAAATTAAATGAAGGCAATATTAGTAAACTGTAACATAATGTAATTTTTTATTACATTTTTTAAAATTATTTTCCATCTTTCGCAACCATAAAACACAAATTACTCTAACATATAATGTTCTTTTAGATGTTGAATTAAAATATTTAATGCAACCTGCAAAATTCACTTGAAAATTCATATAATGATAAATATTTTTACCATTATCATAAATAATATATACTTAAGAGTAAATATATGATTCTTTCAGAACATCATATTTATAATAATATGCTATTTATTATATTTTATTTTTAATTATTAAAATTAATTATCATTAAAAAAATAACAAATCAGAAGTGAATCAAAAAAATATATTCTATCCAATCATTTGAATTAAATTAAAACTAAACCCTTTATTTTAGCAAATAATGAATTCTTATCACCAATATAGATATGTGCATCTAAAAATATCAATTAATCTGTTCGAATTATTAATAATTGTAAATTAATTTTTTAAATGTTAAGTAAAAATTATAATATAATATATAAAACAATTGAAATAAAATAAAAAATTTAATATCACCCCTCATTAAAATTTCAATGTGTATCATTATAAAAAAATATTTTCATCAAAACATTTTAGTACATTTAGTGAAATTTATATTCCATAAACCTAACCAATAAAAATGACAATGTTACTATTTGAGTTAATAAGATAGTGGGTTTTATCAATAATAGATCTCTTTTATTTCAATATCATAATAATGTAATAATCATCTTAATAATATTAACTGAGAGTTTATTTAAGTCTTATTTCTTATATTTTTATCTATAAATATATAATCCCACTAATAAAAAGAATAAAACCCTATATATGTAAAATGTAAGCTTCCACATTAAAATATCAATATAAAAATATGTCATCGATATATAACTAGAATATTTTGTAATTTTAGATTTAAAGTTTTATTTTCATAAAATTATTGATT
This sequence comes from Viscum album, assembly GCA_963277665.1. Lineage (NCBI taxonomy): Eukaryota > Viridiplantae > Streptophyta > Magnoliopsida > Santalales > Viscaceae > Viscum > Viscum album. Next base: position 96,688,899 of record OY728128.1, on the reverse strand, counting down.
CATCCTTAAAATTATATGATATATATAATCAAACTATATTCCTATAACTGGTTCAAAGAACTAATTGAATCACTATTAAATTCTTATCTTTAGAATATGGAAATATGACTCCCATTCCATTTTTCACTATTTGATATAAATACTGAAATATCTTAAAAATAAGTACATGTCAAAAAACCCTCCCTCTGAATATACCCTTTTTCAAAGAACAATGAATGAATACAGATAATGACTCCCCCCCCGAGATCCACCTCATGTTGGACCCTGGTTGGAGACAAGCACTAGTGGTATAAAAATATAACATATTGGAGGAATTTACCTCTAAAAATAGAATTATTAGATAGGATAATCATTGATGAATAAAAAGTACATAGATAAGAGAAATGTAAACCAAAATACATCCTATCATGAACGAACTATGTCTTTCAATTGAATAAAAGTATCAAAAAAATGTCATTCCTTATACTAATTATTCAATAATATCTACCAAAGCAAATCTATAAATGTCTATATAGGTCAAAAAAGTTCTCTGAAAAAACTGAAAAAAAAGATTATATATTGGGTGAATATATAGTTATAATCTGTAGGAGCATACTAAATGTCCCAAGTGGACTAAATAAACAACATACCAATACACTAATGAATAAACAATATAATCAACAAGGTACTAAAAATATCAAATAACCATCACAACCTCATTTTGGATGGATTAGTAAATCAATATTCCAATAGAGTAACACAGAAATATGAAATATAATAAGACTCTCCACATCTGCATCCCCTCGGATTGTCCAATGTCATGCCACAACGTTAAACATAATTTTCTCACATCTCTTATATAAATATCGCATCAAAAGTATCTATCTATATTGTTGGTTAAGTATCATCCCTACCTACCACACATTCAGGAGGATCATCACCTGGTGCTAGAATTGGACTTCATCACATCGCATCCTACCCAATGACACATAGGCCACAAAAACAAATTTCAAAAAAATTTACTATGACCATCCCACACCATCTCACATGAGGCCATTTTCTCCATCAAAACATATCTCATAACATAAACAGAGTTGTATTCTATCGTGAATATAAATTGAATAAACCATCTTCCCTTCAATAACACATGCCCCCATCACATAACTAATCAAATCCCTACCTCATCACATCAAATCTGACGCAAAAACCAATGGTCCATCAAAATCACTAAAGAAAATATGGGTGAGAGGCTGTATTTAGAAATCTGGATGTTAGAAGATTACCCAGAACCAAGATCCTCTGAGTGTTAGAAAGGCTGTCAACCACTGCTGGCACACATATATAAATTAAAAAAATACATGACATATAGATAACAAAAAATACCAAACCAATGGATTAAAAAAGGTTTATAATAAAATACCTCAAAACAACCACAACATTCAATAATCATCAAATACACAATCACCAATATATATACCACACTAAACAAAACAAAAAATTCCCATGTTCAATTATGGGTTCAATCATTTTAGACATTTGAAATTATTCTTCCAACTCCTATTTATTAGTTCCTTTCATTTCAAAAAAATTACCTCCCAATAATTTATTATTAAAATGATTTTCACCAACTATAATATATCTATTTATATTCCATTCTGTATTCATTAAAAAACTTGTGAAATTTCATTAAATCACTATAATTTAATCCATTAGAAATTTGGGAACTAGAACAACCCCACAACACAATTGGTCACCCATAACACATAATCCATTTAAAGAACTTTGTGTCATTCAGTCAACCTCAGCACATCTAGTACATGAAAAAAACACTCCACAACCCAACCAGTACACATGAAACCAAAAATATAGATTCCTACATAACATCTCATGAAAACCATCCATTATATGTTACATCCATCTCACTAGTACATCCCACATCACATGCTTAGTTATTTTCATATCATTTTTGGTATTCACATTTACATCATAATAACATAAAACATACATGACAAAGTAACAAAAATATATATATAGAATTTAATTTTATACATTACTATTTTATATTATGGGACAAAAAAATTATTATTCACATATTTAACGTGTGTACTATCATAAAAAAACAAATTTTCAGGGGTAAATAAAATCATTATCCATATATATATATTATTTATCATTTTATCCATGTGTGAAATAAAATAATATAAAAGAAATGGTCACACATACATCATCTATAAGGCATCAATGGAATGAAAATGATGTGTTTTTTAATACTAACATCATGTATGTATTATATGATCAAAAAAATAAAAAATGTAGTAAATGATGGTGAATTCTCCCAACCCCAATAAATTTTATATTTTCTGATTAATTTCCTTTATTAATATATTCACTACGGTTTCAATAAAGGAAGGAAATAGAAATGAAATTTCCATAAATTTCACAATATTAAGAATTGATATAGATATATAGGACAACCTATATTAAAATATAATTTCTATTCACTGTGCAGCATAAGGTCTTGAATAAATAACCTATAAATTAAAAAAAATAGAAAACTTTTATGAACCAAAACGTCTTCAAGGGAAATTTCTATACATAATATGAACTTATATGAAACCAAAACAACCCCACCAAAACAAATCTAAATTTTTATATCCTAAGGAAATATGAGAGAATTCTAGAATACCTTACTATAGATCACCAATGATCAACCATCAAAACCTCATAATAATATTTGATGTAGTGGGGATAAAAGATCCTCTACTTTTGTATGGGCCCCAAAAAATTATAGTTAGTGACTTTATAATTTAAGGGTTCATCCAATCCTTCATGTTGAAAATTGGTTAGAACTCACCAGATCCTCGACATGAATTCCATATTCAAAATTGGTGATCATTTAGGTCAATAAGATACAATCCATGAAAAACATTAAACCATGAATTTCCCATACATTTAATATATGTTGAAATTATTTGTTCCATGATATAAAGTACATTAAAATCAATAATTACCCCTTAAAATCATGAATATTTTTCTTGTATAATTCCCCCATGATATACAGTCCAATAATCATGATCCACACAAGCCTTCAAACACTATATCACCTCATGATTTCCTCATGCATGAAATGAATTACAAAATGTAGTTATTATGAAGTTCCCAGTTCCAATAAACCTCCTAAAAACTCCTCCTAAACACTCATGACACCTAAAATTGAAAATTAACTGGCTAAGAAGTCAGGGACTATAACATTATTAACTTCAATAATCAATAATTTTTTTCACAAATATATTGTTCATATTCAAAAATTATTTCATGAAATTGGCAATAATAGAATCTATAATTTTCATTCTTCAACGATTTTTAAAATTTAAACTGATTAATACTATCCCGAACAAATATTTTATTAATTGTATTTTCTCAAAGACTTTAGAAAATATATCCCATTATTCCCTGTCTACAACACTACATGATAAATCAAAATCAATGTTTATATAATGTAATCCTACAATTGTAAATGTTGTTTTAACATTTTGAACATTTTTTCATCCATGAGACTCTTCAATACATTCATTATTTGACATTTATATGGATTCTTTGTGCTCGAAAATAAAAATCACATAATCTATTGATATCATATTATGAAAATTCATTTTATATCATATATAACATTATTTGGTATGTGAATAACAAGGAAAATTTCATTTATATTCATTATAATCCATTATTCATAAACATATACTTTTATCTTGATAAATTGTTAGATGTCGAACATTATTAAGAAGTTTCATTTGGATCCTTTCAAAGACACATATAACATGTTTTATTAATAGAATTTGGTAAAATAAAAAATCAGTTTTGAATTAATCTAACCAATTTTTTCCCCTAAATTACATTGATTTTTCATGATACACTAGGAATATTAATCCAATTGTAGCCAAATGTTGATAATTTTACTCTTAGGTCATCCATTTTTTATAGATACAATAAAAATATTATATTATTAATTACTACATGATATTCGAATAATGTATCTAAATCATATTTTTCACATTTTGATCTATTTATAGATATAAATAATCTGAACAAAAATATTATTTTTAATATAATAAATTAGATTTTTTTATTATTTTAAATTTTCTGGAATTTATTATTCATCAATGAATCATAACTAATACATATTTATTTTAAAAAAGTTAAAATATTATTAAATTTAATTGTTTTGTAACTTTATGATCAATATAAATCTAAATTTATTTCTTCGAATGACATTCAATTTTTGATATATCAATGTCTAATAATTTTCTTTCAATATAGTCAATAACTAAAAAATAGCACAACAATTTATTCATCCTTAGTTTGTATTTAAAATATATAATAAATTATTATAATTTCAACATCATCTTATTTTCATTAATAAAAAATAACTAATCCTTAGAATCAAATATTTTTTCCCATCTCTAACATACATAAAAAATATCATTATTCATTTTCATATAAAATAAAATATATTTTTCTTATTTTCCACTATTGAATAGTATGAAAATATACAATCACATCCTGAATTTCTTTCTAAAAGATAACTTTTTTCATCTTTTTAATAATTAAGATATCTAAAAATTATTATTTCTGCCCACATCAATGAAATGAATAACCACTGTAATGATATTAATCTAATTTATTAGAGGGCTTCCAATTAAATTAGAATATATAAAAAAAATAATTCTTAAAATCATATGTCAATAATAATAAACATTAATTAAATTCAAAATATTTTTTATTGTCACACATGATGAAACATATCTCTCCCATGTAAATTTTTTCTCATTATTTAAAACATTTTATGAAACCTAATTCGCTATATATATTTATTGATTTTTTATTTACATTAATCAAATAATTTGAGTTAATAATTTCCAATAAAAATTAATGTAATATTAGAGAAGTATATATAATATTCCATCATTATTCAAATCATTCTAATATATCATTCCTAGAAACTATTTTGTAACTCTATCATGTCAATTACATAAAATATTGTTGGTTATAATATATAAATTTAATATTTCCTCCGACATTAAAAATAATAGCCCATAGACAATGAAAAAATTTATTTTTTTATAATTAAGCGTATTATAATAAAAACTATACCAAATAAATACAATCAATAAAATTTGAAAAAATTAGTTAGGTAAAGAATATTTAATTATTTATATTCACTTAAAATAGGTGGTAATTTTATTAGATATTTATTATCCTTATCGAATGTTCTTATTCTCCTCTACTAAATTTTATTTCCCTTTTTGTAAAATAGTATATTATTTTTCATTCCTGAAAAAACATAAGAGATGAATTCAGTGTAAGTAGCTGATTGGAAAATATTTGTATTAATTTTACATTATGAAATTAATACTATCAAATATTTACAATCCTACTAAGGAAATTCATATTATATAAATTAGTTCTCAATTTACAATATAATTATATGTTTGGAAAATAATAAATATTATTTAAATTAATGAAAAATTAATAATTCATATTAATGAATTTCATCATACTATAAATTAACTAATAAAATCACAACGAGCCATCATATGGTAAGTATCATGCCATTATCCATTCTCAAAAAATCTATCTCTAGGATGGTAGTGAGGGAATTTTTAAAAGAACAACATTGATATTCCAGGACATTAATAATATTATCGATGTTATAATGATCATATACAGGTTGAATCACCCTTAAAAATCATAGTACCAAAAGTAAAAAACATAGTGCACACAAAAATTTAGTAATACAATATAAAATTGAGATCCCTTGACGAATGTAATATAATTTAAAAAACCAAAAAATGCCCCCAATTAAAACTATACTCTTTGAAAATGAATATATAATTAAATGACCTCTATTCTATATACACATAAGGTATACTATAACAACCATCTTCATTTTAAATATATATAAAATAGAATGCATATGATATGGCTATGTATTAAAGTATACCTCATAGGATAATCCAAATAAGTACTTATAAAAAATATAAAGATGAACACTATTTATTATTTAAAGAAAATCGTCATTTCATTACATAACACGATCAACTAATACCCATCCACAAAAATTATCATACGCGAATTCTAAACACAGTAAAAATGATATCATTAATAGAAAATATATTCAATATAATCTTATACCCACTTTATAACCAAACTAGTAAGCATCATGGCCTAATGATAAAAATATTTGTTTTCATTTCCATTCTACCATCAAATGATAACATTTCAAAAGAATATATCATATTAATAAAAAAATTATGTCACAAAAAACCATAAAATCCATGATATATAAAAAAATAAGACAATATAATACACACCACAACACATTATCAAACCATATAACACACTAAAATAGAATCATAACTTCATTGTTACATATCCATATAAAATTACATCAATATATTAGACCATATATTATATTTTGATATTTTATTAGGGATGAAATACTATTAGTCTATCTATATCAACCTCACAATTGAAGAAATAAGAACATGTCATTGCTGGTTTTTGGGAACTCATCCTTGGATCCTCTTTGGTTTTGTATTTGACCTTTTTCATAGGTTTTGGGTGTGACATGTGTTGGGATTTGATGTGTCTTCTTTGTCTATGTTTTTTCCTATGGTATATCCTTGTCTTGGTTGGGAGTTAATTGTGAAAACATAATTGTTTTAGCATGAAAAGTCTCTTTTCATGGTTACCATATGACTTTGTATCAACATAGATATAAACGTGCAATAGGATGGGTTCGGAAAGAAACTACCTCACAAACTTTGCACAACCGTCCTATAATTATAAGGTGCCCATGTATTATTTCACCCCCATTGAATGAGAAACCTCATGGTTACTACATGGTCTGATTGAACATACAACCCGCCCTGTTTTGAAAAAAATGGAATTTTCCTTTTTTCCCTTCTGTTTTTTACCCCAAACCCATATTCCTGCCATAAATGGGTTATTCCACCCTAGAAACCTCCTCCTCATCCCATACGTCCTTCAAATCAATTATTTTGTGATTTTTTATGCCGATTATTCAATGGATCATCATGTAAGTCCATTCTATCATTGTTTATTCATATATTTGAGGGGTTTATCCCCATTTCTTGGGTTTTATCTTCACCTATGTCTAGTGTTTCAAATTTTGGATTAGATGCTTAATGTTTTGGTTTGATCTAGTAGTTTTATATCAGTTTATATCTTTCTTGGATGAGGTGGCAGTGAAAATTAATTTTTTCTCAACATTTCAGGATGTGGTTTTATATTTTAGGTATGAACCACATTTTATATAATCATAAATTATATTTACATTGATAACTTGATTTTCAGTCCCTACTTAATTTTTAGACAATAATTTATTGTCGTTAGATTAATTTTAATGTATGAGATCTGTATATTTGTGATTGTTTGGAATTTTTTGGATATGGTTTTAGCATACATTTAATTTTGGAAATGGACCATTTATCTCTTTAAAGTGGAAAATGCTTTATGATGGCATGTTTTGGTGTTTATAAACATGTTTTTATATTTAAAATGGTTGATTGAATCAATAAATGTTATTTTAACATTATTTTGTCAATTTTATATTCTCCTTCTTACCTTATATATGTTTTTTCTTTAAATAGTGGGTTGGTTTGATTAAAATGGGTTTTGAGGAATGTTTAGTTGCAGAAGTGGTTTGTGTGTAGTATTCATGAAATGAATTGTTTTGTGAAAATATGAATAGATTGTTTTTCATGTTAATTTGTTTTCTTTAGAAAACCCTTTTAGGGGCATCCGTTTCGTAGTTAGATGAAAGGGGTCAGAGTGTGCTTCACATGGGAATCCACCCATGTGTTTCTTGTTGAGGAATGGGTTGCTCATAATGGAGGATGATGTGGGGCTGATTGTAGTGTTTTGTGATTAGATATTTAAATGTGACTTGTTGTGATCTTTGATTGGATCACCCTATTTTAAAATTTACAAGGGAACCTTGCATATTCAAGAGGTTTATTGAGAATTAGTGATGCACTATTCTGGGTTATTGTACTAGCTATTGGACCATATTAGTTGGGGATTGGCTTTATTGATATGGGATTGGGCCCCTCGACCATATATGGTAGGGAGATGGTCGAGTGATATTGTGTTCTGGCATTATTTTACAGGGAGTGACATAAATATTAGTAACATGTATATTATGATTTACTATTCCTCTATGTTCTTATTTATTCCAGTAATGAACTATCCATAGAATCATTAGCCATTTCCCTTATTGTGAGACTATCTCCACTGTTTTGGTTTTGGATGTTTCTTGATAAAATATAAATGCATGGATTGTATAAAAAGGTTTTGAAGAGGGTTTTCTGAAATCATAATTGAATGTTTTTTTAGATCATTTTATTCTATATACCCCCTTTCCCAACACCAACTCCATGGTTGAGCGTTATTTCACAATATTGGGGAAATGTATTGTGATTTTTTTACTTTGAAAATATAGGTATAGAAACAATTTATTTTATTTTTATATTTTATTTTTAACACCTAAAAAATCAACATTTTCATGTTTACAGGATATTAATTTGTAATAGAATTAGATGGTCTTACCTACTTTGTTTTAATACTCATGCCTATAGTTTATTATATATTTCATGTCTTGTGCAGTTTTAATTTGTAGTTTAGTTTCTTTGGGTAATGGTGGGCATTTTTTTGGAGATTGACCATTAGGGTCAGAGGCATTTGATGTATGGTGAAAGGTTATTTATGGTTTTTTGTTATGATTATTTTTCATTTTTTGTGTCTCACTTTTTTAAATCTATATGATATATGGTTTGGAAATTATTTTGAGATTGAGATGTTATTTTATTTTTTATGAATTCCATGTATGTTTATTTGGTTTATGTTGTTCCGATTTTAACACAATTGATTCCATGGGAGATCACTACTAGCCCGATCATATTTGGAATGAATCTCGAGCCTTGTTGATGGATTACTCGAGTAATTGGTTTTGTGTTGACACGGGTTTGTTCATGCCAAAATAGTATCAAAGCCATCTTATCTGTTTTGAGGTGCTCTATTTTGGAGTTCCCACTATTACATGGATCAATCATGGTAGAATGTGTAGTATATCTAGTACTGAGGTGAAGGTTCAGGAAGAGATTAATGAACTATTTCTCATTCCGGACCTCAAGATACCCTGGGATGTTCGGGTGGTTAGTTTTTATTGTACTGGTGGGTTGTTTGGTGTTAGAAAATGAAAAGGCATTTGATTAGTTCCCTCTATGAGTATTCAAGGCCTGGTGTTTCATGGGGGGATGTGGAAATTCCTTATAACACTCTCTATGATGGTGGAGTGAATGACGTATTATTTCCAACCAAATGGTTTAGACACCCATCGATTCTAGTTTCCCATAGTAAATATTTTGGATTACATAATCTTAATTTTATAAATTGTTTTTGAAAGACTTTTTTTGGTGAAATTCTTAATTTTAAAATGGAAATGACCCTATTTTGGTAATTGGAAATTTCATTTTTTTGAAAAAAAAATTGAGGTAAAAATAAAATAGTTTTGATTAGGTGGTTGGTAAATTTTTGGGAATCTTTTAGAAATTTACAAAAGGGATGAAATAATTTTTATTTGATGTGTGAAGATGGGTTATGGATTTTGATTTAAGGGTTTGTCTTTTGTTGAAATGGTTTTTCATATACTTTGGTGGTATTTCATATTTTTTTCTACTATGATTTTTGAAAATAGTATTATGGTATGTGAAAGGGAATGATGAGTTAAATGTTTTACATTTGGTGTCTCTGTGAGAGGAGACATTCATAGAAATTTTTGAGAGAGTGTTTGGTTTTCTTTTATGGCATGATAATGTGCATTGGTGAGTCCCATGGGACACCATTAATGGGTGTCGATTTTTATTAGGTTGGTATCGTCATAGATTGTGTTTTATGTGAAATTTTAGGTTTTGATAGCTTGTAGTGGTGTGTCGTGTAACTTTTATTTTATGATGTGATGTATCTTTTGTGTAGTTTAAATTGAATGATCTATGTATTATATGTAGTTTTAATAAATATTTCTATTCCTTTGTTCCTTAGTGCCCACCCCATTATGGTTTGTTGGACACCCAAGGTACAGATTCGTTTGGTGAATCTTTAGTGAACTCTACAATTAATCAAACCACCAATTTGGTCCTTGAGTTTAGGAATTTAAACTCTCCACTTTTCTTTGGTCATGTAGATCCACTTGAGGAAGAGTATTGGATGCAGTGGATTTGGAGGGATTTTAAATTCATTCTGATTCTTGAGACATTTAAGGTAACGATTTATACCTTCATGTTTTAAGGAACTAAATGAAATTTGTTGAAGTCTTTATCTCAAAGAAGGTCTCCGAAGGATCTCCCTTGGGGGCTCTTGAAGTATTCATTCATCCAATATAACATCTCTGAGATGATTAAGATGAGGAGGATGGATGGATTGTTGTAGCTTCCAATAAGGTGTTGGGCCAGTCGTGAAATTCTATCATTGTTTCTCAGACCTTTCTCCTTATGAAACACGGTATGATCGAAGTGATCCAATGAAATCCTGGAATTTGGAGCTAGAGCTTAATCATGAGCTATAGTTGAAGGTGGAAGAGCACAAAATAACTACTTCTATGATGTGCTGAGGCAATATTTTCATGCTTATGTTGAGGTAGTAGGAGGGTTGAGGTGGCTGAGCTTCCTGTGGTCCTTAATGATGGCGAAGAAAATTCTGGTAAGAATAATGGGAAGTGGCATGATGTTGGTATTGCTGGAAGAGGAATAAAGAGGCCTTTGGTAATTTATTTAACCAATTCCAAGAATAATACTATGACCTATCATTATTGTGTAATTATTGTTCATAATATACCATTGTTTCCTAGTGGTCCAAGATCCTTCCACTGCTATAGATTCTTGGTTCACTTGAAGATATTTTGTTGGGGTGTTTCCAAGAAACACTATGCAGCCAGACCCATCACTTCAAAGGATTCCCCAACTATTGTTTCGATGTAGGGAATTGATTGGGGTAATTTTTTCATCAATTTATTTTATTTTATTCATTGTAATAATTCTATATGGTGGGGATTGATAGTGATTATTCTTATTTCCATTTTAATAATGGTTTTTACTAAATTCTTATAAACTTTTATTTCAAAAAAAATTTACCTCTTGATTTTTGACCATTGTGTTTTGTTCATCAGTTTTGAAAGACTAGCTATTATATAGGAGATGCTTAATCCATTAGATCTACAGTCATAGGTCATATATTAATTCTTTTATGTAGTTAGGGGAACACCAACGATGTGTAGAGGCTTAGATTGAATATATATTTCCTACTTTGTATGTCGAGGTAGATGAAGCCTCATGTATAGTCACCTTGTTTTTTATCATCACTATTGTTGTGTTCCTATGAATGCAGGACTCCTATTTATGGACCTTGCATCTAGATTGAATGAGATGAGTTTTTTTGATACTGATTTTTCAGGGTCATTGAGCTATAGGTTTTTGTATGTCATGGTGTTCTTGGTCCATTAGACGAGCCTCACTTCATTCCCCTTAGGGTGAGAGTTTTTTAGATTCATAAAAGAGAGTTATATATTTTTTTGAATAATGATCGTTCATATAGTGGGGAGTTTGTTTCGGCATCCACAAAACTGTATAATGTTTTTTAAGATTTGGCATGGTGGCAAGTGGTCTATTTCATAATCAACTATCCCTACGTTTATCTATTATAATGTTGACAGGCTTGATGTATTTGTAATGGTTTTTGAATTAGAACTATTGTAGTGCTCGACAGGATATGATTTTAATTCACTTTCTTGTGTTTATTTAAGAGGACGGTTAGAGCCTCACATGAGGGTGTTTGGGGTGTTCCTATTTTGAGGATGGTTTTTATGTCATGAGTGTTTGGTTTTATTTTGGATCGATCAATGTGAGGCATTTATATCATGGGTTTGGGTGGAACTTAATGGGGATTCTTTTTTGTTCCCTATTTTCTTCTTATTATCAACTGTTCCTAGGGTGATGATTTGGTAGCTCATTCTTATGTCATAAATTAGAGGTCTCTACTGTTTGATGCGCTTTTACTTTCATTCTAAGCCTTGTATGGGCTCTCTGTGGGTGTAATGTTTTATGGTGGGATGGATTTTCACCACCAAGTTTTGGAGACACATCTTTGGTTCTAGTTCAGTTCGGTTTTTGAAATTTTTCTCGAGATATAGGGTGAAAAGTCTTAGGATTTGAGGTGTCCTATTTTTATTTTTATTTATTTAAGGTTTTTCATTGGTTCAGTTGGGATTTATTGGTTAAAAAATATTTTTCTGACATGAAATAGCTATGTACATTGTTTGAAATCATACATTTGGGAGCATAGGAGTAACCATGCCGTATGTTGGTGAGGAAAAAACCTACCACATAACCTCTGCATGGTTGTGGAGTATCTAGTAGGTACTCATAAGTATTTTCACCCCCTAGGAAGAATCGACCACCTTTTCTGAAAGACTGTGTAGACTAACAATGTTGCATTTCTAGTTTTGAAAAAAATGGATTTTCCTAGTTTTGAAAAATGGATTTTCTAATTTTCCCCTACATGTATTTATCCATAAAACACATCTTCCTTCCCCACTCGGGTTCTCCCACCCTAGTTTACTCCTCTTCATCCCTTGGCTAATTCATATATCCATTTTGGGTATTTTTTATGCTGATAATTCAATGGATCATCATTTATGTCATTTATCTCTTGGTTGCTTCAAATATTTTATGGGTTTCTTCCCAATTTCATTGGCTACCACTTCACCAATGGAATGGGTATCAAATATTGGGTTAGATGATTAAATTTTTGGCATGATCATGTTGTTTAAAGTTGGTTTAGGTCTTTCTTATTTATGGTGGTGGGTAGAATGATGTTTTTCTCCAGATTCATGGAAGTTTCTACCTCTTAGAGGTAGGAACACCATTGCATATGCCTTTAAATAATGTTTCCCTAGATTTCATGACTTTCTCGACTTTCATAATCGATAAATATGAATTTAAAATTTTTTTGATTAATTTTAATTTATGAGATCTCTCAATTTGTGATGTTTCAAAATTTTTGGAAATGGTTTTAGCCTAACTTTGGTTTTTTAAATGGCCTAGATGGAAATTTAATGTTGAAAAAATTTATGATGGCATGTTTTGGTATTTATAAATATGTTTTAATTGTCAAAATTGTGGTTTGAGTATTTAAATGTCATTTTAACATTATGTTCCCAATGGTATATGTTCAGTTTTTCCTTGTATGTGTGTTTTTACTTGAAAAGTTGGGTTGGATTGAAAAAAAGGGTTTTAATTTTGTGTTTAGTTTCCAATGTGGTTTGTGTGTGATATTTATGAAATGAATTTTTTTTGATAATATGGAAGGCCTATTTAGAATATTAAGCTGGATTATAGAGAAAACCCCTCTAGGAAGCAGCCATTTCCTAGTTGGATGAATGGGGTGAGAGTGTCCTCAGCATGGGTGTCCACCCATGTTGTACATGTTAAGAAATAAGATGCTTCTTGAGGAGGTCACGGTTGTTATGGTTGTAGTGGTCTTTTTATATATTTTTATATGTGACTTGTTGTCCTCCAAGATGGAAACACCACCATGTGAAATATATATATTGGAACCTAGCATATCAGAGAGTTTTAATTGGAATAATTTTTTCACTAGTCTAGAATATTTTACTTTAATATTCCCCCTTGAAGGTGGGATCTGGGTTTATTTATATGGGATTTATCCCCTATACCATGCCAGGTAGGGCTGCAGTCGGGAGTTAGGGAATTATGATGTCATTGAGTAGGGAATTCCATCAGAATGAGTCACATTAATATTATGTTATTGTCTTCGTCTCAGTTCATAGGTATTCCCATGATGAACCGTCACGTGAATCGTTAGAAATTTCCCTCATTTTGAGTTTGTATCCTTTATTTGGTATTAGAATTTTATTGGTTAAAAATAAATGTTAGGTTAGTTTAATAATGTTTTGAAGAGGGTTGTTGGAAAATGAATGAATATTTCTTCATTTGGTTCCTTTTATTCCTTCTTACCCATACTTCCAACATTAAATAGATGTTTGATCCTTCTTTCTTTATATGAGGTATATGAGTTCTGATTTTTTTATTTTTAAATTATAGTTATGGAAATTTTTTATTTTAATTTTAATAGTTGGAATTTCCAACCTAAAAATCATTGTTTGCTTATTTATAGGATATTAATTTGTAATAGATTTATTCAGACCTACCAACTGAGTTTTAATATTCATGCCTATATTATTTTCTTTCTCATACTGGTTCCATCTTTGATTCATTCACCTCGGGTGATAGTGGGTGTTTTCTTAGATAGTTACTATCTAGGTCCCAAAGAGGTGTTGTTTAGTGCCACATTATGTGTGGTTGTTTTGGTTCTGATTATTGTTCAATTGTTTTGTATATTACATTTCTTAATGTAAAAGATTTATGTTTTGGAAATCAGTATGATATTCAGTTGTTCAATTAATTTTTTCTGCTATCCCAGTATGTTCATTTTGGATGAAATCATACCCATCTTCACTCTATTGATTCCCTTGGAGTTCATCTCTATCCTGAGAGGATCGAGAAAGCCTCTTGTGCCTTGTCGTGGGATGACTCATGTGACAGGTTCAGGGTCGACCCTGGTTGGTTCATGATATGACACAAATAACACAAAACCCTATATGGATTTCCCTTTCATAAATATACAAAATTATTGGTGTATAAAACTATTGAAAATTATAATAAATATATTTAACCCACGAAAGATAAAACCATGTGTCATATAGCGCATAAAAATCCCCTTAAACCTCAAGAATGTCAACCACCTCTATCAATAGAAGTTACACATTAACTAATATCATTTTAATTCTACATCACAAAACCCAAAACATAAATAATATTTACCCGGTTTTATAATTAATAATAAATCTCAATATGTCAATTAATTAAAGAGAACATGTTCTATTAACTAATAAATAATTTTTACCCACACTTTATATCATGAAAATGACTATATATATGTTTTTACCGATAATATTTACTTAAAACGTCTTCCTTATTTCCACCAAAAAATTATTTATCCACTCATTATTCCACATTAAATAACTCATTTCATTCATCAAAATATTATAGGATCATACCCTAACAGTGTAAAACTAAAATACTAACCTCAAAACATCTCTCTTTTATATCATCATAAAATATGGAAATATATTGAACATCACCACTACTACCCCTATAACAATAACTCACAATCCCATTTCACCAAATTTAGCAACTATAAGAACAAAACATTTCATCATCCATTTAATTATCCAAACACTCTTACCATAAAAATAACTACACAAATACTCCATATTTAACATGTAGAGACAATATTTTTCAACAAATAAATATAACTTAATATTCATTAGATCATAAATATTAAAAATACAATAATAATATATTAATCATGTATTCATTGTTTACAACACAATTTTTCTTTTTATATTCAACTTCTTTGAATGGTTGAAACTGGTTCCTAGAATACGATGCACAACACGAAATATCATTAAAAATTTTAACATAAAAATTAAAAATATTTAAATTATAAATGTTATGGAAGATATATAAAACATACACATGTAACATCGTAAATTTAATTTAAAAACATTTTATATTCATTAATTTATTCGAAAATCATTTGATAATGAAAAAATTGTGGTTATGAAACATTTAGCACAAATAAAAGTTATATATTCATGTTATCTTAAATAAAGATATGTTTCTATGAAAAAATAATAATTTAAAAAAATTTATGACTAAATAGTAATAAACTCTAGAAAAAATTCAGTAACCATTGATCCTAGAAGAGAAATTCAAATAATTTATGTGACATGATTTCAAAAAATATGTCATAGTGAATATAAAACATTACAACATAATGAAATGTGATTTTGAGAGAACATTAATCTAACTAATAATGGGAAGTGGAATTAAAGAATTTCTAATAAAAATTTAGATAGTATTAAAATGAATCTTTGGTGGAATCAGTACATGGAATAGATTCTCTACAACTATAAATCCAAGAACTCTGAACATCTACATCGACTCAACCACCATATTTTAATGATTTTTTAAATGAAAAAATTTAATGAGCCACGACATAAAACAATATCAATGTTATGGAACATTAATTATCTTCAATTGAATCCCTATGAACTATTTCATGTTATTCTCAAGAAAATAAATATTTTATAATGATAGAAAAAAGTAATATATTAGACATCCTCATTTATTAAAATGATTTATATTTTATTATTTTTCTACAAAAACCATTGATAAAACCCCATTATTGTAATCCATATAATAAAATCTTTCAAAATAACTAATTTAATGAATAGTTAAAATAAATTAAAAATTTATTTCACACCACACACACAACTAGAATATAACCAAACACAGACTCTCCTAAACATAATAAACTAAAAAATGAGTATTCCATTGAGAAATATTTTTTTAAAGAATATCAAAAAATCATCTATGAACAACTCTAACAAATAATTAAACATAAATAGCATGGTATAACATAGGGAAAGATAATGAATTCACATTGTATTAGACTCAAATAATTTTCACCACTCTGAATTAATATAATATCATGGATGATAAGAAAAAATAAAAAAATGAAGCATCATTGAGACAAATCTCAAATATGAATTAGTTATTAAGAATATCACTAATATACCATAAATGAATAGAAATTTTATAAAAGTATTAATATATGATCAAACTCACTTTCTAACTATGAATTATAACATTATAATAAACTAGTGTATGTGATAGTATTTCCTACTCCACATCCGATGTAAATTTTACCATTTCACCATGAATCTAGTTGAAAACATAAAAAATAATACAATTAAAACATACCAAATTAATTTTATGATCTTATTTTATAAATACATTACAAAAAAATTTCAACCTCTTCGGTTTTCGTATAACATTAATAATTTTATCTGATTCATTATAGTGATTAGTCTAATGAAAAAACATAATAAAAATATCATAAATCATGTCAATCTATTGAATAATAACTAACTAATTCACTAACTCACTAACACAATCAATTCCTATAACTATTCTCAGAAACTAAGGAGAATTATTATAGGTGTAATTGAATATATACTACCCAAAAAATTGGAAAAAAAATAAAAGTTGATCATTATGTTTCCAACTGTCAATATTCTGAATAAAAATAAAATAAGTGTTTCAACAATACTTGATTGTTCGCAACAAATTTATTATCACTAGGTCATTTTTCATGACCCGACCCTCCCCGAGATCGAGCCACAACTACCCCAAGCCCGCATCCATAGGCCAGGGGCTGGTGACAAGTTCCGAAGGCTAAACAACTAGGGGAGTCCTTTGCATGAGTACCTGTATACACACACATGCAGCACACTCAATGTAAAAGTTCATAGTAAAAGAAAAGACAAGCAGAGTAAAGCTCAACTGCTATAAATACACTACATATGTGCATCAATCTCAAATCAATACAAAGAATGTGGTGAAAGTAAACTGAAAAGAAAAGTGAAAAAACACATGCCCAACTAGAAAAGTGCCACAACCCGGAAATAGGTAATCAAAAGAAAACAGCTGGAAGGGTCCCCCACCTAGAACCTGACTACGACCAACGCATGCGGTCCATACTCCCGAACTCCTAATCTCCACTGAAGTCATGGCCAACCTGTCTGTCATCTACAAGGGAACACCAACAGTGGGCAAAGCCCAAGAAGGGTGAGTATAATAATACTCAGTAGGATACCCCGAAGTCTCGAGGGAGAAACAAAGGAGGTACAGAAGGGTGAGCAGTATAGCGAATAGGGAAGAGTAAAGGAATACAATAATGTGTAAAGTAGAATACCAGTAGAGATTTCAGCTCAACCCAACAAAATAAAAGAGGTAGACTTGTTGAGACATAAGGAGATGGAAATGATTAGAAGATGAACTTCTCGTTGAGTCTTCGCTTCCTATAGTAGGAGATTAGACTCATCCCACCACGAGAAGCTAGACACGGAAAGCATGTGGCATACCCTGCGCATCTTCGCCTCTCTTGGAGGGAGAGTAACGAAGACCAAGAAGTGGGTAATGAAACAAGGTATATACATATTGATATGTTCTTCCAAGAAGCCCGAAGAAGACCGTAAGGGGATCTCCATCCCGTAGCTCAGCCAAATAAAGTGAGTAGCCCATAGTCCCAGAAGTGACACCATCGATGCCCAGCATCCCGCACATCTTCCCCGAACTACAAGTAAAGGGCTCAATCACCGCACCTCGACACTATCCGCTTTGGGCATCACTGACTTGACTGTACGATTTTAGGTCATGTCGCAAAGACGCGTCTCAGTGGGGAAAGTGACACTTGCACTTGAGTGTTCTGGGGGAACGTCAAACCACACCATGTCCCTGCCCCACAGTCGAGAGGTCTCCTCAAAGACAAGGTCGTTCCATCACTGACCCGTAAAACCAAGGATCTCGCTCCGGTAATCACAGAGGAAATCCATAGACTATCGTAGTATAAAGGACTGAGTCTGGAATGTCAACGGGTGTCCCACTGCCCAACCATGGTAGAGGGTAATTCATAATATGATATCGGGTGACCCACTGCCCAGCCCTGCTGGAGGGTAAACCCTAATACATCATCAGGCGACCCACTACCCAACCCTACAGGATGGTAAACCTGGAAGAAGTCATCAGGCGACCCACTGCCCAGCTGTGTTGGTGGGTAGACCTGGAAGAAGTCAACGGGTGACCCACTGCCCAGCCCTACTGGAGGGTAAACCTGGAAGAAGTCGACGAGTGAACCACTGCCCAACCCTGCTGGAGGGTAAACCCGAAACAAGTCGATAGGCAACCCACTTCCCAGTCCTGTTGGTGGGTAGACCTGAAATAAGACGACGGGTGACCCACTGCCCAGTCCAGTTGGAAGGTAGACCCTCAAGAGTCATCGGGTGACCCACTGCCTAGTCTCTGTTAGAGGGTAAACCATGAGAAGTCCATGAGCAACCCACTTCCAAGTGCTGCTGGAGGTTAAACCCGAAGAATTCGATGAGTAACCCACTGCCCAGCCCCGCTGGAGGGTAAACCCTGAACTTCTCTGGCCATCTCTACTGGATGGTACAACAATGGCCAACCGAACACGGAGTGGGTATCACACAACCATCCGAATCCGAAACAAAACTAAGTGAAACCACTCAACCCTATTGACCAAAACCATCGTGAAAAGGAGGACCCTCTATGTTGCAAGAGGTCAAAGGTACGCAAAGAGGAACATGACACACACATGGGGCCCGCAAGACATGTGGCCCCAAGTCAACCCCAACTAGGCGTACAAACATTCTCAGGTACCAACAACCACATGTACCTCCAAGCATTCTTGTATACTCCCAGAGTATACCACGTTCCAGCCCAAATGCTATCATGAAAACGGAAGCTGACGTCAACGCGACGTCGTAACATAACAACTCCAACCTTCCACCTCAACTGCTGAGGCACAACCAACCACATCTCTCTAAGAACCAACCTCACTCTCCTAGAGTGCACGTGATCACATGCCCAAGGTCCGTTACAAACACGGTAGAAGAACCACCACTGAGGAACCTTTCATATTTCCCATTTAATAAGAACGCGTAAGAGGCTCCACACAACCAATCAGATCGTACTGTTGTAATCCTCTCGAAAAAACACATGAGATAGACTACTTAATCGCCTAAAATGGATATCTTATGGAAAAGTCATCAACACCGCCTCATACCTCAACGACGTCCCGTGATCCCGAGCCTCGGCCCCAAAAACAGTCGGGCGCATCACACCATTGCGATCCCCTTGGGAAAACACGTCAAAAGAACTACTCACTTGAATGCAACGGATATCCAGAGAAAAGGATGCTTTCCGGCACACCGCACAGGAGCGGTGCTTTGTGGGACCCACAACCCGGTCCTGAAACACAACGACAGGATGGCATTGTTGTGATCCTCTCGAAAAAGTACACAAGATGGACTATTTACTTTGCCAAAACGGTCGCCCAGTGATAGAGATTGAAAATCATAGTCAACGCCCAAACAACCCTCGTGGGGCCCGCATCATCTTGCCAAATTATAGTGGGCAGATTGAACCATTGCAATCCCCTCGGAAAAACATCCAAAATCGACTGCCCACACGCCCCGAATGGACGTCAGATGAGAATGTCGCTAAGCGCTGCTCGTAGCTCAAAATATGGGTCGTGGGGCCCACTCATAAACTCCGGATTCGACGCACTAAACCACCCCAGAAAGCTTCTCCCTGGATCCAGGGTCCCAACTCTGCTAACGACGCTCAAAACGGATGTCAGACACGTTTGCGCCGTCCAAAACAAGAATTCTCAGGAAGCCCCTAATCTTCTTTACGCCAGTGTCATGCCCCCGAGCCTCTCGTCTCGAAAGTTAAAACTCCCAAAACCACCTCATAATTTCCATCTCTTCATCAAGTCCACGCCGCCGCAGACGGCGCGCAAAATGGACGCTCGTAGAAAAATTTACGGGCATCAAAATTTATAAGGGGGTTTACCCCTGGGCCTGACCGGCCCGGTTCGGCCGGTCCGCTCCGCTCGGGCCGGCCCTCTCCGGCCGGCCCGCTAAACCGCGGTCCCACCACTGGGCCCGGTCCAGCCGAACCCACGGGTCACTGCACCGTGGCCTGCCTCCTCCCGTGATGCCCGCGCACCGCGGCCCCTCAGTCTCGCGCCCCACCATCGGCGCCCACCGCCTAGGACCCTGCCTGCACCGCCGCCTTCCAGGAGGCTCACCGCCACGCTGACCTCTGCTGACGCCGCTGCTCGCCCGCACGGAGCAGCCCCCGCACCGCCTCGGTCCGCCGTCGCGCTGCCATGGAACCCCGCTGGACCGCCCCGGGTCACCAGGAAACACCCAAAAAAAACCCCAATTCCCACAACCTTCGGCAAACCGCTGCGGGCTCCTCCAAACTCGGATTTCATATCCGAGACAAGCGTTGGAATGAGAACAAAGTCTACTACGCATTCATGGGATTTGTGTGAGAATTAAACAACAAATCTAGAATATAATTTAGGTTCAAAGGAGGTGCGAGAGGGAAAAAGGAAACAAAACCCTACATCTTGGGCATTGCCCGAAGCTTCGTTGCCGAACCGCTGCCTTGCTGGAGCTACCTCGCTGGAGCCGCCTTGTCGGAGTGGTGGAGGAGAGGATGGAGGAGGATCTCCTACCAGGAGATGGAGAAAGGGGGAGAGGGAGGGGGGGTTAAGTGTTTAAATGGAAACACACTTAACACCCCGCCCGCCGGCCCGAACCTAAACCTCTGGCGGGGTCGAGGATAAGAATCCCCTAGGCCAAAAACCACCTCCCGAGCACAACGACAGTCTCCGAATTTTAATCCGAGGCACCATTCAAATGTTATAAAACTGAATGTGTAAAGCCGCCAAATTACGAAAACGCCCCGGGGGCCATTTTTCACAGACTTCCCACGCCTGCAAAACTTATACCCCTCCTGGGGTAAACGGAATGCTCTGAACTCAACGGTGCCCTCAGTTTTCCAATCGGGTCAACTGTTTAAGAGATACCTTAGTTAAGCCGTTAAACGAATAAATTAATTATTTAATTTATCCATTCCACACTCCGATAGTGAGAGAGGGGTCCAAACCTCCCGCACAGACGTGTTTTATGTTGTTCCAAGTGTAAAACCTCCATTCCAGACCCATCTGTACACTTGGATCTCTGATCGGGATCACTGTTTAGGATTTATCCCATTTATTCGGCGTTTCCAGTGTGAACGCACTGAAATTTTAATTACGGCCACACTGTGGTTCAGAATCGCACGCCGTCTGAAGGCGCTGCTCTGGAATATCATCACGAATATAACAAAGTCTTTCACAGCAAAAACTGAGTTTTTACATTATTTCCTCCTTCATGATTTTCGTTCCCGAAAAGAAAAAACAGGGAACAACTCATGGTACTAAGCCCGCACCCAGCTCTTTCATACCAGGAAGAACTCTCGCACAACTCTATGCCACCACACACAAACCAAAGGATTTGATCTGTTCACGCGAGGTATGGCCTCACCGATGACGTGGATGGGAGCACACACATATCTCCTCAGGTGAGTCACGCGGGAGACGCTATGAACCCAAACATGGTTTTGGGGTTATGGAAAGGTGGTAGGGAACCTCGCCATCCCTTTGCACAGTCTCAAATGGCCCGAAGGCTCTCAGGGATAGCTTACCTCTCTGACCAAACCCCTACATCGCACGTCATGACTGGAATCACCGCCCGCACCTGGAATAAGGACCAGTGATTCCCTCCTTCAGAATATCCATATGGTGAAACACCCATTCATATCTGGTCACACAAGGTTTCACAGTCGATCTCCCACAACCAAGACTCCTTTACATGCTCTAAAGGGGAAGAAGTCACCGCCATCGACTAAAGAGAAGGGTCTCACACCTTATACTTTACCAACATAGTGTTACACCTAACACCCTACGTCACCCTGGTATTAACTCAAGGAAGGAGCGGGGAGAAAAATTAATTCACACACGGAGTCTAACAATTCTACTACAAGAATTAGAAAAGTCGCCAGGGGTAACTCTCACCATCCCATGCTCTGCAGGATCATAGACATCCAAGGCTCGTGGCTGTCTGTGGTCCCATCTGTCAGCCCCCAGAGCCTGACATGGACCACCTAATGGTGATGAGAAGACCTCGTAACGTCTTCCCCCACATCCATCTCCTCCTGCTCCTCTAGTAGAACCACCTCTATGGAAACTACTCTGATCCCGACATTTCATCTTCTCTGGTGGTGCGCCTACTTCCTGCCTGAAGCTCTCAGCAACTCGGGTCGGGCAGTCTCGTGCCAAGTGACCTCGCCCATTTCAAGCATAGCGCTGACTCTCTTCGGGCTGTACTGGTGCCCTCCAGCGCCAATGTGGTGTACAACCACGCCCCTGAGTCCGGTTGTCATAAATCCACCTGCGCCGAGGATCTGCTTACCGATACCCGCAATCTCCGGCAGACGCCTTGGCTCCGATGTGCCTACCACCACCACCAACTCAAGAATGTGACTGGATGCTCTATGTCACCAGCGCCTGCTCTAGCACCACGACATATGTGGAAATGCGCAAGGGTACTATGACAGCATGAATCTCTCAGCAAAGACCCTGCTCAAACTTCTTCACTCAGAAGTTATCATTGTGGACTATGTTTGGGTAAAAGCATGCACAGTCTGTGAAACTAGCCATGTACTCGGCCACCGTCATCCATCCCTTGTGAAACTACATGAGCTCCGGAATCCTAACGGAGCACAAACAGGAGGGAAAAACTCCTCACAAAACAAAAACTGATAGTCTCCCCATGAAAGCAACGACACGTCAAGAAACAGAGTCACCAGACTCCATGAACGCCAAAATGATCCACAAAAAATGTTGGCTTCCAAATCCACTCTCTGATCTGTCGGCATCTGCAAAAGCCTAAAAAGGAAAACCACTATCTCTAGCCAAACCTCTGCTGCTTGAGGGTCAGGCTCACCACTGAAACTCAGCGGTCTCTGCCACTAGAACTCACGGGGCGCACTGAACCTCCGCTCAAGCCCCGTCTACTCTGCTGGAGTTGTCCACTGCTCAATGGTTTGGGGTGTTGCTACCGGTCCACCTGGAGAAAGGGGCTCGCATGATGGGTCCTGGACTGTGTCCTCGTAGCTCACAGGGTCGTCATCACGAACCCATGATGGTATCCTGGTTGGCTGTCTTCGCGGAGTCATCCTAAATATTACCAAGGAGTACTGCAGTCAGATGAACATATATGTATATACCAATAAAAACAACGATGGGGAGCTGACTCAAGAAGGATAGTCAATGACTCAATCCGATGTAATGCACAAACTAATTTTCCCTGCAACAAGTGTCTCAGCATGCTGATTCAATAAGCAGGTTATCAGGGTCCTGGTGAATGGATACGTCGGACACTGCACCATCACTAGACTCCCTGGCCTTAGAGCCGCTCTCATGACATGTTGACACTATTTCCCTAAATCCCAACCAATTCCTTTTTAGGGACGTCTGAACAACATCCCACGGAATGACCCACCTATGATACCACTTTTTCACGACCGACCCCACCCGGGCTCGAGACGCAACTACCCAAAGGCCACATCCATATGCCAGGGGCGGGTGACATGCGCCGAAGGCTAAACAACTCGGGGAGGCCTTTTCCTGAGTACCTGTAAAAACACACACGTAACACACTCAATGAAATAGTCCAGAGTAAAAGAAAAGTCAATCAAAGTAAAGTGCAACTACTATAAATAAACCACAAATTTTAATCGATCTCTAAACAGTACAAAGAAAGTGCAGAAAGTAAACTGAAAAGAAAAGGGGAAAAACATGTGCCCAACTAGAAAAGTGCCACAACCCTAAAATAGTTAAACAAAAGAAAACAGCTGGAAGGGTCCCCCACCTGGAACCTAGATACGACCACCGCACGCGGTCCAAGCTCCCGAACTCCAAAGCTCTAATGAAGTCACGACCAACCTGTCCGTCGTCTGCAAGGGAACACCATTTGCGGGAAAATCCGAAGAAGGGTTGTGTATAAAAATACTCATTAGGATACCCCAAAGGCTCGAGGGAGCAAAAAAAGAGGTATCGAAGGGTGAGCAGTGGAGCAAACAGGGAATAGTAAAGGAATACAACAAGGTATGCAGTAGAATACCAGTAGAGAGTCCAGATCAACCCAACAAAAGAAAGGAGGTTGAATCATCCAGACACAAGGAGCTGGAAACTGTGAGAAGATGAACTTCTTGTCGAGTCTTCGCTACCTATAGGAGGAGAGTAGACTCATCCCACCACGAGAAGCTAGATATGGAATGCATGTGGCATACCCCGTGCATCTTCACCTCTCCTGGAGGGAGAGTAACCAAGCCCAAGAAGTGGGTACTAAAACAAGGTATATACATATTTATATGTTCTGTCACGAAGCCCAAACAAGACTGTAAGAGGATCTCCATCCCATAGCTCAGCCCAAGAAAGTGAGTAGCCAAAAGTCCCATAATTATCCCCATCGATGCCCAGCATCCCGCACGTCTGCACCGAACTACAAGTCAAGGGATCAATCTTGTCACCTCGATACTATCCACTTTGGGAGGTACTGACTCGCCCGTACGGTTTTAAGTCACATCGCAAGGACACGTGTTAGTGGGGAAAGTGCCCCTCGCACTTGAGAGTTCTGGGGGAATGTCAAACCACACAATGTCACTGCCCCACAGTCGATAGGTCTCCTCAAAGATAAGGTCGTTCCATCACTGACCCGTACAACCAAGGGTCCTGCTCCGGTAATCACGGAGGAAAGCCACAGACTAGCCTAGTAGAAAAGACTGAGTCTGGAATGTCAACATGTGTCCCACTGCCCAACCCTATTGGAGGGTAATTAAATATATTATATAGGGTGACCCACTACCCAACACTGTTGGAGGGTATACCCTAATACATCATCAGGCGACCCACTTCCCATCTCTACTAGAGGGTATAACCTAATACATCATCAGGCGACCCACTGCCCAGCCCTGCGGGAGTGTAAACCTGGAATAAGTCATCAGGCGACCCACTGCCCAGCCTTTCTAGAGAGTAGACCTGGAAGAAGTTGACGGGTGACCCACTTCCCAGCCCTGCTAAAAGGTACACCTAAAAGACGTCAACGGGTGACCCCCTGGCCAGCCCTGCTGGAGGTTAAACCCGTAACAAGTTGACAGGTGACCCACAACCCAGTCCTGCTGGAGGATAGACCTGAAACAAGATGACGGGAGACCCACTGCCCAGCCCTACTAGAGGGTATACCCTCAAGAGTCGTCGGGTGACCCACTGACTAGTCTCTACTAGAGGGTAAACCCTGAGAATTCCATGAGCAACCCACTTCCAAGCACTATTGGAGGTTAAAACTGAAGAAGTTGATGAGTAATCCACTGCCCAGCCCTGTTGGAGGGTAATCCCAGAACTGCTCTGACCATCTCTACTGGATGGTACAACACTGGACAACAGAACATGGAGTGGATATCGCGCAACCATCTGACTCCGGAACAAAACCAGGGGAAACCACTCAACCTTGCTGATCTAAACCATCATGAAAAGCAGGAACCTCTATGTCTCGAGAGGCCAATGGTACACAAAGCAGAACACGACACACACATGGGGCCCACCTGACATGTGGCCCCAAGTAAAACCCATCCAAGCGTACAAACATTCCCAGGTACCAACAACCACATGTTCCTCCACACATTCCCACATACTCCCAGAGTATACCACGTTCTAGCCCAAAGGATATCATGCACACGGAACCTGACGTCAACACGAAGGCGTAACGTAACAACTCCAACCTGCCACCTCAACGGTTGAGGCACAGCCAACCACATATCTTTAAACACCAACCTCACTATCCAAGGAGTTCATGCGATCACACGCCAATGGTCCGCTACAAACACGGTATAAGAACCACCACCGAGGCACCTTTCATATTTCCCATTTAATACGACTGTGTAAGAGGCTCCGCAAAACCAAACAGATCATACTGTTGTAATACTCATGAAAAAACATGCTAGATAGACTACTTACTCGCCTCAAACGGATATCTGATAGAAAAGTCATCAATACCGCCTCACACCCCAACGGTGTCCCATGATCCCAAGCCTCGGCCTCAAAAACAGTTGGGCGCATCGCACCATTTCGATCCCCTCGAGAAAACACGTCAAAAAACTACTCACTTGAGTGCAACGGATATCCGGAGAAAAAGATACATTCCAGCGCACCGCAAATGAGCAGTGCTTCGTGGGACCCACAACCCGGTCTCAAAACACAACGAACGGATCACACCATTGAGATTCTCTCAAAAACGTACACAAGATGGACTATTTATTTGTCCAAAATGGTCGCCCGGTGATAGGGATGGAAAATCACTATCAACCCCAAAACAACCATCATGGGGCCCGCACCATCGTCCCGAATTAGAGCGAGTGGATTGCTCCTTTGCAATACTATAATAAAACATCCCGAATCTACTGCTCGCATGCCCCAAATGGATGCCTGATGATAAAGTCACTAAACACTACTCACAGATCAAAAGATGGGTCGGGGGCCCGCGTCTTAACTCCGAATTCGATGCCCAAAATCACCCTGGAAAGCTTTGCCCTGGCACCAGGGTCCCAACACCACTAACGACACTCAAAACAGATGTCAGACGCGTTCGTTCCTTCCAAAACATGAATTCTCAGGAAGCCCGCTAATCTGCTTTACGCACATGTCATACCTCCAAGCTTCTCATCTCGAAATTTAAAACTCCCGAATCCACCTCATAAAGTCCACCTATGCGTCAGGTCCCTACCGCAGCAGACGACGCGCAAAACAGACGCCCATAGAAAAAGTTACAGGCGTCCCAATTTCAAAGGGGGTTTACCCCTGGGCCAGACTAGCATGGTCCGGCCGATCCACCCCGCTCGGGCCGGCCCGTTGAACCGCGGCCCAGCCGAACCTGTGGGCTGCCGCACCCCAGACCACCTCCTCCCGTGAGGCCCGCGCGCTTGCACGGGCTCCCCCACATACCGGATGACACCGTCGGTCACATCCAATTGGAGACCCAGGACACACGGGTCTCGTTCGCCCTGCACGGGGCTGCGCACCGCGACCCCTCAGTCTCGCACCCCACCGTTGGCACCCACCGCCTGGGACCCCGCCTGCACCTCTGCCTGCCGAGAGGCTCACCACCATGCCGACCTCCACTGACGCTGCTGCTCGCTCGCACGGAACAGCCAACATGCCGCCTTGGTCCGCCGTCGCGCCGCCTTGGAACCCCGTCGGACCGCCCCATGTTGCCGGGAAACACCCAAAAAACCCCCAATTCTCGCAAACTTTAGTGAACCGGTGCGGGCTCCTCTGAACTCATATTTCAAATCCGAGACAAGCGTTGGAATGAGCAGAAAGTCTGTTACGCATTCGTGGACTTTTTTTGAGAATTAAACGAAAAATATAGGATATAATTTAGGGTCAAAGGAGGTGAGGGAAGGAAAAAATGCAACAAAACCCTACCTCGTGGGCATTGCCCAAAGTTTCTCTACCGAACCGCTGCCTTGCCAGAGCTGCCTCGCCGGAGACACCTCGCCAGAGCCGCCTCACCGGATCCACCTCGCCGGAGTGGAGGAGGATAGGATGGAGGAGGAGCTCCTGCCATGAGATGAAGAAAGGCAGAGGGGGGGGGGTTAAGTGTTTAAATAGAAACACACTTAACAACCCGCTGGCGGGCCCAAACCCGAACCTCCGGCAGGGTCGAGGTTAAGCATCAACAAGGACAAACACCACCTCCCAAGCACAATGGAGGTCTCATAATTTTAATCTGAGGCCCCGTTCAAATGTCATAAAACTGAACGCCCAAAGTCAGCAAGTTATGAAAATGCCCTTGGGGACATTTTTCAAAGACTGCCTGCGCCCGTGAAACTTATACCCCTCCAAATCGAAACCACACGCTATAAACTCAACGGTACACTAATTTTTCCTATCTGAGGCACCGTTTAAGAGATACCTGAGTTAAGCCGTTAATGAATAAATTAATTATTTAATTTATCCGGTCCACGCTCTGATAGCAAGCAAGGGGTCCAAATGTCTCTCACCGACGTGTTTATGTCGTTCCTAGGGTAAACACCCCATTACAGTCCCATTCGCACACTCGGATCTCTGATCTGGATCACCGTTTAGGAGTTATCCCATTTATTTGGTGTTCCCAGTGTGAACGTACTGACAATTTAATTCCAGCCACACCGGATCTCGGAATCACACATCGTATGAAGGCTCTGCTCTGGAATATCATCAAGAATATTCCAAAGTCTTTCGCAGAGAAAACTCGATTCTTAAATCATTATTAGTTATTATTTTTTAAAATTAGTTCCAAAAATATAATTCTCTACATCTATGATCCTAAACAATAGAAATCATTAAGGACACCAATAAAACACCTCAAATTGAGACAAATAAATTTTTGAGTGATATGTATTACTATAAAAATACAAATCATGTGTTAAATTAATGTCCAATGATATTTTTAAATTAGTAACACATATGTGAATGATTTCCTTTAGTATATATTACATCAACACAAAAAATTAATTTTTTTATAATGAATTGAAAATTGAATTCATAATTGAGTTTCAATGTAATAAAAAATCATCATACAAATGCGTGAGGAAATAAAATGACATATATAATAGATTATCATCCTCGAAATCCCCATCGATATACACTAACATACCCACATATAGTCATTCCATTATGTTCACAATAGTAGACTACAAAAGTTTTATAAATTTATCCAACATAAATAGTTGATCCCTAACCAACCTAATAAAGTTATTTTTTCATATATAGAATGATATTTTAATAAAAAAATATTATTTATGTGCCCTTATATATCAAATAAATAATACCCAATTATTATAATAGATGATACATTACTCTTTTATAATTTTTGACGCTTTGA
This sequence comes from Viscum album, assembly GCA_963277665.1. Classification (NCBI taxonomy): domain Eukaryota; kingdom Viridiplantae; phylum Streptophyta; class Magnoliopsida; order Santalales; family Viscaceae; genus Viscum; species Viscum album. The sequence goes on along the minus strand of OY728128.1, from coordinate 96,659,294 downwards.
TATAGAATCCATTAAGACACAAACATTGATACCAACTTCTTTATCACTATCCATTTTAATTGAATTCTTATATAATGAATAATATTTTATATTTTGGGATACACATAAATATGTTACATTTAAAACTCTTGAAGAATAACCAGTCACATTTCTCTGGGAAAAAATATTTTCCAACGAAACATGAGTCAATAGTAATCACCCTCTTACAATCCCCTAATAACATACCTATTTCTAAAATGATCTCTAGTTTCCACTACAAATGAATATCCCATTCACAACTCATATACCATATTAATAATATATTATTTATGTGTTATCTTATAAATGAATTAACCACCAATGACATGTTATGTATTGATATACAGTGATGGATGATCTCCCCCTTTATTATACTAAACAATAGCATGTTGTGAAATGTTTCCATGATGCCTTATACTCATCAAATTTGTTTAAACATTACTATCGACTAATTTTTATGAGATATTTATGTCATAGTAATATAAGAACTCAATGAACTATATCTTTTGAAGAATTATATATCATTAGTAGAAACGAATCCAAAGAATTTTATTATTTATTTTGGCCTTAATGAACACACTAATAAGAAATTTTTTTCCTTATATTATCGAAAATGATCTTTAAATATTTCTGAGGTCTGTTTTATAATTTCAATTCGGATGATGAAAAATATTTTCTTCTTTTATGGTATCAATTTCCTATGATATATCAATGAAAAATATCCATTTTGAGAAGAATCAAGGATGACCTAAAACATGAATTCATGTTTTAGAAGATGAATGATATGCACAATTATTTGACGGCTTTTAGGGTACTCACACTTCACCTGGATCTTATTATTATATACCAATTTTTTATCCCTTGTAGTTAAGGGTAATAAAATATAAAATCCAATAAAAATGAGCCACCATAAACATCCTATTAGGAAATGGAAATTATTATTTTCTATAACATTATTCATATCCACTGGTGAAAGGAGTTTATAGAATAATTTATTCATTCCAATAAATCTATAGTGATACAAAAAATTCCCATGGAATAACTTATTATGAATCTTGAATTTATAAATTGTAATCTTTTCAGAGTGATTATTCATTCATAGATCATTTAAACTATTCCAAAAAATGTTATGTTTTTTCCATCATAGATTATGATTATAAGATGATGCATTCATTGATTGCTACATAATTTATACAATGCATCAAAAAATACAGATTTACTAAAGCACATGAAAAAATAGGGTTTTGTTAATGTCAAAATCAATAAAAATAAACTCAAATTTCCAATAATGATACACATACTAAATCATTAGGAAATTTTCTCTATTATAATAATATAATGAATATTAAAAGAAATATTAATTTAAGATAAAGGGTGTGCTCTGATAAACTACTAATATAAAATTGTAATAAATTATGATTGATTATTAGTACATCAGAATCACCTAAATTAACTAATTGAAATTATAATAACCCAAACTCCCTCTCAAAGAGATGGTACCCAAATCATAAAATTTTAACCTATATCTTTTATTATGATAATGATGACCCAATTTTCACCATCCAATACATAAAACATCATAAATAAATATTGGGTCACTTTCATACCACCATACGATTTTTTCATAGTTTTAATATAATTAGGATAAATGTTTACATAAATAATACTCATGTTTTAAAATCAAAATTCAATCCACATAACCTGTATTTTATTATTTCACATTAATTCACCATGAACATACATATGATAACATTTTAGAACTAATTATTTCAATATCATTTATGATATCCAATGGAAAAAGAAACACAATAAGTGTGGCGAAAATTTTCCTTTAAGGAAAACTATAAGCATTAAGTGTTGAATATAATCACTGAGAATAAGAAGTGAATTAGGGTTTTTTGACATATTCAACGTGAATGGACGAATAATAAAGAAATAATACACATCAATATGGATCAATAAACAATTTTCATGGAATTATTCATTACTAAATGCATGATTCATCAGAATAAAAAATCAATAGTTGTGTGAAATAAAACATGATGAAAGAAATCATTTATATCCCATATAATGAATAATTTTTGGTATCAGGGAACCATAATCCTCAAAACCCATATAAAACTTCTTTAATAATGAACTAATATATTTTTACACTAATTTTATAATGTAATGCCCCGACCCCATCTACCCAGAGTCGGTGCATTACTTCGTAACATTGGCATGATCACAAAAGATCAAGTATCGAAAGACCGATTAGTTTAGTAGCCTTGGAAACACTAGATACATTCATAAATGTTACATTAAATCATAAAGTGAAAAACTAAAACAACAAAGTCTCCATAGTCCATACTCATATCCTCTTCTGACAATCCCTGCAGGTCATTCATAAAATACTTCTTCACATCCTGGAAAATATTAAAACATTGAAAGGGGTGAGCTGAGATGCTCAGTAAGGATAACAATATAGTGGAAACTTTCATAAGAAAACATAAGCATTTAAGGCAATGTATAACTAAAACAAAATCCTTATTAAACTTGAACATCAGCATAATATGGAAAAAGTAAAATAAAATAATTCCATTACTTACTCACATGGATATTCTACTAGACGAATAATCACATGAAATATCAATAACCACTTTCATAATGGGGGAATGTATAATTCCAAACATTCTGAAACATTTTGTCAAGGCCTCAGCCAAGACTTCTAAAATGATTAAGGCCTCGGCCAAAACCATAAATCAAATTGGGAAAGGGCCTCGTCCAATTCCATGTCTAGTTGTCTCATGAGACCTTCCGATGCATCGAGGAGCGATAGCGGGCTCCACCCATCACATATAAAGTCCAATACATTCCTCATATGAATAGGTTTAAACATAACATAAATATTCGTATTAAAACTAGCATACGAAATGTCAAAAATTTCTCCATAAACTATGGATGGTATAAAAATAACACATCCACAGTCAAATATTTCACAAAATTTTCAATGGAAGTTTTTCATCATAAATCAATTTCAATTAAACTTAAAACCCATCAAAGGATGTTGACATGGATGAAATCAAAGCTATTTGAGAGAAATATCTCTCTTTTTTGAAATCATTTAAAAGTCCCATAATTATAAAATAATACATTTACTTTGAAAATATTCATATAAGATTGTAAGGGAAGCTTTGACTAAGTTATAATGGCGGCAAATAGCCGCACCCGCCGTATAAGTAAAAAAAACATTCTTACCTTAAATTTGTCAAAAAGGTCAAAAAGTACATTGTTTGGAAAACGACAGCAATATTCATTTCAAAAACGTATAAGGGTATAAATGACTTTAACCCATTTTCCATTTAATAGTAAATTTTTTTTGAAATACATTTTTAAGAAACATGGTTGTGGATGATAACGAGGTCCAAGTAGATAATTTTGTATAAACAACCTTGGATAATGAAGAGGTTGTGAAGTAAACCCTTACCTTGTGTCCGACTTGATTCGACCGTTCTTTAACCTCCTGAATAATAAACTAGAGTTAATATCTACCATTTTCAATTTCATTATCCTTTTTATATCACTTATTACAATGTTATGAACATTATGTAATTATTTAAGTTAATAACGGTCATTTTGTCGATTTTTGGACTTGAGTCAACAAGAAACTTCTTATAAATACAAGTTGTTTATGTGGTAGAATATCCATTATCTCCAGAATTATATTCATTATTTATATGTCATATATATCATATATATCTAGTATATACATTCATTCATAATATTACGTAACATTTAGAGGTAATAAATGAAATGCACTGTTCATGGAGACGGTAAAGCCGTACGTACGCATGAACGCTACTTTCATTTCTATTTCGTATTTAATGTAATGAAATCATAATTATATAAAGGTATAATATAGTTCCAGTATAATATAATATATAATATCATTTACTCCATCCTTTATACATCCCACATATGGCATTAACGATTCACAACACTTTGAGGGGGCGGTAGTCCGCAATTCCTAAAATGAAATTATCGTGTTTACCCATAATGGAAATCATAAATTATGCTATAAATGAGAAATAAAGAAGCATAAGGAAATCATAAACATATTATATATCATATATAAATATATTGACATATTAATGGCCACCTTTTATGGTGTTATATGAGTGTTGAACAATCATCGTTTTGTGTGGCAGAAATTTACCATCCACAGAAACAGTATGTTCTTTGACCATTATATGTAGGTGTGTGTAAGTGTAGCTCGAATCCTTCATATAAAAACATCCTAGTATATTGAGGATACTGGTTTTGTTACAAAAGAAATGAATAAAAAGTTTTTAGGGGGTTGGAATAGAAAAATAAAATAAAACAACATTAGAGAAGACATTACCTCAAAATCGGGTAACTCTTTTTGATTTGAGTCAAAGGATTCATTGGAAGAGTTCTACCCAAACTGAGCCTTCTAGGAGTAATAGGGGGAAGTTGGGAGAGTATTTGGGAAGAGTTTTTCAAAGCCAAATGGCTTGAAAGTGTGAATGAGGTGGTAGATGTGGGGGCCTTTTATAAGAGGAGAGGAGGGGCACTCTTGGAAAGTAAAGAAAAGTCACTTTATTATAAAATGAGTTTCGGATTTTAGAGGTCCCACACTTATATAATTCGAGTCTAAGGTGATAAGGGTTCTAAATCCACCCATCCAATAGGTTTGTGACATGTGTAGGTCTTAGATATTACATTATCTGTACATTTTATTTAAATCGTTAAATAATGAGGTCATCACTGCATCATCATGATGTCATAAATAATTTAATTTATTTAATGTCTAAAAATTATAAAAAAAATACTATGATGTAGTAAATCTTAGTAGATTTCCAATGACTATTTATAGTCAAACATATGACTTGTATAACCCCATGTAAAAATTGTTTTAGTAAAACATTTCATGTTTGTGACATTTTTTACTTTAACATTAAATAAAAGGTATTTATGTCATTTTCCAACTAAAGTGGCTCCATGGGGTCCCCAAGATGACCCATGGACTGTCTTGGTCGGCCATGGCACATCCAATGAGGGTAGGACAAGTTTAAAGCTCATCTAATATTATTAAAACAATATCTTTACCTTAAACTACACTAATTACCTCTAATCGCGATTAAGAACATAAAAGTTACTATTAACCAAAAAATTATTCTATTCTCATTGAACCACATTTTACTTCTTAATTACAACCATGAATGTCGGATTTTTGAAAATCAAACCACAGAAGTGGTAGTATTTCATTTAAAAGAAAAATCAGTTTTTTAACTACCACTTAGTGGTTTCACTATTCATCAAAAATTGATGTTTTTTCAGAACAATGCCAAAATTTCATCCTAAGATATAATTGATATTCAGAATTCAAAAATGATGTCTATCTTATGAAATTCCAAAAATATAAGTTTCATTAATAAATTTTATAATTAATTCCCGCTGTCACAACAAATAGCGTGTTTTTTAGAAACAATATATATCAAATGATTGACAATTGTTTATGTCCAATTTCAAAGTGAAATTAATTCTAATGAACACCATTGGATAAAATGGTAAAAATATATTCTAATTATACATTAAAACCACTAAATAGTATAACTTATCACTATAAATTATTTTGATTAAAAAAGTTGTATTAACTATTTTTCACTATTCATAAAAATTTGGAAGTTCTCAAAAAGTTACAAAAAATTCAACATAGGCTAATTTAAATATTAGGAATAGAAAAATGAAGTCCATTTTTAAATATAAAATTTCTATAAATTTAAATTGTGGTTATTACTATTCATAACGGCTACATTGATTAATTGCGGTGTGTTAGAACTCGAAGTTGCGTACATTGCAAGCTATTGCATTATTGAATGAGAAGCGTATCATGGAAGCTCGGGGTGTTACATTCTACCCTCCTTCAATAAATTGCATCCTCGCAACTTGAAATTTTTCTTTGAAAATAAAAGGTTGAAAATAGAAAATACCTTTGCAAAAAACCCACATCGGAAATAAGATTAATAAAATTTAGCCTTAATAAGAGGGAAAGGGAAATGGAAAAGTCACCACGCAATTATGATCTCGATTAAGAGAACATTGGTGGAAATTAGAGACAGATAATTGGAGGAAAAACATAAATATTTGTGGGGAGTGATTGAGGTCATCAATCACAATCAGCTATCAAATTGAGGGCCTCGAAGACTTCAGTCTATGTTGATTTAAAATATCATCAGTTCAAAAAGACATAAGGTATTAGGATAACACATTTTTTTGTTTTAATATCCCTTTACTAAAGTTTAAGAATTAATTTATTCATTCAATAAGATATAGGTATATATATTTATGCTTGAGAATTAGAGTTTCAACCTTCAACTCATCTTTCACTCAAAAAGATAATAGAACTCAAAAATATTATACTTATCCTAATTGTATAAGGTTCCAAATTTTAACACATACCATTTAGATTAGTAAAATTATTTTGTAATAACCAGGGACTTCCTGTAGGGTAGTGGTAGGAAATAAAGGCCTGTCGCACTATGGTTGTGGGTTCGATTCCTGTAGCTTTGTCCGACGCGACGGGTTATGCCCCACCATGCAGGTTGTCCTTTTCCTAAAACTATAGTATTATAATATTCAAAAATTAATCTTCATTAATTTTTTAACCTTAAACAATACTATCCAAAGATCAACTTAATCCACTCCAACCTTTATAGTTATCCAAAATACCTCTGTCCAGACATTCTCTAAAAGGTCTCTTAATTCCAAAATCAATTTATCATATTCCCAAAACAAAGTAAAGTTTCTCTTATTGTCACATACTAAAAATATAATTACCTTCATCATATTAAAACATTACTGAAATCAACAAGTACTACAGTACAATCATTATATATATATATCACATTATTCTAATAACCAGAATATAATCCATGAGTCCAAAAGCACCAATACATTAGTTATTCTGCTTCAACTATAGTAATAGCATAAGATTTTCCTTGATCCCTTGGTCTTTTCTGAGGTAATTTTCCCTGACGCTTATGACATTCATTGCCATAATGCCCCATTTCCCTACAATTTTAGCATTCAACATTGATAGCCTCTTTCTTGCCCTTGCAATCACGCGCCAGGTGACCTTTTTCCCCACATTTATAACAAACTCCCATTCCTTTTAGGCAAGTACCAGGGTGATTCTTCCCACAATTATCACATAATTGAAAATCCTTCTTTCCCTTTTTCCATTTATCTGTCTCTTGTTCCACCGTTCTCTTCTTCTCTTTCTTTACTTTGTTTTCATAAGACTTAGATAATTCCTTTTCTGTCTTGATAGAACACAAGACAATATCTTCGTGTGACGAGATGTTTTTTGAGACTAATGCTCGTCGGAGAAATGGTTTTAACCCATCAAATAAACGATCAATCGTACTTCTTGGGTTATGTATATAATCTGCAGCATGCCTCGCTAACCTTTTAATGTTGGCCTCATACTTTGCGACATTCTCATCCTCCTTTTGTCTCAAACTCAAAAATTGTCTTTCCATATCTGCTCGATAGTCACGAGGATAGTATTTTTCTAGGAAAATATCTTTGAACTCCCTCCATTCCATATTCGATACGTCATCATCTTCCTTTGTGTTTTGAATCAGTGACCACCACTGATCTGCATCTCTAGTGAGGCGGTAAACTGCCATTAAAACCTTCTCCCTTTCGCTACTCCACAAGGAATGGAATATTTTCCCTAAGGAGTTTATCCATTGCTCAGCTACTAATGGATTTGTACCCCCATTAAATGTTGGCGGTTTTTTCCTCATGAAGCGGTCTAACATTGATCCTCCACGTTGTGGATCGGGGTGATCCATACGAGTAAGGTTATTATTCATAACTTGAGTGAGTTGTCCCAGTATGGTAATAAGTTGATCAACACTAGTTGTATCTCCAGATCCACAATAATTATCTTGATCAGGAGGGAAATCCCTACACGGAGTGTGTGCATTGATACAGTTTCCATTCCTTTCACTAGGCGCCATTTCTATACAATGGCATAAACTAGATTACTTTATGAATCAAAATACATAATTCCATACTTATAAAATAGTTAACATAAATTGAACTATTTATGTATATAATCCATAATCATAAAATGGTTTTCTTTGAGGAAGTATATACTCATAACTGTTCATAGTGGTTTGTAAAGAAAACAAAAATTATCCTACGAATATTCCCAGGGAGTGTTGTAACCAAGAGTGCAGCAAGGCCCGTTGTGGAGCACCAGTTCTCGTTCGAGTCTAGCTCAAAGCGGTGTTTTCGGGTTTTACCCCTAGGTACATCTGTTCCAAAGCCGCCTCTACCTGCTCGTATCCAGACATGGATGTATTGCTCGGAAAACTCACAAAATCTCTATAATAAAAAAATTCTAGGAAGTTCTTCTATGCTAATCCTCAAAGTCTATCTTTGGGCTATGTGCTCTAATAAGAGTTTATCTAAATCTGGCTTCCAAGGTTAGTACTAAACTGCCTCTGATACCAACTGTAACGCCCCGACCCCAGCTACCCAGATTCGGTGCATTACTTCGTAACATTGGCATCATCAGAAAAGATCAAGTTTCGAAAGACCGATTAGTCTAGTAGCCTTGGAAACACTAGATACATTCATAAATGTTACAGTACATCGTAAAGTGAAAAACTACAACAAAAAAGTCTCCATAGTCCACACTCATATCCTCTTCTGACTATCCCTGCAGGTCATTCATAAAATACTTCTTCACATCCTGGAAAATATTAAAACATTGAAAGGGGTGAGCTCAGATGCTCGGTAAGGATAACAATATAGTGGAAACTTTCATAATAAAACATAAGCATTTAAGGCAATGTATAACTAAAACAAAATCCTTATTAAAATTGAACTTCAACATAATATGGCAAAAGTAAAATAAAATAATGCCATTACTTACTCACAGGGATAATCTACTAGACGAATAATCACATGAAATATCAATAACCACTTTCATAATGAGGGAATGTATAATGCCAGACATTCTGAAACATTTTGTCAAGGACTCGGCCAAGACGTCTAAAATGATTAAGGCCGCGGCCAAAACCATAAATCAAATTGGGAAAGGGCCTCAGCCAATTCCACGTCTAGTTGTCTCATGAGACCTACCGATGCATCAAGGAGCTATAGTGGGCTCCACCCGTCACTTATAAAGTCCAATACATTCCTCATATTAATAGGTTTAAACAAAACATAAATATTCGTATTAAAAATAGCATACAAAATGCCAAAAATTTCTCCATAAACTACGGATGGTATAAAAATAACACATCCACAGTCAAATATTTCACAAAATGTTCAATGGAAGTTTTGTATCATAAATCAATTTCAATTAAACTTAAAACCCATCAAAGGATGTTGACATGGATGAAATCAAATCTATTTGAGAGAAATATCTCTTTTTTTTAAATCATTTAAAAGTCCCATAATTATAAAATAATACATTTACTTTTAAAATATTTTTATAAGCTTGTAAGGGAAGCTTCGACGAAGTTATAATTGCGGAAAATAGCCGCACCCGCGGTATAAGTTAAAAAAACATTCTTACCTTAAATTTTTCAAAAAGGTCAAAAAGTACATTGTTTGGAAAACGACGGTAAGATTCCTTTCAAAAACGTATAAGGGTATAAATTAAATTAACCCATTTTACATTTAATAGTAAAAATGTTTTGAAAGACATTTTTATGAAACACGGGTGTGGATGATAACGAGGTCCCAGTAGATAATTATTTATAAACAACCTTGGATAATGAAGAGGTTGTGAAGTAAACCCTTACCTTGTGTCCTACTTGATTCGACCGTTCTTTAACCTCCTGAATAATAAAATAGAGTTAATATCTACCATTTTCAATTTCACTATCCTTTTTATATCACTTATTACAATGTTATGAACATTATGTAATTATTTAAGTTAATAACGGTCGTTTTGTCGATTTTTGGTACTTGAGTCAACAACAAACTTCTTATAATTACATGTTGTTTATGTGGTAGAATATCCATTATCTCCAGAATTATATTCATGATTTAGATGTAATATATATCATATATATCCATTCTATACATTCTTTCATAATATTACGTAACATTTAGAGGTAAGAAATGAAATACACCGTTCATGAAGATGGTAAGTCGTACGTACACATGAACGCTACTTTCATTTCTATTTCGTATTTAATGGAATGAAATCATAATTATATAAAGTTATAATATAGTTCCAGTATAATATCATATATAATATCATTTACTCCATCCTTTATACATCCCACATATGGCATTAACGATTCACATCACTTTGAGGGGGCGGTAGTCCGCACTTCCTAAAATGAAATTATCGTGTTTACCCATAATGGAAATCATAAATTATGCCATAAATGAGAAATAAAGAAGCATAAGGAAAACATAAACATATTATATATCATATATAAATATATTGACATATTAATGGCTACCTTTTATGGTGTTATATGAGTGTTGAACAATCATCGTTTTGTGAGGCAGAAATTCACCATCCACAGAAACAGTATGTTCTTTAACCATTAGATGTAGGTGTGTGTAAGTGTAGCTCGAATCCTTCTTATAAAAACATCCTAGTATATTGAGGATACTGGTTTTGTTACAAAAGAAATGAATAAAAAGTTTTTAGGGGGTTGGAGAAGAAAAATAAAACAAAACAACATTAGAGAAGACATTACCTCAAAATCGGGTAACTCTTTTTGATTTGAGTCAAAGGATTCCTTGGGAAGAGTTCTACCCAAACTGAGCCTTCTAGGAGTAATAGTGGGAAGTTGGGAGAGTATTTGGGCAGAGTTTTTCCAAGCCAAATGGCTTGAAAGTGTGAATGAGGTGGTAGAGGTGGGGGCCTTTTATAAGAGGAGAGGAGGGGCACTCTTGGAAAGTAATGAAAAGTCACTTTATTATAAAATGAGTTTCGGATTTTAGAGGTCCCACACTTATATAAATAGAGTCTAAGGTGATAAGGGTTAGAAATCCACCCATACAATAGGTTTGTGACATGTGTAGGTCTTAGATATTACATTATCTTTCCATTTTATTTAAATCGTTAAATAATGAGGTCATCACTGCATCATCATGATGTCATAAATAATTTAATTTATTTAATGTATAAAAATTATAAAAAAACTATGATGTAGTAAATCTTAGTAGATTTCCAATGACTATTTATAGTCAAACATATGACTTGTATAACCCCATGTAAAAATTGTTTTAGTAAAACATTTCATGTTTGTGACATTTTTTACTTTAACATTAAATAAAAGGTATTTATGTCATTTTCCAACTAAAGTGGCTCCATGGGGTCCCCAAGTTGACCCATGGATTGTCTTGGTCTTCCATGGCACATACAATGATGGTAGGACATGTTTCAAGCTCATCTCATATTATTAATACATTATCTTTACCTTAAACTACACTAATTACCTCTAATCGCGATTAAGAACATAAAAGTTAGTATTAACCAAAAAACTATTCTATTTTCATTGAACCACATTTTACTTCTTAATGACAACCATGAATGTCGGATTTTTTAAAATCAAACCACAGAAGTGGTAATATTTCATTTAAACGAAAAATCAGTTTTTTAACTACCACTTAGTGGTTTCACTATTCATCAAAAATTGATGTTTTTCAGAACAATGCCAAAATTTCATCCTAAGCTATAATTGATATTCAGAATTCAAAAATGATGTCTATTTTATGAAATTCCAAAAATATAAGTTGCATTAATAAATTTTATAATTAATTCCCGCTGTCACAACAAATAGCGTGTTTTTAAGAAACAATATATATCAAAAGATTGACAATTGTTTATGTCCAATTTCAAAGTGAAATTAATTCTAATGAACACCATTGGATAAAATGGTAAACATATATTCTAATTATACTTTAAAACCACTAAATAGTATAACTTATCACTATAAATTATTTTGATTAAAAAAGTTGTATTAACTATTTTTCACTATTCATAAAAATTTGGAAGTTCTCAAAAAGTAACAAAAAATTCAACATAGGATAATTTAAATATTAGGAATAGAAAAATGAAGTCCATTTTTAAATATAAAATTTTTATAAATTTAAATTGTGGTTATTACTATTCATAACGGCTACATTGATTAGTTGCGGTGTGTTAGAACTCGAAGTTGCGTACATTGCAAGCTATTGCGTTATTGAATGAGAAGCGTATCATGGAAGCTCGGGGTGTTACATTCTCCCCTCCTTCAATAAATTGCATCCTCGCAACTTGAAATTTTTCATTGAAAATAAAAGGTTGAAAAGAGAAAATACCTTTGTAAAAAAGCCACATCGGAAATAAGATTAATAAAATTTAGCCTTAATAAGAGGGAAAGGGAAATGAAAAAGACACCACCCAATTATGATCTCGATTAAGAGAACATTGGTGGAAATTAGAGACAGATAATTGGAGGAAAAACATAAATATTTGTGGGGAGTGATTGAGGTCATCAATCACAATCAACTGTCAAATTGAGGGCCTCGAAGCCTTCAGTCTATGTTGATTTAAAATATCATCAGTTCAACAAGACATAAGGTATTAGGATAACACATTTTTTTGTTTTAATATCCCTTTAATAAAGTTTAAGAATTAATTTATTCATTCAATAAGATATAGGTATATATATTTATGCTTGAGAATTAGAGTTTCAACCTTCAACTCATCTTTCACTCAAAAAGATAATAGAACTCAAAAATATTATACTTATCTTAATTGTATAAGGTTCCAAATTTTAACACATACCATTTAGATTAGTAAAATTATTTTGTGATAACCAGGGACTTCCTGTAGGGTAGTGGTAGGAAATAAAGGCCTGTCGCACTATGGTTGTGGGTTTGATTCCTGCAGCTTTGTCCGACGCGACGGGTTATGCCCCACCATGCAGGTTGTCCTTTTCCTAAAAATATAGTATTATAATATTCCAAAATTAATCTTCATTAATTTTTTAACCTTAAACAATACTATCCAAAGATCAGCTTAATCCACTCCAACCTTTATAGTTATCCAAAATACCTCTGTCCAGACAATCTCTAAAAGGTCTCTTAATTCCAAAATCAATTTATCAGATTCCCAAAACAAAGTAAAGTTTCTCTTATTGTCACATACTAAAAATATAATTACCTTCATCATATTAAAACCTTAATGAAATCAACAAGTACTACAGTACAATCCTTATATATATATATATCACATTATTCTAATAACCAGAATATAATCCATGAGTCCAAAAGCACCAATACATTAGTTATTCTGCTTCAACTGTATTAATAGCATAAGATTTTCCTTGATCCCTTGGTCTTTTCTGAGGTAATTTTCCCTGACGCTTATGACATTCATTGCCATAATGCCCCATTTCCCTACAATTTTTGCATTCAACATTCATAGCCTCTTTCTTTCCCTTGAAATCACGCGCCTGGTGACCTTTTTCCCCACATTTATAACAAACTCCCATTCCTTTTAGGCAAGTACCAGGGTGATTCTTCCCACAATTATCACATAATTGAAAATCCTTCTTTCCCTTTTTCCATGTATCTGTCTCTTGTTCCACCGTTCTCTTCTTCTCTTTAGAGGTCCCACACTTATATAATTCGAGGCTATGGTGACAAGGGTTCTAAATCCACCCATCCAATAGGTTTTGGACATGTTTAGGTCTTAGATATTACATTATCATTAGATTTTAATTAAATCGTTAAATAATGAGGTCATCGCTGCATCATAATGATGTCATAAATAATTTAATTTATTTAATGTCTAAAAATTAAAAAAAAATACTATGATGTATTATATCTTTTTAGATTTCCGATGACTATTTATAGTCAAAAATATGACTTGTATAACCCCATGTAAAAAGATTTTTAGTATAACATTTCATGTTTGTGTCATTTTTTACTTTAACATTAAATAAAATGTATTTATGTCATTTTCCAACTAAAGTGGCTCCATGGTGTCCCCAAGTTTACCCATGGATTTTATTGGTCGGCCATGGCATATCCAATGAGGGTAGGACATGTGTCAAGCTCATCTCATATTATTAAAAAATTATTTTTACCGTAAACTACACTAATTACCTCTAATCGCGATTAAGAACTTAAAAGTTACTATTCACCAAAAAAATTATTTTAATCTCATTGAACCAAATTTTACTTCTTAATGACAACCATGTATGCCGGATTTTTGAAAATCAAAACACAGAAGTGGTAATATTTCATTTAAACGAAAAATCAGTTTTTTAACTACCACTTAGTTGTTTCACTATTCATCAAAAATTGAAGTTTTTCAGAACAATGCCAAAATTTCACCCTAAGCTATAATTGATATTCCGAATTCAAAAATGATGTCTATTTTATGAAATTACAAACATATAAGATGAATTAATTAATTTTATAATTAATTCCCCCTGTCACAACAAATAGCGTGTTTTTAAGAAACAATATATATCAAAAAATTGACAATTGTTTATGTCCAATTGCAAAGTGAAATTACATATAATGAACACCATTGGATAAAATGGTAAAAATATTTTCGAATTATACTTTAAAACCACTAAATAGTATAACTTATCACTATAAATTATTTTGATTAAAAAAGTTGTTTTAAGTATTTTTCACTATTCATAAAAATTTGGAAGTTCTCAGAAAATTACAAAAAATTCAACATAGGCTAATTTCAATATTAGGAATATAAAAATGAAGTCCATTATGAAATATAAAATTTCTATAAATTTAAAAAGTGGTTATTACTATTCATAACGGCTACTTTGATTAGTTGCGGCGTGTTAGAACTCGAAGTTGCGTACAATGCAAGCTATTGCATTATTGAATGAGAAGCGTATCATGGAATCTCGGGGTGTTACAGAGAAATACTCTATAATATCGACCATTATTACATCTAAATACAAGAAACATAACCAAATTCATTGGAGTGATATCAGGGAACAACCATCGAATAAGCTATATTGGATTTTACTAGTGATATCTATATGCATCAATAATATATGTTATATTGTGGTCACCAATTCATTATCAATAATTTAAATTTTATCTTGATGAATAAATCATTCATAATCCTTCACATTTTAATCATCCTAGTAATCAACAGTCTTTCCATGATGAAATAATCGATGGAAAAGAAAGGGGTTCCATGAGTGTCTTATAATCCATCAAGGGAAAGAAGAAAAATGGTATCAATAACACATATAACTATTGGAGTGTATGTAAAGATGATTTTTTAATATTTTTAATTCTAGAAAGTCAGTTAAATGGTAATTAAAAGTAATCTTGAGGATAATATCCCTTTCTAAATTAACAAATGTGCTTTTAAAAAAAATCAGAAAATATTGTGAATATCATTTTACCTAAACAAAGAATGGAAACATAATATTAAATCATTAATGAAAATAATTTAAATGACGTGTCACCACCACCTCCCTCCAAAGTCGACCCTCTTGACCTTGAAATGGTGAAAGGGAGATAATGACCCCTCGAGTCTCTCCTTCAGCAGGCCACAAGATGGAGAACATCCCCAAGGGTACACAAATATCAAATAATTGGAGGAATTATCCTTTTTAGTAATAAATATCAAGAGATATTATGTATCAACCATAAAAAATTCCATGATATATATATTAAAAAAATGAAAAATCCATCCCACATTCATGTTAAAAATGAAACTATTAAAAATAAAATAAAAACCTCTAATGTCAGTACCTTAAAAGTAATGATATGTAGTAAGAAAACAAATTTCCCAATGTCCAAGCATGTAATTCCTAGGACTATCCACATAGTCATCCCAGAAACCAGGATTCATTTTTTCATAAATAGGGAGAGCATACAGTTATTCTATATTGGGAATCCCAATTCTCTCATGCATAAGTGGGAGAACCATACTAATCCTCTTATGAAAAAATAGAAGAACCAGTAGTACCTAACAAGGTATACTAACCATCCTTGCCAGACCAAGGCATTCTCATCAAGTAACTCAAGTAATGTAAATTATTATAGTAAGCACATCGATGATAGGGTTCACTACACCAATTTTCCTCGGATTATCCACTCTCACACACTAATGACATAAATCATTTTGCTCCCACATCTTCCAAAGTAACCACGTCATAACACTCACTCACACACATAGCCATCACAACAACATTTAACACACTTGCAAATGGTACACATACCATTTCACATCGTGCATTCACACAATTTGTCCTCACAACTATGTCTTACACACATTCAACAAGACAACATACAACATCACATCTTGCACACACACACTTGTGCCTCCCTACTATGTCTCACGCATAGACACCTGGGCCACAAAACACATCACATCCAAAAGTACCTTGGGAATGAAAAAAATATCATCCTGAAGATACATGGGAAACACAAAACATCTCAACTTGAAGACACCTGGGAAGAACAACATTCCTGTACACACTTGGTCCCAGCAAATCCAAACATTCATGACAAATAATGCTCAATCACTTCATGGAAGAGGGATCATGGAATAATGGGTTCCGACCATCAATCCTCCACTTGGATGTTTAGGAAAGAAACCCTCCCCTAAGAAAATAAGGTTGTTCTATACGTAGTTCCCAATGAGTGTGGGGGGCATATATAAATCCAAAAGTAAAATACATGAATATATATATATATATATATAATACCAAACAATCATGTCCAACCTATGGGTTCGAAATAATGACCGACTCACAAAACCTCCTTCGCTACTACCTCAAATGCATTAACTAGTATCAACAAAAATCACTTCAGATGTTGATATTAACATAGATTCATAATGAAACTTCACTTAACACTCATTAACATTATTATTTCTCTCATCCAAAACAACATTATCTATTTACAATTAATTTTTTCATTTTATTAATACCCTATAAACTATGAAAAAAAAACACAATACAAAAACAGAATGAAAATATTCTCAGAATGAGAAGAGACCTATAAACTAATTTTCATCACATTACTCCCCATTTCTCACTCATTTATGTCATTATATACATCGGTACTGAGACATTGGGTGGGTATTTTTACAAGATACTCATTGATAATCTATTGGAAATTTACCCACACAAACCACTTCCATCAACATTCTTCAAATTCATTCCACACAATCCATCATCTCAACCACAAAACCCCCCAACTCATAACCACACTGATCAACACATCTCACCACAACCATTCTTATCAACCCTATTCAATAAACACACAAAACCCATCATAATGAGCTACATAATCATATCAAAACCTGATGGAATCCCCATTGTACAACAATACCCATATATCAAAAAATCAATTAATCTATCACCCTATGATTCCAATACACCACCCATACCACCCAAAATTTTATATAAAATCCCTCAACCCTACTATAGTACAAGTCATAGAAAATCTATATCAGGCACATCACTACACATAACAAGGAAAATGTTATTTAGATTTAAAAATTCATCTATTATTTAATTCCACTTTTTAACATATGGGGAGATCATTGAAACAGTTTGATTCATAGAGATCTGTTTATGAGCTTAGTGTGTGTGATTAATATAATTCATATACATATTTAATTTCAATAGAATATGAACAAAAATCATTCAAAATACATTCTAGATTCACAAATATCAGCCACCAATGGCAGATATTTTCATTTGGCATATATCCCATACAAATTCACAATATTGATGATTATATCAATAAAAAAGGATGATCATATATCTCTATCCCATCCCCACATGTTGATCTTAAAATAATTCAATTATATTTATTTATTTGGTATCCTTATGTGATTACAAGGATACATTCATAAACCCACCCCACATAATACAGAAATAAAATGGAAGTAAAGGGATCTATTACAAAAAGAAAAAATGATCAAAACATACTTATTGAACCAAAATAGGGGGAACACATGCAGTAAGAAATTCCTTGAGAGAATAATGTGGTAAAAAAAGGTATATCACAACGCAAAACTACTTGGGGAAGAATGGTTATGGGTGGACTAATTGAAATGGGAGCGCACACGGAAGAGAGTATCTAAGTTTTAGAAAGGTGATATCCTAAATAAATTGAAGGAATGGTTTATAAAGTCCATTAAAATCAGATCATGACCAATTCCACACAGTTTGGAAGGTCAAAGGAAGATTCATGTTTTTAAAAGATATATATGATTCGAAATGGCTACTAAAACTATTAAATATGTTATTTAACTCATTTATATTCAATGGAAACATCAAAGGGGAAAATGGAAAAATTGGGAATTCTGTAATTTTTACAAACTATTGAAAATGACTGACTATTGGGTGAGTCACCATCATGAGTCACTGAAGGAGAGATAACACTGTAAAGCTACTAGTGCATGTCATTGGTGTGATATAATGGTGGATTATTCATTATTAGAGGAGTCACTATTGGATGAGTCATCATTGGGTAACTATCTCTTGGTTGGGTCACCATCGGATGACAAACAACTTTAAACCTAACATTGTGACCTACCATCATCAAGTGACAGTTGTGAGTTACCTGTTCATTTCACCATCCTGACTAACTGGTACTGACTCACTGATCATAACTCAATGATATTCAATATCTATCACTTGTCACTATTTAGTCCTACCATCACCAACTAAACGTAGATGACTCATCTTTAGATTAGATACTGTAAAAAACTGTAATTTCTTTTAAATATCTGACAATGAGTCACTATGACCTCTGAGAAAACACCAAACACTAGATTTTAAAAAATTAATAGATACGAGAGTTCCCTTAAATTACATCTGATAGCTATTAAACTATTCTATTCCTAGTGAATTCAAAAGATTATAAGAATGAAAAGAGGTGTCCAAACAACCACCTCCTGAGTTTACTCTTAAAGATAACGCTATACACAGCTACCGACATCATGTTTCCATAACAAACCACAATTTTTTTTTGAAATCAAGATAGAATTCTCAATATCCAATAAAACATCCTCAAACATATACTAACCCATCGAACGTGATGATAAACTACACAAGAACCGCAACCACACTATACAAACACACAAATCAGAGAATCCCATCATTCATTTCATGATACTATCTGCTCTAGGTGACACTGACCTGCCCACAAGGATTTAATCACATTATTGTTAATGTATATCTAATAGGAATTTGGTATTACACATTACATTAGTCAAGAATTTATCACACCTTTTGGAATAAGGAAACAAATCGCCTCAAAACAAATAGGGTTCACATATTACATTTCAAAGAAAAATATAATAGGGAAAAACACAAAACCCCTCTGGGTACTAGGCATGTATATCCACTTCATACTCCCATATACAATATTATAGGCCACCATACCTCCAGAACATGTGAAATAATGGAATTTTCCACCCACACATCCCCTTATGCCGATGATGTTGGTTCTCTTATGGCCACTCCACATATGTCGCATTATCTCAAATATCAAATTATAATCGTTCTATGAAATGGGAGGCATCATGAAGATTCTGATAAAGCTGGGATATGTTAATGATGTTGTGGAACCTCTTAAACTATATTGGAAATACCAAATTGTATTCTAGTTATTCAACTCATCCAGAACCTCATAAGGTCCAATGAACCAGGGCGAAAGATTTTTCCCTCATTCAAACCAACAATTCCCATATTGAGGGGAAAAATTCATGAATACATAGTCCACAAACTCAAACTCCAAGGGACTCCTCTTGTGATCTAAATACAACTTAAATCAGCCCAAAAATTTCTTCAAAATTTCACTGAAAATATGAACCTTATTGGTTATTCAAATCACTACATTAGGGTTAAGAAAAACATTATACCCCACCTCTGTCCCGCAAAAAGGTGAATGTCATGGTCTTCAATAAAAAAATTCAAATAGATCTGTGCCAATGGATTAGTGATTGCAATTATTTTATGAAAACTATTTCAAGGGAAAGTATCATAACCAAGATCCCACACAAGTTGAATATGCATTCCTGCAACAAATCCACTAGTGTTTGGACTGTCTTTTATGTTTTGTAGACTATTTGAAGGAGGAAGCCAGTGTTGAGGGGTAACTAAGCACCAAAAGAATTATACAATGACCTATGGAGTTGTGAGGAAAACCATGTATGTTGATGAGGAAATGAATTTTAGAACTCTATGTAACTGCACAACCTTATCCACATACCTATTTTCAATGTCCTCAACTATGCTTGGCTCCTTATTCGCTAAAACGTTGGTTGATTTCATCGGATGATCCACTACTACCCAGATGGAATCATATCATCATGGTTCTATGGGATACACTATGATGAAATCCCCTGATATTTCACCCCAAATCATCTCAGGTAAATATAAGGGTTGCAAAAATCCCCTAGGAACATGGTGATCAACATTCATGTGCTGGCATAATATAAAATTTTCCACAATCTCTTCCACTTCTAATGTCATCTTGGCCTTCCAAAATGGAATCCTCAAGCCAGAGTACATCTTGAAACATACTGGGTGTACCACTAAGGGTGACATATAAAACTCACTGAGGGATTCCTCACTCTTCTCCATGGGAAAAAAACTCCTCCCATGGAACATCATCAACTTCATACCATCTTCAGACCATTCCTCTAGAGAATCACCGTGGTCAATGGGATCAAACATCACTGCAGCCTCTAAGTCTCCCCACTGAGACTCCTCTAATTTCTACATCAATAATTACCACACTATCATCTAGATATGACATCCTCTACCACCCTCATCCCCTTCATCCATGTGCAAGGCTTACAACTCCTCCATCATCTTCCTTGCATCGGTAAATTCCCAAACTATCTCCTTCTATGACATCTGGCTGAAGGCATCTCCCAGGACAATCCCTTTTCTTGAGGTGTAGATAATATTGAAATAATAGATTATATGACAAATCAACCACCTATACTATTGATATTTTTTTTCTAACTGGGAAAGGATATACCTCAAACTCTTGAAATTTGTGAAGGCCACAATGCAATCCACAGCGAGGAAATGCCTCCACATATTCAATGCAAACCCAAATACTTCTAAATCAAGATCATGGTTTCCATAGATATATTGATGTGGATAAAAATTCTGAGACCCATAATAGATAATTACACACTCTTTCATAAGAACACATCACAATCCTAGATCAAAAGAATCCAAAAATTCACCAAACATCACTTCTTCCTCCAAAAACCAGAGTACTAGTGCACTAACTAACTTCCCAATCAGACTGCTAAAACATTCCTAGAACTACTCACTTCAAACAAATGATTGGTCTTTCCTAGTCCAAGTAGTGAAAATATATGTAAATCAAGACAAATCAAGTATAAACCTATAGTAATATACCACAACTACAATAAAACAGCAATACTTTTCCACATTTAGAGGTGCTTTCAAAGAAACTACTGCATCAAACATTGTTGGGTCCACTACAACACCTTACTAGGACACCGCATTTCTAATTAAATGCACCTATAATGTCTATAAATTTCACATGGACAACATATTATTGATTTGGTGGGATGTAAAGGCCTTCAAG
The DNA here is from genome assembly GCA_963277665.1 of Viscum album. Taxonomy (NCBI): domain Eukaryota; kingdom Viridiplantae; phylum Streptophyta; class Magnoliopsida; order Santalales; family Viscaceae; genus Viscum; species Viscum album. Next base: position 96,637,646 of record OY728128.1, on the reverse strand, counting down.
ACATCCATGAGTTTCCTGGTATGCTCCACCTCGTACATTGAGTAGACCAAGATGTCAATGATGAATACATAGATGAACCGATCTAGCTAGTGAATTCCTAACACTGAATGAAATGAATAAAAACTCATTGTTCCCATACCTACATAAAAAATATGTCTTCAGGATATATCCCCCATTCACTTAGAAATAGTGATTTCCAGATCGTAGATGAATCTTAGAAAACCAACTCACCCCTCTATACTAGTAAAAAAGATCATCAATCCTCGGAAGAGGGTAACAGTTCTTGAAATTTGATGATGAAAACTATGGTTGTCTAGTGAAAACCTCAAACCACTATACACCTTATTTTTTAACATCCCGGAAGCACCCCACAGTGGCACACTGGTCCAGATAAAACCATTCTTCATTATATCATATATCTGAATCCCCAACTCCCGCAACTCATAATGTTTCATCCAAAAAGTATCTATCAAAATTGGACATCTTTTCCGGGGAATAGGTCAATCCTGAACTCAAAATCATGATAAGGTGCTAGAGTCACAAACTCCTAAGAAAAGAACATCGATGAACTCCCCAACAACAATAGGTAATTCTGTTTCCACTAATTCCCTTGAAATCTCATCAAACAAGGAAATAAGAGGCTCCATATACTGACTTCCACAAGATGGCTCCACTCACGAACAAAAACCACACACTAACCATCCATGCCTAAAAACACAACACTTCTCTATAAGAAGTTCAAAATGAAATGCATGTCATACAACTAGTTGATGTCAGGAATAAAATCAAATGGCTTCATATATAGTAAGAAAATATTCCCATGGGATTGATGTGGTCCCATCATCAGTCTACATCTCCAACACACATAAAAAAAGATGGCCCGACGTCTTATTATCATACTCAACACCAAGGGAACATGAAGTCTATATATTTCTAGTTCCATATCATAGAATAGAATATATGTAACATAGTTTCATCAATATTTTCAACCATACAAATAACAAGAAATCATAATAAAAAGATTAATCATACATTGAATGATATCTTTTCCTCTTATAACGGCTGCATCTCTTTTGTGTAACTGACCACATCCATCTCCTCTACCCCTAGGATAGAGAATGCCTCCATGACCACGCCCAAGTCGAGGTCCCTGAGGAACACCCCGAGGTCGACCTATACCTCCCCCATCACCCCTCGATGGACCATGAGCCTGTTGACCCTACTAGTATAGTGGACAAGATGACAACCACTAATGAGGCTATAATGAAACCTGCCCACTTACATCATACAAATCTCTAATGGATGATGGACACAAAATTTGAAGATTATTTCAAAACCAACAAAAAATAACATCGTCCCTAAGACCAGAAGAGGGGAAAAATGAAATGACTATCAAAATAGAAACTATTATGGTCGATACCCCTCCAGTCGAAACCTCAATGGCCACAAATACAAAGACTATGATCTGTTAACCCTTCCTTTTGTTGAACCTCAATGGAACCCCAATCATTGTACACCTCATCACGAGTGCATCCCCTCTATCCCCTACACCTTGTTCTGTATATCGAAGTATGAGGGAAACGTAAATCGACAACCACATTCTAGATAGTAGGATGGAGTTCCTCTTATAGGTGTCTCACATAAGAATACTAATTTGGAAAGAGGTATAGGGGAAAAATAACACCATTGAACGTAATTCCCATCATCCATAATAACATACTCCCGTACTGGAGCGATATGACCTCTTACCTATTCTCATCCATCATGGTTGATGAAAGGAATTATACATTGAAATCCATCATGAAATTGATCCACAAAACGAAATCTTCCCTCCTCTCCCCCTAGTACAACATCTACCAATTCTATATAGCACCTGAAATTTGGATCACTCCCAAACAAATCATGTACATTATCAGAGCTATGATCAAAATAAAGGTGATCTCATGTTCTTTGATCAATATCTCAATTTCCAAATCCAAAACTATTCCCTTGTAATTTACCATGATCAGTCGTTGGAAGGCATGTGACATTCACTGCCACAGGTCATCCTACTCCATCAAATCAACTATCTTCCACCAACTGGATTGGCCTGCAGGGCCTCAATTTCAAGATACACACATTGATGATGACAGGGTTCCATACCTGATAAAAATTTAACATGTATTTCCTAAGCCTAAGTAGTATGTTAATATCTTTACGATTCATTTTAATTCATTTAACTCAATTTTTATACATTTAAAAATTCCAAAATCCCAAATTTAGATAAAATCAGAAGTGATTATGATATGTATACTATTCCTATGGTCACTATGACACAAAAGGTGAGACCTCACTTGGTTTTTTGGTAGGATCATCATCCTTGCATCAGATCACAGGGGCCCTAAAATATCATATCCGAGTCAATCTTCCATAGCCTATTTAATAAAGAAAGATCACCAGGAACTATTTCCCTACATACCCACAAAATCATCACAATTCCTTACTAAAAACAACATCATATCTCTAAAAAATCACCGCTGATAAAAGTTTTTATGACCCCCTCCCACCAAGAATGACTATCCTATGATGGAAATGCATAAAGTGATATAATAACCCCAGAGTCATACCTCCAGTAGGCCCTAGGGTGGTGACCAATAGAAAGGTTATAGAATTCTCAAAAATTCATAGGCATTACCTTTATAATGTAACAAAGAATATAAGATACGATATATTAACCTCAAAAAATTAATATATATATATAAAATAATTTCAAAATCCATCTCACAGGCATGTTAAAAATCAAGATATATCAAATACAATGAAAATAAAAAAATTAAATACCGAAAAAGTAACCATAAAAGTGACACAACAAATGTTACAAAGCTTGAGATAGTAATTCCCATCACGGTCCCTATACTCCTCCTAGAAATCTAAAATATTTTTTATAACATTGGGTAAGCATACATGAATACTCAGTATAAAAAACATGGTCTCTCATGGACAATTGGGAGAACCATACTAATGATCACATGAGAATATTGAAAAAAATCACATGACAAGGTATAATAACCATCCCCACATCACCATGGAATTCACAAAAAGTAACATAACTCATATAATGTATATATTAAGAACATCGATGATATGGTACCCCGTACCAATTTCCCACTTATTTTTCACTCTCACACCCAAATTTCATTTACTATAATCAATAATATTTCTTTTAGAAGTTGATTAATTAAATATTTTAAACAAAGAATTATCTCTTTATGGTCCTTTACATCATTATTTAGCTCATACAAAATATCATTCTATATTAACAATTTATTTTCACATTCCATCACTTCGAAAGAAACTAATAAACCTAATCCAAAATAAGTAACACATCAAAAGTTATAACTGATGGTGAGGATCCATGTAAACTAATGTAGCTCCAAATTAATCCATTTTCATCACCAATTCATCTAATAACAAACACTGGTACCGAGACATGGGATGGATATTTCATCATTCTACTAATAGAGATCCCCTGGGATAATTACCAATACCAACCACCACCACCATATTTATTCGATGTAATTCCACCCAATCCATTATACCGACCACAAAATCCCCAAATCGTAGCTTCACACAACAACATATCTAACCACAACCATTATCAATATCCTAATGACATAACCATACCAAACCCATCACATCTAGAAACATAAACACAAAACCACTTGATAGAAGTCCCGCTTCACAACACTACCCACCCATTCCCCAAATCCAACAACCATTCAATCTATGATTCCACCACAACACCCACACAACCCCATATAAAACATACAATCCTACAACCTTACTACCACACAAGTCAGAACACCCCCACACCTAGCACACCACTGCATAGACAAAGGCTTTGAATATTTTTATTTAAAACGACATATATTCCTTAATTACACTTGTTATCTTAAAATGTGATCATAGAAATATTTTGATCATGGGGAATCCATTTATCAGATGAGATTTAGTGGTTAATTGATTTCATATTTATATATATACAGTCATTTAACAGGAGACAAACAAATACAATTCAAAATCCATTACATGTACAGATACAAATACCACCAATGATCATTATTTTCACTAGTCATATAGCCTATAAAAATTAAAAATATCAATCAAAATATCAATAAAACATTATAATCATAAATATATAATTCCCAGTACAGGATTTCCTTCTTAAAGAAATTCAATTAAATTTATTTATTTATTATTCACCTATTTTCACAATGAGAAATTCATACAGCCACACTTCATTATATATAAATTTTAGAGAAACAAAGGGATCACTAATTCAAGGAACATATGATCAACACATCCTTATTTGAAAAATCATTTAGGTGTGAATTCCATTAAAAAAACCTCTAGGGAAAAGGTGATAAAAAAGGAACAACACAACCCATGGCTCCTCGTAGAAGAATGGTTCGCGTCACAGGAAGAAAAAAATGGGGGTGTGCAAGGAATAATGGATCTTAACATTAGTAATGATAAATACAAATAAAATTTAAGGAATTGTTTCTAAATAACAATAAAGGTGGATCATGACCAGGACAACACGATGTGGATGTTCAAAGGAAGATTCAGGTTCATAGAAGATTGATATTATTCAAAATGGCTCAAAAAACCCTTAAATATGGTATTTAACTCATTTAGAATCAAATTAACTGTAAATGGTGAAAAATTGGAAAAACTAAAGAATAACAGAATTTGGATAAACTGGTGAATGTGACTCCCCATTTGGTGAGTCACCATGGTGATTCACTAAAATAATGATACTACTAGAAAGCTACTAGGGTAAGTCATCAATATCAGCTACAAGTGGACTAATTGTCGTTGGGAAACCCACCATTGGATGATTCACCATTGGGTGTATCATCATTAGACGCGTCACCATCATATGTCTCACTATTGGTGACCTACTATCACAACTGACAATTAGTGACTCACCATTGCGAGTCACCGTTGTATGTCAATATTCTAACTAATTGGTCCTTACTAATCGTCAGGAGTCACTATTATGACCTAATTTCACCACCTACTAGATGAAAAATAACTGTTAGATGACCAACCTTTGGGAAACTGGATTTATTTGAAAAAACTCTTAAAATGATGCTCTTTGGTATACAGGAACACTATGAATGTTTCATTTTCACAATTTAGTGGAGTGGAGTAGTCTGGGCCATTACATGATGGTGGAAAAATATTTTATTCTTTAAAATGTATAAATATATATTATTTTCCAACATTTTCATTGAATTCAAAAGTGAACCATTTAGAAAATGTTAATAAATATAATTTACCAAGAAAATTAGAATAATTTCATGGAAAATAATAAATGGATTTAGCAAATAAATTATTTTTTATAAATAACATATTGAAAAAATTTTAGATAAAATTTATATATAAGATAAATATTTTCGACATAAAATAAAGATACAAGATTATTGTCTCTTACAAACAGGTATCTTGAACAATATTCAATCCATTATAGAGGTATAGATGTCCAAAACTCTATCCACATTCAAAAATAGTGGATAATTAAAATATGTAGAAAAATAGAATAATACCATATTATTTCACCAAAATAACCTTGAATATTCACAATCCTCAAATAAAAGATATTTTAACAGAAATCACATCCCACTTTGGTACCCATTAATCATAACCCCTATGATATAATAACATGGAATGATAATTTTAATATCACGAATAGAAGGATATTAATTATATATTATTTCAAATTGTATGTAGATAAATGACAATAATGAATATTGTAGGATCGAAATAATGATGTAGAAGATCAATATACAAGGGGGGGGGAATTGTATACTTTAAAAATTCCATTGGAACCTTTAATGTTAGTTACAAATAAATATTTTTCCTTAAACAAAGGAAATAGCTATGTTTAACAATGTTAAACTATGTAAATTCACAGCACCTCTAACACCAAATGAAAACATGGAATAAGGAATGAAGTTCTAAACTTCAAGTCCTTTGTACTTGCTTAAAACTGGAAAGAGATTCCGAAAGTAGGATCCAGAAATATGAATCCGGAAATTGAAATATAACTAAATATAATAATATGAGATTCTACCTTAAAGCGTATAGAATCTTAATGAATCATAATACAAGTAAGGAAATGTACGAAAGTTATACTTTCCTTACAGTACAATATGCAGTGGAAATAAACAAGTAGTAAAACTACAAGTAACAAGATATAAGTCTTTTAACCCAAAGAGAAGGTTATCCAACAACCTTGGATAAATGTCTCTTGATTTATACTTTCAAGAAAGTCTGTCATACCCACACCAGGGTAAGCCCTCTATACGAAGATCGGAGTCTCTGTTTTGCTATCCCCGCAAGCCTTCAACTTCAAGGTAGTTGGAATCCTCTGTCTTCCTCAGCAAGGAAGGCCTCGAACATCAAGGTAGTCATCACCTCTGTCTTCCTATCCCCAGAATTCCTCGAATGTAATCACCAACATTTGGAGTCGCACGAACTATTTAGAGTTAATAAGATCCTATGTCTCTAGAAATCACTTCAACAACTTGTACTCACAATGTCGAAGAAGTTATCTATCTGTTATGAGCTCTTTCAAATGAGCTCCTATTTATAGGCAAGGTCGGCCTCCTTTACAACAGTCATATTTTCCTTAAAAATCGGAGGGACATGTCCACGTGTAACTTAACCAACGGTTAGTTTATAAAAGAATAGACGACATCATTTTATAACAAAAAAAGTGAAACAGAATGTACGACATCATTTAAAGTCTAACTCAAATGTTCGGAGTGATGGTTCAGAGTGTAAACTAATTTTTTTTTCGGAGTCTAAATAAATTAGGAGTGTATAAAACAAATATGATTAGATTATATTTAATAGGTGAACTCGGAATGAGTATTCAGAATGAGAATTCGTCAACATAATTCTTAAAGAGAATTCTTCATCAGAATTCGTAATGAGAAATCGATGTTTAACTTCATGAGAATTTGTATCCAGAATTCGGAGTAGAACTTTATCAGAGTTCGTATCCATAATTTGGAATAAAAATTCATTACAGTTCTCATCTAGAATTCATAGTGAAACTTCATTTTAGTTCTCATCCAGAATTCGGAACCTAGAACAGAATTATTCATATCAAAGTTCAAAAAATTCCGAAAATATAGAAATGAATCTGAATCATATACTTAAGAAATATATGGATGAAAATATGATAAGGATAATTTTTATTACAAATGCGATCTTCCTTGTAAAAGAAATTTTACTTATAAAAGCAATTTTCCTAATAAAATCGATTTTCCTTATAAAAGTGATTTTCCTTAAAGATAAGGTGTTTGTGATTTTCAAAACAAGAAGGAATGAAAAATCCATAAGGAAAACCTTATTGACTCAACAGTCTCCCCCTTTTTGGAAAGCACAAACATCATTATGAAAAATAAAGTCTAAGAAGAAAGAAAACATTAAGGCTTATCTCCCTTTTCTTATGGATGATGATGAATATGACTAACTCCCCATTAGGCTTTGAAACTCTAAGGATCGTATTCTAGATTTCCGGAATGATATTTCATTAAGAATAACAAAGTCTTCTTTAATGAAAAACTCCCCCTTAGATAAACTCTATTAGAGTTTGTTTTCTTTCTCAACCTTTGTTATGGTTCTTTTTCCCCCTTTATTAGGGTTATTTTCCTTCTCCCCCTTTGTGATTTTCAAAAAGAATTTGAGGGAATGGAAAATATACTAAAGTACCTAAAAAATTATTAGCAACAACAAATGAAACGAGAAAGCACAATTTTCATTATGTTTGAAAGTTCAACAACAAGGAAGTTAAGATACAACAAAAAATCGGATCTGTCTATTTTAGAGGTTTTTTCCTTCTCCATGAGACCCTTAAGAATAGTCTTTATCTTCTTCAAGTCTTTATGGTCTTCCCCGGCTTGCTTCTCTAACACAACAATTCTTGCATTTTGAGCTTCAATCTTTTCTTCCTGGGCTTGAAGCTTTTCTTCCTGAGCCTGAATATTTTCTTCCTGAGCCTTCAAGATTTGTTCTTGCTTTAACAAATTCTCTTCAAAATCAATCCGATGATCCCTTTCATACTTCCCATTTTTAGAAATAGAATTCATCTTCCCATTCAGATCTTTGACTTATTGAATCCAGAAATTCTTTTCATCTGTCAACTTTTTTTCAAATGATGAAGTAAGTTCATTTATCTTCATGTCTTCTGTCTCAAAGGCCTCCTTCACATTATCTTGTAATTCATCAAAGAGCCTCATCTCTTCTACAGTCTTCCTCGACCAACTAGTCATCCTCTTGCAAGAGCTTATGTGGGTTTCATAGATTACAACGAAAGTGTTGAACTGAGCCTCAATCTCAACACATTTGTCCATAACCATGGATACAAAGTCTGTTTTCTGATTCAAAGCATGTTGGAGCTTCTGGAATCTTGAATCAATACATGAGAAAGTCGGAATAGTACCCACCAACTTCTTTAAAGAATGAACAACAAAGTCATGCCCCAACAAAGATGACTCTGAATCTGAGACATTTCTTAGAAAATTTTCTTCTTCAATATGCTCAAGATTTCTCATTGAAGAACTACCAACTTCCCTTATTTTTTTGACCACTAAGCTCAGGGTATCAACAACAAGTTGTTTTCCCTTGTCCCCTTTCGGAATGGAGTCTTGTTCCGGATTTCTCTTTTCATTTTCAGACACTTGAACAACATTGTATTCATCATCAGCAAATTTTTGAGCACCATCCTCTAAATTATCCATTTGAGTAATATCATGTAGAATATGTTCTTCCTCTGCATGATACGCTACATCTTTTTCTCCTTTCTCCTCAACCTTCCCTGGAGTGACTAACTTAGAAGACTCAACTTTTGAGGTTCAGAGCGAAAAATGTTCCGAAGGTGTCCCCTTATAATCATCTACTTTCTTCAAAATATCTCCGGCCTCACCACTACCTTCAGCAACTGCTTCTATCTCTTCTACTTGCTCAATCTGCTCAACTTCCTCAATATGATTAGCAACTGCCTCTTCCGGAGTGACAATGTTTCTTCCTGGAGTCTCAGGTAGAGATTCCAAAGAAAAAGATCTTTGGACGGGAATGTTTCCGGAGGCCATCTCAGTAAACTTTAATAAAGTCTGAACTACCTCAGCTTCAGACATCTTCTTCTTAAGATTCTTTTCTTTCACTTCTTTTTCTAGCTCATCCACTGTTCTTTCCTTCAAGGCCTTAGCCTCCGCAGGATCCAAGCCAAAATGAGGCTCCCCTTGCACTCTCTTCTCATTGATTTCCCTCCACTTAGAAACTACCTCATCAGGGTAGGATTTCTTCTTCTTCAGTTTTGGAGGTGCGGAATTAACTTCTTTAGATTTTGGATTCTCTGCTTCAACTTCAAATTATTTCAACTTTCTATTCCTCACTAGCTTAGAGGATTCTGGTTTAGAAACTTTCAGAATTGTTTCTTCTTGAGCAGGTAAATCAACAAACTGACCAGTCTTCTTGTCGAAGGTTATATCCATCCTTTTGAGAGTACCATCACAAACCAACATAATCTTCCAAACTCTTGGCATAGACATGCAATCCTCTTTGAAAGACTCAAGGCACCGAACTATCAACTTTGAGAGGATTACTAGATAAATTATGATCTGAGCTCTCAAATTCCATTTCTTAACATTCTAAATTGTAATAATAATGTGTTGCATCAGATTAAACTTCCTTAGATTTATCAGAAAATATAGGATATAAATCTCACTCTTTTTCATACTATCTTTGTCACCCATTCTCGGTACGATAAGGCCTTGTACCCATAATTCTAGATTCCGAAAATTCATAGACAGAGTAGCAATCTTCGGAGCCTTGTCATCTGCCAGTCCAAGTGTTTCCAATGCCTTTTCCTTTATGAAGCTTCCCTTTGAATCCGAAAAAATATGAGAGATGAACTTGGCTTCTCCATCATTGTTCAGCCCTACCAATCTGGCTTCATTGGCATACAAAAGCTTATAAGTCTTTCCATAAGACTTAAATTATAATTTCTCCCTTCTACCTTCCTTATAGAAGGAAACCGACTCATATAACTCTACAATCAAATCCAAAAAAAACTTCATCTTGATTTCTGGGATTAGATACAACAACATTTTTCCATCCGTTAAGCTTAATATTCTTGGATATAATAGAATCATACTTGTTGAAGAAATCGGGATGAACCAACCTTTATCTATATATTAACCACTTCGAAATTGGTTTAGAGGAAGACATTTCTTGAGATGATACTTCCACAGACATTCGGATCTGAAGTCCTCTGAGATGTTCGGAATAGAGAAAGCTGAACTTTGGAACGGCCTTAAAACAGAGATGTAGAGCATCGGGATGCTGGAGCTTGAAAACTAATGTGGGACAACCATTTTGGGTCCCCTTTATATATGAAACGTGAAGACGGATCAACTGCATCAGTTGATCAAACAGTTGTGACATGCTCAGATCAGATCTGATGGTTGAAAACCAATTCTCAAGAAAACATGAATCCGATCTTTTGAGGTTTTTATTAAAACAATGATTTAAGAAAAAAAATCTGAAAACAAAGTATAAGAAAATACACGCAAGTAAATTATGATTACGAAAACTTGAGTAAGGAAATCATACATTTCGGATTGGCTTAAGAGGATTATTCTTAATGGGTAATATTTGAAAAAAAATTAAATACGAAAGAAATTTTTTTGCAAAACTCACTACGAAAAACAAACTCAGTACGGAAAACTTAGTATAAAAAACATTATAAGTATTTCAGTACGAAAATTTCACTACAAAATTTTTAAAACAAAATGATCATTATGAAAGACTCGGTAAAAAAATCTCTTCATGGAAATACCAGTACGAAATTTTCAATTCTGAAAGTTCTCAATACAAAAATTTCCACACCAGAAGTTTTCTATCCGAAAATATCCAATCTGAAAAATTTCCGTTCCGGAAATTCCCATACCGAAATTTTAGTTCCAAAAAGTTTGAAAAACTATCTTCGAAAAAATTTAGTTACTCTAACAATCAAATGTACTCCCCCTATGAAAAGGAGTTTATTACTGTAAGGAGAATTTTTCAATATAAAGTTAATTAAGAAAGATTACATTACTGTTATCATTATTAACATCTGTTTAATGTATTCCAATCTATCAGAAGGAAACGATTTTGTGAAAATATCATCAAGTTGATCTTGCCTTCCGATAAACTAAAGAATAATATCTCGTTTTTGTGTGTGATCTCTAAGAAAGTGATGCCTAATATCTATGTTTTTTGCACGAGAGTGATGTGCATGGTTCTTACTTAGGGTAATGTCACTTGTGTTATCACACAAAATGTTAGTTTTAGTAAAACTCAAGCCATAGTCTGTGAGTGTGTGTTGCATCCACAACAGTTGATCACAACAACATCCAGCTGCTACATATTCTGCTTCAGTAGTGGAGAGTGCTATAGAATGTTTCTTCTTGCTGGACCAAGAAACTAATGAATCTCCCAAGAAATGAAAAGTTCTAGATGTACTCATTCTATCCATTCTACATCCACCAAAGTCAGCATCAGAAAATCTTTTTAGAACAAAATCATTTCCAGAAGTATAAAATAATCCTATATCCATGGTTCCCTTAAGGTAGCGAATTTTTTTTACTGCCTTTAAGTGAGATTCCTTAGGATTTGATTGATATCTTTCACATAAGTATACTGAGAACATTATGTCTGTTCGATTAGCTGTTATGTAAAGTAAATATCCTATCATACCTCTAAAAGATGTTTGATCTATAGGTTTCCCAGCTTCATCAAGATCTAAAGAGTTTGACGTACCAATGGGAGTACTTATACTCGTAGTGTTTTCATAACAATACTTTTTGAGAAGATCATTAATATACTGATGTTGAGATATATAAGATCCTTCTGGTTGTTGAGAAATTTGAAAACAAAGGAAAAAAGTTAACTCACCCATCATACTCATTTCAAACACAGATTTCATTAGACTTGAAAAAGATTCGGTTAAAGATTGCTGAGTTGAAATAAATATGATATTATCAACATAAATTTGAACAATCAAAACATATTTCATATCTTTATTTATAAAAAGGGTTGGATCTTCATTTACCCTAACATAGTTATTTTGAATCAAAAATCCAGTGATTCTATCATACCATGCTCGTTGGGATTTTTTAAGACAATACAGAGCTTTGGTATGTCTAAAAAAATTATCAGGATGTTTTGTATCTTCAAAGCCGGGAGGTTGTTCAACAAAAACATCCTCTTGAACATAACTATTACGAAAAGCACATTTCACATCCATTTGAAATTTTTTTAAATTAAATAAAGCTACAAAGGAAAGTAGAATATAGATAGATTCAAGTCTAGCTACTGGAGCATAGGTTTCATCATATTCCATTCCCTCTTGCTGATTATAGCCTTTAGCAACAAGTCTATCTTTATTTCTAACTATGACTCCATTTTCATCACATTTATTTTTGAAAACCCATTTCACTCCAATAACAGAAGTTTCCTTAGGTCTTTCAACCAAATTCCATACTTTATTCCTTTTAAATTCATATACTTCATCTTGGATGGCTTTGATCAAATCATAATCACTTAAAGCTTCATTAGTGCTTTTCGGTTCTAATTGGGAAAGAAATGCTAGATGTTATACTTCATTTCTTATGGAACTTCTAGTCCTAACAGGTTGATTTACATCACCAATGATACTATCACTGGGACGATTCTTAAGAACCACCTGATTGGGGTTTTGAAAAGTCGGTTCATCAACATAGGGTAGAAAGTCTTCTTGGGTAAACGTTTCAGAAGAATCGTCTTGAAAATTTTCCTTATCAGAAGGATCATCTATCAAAGGTTGATAATCAGTTATTGAAAACACATCTGAGGATGTAGACTGGTATGGTTTAAATACAAAAGGATCAGACTCATCAAATTTTACATGCATTGTTTCTACAACAGTACAAGTATTTTTATTAAAAACACTATAAGCTTTAGAATTTGTGGAATAACCTAAGAAAATTCCTTCATCAGATTTTTGTGCAAATTTATGTAGGTTATCATTAGTATTCAACATGAATACATTGCAACCAAATACCTTGAATTTGAATAGTCTTGGTTTTCTACCATTCCATAACTCATAAGGTGTTTTATTAAGAAACAGTCTAATAAAAACTCGATTTATAGTATAGCAATGAGTACTTACAACATCATCCCAGAAATGTCTAGCTATAGAATATTCACTCAACATGGTTCTAGTTATCTCTTGAAGAATTCAATTTCTTTTCTCAACTAAACCATTTTGCTGAGGAGTTCTAGGTGCTGAAAATTTGTGAGTAATGCCTTTTCTACTACAAAAAGTTTCAAAATCGGAATTTTGAAATTCTCCTCCACTATCACTATGAATAGTTTTCAATGGAAGATTTTTCTCATTTTTAACATGAGCTCTAAAACTTTTGAAATAAGAAAAATCTTCAGACTTCTTTGCTAGAAAATAAACCCAAGTAAATCTAGTGTAATCATCAACTAGAACAAACAAATAGTATTTCCCTCCAATACTTCCAGTTTGTGTTGGACCAAAAAGATCCATGTGCACTAACTGTAATGCATCAGTTGTTGAGACTTCACCGATTGATTTAAAACTAGATTTATGTTTCTTTCCATATTGACAGGGATCACAAACTTTAGAAGAATCAAAACTAAGCTCCTGTAGATCCTTAACTAGTTTCTTCTTAGATAGTTTACATAAGTTTCTATGGTTACAGTGACCTAGTATTCTATGCCAAAACCATGAATGATATTCCATTGCACTTAGGCAAGGTAAATCTTGGCTCCTAAGGTCTTCATGATTTAAGGTGTAAACATTATCCTTCTTATTGGCTGATAGAATAAATTATTCCTTGGAATTGTGAACTAAGCACTTATCATTCCTAAAATTCACAAGATATCCTTCATCACATAACTGACTTATGCTAATGAGGTTGTGCTTAAGACCCTTTACAAAAAGAACATTTGAAATCAAGGTTTTTCCTAGATGAACAATATTACCAATACCAAAAATCTATCCCTTAGAATTATCTCCAAATGTTACCTTTCCTCCTTTCGTTTTGATAATCTTTTCAAAATAGCTTTTGTTACCACTCATGTTCCAGGAACATCCACTATCCATGTACAATGTGTTGCTGCTGGTACCTTTTTTATTTTCCTTAAATCAAGAAAATAATTAGACTTCTGTAGTCCAAACATGTCTGGATCTGATATTTCCAGATAACAAAATTTTAGGTACCCACATATTCTTAGAAAAGTAAGCTTTGTGAAATAGAAATGATTGGGTTTTGTTTAAGGAACGATTCTTTTCCCAGTGACCACCAAATTGACACTTGGAACAAAATGGGGCACTTTAAGGAACAAAATAATTATTACTAAAAATTGGTTTTTCATGGGTATAACCAAATCCGGATTTATTTCTTAAAGTTCGTATTTGGGAATACATTTTATCAAAACTCTCCTTACCATGTGTAAAGTTTGATAAACACTTCTTTAAGGAAAAAATTTCGTACTAGAGTTTAATAACCAAGTTTATATCGTCAAAATCATTAGTTTTAGAATAGAGCTAGGCTCGAAAACATTTTTCTTAGAAATTACTTTTTATAACTCTTTAGAAAGTTTGTTCTTCTCAGAACTTACTTCCTCAAGATTTTTCAAAATACATTAAAAATCAGAATTTTTCATATCAAGATCTATAGAAAGATATGATATCTCTTTTGTAAGAATATTATTTCTAGAGTTTGCCTTTTCAAGTTTTTTATTGAGTTTAGAATTCTCAATCTCATGAATTTCAGAAAACCTAGAGACTTCTACATAAGTAGGTAAAGTATTTTCTTCATCAGAAGAGGATTCTTCATCTGAAGAGTTATAATACTTACTATCATTAGAATTTAAAGATACATTGGTCAATGTTCATCATTTCATAACTTAGCCAAAAAGTAGTGATTGTTGATAGGTAGTCTGGCTATAAGACCAAGATTATTCTGTCCTGAAGATTCATAATCAGAAGATTCATCTGAAGAGTCACCACCACTAGCACTCCAAGTGTCACTATCGTTCAGAAAATTCTTAGATTTGGATTTATAATACTTCTTTCTGTTCCTGTCTGAATTCCTTTATTTCCGTTCATTATTTTTTATCAAAGGGAAATCTGGTCTAATATGTCCATCTCTCATGCATTCATAACAAGTAACTTCTCCATCTTTCTTATCTTTCCTGTCCATTTTCTTATACTTGGATTGGAAATTTCTTTGGCCAACTATCTTGTTCATCCTTTGAGCAAGATTTGCTAACTCATTTTCAGAGACTTCACTCTCACTAGATTCTGATTGGAAAATGACTTTCATAGACTTGGATATGGTTACTCTCTCAGGAGTCTTAGCTTTCATCTGCATTGATGTTGTTGTAAAATCGACTGTAACATTTCCATTCTTCTTTTTGATATTGTTAATATCTCTCTTCATTCCGGTTTCATGTTGAAGAAGAGTTCCAAATAACTCATCAAGAGAAATTTGAGTGACCATCCTATTCTCATCTATAGCAGTTCTCTTGGAATCCCACTCATTGGGCATAATATCAATTATCTTATCCCCAAGTGCTTCATCATCTAACCCTTTTTCTCACATATACTGTAAGCTGTTGACGATATACATAATCCTCTGTTGAACTTTAAAAATTGGTTCACCATAAGGAAAATTGATACCATGATATTCAGCTCTAAGCATAGCTCTCCTAGTCTCAATTAATTTAGTTCCAAAGTGTGTAACCTCTAAATTATTCCAGATACAATTAGCTGCTTCACAAGAAGAAATTTGGATACATATATTTCTATTCCTTGAACAATGTTAGGTATTGCGTACCTTGTAATTGAGTTGATACACTTGCTTTTCCTGGTTAGTGAATGTTCTAACTTCCTTATAGAGAATTTTATAATCTCCAGTAAGTATAAAGAAGTTGTCCACTTCATTATTGATAACAAAAGTCTTCATTCGATCTCTCCCATATTCATAGTCATTAACATCAATGATTGGTGGTCTTGTAGGATTTAGATTATCAATGGATCCAACATTAATTCCTGCCATACTTAAAATAACCATTGGCACAAAAACTTGTTAGTAGAAAAATTTCATAATAACAATGTTCAGAATGAGAACGTTTGGAATGGGAAAGTTCTGGAATGAGAATGTTTGGAATGGGAAAGTGAGCAAGAAAAACTTATACGTGAGTACAAGTATTTTAGAGACCTGCTATGATACCAATTGTAGGATTGGTATAGAGTATGAGGTTTCCAATCTATGATACCAATTGTAGGATCGAAATAATGATGTAGATGCTCAATATACATAGGGGGGTGAATTGTATACTTTAAAAATTCCTTTGGAACATTTAAAGTTAGTTACGAATAACTATGTTTTCCTTAAACAATGGAAAGAGCTAAGTTTAACAATGTTAAATTATGTAAATTCACAACACCTCTAACACCAAATGAAAACATAGTATAAGGAATGAAGTTATAAACCTCAAGTACTTTGTAAATGCTTAAAACTGGAATGAGATTCCGAAAGTAGGTTCCATAAATTGAAACTTAACTAATGATTATAATATGAGATTCTACCTTAAAGCGTATAGAATCTAGATGAATCAGAAATCAAGTAAGGAAATGTAAGAAAGTTATACTTTCCTTACAATACAATATGTAGCCAAAATAAACAAGTAGTAAAACAACAAGTAACAAGATATAAGTCTTTTAACCCAAAGAGAAAGGCATCAGACAAACATGAATAAAGGTCTCTTGATTTATACTTTCAAGAATGTTTGTCTTACCCATACTAGGGTAAGCCCTTGATACAAAGATCGGAGTCTCTGTCTTGCTATCCCCGCAAGCCCTCAACTTCAAGGTAGTTGGCAACCTCTGTCTTCCTCAGCAAGGAAGCCCTCAAACTTCAAGGTAGTAGGCACCTCGGTATTCCTATCCTCGGAAGTACTCGAATGTAATCACCAACATTCGGAGTCGTAGGATGTTTTGAGAGTTAATAAGAGCCTCTATCTCTAGAAATCACTTCAATAGCATGTATGCACAATGTCAAAGAAGTTATCTATCAGTTATGAGATATTTCAAATGAGCTCCTATTTATAGGCAAGGTCGGCCTCCTTTCCAACGGTCATATTTTCCATAAAAATCGGAGGGACCTATACATTTGTAACTTAACCAACATTAGTTTATAACAGAATAGACGACATCGTTTTATAGCAAAACAAGTGAAACAGAATGTACGACATCGTTTAAAGTCTAACTCAAAAATTCGGAGTGAAGGTTCAGAGTGTAAAAAAAAATTATTTGGAGTGTAAATAAATTAGGAGTGTATAAAACAAAGATGATCAGATTTTGTTTAATAGGTGAATTCGGAATGAGAATTCGGAATGAGAATTCGTCAACAGAATTCGTAATTAGAATTCGTCATCAGAATTCATAATGAGAAATTGATGTCAAACTTCCTGAGAATTTGTATCCAGAATTCGGAGTAGAACTTTATCAGAGTTCGTATCCAGAATTCGGAATAAAACATTATTACAGTTCACATATGGAATTCGGAGTGAAAATTCGTTACAGTTCTCATCCAGAATTCGAGACCTAAAACAGAATGTTTCATATCAAAGTTCAAACAATTCTGAGAATAT
Organism: Viscum album; assembly: GCA_963277665.1. NCBI lineage: Eukaryota > Viridiplantae > Streptophyta > Magnoliopsida > Santalales > Viscaceae > Viscum > Viscum album. The sequence continues at coordinate 96,619,880 of OY728128.1, read as the reverse complement.
AGAAATGAATCTGAATCTTATACTTAAGAAATATATAGATGAAAATATGATAAGGATAATTTTTCTTACAAAAGAGATATTCCTTATAAAATAAATTTTCCTTATAAAAGCAATTTTCCTTATAAAATAGATTTTCCTTATTAAAGCGATTTTCCTTAAAGGTAAGGTGTTTGTGTTTTTCAAAACAAGAATGAATGGAAAAGTCATAAGGAAAACCTTATTGACTCAACAAATATATTTTCTTTCGATTAAATATATGTCACAATGAATTGGAACATGAAATGAATAACCCTTATAAAGATCATATAATTGAATTGAGAGATAATAAATGAAACAATTAAGTGTGTAAAATTTATTTCCATATAAAATTAGTAAAAAACATTACTTATTAAATATTAATTAATCACATAATCATATAATTTCAAATAAAATTATGATTTAACATAACCTAATGAAAAAAAATTGAGTTATGAAATTATTTACCACATGGTATAATTAATATCAAATATAGTTCAATAAAATAAATTTCATTTAGAATTAAAAACCATTATTTATGAATAATTACTTATATTATAGATATCATAGGATGTATATATAACATATAAAATAAATTAGCATCATAATAAAAATATTTTATTCAATGAATGATAATTGAAATGATGTCATGTACAACATTGGATGTATCTGGATCAAAACACAATAAAACAAAGATACTCATATAGATTATTAAATAAATTTTTTTAATTAAAATAATCATATAATACATCTATGTAATTTATATAAAAAATAATATATAAAATATTTAATGAATAAATAATATATCTCATGATTATAAAAGTTATATGAGAACGACAAACCTTCAGTCTGAATTTATTCATATCTATTTGGACTTCTAGTATAATAAAATTAAACTTCTTATTTTTTTCCAATGATAATTTCAAATGCTAATTTACTTTTCATTAAATAATATTTTATTTTTTCCCAATTATATATTTTAAATATTAATTTGTTATGTTTATGTATCGTGTATTGATGCCATTCATTTAATTTATTTAAATGGAATCAGTGTGTTGAACACGGTCAGAGAGGTTATTATATAAACATCTACAAAATAATAATAATTAAATATTAATAATCTTTTTATATCCAATATTATTTTATAACCATATATGAAAGATGGTTTTGAAAAATGGACAACATTAAAAGCATAGAGATTATTGGTCATATGTAGAGGAGAGTAACATGCTAATTTAATAATGATCATTATAAAAATACAATAAGTAATAATTTATCATTAAATAATTATTAAAATTACCCTAATAGAATGTTTTTTCAGTTTTAAATACATATATATATATAATACATTTATTTTGGTGATGAAATAAAGAATCACATCTCTTCAGGGAATCAGTATTCCACATTTGAGCATGAACGACATTATAAATTTTTAGTGTAATAAATAAAATGATATTTCATCATTTAAGAGTGATTAATATGTCATTAAAATCATCATTATTCATATCAAAGAAAAATTTTCATAATGGTTATTTTTTATTAGCTTCCATGTAATGTTTTACTAAAAAAACTAATAATATTTCTTCATGATTTGATAGTCCACATTGTACCCAAATGGCTTTATCATATCCCCCGTGGAATAGAATATAAGAATTTATATGTGTTATAAAAAATAAATATGTATAAATATATTTTAGATATAGTACATATAATTTAATTCCATAATTTTAATGTGTCGTGAGAGGTGATTGTAAAAACCTAATGACATCCGTTTAGGAGGAGACAATATTCCCTAATGAAGAATAAGGATTTTAATTTCCTTTTATGGAAGAGTAGATGGATTCAGGTAATTAAATTATTAATATAAAATATAAAATTATGATATATATAGTTTTTATCATATAATAATATTTTATTAATATTTTAATGAGGTGGAAGAAGAAATAAAATAAAAATGACATTGAATCACGAAACCTCTTCATCAGACTACTAAATTAGGATATCAACAAATTCATTCAGACGATGTATTTACTATAAAACAAATGGAAATATGATATGTATAAGGAAATAATAATGATATATAGGTTTTAATTATATGGTAAAAAAGTGAATTTATGGTGTTAAGAGGTTATGATAGTTGGTGGACTTTTAGAGGTGAAGTGAGTGGAACACATGTAATTTTTAAAATAAAAATAAATACCCACTTTTCATACAAATATTAAATTATCAATAATAAAAAATATGGACAATTAGACATGTTATGATCTATATATACCATGAAATATATTTTAGGCATGTTTTTAGAGCATTTTACCCTTTACTATTTTAGATTAATCCACTGGTAAATCAATTTTTACATTAACCTGTGTAAGGGGTTTTTACCATTTTCACTAAAAATATTGTCAGCAAATGTTTAAATTCTTTGGAAATGTATATAATTTTTTATATAAATTTATAATCCATTTAACCAATTTTAATATATATATGTGGAATAATTATATTTAAAATTGAACTCATAAACAAGATGAAAAGAAGGGTTTCTAGAAGTGTATTTTTTATGAAAAAGATGGTTTGAGATTAACTCCAAGAATAGTAATAGTCATATTAAGAATATAAATTATTATTTATTTAATACATAAACTTAAAAATTAATTTAAATAATTCCTCATTATTTTTATTAAAAATAATTAAAATTTATTACCATTATAAACAAAAAAACAATTTTTAGGAACATTAAATTTTAAAACAAAAAGTAAACTTATAATAAAGTAATATGTAGTAATGATAAAAAGTGGATTAAATATAATTAAAAAAATTACCTTGAAATAATATTTAAAACATTTTGGTACTTTTAAATTAATGAATTAATTGAAATGAAATGAAATTTTTATAATAATTAGTATTTTTCAATATTTAATGAAAAATAAATATTTTTGAAAATCCAAAAATATCACTCTTATATATTAATGATAAATGGATTTATTCTATTTTTAAAATTATATTTTTTATCATTATTATTTATAGATTTTAATTTATGTGTGCTATGCGTGATGGAACTATATTTTAGAAAAATTTAGTTTCAAATATATCTTTTCTTTTCCTTTCAAATGACATTTTTTTCTATGTAATTGATATTCATGGAATTTATTTTATAAATATTTAAACTATATAATTTTAATATTTTCTTTGTAATACTCATAACAAAAAATTCAATGTATATGTATACTATATTAAAATCCATTTATATTTGGGGTTGCATATACCACAACATCTTAACAAAATTTATTTCCCACGTGTCTAATGATCTGTGTTTCATGTCTAATACTATATTTATCATAAACATAAATTTTTAAATATAATGGTGTAACATTCACCTAACCATTATTAAAATTCAACATCACAATTTTAAAATTATATTTATTATTATGGGTTTGAATTTTGATAATAAATCAATTGAAAATCAACATCATAAAAAGTATTAGCTAAAAGATATCTTGATAATAGATAAATGGATTTGTGACGGTCATTATGAATAGGAAATAACTCAGTTCCAATGTGGTAATAAATTTGTAGGGATATGAATGTATTGTAATGGAAAAAAAATCATAACTGACAAACAATGATGATGTGTTATAGAGATCATTGATCACAAGAAACTGAATGGTAATGGAAATGTCAAAAACCATAAAAATGAACACAATATGTGTTCTAATGATAATTTATTTAATTAATGAGTATTCTAATATGATAAAAATGTAATGATCTATTTCTGAATTTTTATTATTTATTTTACCATCTAGACTAAAAGTATAATGAAATATAAAAACTACATGAGCATAATTTACCTTGTTAATCCATTTACACCACACTCTCATATTTTATTCTAAATGATGGCATTTCAAGATGAATATTTTCATTCCTAAATAACCATGATAAAATTATAAAGGATAAAATAATCACTAAATGCATAAAATTTTATTCTTCTAGTTGTTGGGAATTAACCCAAATGAAAATGGTTAGTTTAAGTGATCATAATTCCCAAAATAAATAGTCCATCATATAATGAAATAATACAGTAATGTTCAGAATTATAATGTAATAATAAATGATGAAAATACATTATTCCACATATAAATGACCATATATCCCAAACAAGCTGAAAAACGGAATATTAAATAGTGTTTTACAATGAAAGGTTATCTCACATCATAATTCTTATAAGCATAAAAATATAAGGATCTTCTTCTAAAACATAAATTATCATGTAGTCCCCAAATCAATTTACAATCCCATTATTATCAATTTTATAATCCTTGGGTTCCCATAAATTCCACAGTATCATATGATACCAAATAGATATAAATTCCTTAAAACTTATTTACCAAAAATATAAATGAATACATGACATTAAATTAATGATTTTTACAAACATCAAATCAATTAAACTTCTCCTAATGTGACAATCGTGAATTTATGATCTCATCACATAAAACCATCAAAAACATGTCTAAGACATCAATATTTTGGTTAGATGTGATATAAAAACCTCACCATAGTATCTATAACGCTATATATAACCATTCATGAAAATATTATAATCTAAAAATTTATCTAAACTAAGACACTAACACCAACTATAACAACCCCAAACCCACAATCCAAGATCTAGTTCTAAAATCATAAATATTATATTTCTACCATTGATACAGGTGACGGTTGCCAAATTTTAACAATAAAAAACAGAGAAAAATAAATTGAAAAATTGGATCAATTACATACCTAAATAGAATTTGGGTTTCTAGTGTTAGGGCATTAGGAAAAACTCATCAAGAAATAATTTACATGTTCTTATATAATCATTCTATGAAAATAACCCATCTTTTCATTTTTTTTCATAGTAATTCATCATTATCATCCACAAGGAAAACTTATATACATAATTAACAATTCATTATTCCGGAATACTTGGAGGAATGTAAACATACTAAGGATGATATCATATTCATAGTAATGGTAAATAGAAGAATGAGAATTTATGTATCATTTTATTGAATAAGATGATCATATGTGTTTGATGACGCAATAAAATTTCATGAGATAAACATAATAGAACTCATACCCATAAACTTGGATCAATAAAAATGATTCATGAAATTAACATTTATCTAATATAAGATTCATCATAATCAATACTGACGAGTTTTTTTATAATATTTTTGAATAATCGGAAAATATATAATCCATTGCAAGAATAATTTTTTTGGTATATTGAAAATATAAAAACTATAATTTATTTTAAACACATTTTAGAAATATCTAGATCTCAGTTAAATCCATAAGAGAATAAATATAGTAAATACTTCATTTATCGTCTCATGATTTGGAACATTAAACAATGGAGTGGATTGATATCATGGAACAAAAATCATACATGTTGTATCGGTCTCAACCTGTGCTATTTGGATGCATCATTAATATAGGATATATCAGTTTCACATATATATAATCAATAATTTCCATGTACCACTCATGAATAAAAAATTTGACTCCTTATCCTTTGAATAATGATGATAATCAATTTTCATTCAGAGCCTGAATAAACAGTTGAAATGAAATTTATTCCATGATAAACCCATAATCCATCAAAATAAAGAATAAATGTTTTATCAATACCACATATTACTATAACTGTCAGATTAACATTAAGAGTTATTGTATTTTATGAATGGAAATACAACCAAAATTTAATTAAAAATAATATTGATGAAAATGCCATTTTCCTATTTGAAAATTTCATTTAAAAATACAAGTTGAAAAAATATTTTGAAAACAGTTTCATTTTTAATATACCACGTGAGAATAAAAAGGAAATTTTTTGGAAAATAATTAAATTTATAAACATAAAATTTATTCCTATTTTAAACATTAAAATATACATTCTAATCAAAAATATTTTAAATGGATTCAAAAGTGATCTTTTTATAAAACATTAATAAATGTACTATTTAATTTGTTTCATAATAATTACAAAGGAAATGAAAAATAGAAATTTAAAATTATTTTTTTAACGCAACACATTTAAAAGAATTTTAGATACTATTCTTAGGGAATAGTTTGATTCTCGATATGATAGAAAGATAAAATATTGATATAACATACTAAAAAAATTAATGATAATTATTCAATTACTATATAATGATATGGATATCAACCATGTTAAAATTATTTATATCAATTAGACGATCAATATTTGTGATCGAATAAAATAATATCATATTATTTCATCTAATGAAACACCGAAAATAAATAATTCCAGAAGAAATTTTAATGTATCATAAATCCTTTGATATCTTGGTACTCATCAATCTTAATACCCATGAAAAAATAACATCAATTTATACATTAAATATAAAAAACGTATATTTTATCATGAAATATCATTCCAAAGTATTATTATATACACATCATAAAATATGATAGGTGTATTTCATTAATCTTATGTTCCAACAAATGTAATTTGTGACTAATTGCATTTGTTGTGTCCATAACATTGAATTATAAGTCAATCAAATAATAAATTCTCTTTAACTATTGAACATAAACATAAAGAAGGTAAAAGAAAAAAATTTGATAATATAATTTCAGTACATATATAATATTTCAATATAAAATAAAATGAAGTCATAATATAGGCTAATGCAATGAAATTTAGTTATGAAATTATTTTAAACCTAGAAACAATCATTTGAATTATTAATGTTTGAAATAATTAAAATATAAAAACAAAATACCATTATATATAAATAATTTATTATATTAATTTTAAAATGGGTTTTATATAGGAAATTTAAATCAAGGATTATATTATTCAATTATTTAAATCATTATATAAATGATACAAGTTAAAACATGTACGATAAAGAAAGCAATTATTACCCAAAATACTATTTTAACATTGAAATAATTATTAAATGGGAATTAAAAAGTGATAAATGAATCATGTATGATATAATATGAAATTTAAATCAAGGATTATATTATTGAATTATTTAAATCATTATATAAATGATACAAGTTAAAACATGTACGATAGAGAAAGCAATTATTACCCAAAATGTTATTTTAACATTGAAATCATTATTAAATGGGCATTATAAATTCATAAATGAATCATGGATTATATTATTGAATTATTTAAATCATTATATAAATGATACAAGTTAAAACATGTACGATAAAGAAAGCAATTATTACCCAAAATGTTATTTTAACATTGAAATCATTATTAAATGGGCATTATAAAGTCATAAATGAATCATGTATGATATAATAAATATGAATATGGTTCTGGTATAATTAAACAACATACTAACGTCATTATACCGAAGGTTAAATGTACCCTTTACCAAAGGAAAGTACAAGGTAAGGGATAATTCTAAAATCTATTTATTTATCTGAGGTTGTTTTTACTTAAGTATTTTCTGGGACATATTTATTATGCTTGTCCATGTTTCATTAAAATGATTTCGAAGGGATTATTCATAAAGTGATTTTTTTTTCTAATTTATCATTTTAAATGATTTAAATATTTATTCATCTAAGCCTTTCTCATTAATGTCCATGTTTTCAAAATGCTTTTAATGATTTTTTTATATAGACATGAATTTTTTAAAATGTTAATTCCTTTGAAAAGAATCATAATGGTATGCATCACTTTGATTTAAAACTATATTTTAAATTACTTCTTTAATAAATTTGTTGAGTTTTTAAATGATTTAATGAAAAATAGATATTTCTTTCAAATATTTTTACTGATCATTTTCAACTTTGTCAACATCCTTTACGGGATATTATTCTTGATCAAGGTTGATTTATTATGATAGAAATATTATATATCTTATTGAAGGTTTTGTTATATGTTTGACTGTGGATGTGTTATTTTGATACCATTCATGGTTTATTGATACAGTATTTACATTTCATATGCTATTTTTAATACGAATGTTTATGTTATGTTTAATCCTTTTCATACGAGGAATGAATTGGACTTAGTAATTTAGGGGTGGATCCCACTGTACCACCTCGATGCATCGGTAGGTCCCATGAGACAAACTAGTGTCTTGGAACAAGGCTTTGACAAAATCTTATTTGAACTCTTGGAAAAATTCTATGACTATGTTATTATGAAGTATTGCATTATGTGTTCCATCATTATAAATGTGGCTACTGTTATTGCATGTGATTACTCAACTAGTAGAATATCTATTTGGATATGTAAATAGAATTATTTGATTTTATCATTCCCACATTATTCTGATGTTTATGTTTAAAAGTCATTTGTTTTAGTCTTGTACATTTCCTTACATTTATATGCTTATTTATGATAGTTTCTGCTATATTGTTATACTTACCGAGCATCTGAACTTACCCCATTCTATTTTTTATTTTTCCGATGATGTGAAGAATTATTTTATGGTAGACGTGTAGGGATAGGATTAGGATATAATTATGCTCAAAAGGGGACAAAATGTTTGTTAGGTTTTTATATCATGAAGTAATGCAAAACATATGAATGTATCTAGTATTTCAAGGCTACTAAACTAATCGGTCTTTCAGGACATGATTCCCTATATCATGCCAATGTTATGTATTAATGCACTAAATCTCGGTAACTTTGGGAGGGGTGTTACAATTATTACCAAATGAATTTTATTACAATCCTTGGAAGATAGATTTAAAAAAAACATGAATTATAAAACATTATACTAAGATAACGTTTGAGGATTAGTATTGAAGCACTTCGTAGAATTTTGTTACTATAGGGATTTTCTGATTTTTCCAAGAGATATATCCATGTCTGGATACGAGCAGGTAGATGTAGCTCTAGCACATATGTATATAGGGGTAAAACCAGAGAACACTGCTTTTAACTACACTCAAACGGGAACTAGTCCATGAAAATGGGTATGGCAGCACTTTTGGTGATGACACTCCTGGGGGATATGCTTAAGATAAATCACATTTTCATTAAAATCCATTATGAAGGATTTAAGAGTAAATAATTTCTCAATGAAAAAATGTTATTATTATAGATTATGTACAAATTTTTTCTCAACATAGGAAATGTATTTTACAAGTTTGTAATTATGCATTGAGTTTTATAAACTAACCTTGTGTTTTCCATTGTTTAGAAATAGTGCCTAGTAGAATTAATGAGAACTCCAATAATATGCATGATCCCAATATTAAGAATGATCATATATTTCTTAGTATTAAGGAATCATTTAGAAAGGAAATATTCTACCATGTTTTATCATCATATGAAGAAATATTATCATGTGTCAATATGAAATTCAAAGAATTATCTGAGTCTTATGGCTTCCAAAGGAAGCCCGAGAAAAAAAGAATAGTATAGATAATGATGGATAAAGGGTAGAGAGGAAATAAGGATTTTCCCATATGTTATAACTCTAGAAAGAATCACCTTAGTAAATTTTTGAAGGGAATGGGACTGTGTTATATTTGTGGAGAAAAAGGACCCAAGTACGTGATTGCAAGGGTAAGAAAAATGTTTCCAATGTACAATGCTTATATCCAAGGAGTTCAGACACTACACAAATCCATGACACAATCATCTAAGTATACTGCAAATGATGATGTTGTAAAATAATCATGTTATGATACTACAACAGATCATGATGAATGAATAGTGTTTTTTTATTGATATTAAATATTTATGTCATTTGAGTGTTGTAATAATGATGTAAATTTTAAAATAATTATAGAGTATATAAGGATTGTACTGGATTACTATTTCATTAAAGATTTGAGATTGTATGGTAGCATAAAAAGTGACTAAACAACAATTTAAACATTTTGTAAATTGCATGGTTGAATGAATGATAGACATTAATATGATCTAGATACTAAGGTATTGATTTTTAAATAAGAGATTATTGATTTGGATAAATTATATTGGATATTATTCACTACCTTATGAGTAAATAATGGTTTGATTATTCAATCACTATTGTAGTTGACAACATTTTTAGATAAAACAAGTATATCTAGTATTTTATAAGGAATAAGGGAGAAGGAATGTAATCAATAAAGTTTTATGGTAATTCATGGTGTTACCATGTTTCAAAATAATACATGATGAAGGAATTGACATTTTATTACATGGAAAAAAGAATTTCCATTGTGTTTACCATCCTTATATATTTCAGACTGTGAATTTTGACAGAAGTTCTTTAGATAAGTATAAAGGTAGGAGTAGATTATGTTTTACATTTAATACTATTATTATGGTTAAATCAATTCTCAATATTATTTTTGTATTGTTATAAAAGGACAACCCAGAGGTCAGGCGACAACCCATCGCGTCTGGCAGGGAAGCGAGACTTGAACCCGCGAACGAAGGGTGACAAGGGTGCATCACCTACCACTATCATACATGTTTTCTTAATTTGTGTAATGTTATTATTTTAAATAGTCTGATAAATTAATTAAAAATTCATTATTTTTGGAAACCTATTTGAGTATGATACATAGAATATTTTTGAATTCTATTATCTTTTGGAGTGAATGACTAATTTGTGGCAAGAATTAGTTGAAGGATGATATTATACATGTCAAGTACATTTTTATCACTTATTGTATTAATAATTTAATTATTTAACATTAAGGAATGGATCATAAACAAAAAATGTGTTATCCTAATACCTTATGTTTTGTTGAACTGATGATATTTTAAATCATCATTGATTGATGGCTTTGAGGCTCTCAATTTTTTACTTGTTTGTGATTGAAGACCCCAATCACACCCTATAAATATTAAAATTTTCCTCCAATTATGTGTCTCTAATTTCCACTAATGTTCTCCAAATAGAGAAAAAAATTTAGTGGGGACATTTTCAATTGCATTCCCTCTTATTAAGACTAAATTTCATTAAACCAATTTCTGATGTGGGTTTTCTAAATAGGTATTTTTCTATTATTAAAATTTTATTTTCAAATTTTATTTTCAAATTATGAGGAAACAATTTATTGAAATAGTGGAGAATGTGACACCCCATGATTTCATAGTATGTTATATTTTGAAGGTAATTTGATAACTTGCGCCACACGCAACACCAAGTTCAAGCGCATGATGAACAACCAAACTAGTCATTCAAAAAATAGTTATAAAAAATATTAACAGAATTTTTAATTTAATATAATCCATATAATTTTAGATTCAAAACTATGTGTTTAGTTGACATAATATAAGAACAAATTCATTTTTTAGATAAAATAGGTATTTTTCAAAAAATAAAAGTTTACGACCTTTTTGTGGAGAACCTTTTTTTAAACTAATATTTGACACTTTTATAAATTAGATTTATTGATATTAAATTATTCTTTAGAATCTGGACATAAAAACTTAGATTGTAAAAAATTTAGGTACTTTTCTGATTACTTTCATATTTTGTGAATAGTGAAAACTACAAAATTTTAATTGAAAACAACTTTTTTAATCAATCTGATTAATAGTGTTCAATTATGAATTTCAATTATTTATAAGTATAATTAGATTATATTCTTATAATTTAATACAATTTTGGTCATTATAAGTAATTTCACATTAAAATTTGACATTAACACAAGTCAATTTTTTGATAGTTTTTACTTTTTCAAAACCCTCTTTTTAGTATTCACAATAAGAATTAATTTTAAATTAATTAATGATACATTTATGTTTCTAATTTGGTAAAATAGAATTCATTTTTTAATTTGGAATATAAAAATAATCTAAGGGTGATATTTTTGTTTTTTCTTGCAAACCTTCAATTATTTATGTATAGTAAAAAAGAATGTGTTGTTGTTTAAAAATGACTATTTATTTGAATAATTATATTTTTTATTTAAATTTTTTTAAGTCAAAATAGACATACAAAACCTATATAATTTCAATGTTATTCATTGGTTTCAATTTTTAATAAAATTAGATGTATAAAATTTTATTGAATTTGTTTAACGTCTTTTACCCACCTTTTAGGCACGTTAACAAATTTGTATAAAACATAATATTACCACTTCAATGAGTTGAAATTAAAAAATAAAATAGAAATGGTTGACATCTGTATGTAAAATGCGATTCAATAAGATGAAAATAGTTTTTGGTGAATAGTAACTTCTGACTTTTATTTACCAAGGTTAAAAGTAAATATGGTAATTAAAGGTAAAAATGAAATTATAATTACACTAACACATGTACTAATTCTAATGGATAAGTTTAATTCGACCAAAAAAAACATAGGAATAAAATATGATCCTTTAGATAGAATTGTATTAGATTAAGACATTAAATATTATTCTATATAAAGAAGAGTTAAAAGAGTTAAATTTAATGTTTAATTACTAAACCATTTTTAATATTGGGTTACACCAAAAATAAATTCGACTATAAATATTAATTATAAAGCTAAAAATATTTCCTACATGATGTTATTTTATTTATAAATTTTATACATTAAATAATTTAATTTATTTATGACACAATGATGATGCAATAATTACCTTATTAATGAAATATTAAAATAATTGATCTTACAAATATCCAAATAAATGTAAATTGAGACTTATGATAAATTCCACTAATTTTATAGGTTAATATGACATGATAGAGTTGGTTAAATAAATTTTATTCTACATGAAAATGTTTTTATGTATTTCAAAAAATTCAAATACTAAATAGTATCAAAATTGACATAGTTGAGTTATTAAAACAAATACTATATTATTAATTGATATAATATTTCTAATAATCTATGGATCGACCAGAAGACATAGAAAAAAGTTAAATATTATAATAATGAACCATTTGGGGTTTCTCTTGATTGTTATTATTTTTTATTAACCATATAATATAAAAATACAATGAGACATGGTATATATCAATCTATTTGACTAAGAGTTAAATCTAAATGATAACGTTAATATGTTGACTTAACCTATATAAAACCCATTTGATGAGAGTTTTATGATCCATAACCACCTTAATCTAGAAATAATTAATTTTTGAGCCATTATAAAACAAAAAATGGTTTTATTATAAAATAATATTTCATGTTTTTTCTAAAGTGACCCTCACCTCTCTTATAAAAGGGTGCATCCACTTCTCTTAATTTCACACCTCCAAAGCCTTTTGGCTCGTCCAATCCTGACAAAAATATCCTCAAAACTTCCCTCAATTCATCCAAGAGGCCAAACATTGATCATCAAGCCAAACTATGGAGCCCTTATGATTGACTCCAAATAAAACACCTCCTGTAGAGGTAATAATTTCACCACCCTCTTTCATGTTCTTTTCTTCTTCCACTTCCTATTTCTTTGTTCTTTTAATACCAAAATAATAACTCCAGTACCTATTAAATAATTTTATTTAATTATAAATATAGTAAAACCAAATTCGTTATTCTATCCATCCTACAAATGATAATGTCACCTTACGTGTGTACGTACGAGTTACAATCTCCTTGTCGTGGTGTAGTTTGTTATTCAAACACTAATTTTTTTGGATGGGTATAATAATGAGTATAACTAATGTAAATAATAAATAAAAAAATTTAATGATTCATTATATATGATATAACATCCAATTAAATATTATCTCACCATCAATATAGTGATATTGTCGCTCGTGCGTATGTACGAATTACAGTCTCCATAACACGATGAGATTCATTCCCATGTTCACCATTAAACGATAATTATAAAAAAATATATATATTATAATTAATTATGTAATATATGTCATAATAATGATACTTGGGATATATATATATATATGTATGTATGTATATACTTACATATATCTTATTCACCTTCCCCTGTTTAATAAAATACGAAAACGGAAACAGTGTATATTCGTACGTACGACCTACCGTCTCCATAAATGGTTCCTTACATTATATATATATATATATTATAAATATTTATATTTTAAAATATATATGATATATAAATAGTGGAATATATTCTTAAAGTATTTAAATAATGATCTTATTGAACATGTAAAAACAAGTACAATAAAGAAAGCGATAATTACCTAAAATGTAAATTTAGCATGGAAATAATTATTAAATCGGAATTATAAAGTCATAAAAGAAAATTGTATGATATTTTATATATGGATATGGTTCTGGTATAATTTAACAACATACTATGGTCATTATACAAGGGGTTAAACATACCCTCGACCAAGGGAAAGTACAAGGTAAGTTTTAATTCTACAATCTCTTTACTTATCCAAGGTTGATTGTATGTAATTATATTTTGGGACATATTTATTATCCAAGTCCATGTTTCATTAAATATTTTTCAAAGGGAATATTTTTAAGGTACATTTTACTAAATCATCCTTTTAATGGTTTTAAAAATCTATTCTTTGAAACTTTTCTCATAAATATCCATCTTTTCAAATTTTTTTAAGGATATAATTATATGAACATAAATGTATTAAAATTTTAATTATATTCAAAATTTTCAATGTGGTATGGGGAACATTTATTCAAAACTAAATTTTAAATGACTTCTATAATAAATTTTGTGTATTTTAATTTATTTAATGAAAAATGGATATTTTTCTCAATGATTTTTACTGCACATTTTCAACTATCTCAACATCCTTTAAGGGATTTTTTTCTTATTGAGGTTGATATATTTTGATAAAAATCTTCCATATTGTCTTGAAGGTTTGGTGATATGTTGGCTGTGGATGTGTAATTTTTACACCATTCATGGTTTATGGATAAAGTATTGACATTTTTTATGTAGTTTTAATACGAATGTTTATGTAATGTTTAAAACTTTTCATATGAGGAATTCATTGAACTTATTAAGTGATGGGTGGATCCCACTATAACTCCATGATGCATTAGTAGGACTCATGATACAAACTAGTGTCTTTTCACAAGGGCTTGGAAAAATCGTATTTTTAGTCTTGGCACAAGGCCTTGACTATGTGGTTATGAAGTCTTGCATTATGAATTATATCATTATGAAAGGGGCTATTGATATTGAATGTCATTATTCGACTAGTATAATATCAATGTGAGGAAGTAAATGGAATTTTTTGATTTTATCATTTCCATATTACGTTGTAATTTAATTTTAAAAGGATTTTGTTTTAGTCTTAAACATTTCCTTAAATGCTTATGATTATTTATGAATGTTTCCACTATATTATTATCCTTACTGTGCCACTGAGCTCAGCCCTTTATATTTTTTATTTTTCTCAATATGTGAAGAAGTATTTTATGGCTGAACTGTAGGGATAGGCTAAGGATATATGTGTGTTAAAAAGGGGAATTTTTTTTGATGTTTTTATTTCATGATATAATGTAAAACATATGAATGTATTTATTATTTCCAAGGCTATTAAACTTATCGGTCTTTCAGGACATGATTCCTTGTATCATTCCAATGATATATAATAATGAAACGACTACGGGAAACTGGGGGCGGGGTGTTACATTTCTTACATGATATGGGTATGGATGTATAGATGCTAATATTCAATGGATTTTCTGATCCAAAGGTATTTTGAGATTGAAATAAAATAGAAGAGGGGCTTCCTTTTATTATTGAGGAGAGTGGAACACCTTTAGTATCTAAAATGAAACAACGATACCCACTTTTTTCACTTGGAAAAGGGTATGAAAATGGAATAATTTACAATTGTATATTTTAAGGTCTAAATATTTCATGGAAGTAGATTTTAGACAAGTATTTAAGTCATATTAACCGTTATATTTTTTTTATCACTCAGTAAAACTTTTTTCCCTTAATTAAGGGATAATATTTTTAATATTTCATAGTTTATTATGACCATAAGATAATATGAGAATATTATATAACCTAAATTATTATGATTAAAAATATATCTTTCATTTAAATATGTTAAATTCATTTAATTAGGATAATTTAAAATTAAATTAAACTAGAATATACGATAAAATATTTATTATGTACATAACATCTTGTGTGAATGATTTGAATGAGGATCATTGCTAATTGATTTCATGTGATCCTAGAAAATATTATATTTTTATAGTGGGTTTTAATTACATGGATTCTGTATGTAGATGAAACCTATTATTGAATTATATATGGTGTTATGGAAGATGGTTTATGAGATTGGACCAAAACTTGTTGTGTGCATTGACGTTCGGCTTGACCAATTTTTATTAGGCTAAAGGTTTTGATTGAGTCCTTATATTTAGTATTAATTAATTTAATTTTTTATAGGTAATATGATTTAACATTTCGTTTAATACAAATTAACATAGATTCTTCTTTCATCCAATGAAACACAGTTATTGTCTAATGATAAGTCCTTGAAAACCTAGAATTATCGAATGGAAATGAAAATTAATTTGTAAACCTATGGGACCAATGTAATGAAGGGATACTTAAATAAGGTTTTACATTGAGGAACCTTGGGAATGTTTTTATTGTATATAAATAACAAAATGTATCATATATAAATAATATATCGTCATAGAAATATATTCATTACATTACATAATGATCCATGAAGAATTGTTTAGGTCATATGCCATTGGAATCTTGTTCACATTAGCAACTAGCCCATAAGTGATGTGTTCCATCTCCCAATATGTTATTTATAACTAAAACCCATATTACACTAATAATAGATAATAATTATATATATAACTAGTGTAAAGGAGAAATATGAACAGAGAAGATCAAATTCATAGTTTGTGAAAACAAGGGACATATTAATATATCATCAACGAAAGATTCAGATAACATGGGAACATAATTAAAAAAACATTCCCTATACAACATATATCCTAACATTGAATCATGAAAAAATTATGTTTGTCTATAAGACATGAATCATAATGGAATTAATGAACACGAACAATGAGAACATTACAATGGAATAAGGAATAGATTTGTTTCATAAAGATTAGAATTGAAAATAATTTCACAAAAATTGAAATGCTCATTTCTAGGACTATCTTAGTAGAATGAGATTAGTTCTCAAACAATTAGTGTTTTCATGGATTACTGTGATGAATTTTATAGTGGGCAAAGTCCCATGCTAAACTGGGTTCACACCGTGTTCTATTCCAAATTATCTAATCATATATCAGTATTGACCGAATTCAATAGAGGGATAAATAGGTCTCACCCATAACAAAATAAAAATCATTCATATATGTTCCACAATAAAAAAACATTAGTCATATCTGACCTCATGAAAATAAATGGGTTCCATAAAAACTTCATCATAAAAAACAAGTGGGTAGGTTCTATAATCATTCCTTCATTTCATTAAAACATAACCCACTAAAAATAAATAGGGTTTCATAATAATCCAATCATGATATATCCTTTTGAAGAATAATAATTGTGTCCTTAGATAATATCCCTTATAAATCGTAGGTTACATCAAAGGATGTCATTTTTAATGGAAAATGATCTTGTAATATCACATGGAACATTTCTTGTGGAAAATATCAATTCTTCAAAAATAATATTTTTAATATAAAAATTAATTATATATTTTTTAAATAATGTTATTTGAAAATAAAATTAAACACCCATAAATTACAATTTAAATAATTATTCAATTCTGATAGTGTGAAATAGCTGACAAGGTATATACGTTAAAACAATGTTTCTTTTAACATATTCTATAAATACCATACCTTCCTTGATTGAAAAAATGAATGAAAATTACATTAAATAGATTTCATAAAAAATCATAAAATATATTAAAATGTAATTAACAATCAAACAGAAACATTAAAAAATTTGAATTTTTTTAAAAACACATGGACTTGGTAGAGAAAGGGTTTTTCATATTGTGAGAGAAATAATGATTTTTTTCACTATAATTATTAATTTATAATCCTAGGTGTATTGAGTGAACAAATAGAAGTGAAAAAATGTATTATAATGGAATAATATGAGGATAATAATTTTATACATTTATTAAAGTGATGTATCATTATATTTCATTATTAAAGGCATAAACATAAACAATCTTGATAAAATATTTGATTATATAATAAAACCCTTACCACTATTGTAACATTTACATCATAGATCCCATTTACTAATAACAAAAATTTAACCTTATAATATCATTATATGTATTTTAATAATAAATAATTTCAAAGTGGAAGTAAATACACTTCATAGAATAAGATAGGTTCATAACAAATCTTAGGTCCCAACGAAGGCAATTTGATAAAAAAAATTCCATCAACTTATGTTACGCATGCCAAAAATGCACTATAACCTATAGTATTATAAATATATATTTACTATACATTAATTATAAGAACATAAATATATATTATATAATATATGACATATTTATACCATATTATTACCTTTTTATTTAAAATTACATGTCAAAATTACATTTTGGTAATAATGGCATTGTTATTTAAAATATATTTTTATTTTTAATTTTTGACCTAATCACATTGATCATGGTCCAATCATATAAATGATTTTATCTATGATATAAATTTCATATATATATATTCTTTATAAATTTTTTTATAGTAATAATTAAATGTTAGAGATAGAAAATGAAATACATTTTTCTTGTAAATGGTAGGTCGTGTATACGCATGAACCATGATTCCATTTTTTCAATAGATTAAGAGAATGAAATGTAAATATTATGTTAAATTTATATAATAACCTATATTTCATTTATATAACCGGTATTTATTGATTATATCCATTATTTTCTTCCATCTAAAACCTTTGAGATAAAATTATCACATCCCTTCACATGGAGGTAGTCCATCGTATAGAAACATGATGTTTTGTATCTACCATAAAAAGGAAAAAAAGATACATAATAATATATTTACATATGTATATTTAGGATAAATCAATTATACTTATATATTATATCCATCATCATACCCAATCATAAGATGTTTTTATTTTTAATGTCTCACATCATTCTGGGAGACACTAGTCTTCCATACACTTCACTAACATTATCATTTACATTTTGGGGGATGAGGATAATAATATAAGTATGAATAATATAATAATTTAATCCCATTATATGTAATAATTTATGGTTATATTGTGAGTTTTTAATAATATTTCAAGGAGTAGGATGAAGAAATAATTTTAAAACACTATTTAATGAACATTACCTCCTATTCAGGTAACATTCTTAATATTGCAAAAATATTCCAATTAGGATGGATTTATGATTAATATTGATTACATAGTATTATTTTAATTATTTAATTATTGTATGTTGGTAGGTATGGGCTAAATAAAATGGGTTTGGGCATGTGAAGTGGACAAGATATGGCGTTGCCCATTATAAGCAGGGGAGAGGACCTATGTAATATATTAAAAATGAAAAAAGTGTACACATTTATATATTTTTTTAAAAAATAATTAAAATGGATAATTCACAGAAAATATATGCGATAAGGATGAAATATTTCCATGAAATGGGAATATGGACATGTTTGGGTGAATTTTAACCCTTTTTATTTATGTTAAACCCCCCATAGTACATAAATTTTTAAATCAACAATCATAAAAATATTTATCAATTATTATTATTTATAACAATAAAAATTTATTTTTAAATAATAGGATAATATAATTTTTTTATTTAAACCATTGATCCTATTTTTATATTCAACTCACATAATTGGATGAATTTATTTCAAAATTAAACTAATAGATGTGATGTGAAATATGACTTTTAAATGAAAAAAGTACCATAAGTTAATAATTCGTAAATAATGATATTAATAATTAATTTTGAATAAAATAAACACAATTGAGTTGATAAATATGTAACCAAATTAATATTTCTTTTAAAACCTTATAAAAATAACTATAAATTTATATATGTTGTAAATGAAAAAGATAATTCATAATAGAACCCATACTTTTCACAAGCCATTAAAAAATTTATACTTTTTGAAAATTCCCAAAAATTGACTCATAGATAATTATTAAATATAGATATAAATTAAAAATTCTATTTATAATCAATTTTTCTAATAGTGGAAAAAATTTACTTTTGTTTGTAAAAAATATTTCAATAAAAACAATTTAATAGAAAAAATGGAATTTCCCAACATAGAAGTTTTTTCTAATTTTTTTTTCAAAATATTATATTTATAGGGAAAATTATAATTACTATTTAAAATTTAGATATTAATATAAATATCACTATGTTTAATTTATAGGTTATAATAATCATGGATAATTAATAATATAAATAATATATCATGATTTGTTAATACTCAGTGTCTCATGTAACATAAGATAAACTAGGTGTTGCATGTAACCCAATCTATTATAGAATTTAATTTATTAAAATATAATAAATCATAAACATTCAGGTTGTTAAATTATACCCCTATTAAAATGAATCTTTTCCTAAAAATTCATTACCCTCATACATATATTTCTGTATAATTATGCCTCATTATTTCCATAGATACCCATATTTCTACATTAAACTGGTAGTTTTTCCGGAATCATATTATCGAGGAGCTCACTTATTTTAAAGCACATTCTCCATATCATATAAAATCTCTAATAGATATTCCTCATATAATAAATTATTCTCCAGTTGTACAACCATTTTGTTTAGTAAATGTTAGAAATCTAGTTTTAATTCCACTTGGTAGATAAATGTAACCCATCCTTAAAAGGATAGAGGTTTGGTGGATTTTCAATCAAATAGCCTACCATACTAATATAATCTCGAATTTCATAGTTCCCACTATAAATATGTATTATTTTTCCTTTATATCCCAATATCAGTAAAAATTTCAATGGATTAGTTCATAGCAACACCATATCACAAACATTAAATTCTATATCTTGTTGGTAAAATTTCATCATCAATTTTCAACTGATTTTGAGCGGAATTGATGTGTTGCAGAATAGAACTAAATTATGTGTCATTTTATCATATTTATATTTCCATAATATCATTCATTATCCAAAAAAAATCCATCATGTAAGGGTTATACACTTCTATCCATATATGGATTGAAATAGAACAATATGAATGTTCGAGTGAAATATATTATAATAAAAAATTTAGACTATAGAATAGATTAGATCCCAAACATCATTGAAATCCATATAATGAGATCTCATAATATAATCATGGGTTATTTATTATTCTTTTATACTGACTTTATGATTGATGATGATATATGGCGAGAAAAAAATGATATATCCATGTCCTATTGATGAATTCACCAAAACAATGGGGTTAATTCATGCATCTTGAATGAGAATAATGGAATGTTGTAATCCGTGTATCCTTTCCAATTACTCAATATATATTCTGGAAATCTGATCAAGATACTAGTGTTATCTGATAGAGTTTATGTTTGATAACTTCATACGGTGATCGACAGTAAAAAATATAGAAATAATCTCATTAGAAGTTTTGTGGAGTCCAACAACAAAACCAAGGCGATGTTTTCCATTTTACATTTATATGCATAATATAAGTATCAAACCATTATTATTTTGCTTCTCTTTATTATATTTGTTACATACCGTGCTCTGAGATACAAAATCCTTGTTATATCTCTTCATTTCATCCAAAAGAATATTCATACAAATCAATGCACATCTTTTTAATTATTGGTTGTATGTAGGATGCTTAAATATGTCATTCCAATAATATATCCTTATTCAATTTAAAAATGGATAGACCCAAAACAAGATACCTAGACCATATCATCCCATCATGAGAATAATTAAACATAGGAACATTTATCTTGTTTCTTACAACTCTACACATTCTATCTACACCTCTTTTATCTTTACATATATATATAGTTGATCATTCCATTGATAAATATAAGATTTATTCCATTAATTAAAGATTTTAATGTCCATAGATTGTAAATATATTAATATTAGATATTTCTTTATCCACATAATGGATAATCTAGAATGAATATTTTGACTCAAAGCATTTTCCACATTATTTTATTTCAAAGGGTGGTATTTTATGGGGTTGTAAAAATCATTAATCAACTATAACAATCAATTATTGATCATGTTCACCTACATCAACGTAAATATATTTTCATCAATTTTTATAGAATATATATATCACACTTTTCTATATTAATATAATTCCTCCATTCCTATAATGTGAAAATTTCAATCTCTAACTCCAAATCATTAGTTGTGTAATTTTGCTCATAAATCATTAGATATCATGAAGAATAAAATATAAGCACATAATTATACATGAAAACAAATCCTAATACATTTAATAAATAATATCTATACATTAGAAACCATTTAACACTATATGGTAATGTATCCCCTAATGTTTTGACTAGTCTTCTCTTTAGTTCTTTGAAATTTTCCTCATCTTCCTATTTTTAGTTGAACTAAACACCCTTATAAGTTAACATGATGGGAGGATTAGATATTATTGAAAAATTATCTACACTCTATCAATAAAATATATATAACCAATAAATCAAATGTACTAATTCACCATGGTTCTTCTAGGAAATCATTTATTAGCCAAGGTAATTGATGGATTTATAGAGGCCCTCACATGAGACTATATTACCAAAAAATTATTCCATTCTTAACAAAAATTTACACATTTTAAATTTTAGGAAAATTTTTCAATTCCATATAGTATTTAATATAATTATAATATGATATTCGTGATATTATATTTCATTGAATAGATAATAATATCATCAATAAAGAACAAAATAAACCGATCTACATAATCTCTAAGGAATATATACATTAAAAATATGAAGATATATGGATAATTAGTAATACTGAATGGAATCACTACATATTCATAGCATCTATAAGTTTTATAGACGTTTGTGTTTGGCATATCAACATCATTGACCCTCTATTGAAGATATATAAAATGTTGTTCATTCTATTTAACGTATTGAGCTCCATGAAGTTGGTCAAATATGTTGTCAATACATAGTTGAATACACGTTTTTAATGATCAAGATCTTGTTCATCTCTTAATAATCATAATACAGTCACATATATTCATTTATATTTTTAATAAAATATATAAGTTCAGCACAATTTGAAACTCTTTTCCAAATTAATGCATTTTAAGGATTTACTAGATTCTATTTTTGAATTCTAGCTATTAAATCAGGTCCATTCTATATAGAATATTTTAAATTCATGTGGAACTAGCTCTGAGTTCAATTGGGAACTTGAATTCAGGTTTCAGTGGAATATTAAAAAATTATTATTCAAAGACATAA
Organism: Viscum album; assembly: GCA_963277665.1. Classification (NCBI taxonomy): domain Eukaryota; kingdom Viridiplantae; phylum Streptophyta; class Magnoliopsida; order Santalales; family Viscaceae; genus Viscum; species Viscum album. The sequence goes on along the minus strand of OY728128.1, from coordinate 96,596,538 downwards.
AAAACCATAAATATGCTTCAAATCACTGTATTGTTTCCCTGAAAGCATTTAAGATAATTTTCCATCTTCAGTTGGAATCAAAATCCATATAAATTCAATTATTTCCATTAGAAGTTCATATATATCATCACAGTGATAGATAATAATTGGTTTTCTTGTAATTTCATTCATTTCAACACTTCCTCAGAAATTATGTTGTTCTTTATAGAGGTCAATACAATACATTTTTAAGATAACATCAAATTAAACTAGAGGGAGAATGGTAAGTTTTATTGGAAGAACATTCTCATAAATTTCAATGGGAGAGATGTCATATACATGATATACAACAATCATACCACTAGTGGTTTCACCAATAATTATATATCAAATTATTTTTGTTGACTAATTATAAAATAAGTAAATTATTCAGATATGAATAAATTGGTAGAAAAAAAATCAAATAAGAAATTATCACCTCTCTAGTGGATGGTAAGTGTATCGTCGACATATTTGTTGTAACAATGCTTTTCAGAAATAGTGATCACATACGATTTCAATATTTATCTTATATTACATGTTTTATATCATTTTTTGTCTTCACTAAACATTAAATTTGGGCCTTGGTTGTCATAACTACCATACTCCTAGCTTCAGAAACACTAGAGTGAGGGTTTTTCATTAAGTATATCGTTATCTCTATATTAATCATTAGATAAATTATTCCCATCACATCATCAATTTAATTCTTTATAACCATAATTTTCTTTGTCAAAACTTTTAATGGTCTCAATAAGAAGATTAAATTTTGGATTTCTACAATACATTGGGCATGAAGTGATGTTCGTCATTTTACGTTCATGGTTTTCAACGTTTCATTTGAAATCCATCATCTTTTTCTTGCAAAAAACCTGAGAATCATGGGTACAATAAATATCAACTTCATCCCTGTGAGAATGTTGAATGATTCCATAACAGATAATAATATCCATTATGTTTAACAACATTTAGAGACATGCTTTAATTCAAATAAATAATAAATCAGCTTAACATTAGGGTTTGATGATAATTCCCAAGGCATTGTTCACGTGTATTGTAATGTATTTTTCATAGGTTCCATGATATACATCATACATCTATATTTGTTCATGGAATTCCTTATACATTTTTTTGAAGTAAATGAGGGATGTAGTTATTGAATAATAATCTCTTAAATATATCTCATTCAATGGTGTTAATATCATCATCTCAACTTTTATTCTTGATGACACTCTACCATAGATCTCCTTCAACTCCAAAATGATAGAAAACCAAAGTGACATTTTAATGTTTTGAACACTAGAGAACAAAAAATCTAATTTCTAGAAAAATGAAATTTTTTCCATAACTACATGGTTCATGGAACCACAGAAAGATGGTGGACTATTCCTTATTATGTACTCAATAGAACATAATTCCCACCTTTTCAAATTTGGATGTTCATAATTATTAATATCTTTAGAATGTTTTATAAGAATAGTATTGTTATTTTTCATTCTAGATCCCATGACCATTGCCAACTTAGGGGGAAATTATGTAATTTTTCATCAGGATAACCATTAATAAACTTCCTTCAGTTTCAAACCACTTATTAATACTATTAAATAAATAGTGTATGTAATAATAATCATAGTGGGGAACCACCTAATAATGAAAAAAGAAAAACTGTATTTCTAAATATTGACTCATTATTTGTAATCTAAAAACCCATAGGTTTATCAAAATTAATTCATAATCCTTATATATTTACATCATGCATCATATATTATAATGAGATTATTAATTTTCAATGCATGTTTTTGGGAGTATAAAAATAGTTGTGCACATGCACGTGGAGATGATCAATTCTATCAAAATGAATAATTATCAATGTTATTTCCCCTATATACCTCAAAAATAGAGCTACATCAAATTTTATTTTCCAAATATGGATTAAATATTTTGGAAATCATATTCTCTAGAATTTTACAATATTCCTGGAAATTTTTTTATATTGAATCAACCATAGACATATCTATAGAAATATCATTAGAACTATCCTTAGGGATTTCAGTAATGATTTCTCATATTAGATTCCAATAGTTAACTACACCATAATCTGAAAACATCAATAATTAACAAAAATTTAAAATAAATTAATATTACATATTAATTTATTAATATTCATTACATAAGATAATGATCCATTTTAGAATCATTTCATTTTATTTCTTAACCTCGAACAAGAAAACATCAGGAACACATGACACCATTTCATCTACCAAAATGTAATTATATTTACAACTATTCTTATAAATATCACACACACTACCATCCATCAAAACATGATTATTGCAAACATAAAAACCGTGATCCCTACTTCCCAACAACGGTAAACAAGAGAGATGTCAATATATCATGAAAATTAGTTTATGATAACATAAAAATAACTTCCATAAACTATACAATTCAAAATATATAATATAAAAATCACCCATATCATAAATAATCTTAGTTAATAATACAAGAATAATAATGTAATCAATGAACATGAACCATTAGAACATATTCCTTACATATGGTATAGATTTGTGGAATACACATAAACATATAAAATCATTTTAATAGTAACTCAAGGATCATTTTACTGACATTTATTTTGTAATTAGTTCATAACCTAATCCATCATAGTATTCATGGATCACTCCCAATAATATCATAGAGGAATATTTTCCTTATTGAACTGGTTTCATTCCCCATTCTAGTTTTCTTGGTATCATATGATATATATCTTTACCCAATTCATCAGATGGGGATACATGTCCCACCTGTTACATAATGAAAGTAATACATATGTGTTTGAAAATATTATAAAACATTAACCATATTATAACCCATTAAAATAAGTGGGCTTCATAAAAATTTCATTTCAACATTACATATTTAAAAGATTAATGATAATTTAATCATTTAATAATAGAATAACCACTAGAATTATAAGTGGGTTTCATAATAATATAATCATGGTGTTACATGTTGAGGAGAAATGTGTATCAAAAATAAATTTTCATCATAAAAATAATCCATCTAGTTACACAATAAGAATGGTGTACTTGGATAATATCCCTAAAAAATAATAAGTGATATTAAAATATTTCGTTTTATACATAAAATGATATTCCGAAATCACATTTCACATGTCTTGAGAAAAATATATTTTATTTGAAAATAAATTTTTTAAAATTAGAAATTCATAAAATATTTGGAAATCATTTTATTTAAAAAAACAGGAAAACTTATGATATAATAATTTTATCATTGTGTGTTAATGGGGGTGGGAAATTTTGTACAAGTTATTCAAGTTAAAATAAAGGTTATGTTCACATTTTTGGTAAAAGATAAATGTTCCTTGTATGGAAAATGATAGGAAGAACCCTTTCCTTGTATATAAAGAAATAAATTGGAAAAAATCAATTTCAATAATCATAGTGACACATTAAAATATTTATGAAAACAATTTTATAAAACTGGGACAAGGAATAGAAAGTGTTTCTACCAAAGTGATATATTAATTTGGTTTATATTAAAAAACGATTTTAAATAATTAGTCTATATAGAGATACTAGTGATGTGAAAACAAGTATTATCCTTAATTAAAAATAGGATAATAATATTATTTAATTTTTTAAGAGATATATCACAATATGTTATTTTCATGAGGGAAAACATAATCAATCTCAATAAACGATGAGTTGGTTTAATAAAACCCTTACCACCATGGAACATACTAAATTGTAGTTCCTATTAAAAAACAAAAAACAATGAAACAGTTAATATAATTAATATAAATAGATTCATTATATTACATTTCAATTTCATAGTATATACACCTCATAGAAGATGATATGTTTATAATATAATAGATGTTCCTAAGAAGGTAATTGGAGACCAAAATCCATTGACATGAATTAATCTTACCTTGGGAGAGCTTTATTATCCTATAAAATATATATAAATATATAATCAATCTATTAATTCACTGTAATTCGAAATATATTATTTTATTTTTGATGTAATTATACACATTTTTTCCATTTTTAAAAAGTTCTTTGTTAGAATTATGTTTCTGATAATAACTACTTCATTTTTCATGCATGTTTGTATTTGTTATTTTTTTGTATCCCAATATTATAATGGATTGATCAAACCCTAAATTATATTTTTGATATGAATATCATATATATTAATTATATATGTATTTAGATTAACCCTTAAAATTAGTGATAGAATATGAAATACACTGTTCCGGGAGATAGTGGGTCATATGTAGGTATAAATGCTGTTTCTTTTTTCTCAAAGGATGAATGGAAATAAATGTAAATAATATATTAAATTTTTATAATCATTTATAATTCATATATATCACATATATTCACTATTTTTATCTTTATTAAATTTATTGTATTACATTAATTAAAAACAAATCACGTCGCATCGTGTGGTAGTAGCCCTCCATACACATGATTGATGTTATCGTATACACCAAGTAATGATAAAGTAAGGTATTCATGAAAATGTTCATAAAATTTATTCCTTATTACAGTCCTTATATTATGTATGTCAAAAATGAATCACATCGCTTCATGAGGTGGTATCCAATCCTACACTTGATTAATGATATGATATCCACCATGTAATGGAATGATAAAGGTATGTGTGATAATATTATGAGAGGTATTGTTATGCTAAAAATACAATTCATAAATAATATATCCTTCCTCATACCCAACTATGAGAGGTGTTTCCAGATATCACATCACTTATGTTTATGAAGTAGTAGTCTACATTACACATGAGGGACATTATCAATTTCCATTTGAGGAATGAGGTGATGGATATAGGACACGATATAAGAATATTAATTAATAATTATATTTACGTAACTTATTTTAATATATTATATTGTTTAATTATGAGTTTATGGAGGTGGTGGCAGAAATTAAATATATACACTCATTGAATAACGTTACACCATTGTCATATAACCTCCTTAAGATTTCACCAAAATCCTTCCTATGATGAATAATTTATAAAAAATGAATCTAGGATTAGATATGGAATAAAGGGGTGTTATTGAGAAGGATTTTACCCATCTAAATTGTTTTTAATGTGTAAATAGTGGAGGAGAGAAGTGACCTTTTTTATGTGGGGAAGAAGACACAATATGAATTTTTTGAAAATAATTTTTTGTAATGAAATTTATAATGTTAAAAAAAATTTAAAATTTTAGAAAAATACACTTTAAAAGGTCCAAATACGTACATAAATGGGTATTGGATATGTTTTGGGTCGTTTTTACCCTTAGCTTTTATGTTTAACTAGAGGAAACCCATTTTTACTATAAACCCAATGAAATTTTTTTTCTATTTTTAATAGTCAATATTGTCAAAACATTATGATCAAGTTAAAGTATAATAAAAATTGTTATGATTAAAAATATAGAATCCATTTTTCTATAATCAACTCATATATGTGGTATAATATAATTTCAAATTAAACATGTATATGTGATCAGAAAGATGTGTTTCAAAGTGAAAATATTTCCTATGTAGAGTATGTTTTACTAATAATATGAAATAATAAATTTAATAAAATGTCTTCTATTTGATTTATAAATATATATTAAGAAATAAATTACATTTTAAACCACATTAATATATTTTTTTATTTTTAAATATTGAATACAAACATACAATTCATACCAAAACCCTTATTTTACATAACTCTCTTAAACATTTATCTCTTTAAAATGTTCTCAAATATTAACTCCATGATAATTTATACATTCTAATTTTAAAAATGAAGAATGTTTTTTCAAATAAGTTTTCCTAAATAGTTAAAAATTAATTTTATTATTTTTTCACAGAATTCAATAAAAATTATTATATTTTGAAAATTTAGCCTTCTAAAAGCATATAATGAAATTTCTCAAAATTATATTAATTTTTATCAATTTGTTTTAATTAGATAATATAATTATTATTAATATGAAAATTCTAATATTACTATTCATAACACTATTTTTGATTTCTTGGAGATAAACATATAATTTAAAAAATAATATTAATAATATATCCTTGTTTTATAAAACTTAGTGTATCCTGTAATAGAAGTTAAAATCAACATTGTATATATTGTTGTCCACGAATGAAATTTAATTTATATGAAAATGATTAATCAAAAATACATGGGGAGTAACATTATATTTTGAGGGAAATTCATTATTTTGATATATAATGTAATTATGAATTTTTTTTAATAATAAATTATTATTATTTATTTTTTAATTATTAGTTTCTTTATAAGAAATTTGGCCCTTAGAGATGGCAGAAGTGTGTATAAGAGATTATAATTACAGATAATTTTAATTCTAGGAGTTTTCTTGATTATTACTATGATATATATATTTATATATTTCAACTGTCATGTGATTTTATATGTTATCTAACCATTGTTTGTCAGATGACCAAAAATAGAGGACTCTACGGTGGTCTTTTTACCGATATATAGGATAGTGGTGAACGTAAGGATGACTACCCTCTCATTACCCACTCTCATATCATGGTATTTTTTTTATATTATACATAATGAAAAATTTACCCATATGTATGGGTATAGTAATGTAGTGGATTGTGGTTATTTTCACACACATGAATTACCAAATATAGTTTCCAAATGATTTTTATGAATATATTTTTTATGTATTGTGATTACATGAGTGGTGATATAGGAGGTAAGAGATCCTTTGGACCTTGGAAACTACTCAGTTATAACCTAAATATGGGGTCCACAACAACTAGTGGGTGATCAAGATAAAATTTATGGGGTAGAAGTTTATCCAAGAGTATGGACATCATGATATCATTATCGATGATTTTTTATATGCACCAACTTATATTGAAGTTCATCTATTTTTATGAAATTGCAATTATGTTTTGGGATCATTAATATTATTATGAGAAACCTAGGTATTTTATTATTAACATGTCGCTATTTCATAATTTTAATTTTTAAGTTTAATTCCTCCTATTTAAATTTAGAGTGTACCCTCTGTTATGGTTTCTAAACAATAGAATAGTAGTGGAGGGATTCATGAATAACTTACTATGTTCCTACATTGACTGCCAATGTAGTGTAACTCTGTGGGGAGGGTTCATCACCTAGTAGTATGGATGTTTTGTTGAAATATACAATGGAGTTTGGAGGTAATTACGGGTGTTCAATACAAGTGTATTTAGGGAAATGATAAGATTTTTTGTATAGAATGTGATTTAAATATGGGAGACTTGTTTGGACATAAGTATTTAAAGAGCCTTATTATCAGAAACAAGGAAAATTCACCCATAATCCTAAGACATCTGATACTATTTGAGGGGGAGTGAACTACAAAAGGATAATGAGTCATTACAACCAGTTCCTATTTTTGAAATGGGTAGACTATAATATTATTTTATAAATTATGTTTTTAATTTTAAATTTTATATTTTTATGATTTAGTGCCACAACCAGTTTACCCTATTACAGGAATCTCACCACATAAATTCCCCATTCATTATAATGGTAATGATTTTATGCATTATATCCAAGATGATTGATGTATTTTTATGTTAATTGATTATGATACATATGAATGTACACTTAGAGAGTTTATGTTAAATATTTTACTGAGGTATAATGTAACATTTTTTGATTTATTTATAGAAGAATTGTTAGAGAAGTTAGAGTTAACCTTTTGTTTAATATCTTCTTGAATCGATCATTTAGATTCAATGATAGTTATTAAACTTTCTGGGTCTAGTATAAAGTTGTGATTCTTTTTCCATATTTTCGGAAAGGAGTAACATGTTTCATTAGATAATTTTAAAGGTTGGTTTTGAATTCAGTTTCATTCTTCGACCACAGTGGAGGTGAGTTGTTAATAGTTTTATCTCATTCAATAGTGATGTTCCAACATGTGAGAGTCTAGGATATTTAATAGGAAAAATCTACTATATGATTTAGACCTATTTTTAGATGATATGTTTTGGGATAGGAATTTCAATGAGTCTATATGTATATATTACGCTTTTAATTTCACCATTTTTATGCATCTGTCATATATGATGGAAATAGATAGATTAGATGATGGTGACAAGAAAGTTTTTAGTGACCTAGAACCTATTATCTATGATTTGGTTCCATGTTATTAACTTTTTTATAATATATTTTGAATCATATAATAAATAATCCAATATTTTAGTGTTATAAATAATATTGGCACACACATGATATTATTATTACAATTTAAAATCATAAAATAATTTTTTTTTGAAATTTCATTATTCTCCTAAATGTATTCCTTTTTATAAATATATAAAAAACATCATTGTTTCCTATGGAAATTAAAACATGTGAATTAAGTGATAATAGATTATTAGTAAGGATAGAAATACAATGAAATATGTGAATAAAAAAGTCCCAATCAATATAGAAATGTAAATAATTGAAAAAAATTCCATTTTAATCAATTACATGAGATAGATACCAAATTAATAATTGAAAATAAAATATTTCAATAAAAATAATCACATGATCTTGGAACATTACCATCGATATTCTTTCTAATCAAATAATATCATGGAACATAAATTACTGAATTCATAATAATGGTATTCGTTACGTAGGTCATATAAGACATACCGTTGAGGCCTTGTACCAAGGAATATAATACCATCAAGGCCTTATGACAATAAATTTATATTAATGGGAAAATCCACATCTAAAACCCAATTTATTTTTTCTAATAGTACCTATCGATTCATTGATGAGATATTTTGTCCCTGTCCTCCAATTATGATGTCTAATGCATTCCACATACAAAAGTAGTGAACTAAAAATATTCATATTTAAACAAATATATGATGTTTAATCAATTTACCATATCAATAATCATCCTGAAAACCATCAAGGATAAAATTGATTATATCAAAGAAAAATATATCTAGTCAATATGATCATAATCCATATTGAGAATCAATATTGATGGTAAAATTAGAGTATATATCCATGTAAAAATATTTAAAATGAAATAATATTTTCTATGTTGAAAATAATTTTAAAAAACACTATGAAAATTTAATGGGTAAAATAACACTTCTTTGAAAATCTATCTTTTAGTTTAATAATATTATATAGAATAAATAAATTCCAAAACTATTTTCATTAGAAAAAACTAATATAATGTAATAATAACAATAATATAAATAATTCCATATTCATTGAAATTTATATTAATTCTTCTAAAATGATTCTTTAAACAAATTATTATAATGATACTATGAAATTATTCATATATCATAAATGTTACAAACAACTTTCAATTTGCAATGTAAAAATCACAGAAACGATCCAAATTCGGGAAACCGATAGAATATTAATTTCAAAACATTTTTAAAATATCAATAATGTCATATATTTACTTTAATATATCATTTAAATAATTCTAAAATATTTTAATATCGTTTTTAGAGAACATCGTTTTTGGAGAAAAACATTTTCCAAACCTCGAGGGATATAAGATAAAATTTTCCAAACAAAATTGAGTACTCATTTCGAGTACCATAGCGAGGAATAACTCTAATATTATTTGACATATTGAATTAATAACCGCAATAATAGAATATAAATACATATATATATTAAAATATAAATATATAAAAAAATTTCCCAAGGGATACATTCACAAAAAATACCGAATAATGATGAGATTGTGAAATAAACACTTTCTACATTGGTAACATTAGTATCATAATACGCATGAATGAAATAAAATTAAATGAAAATTTAAATAACATGGTGTTAGATTAATTACCTATATAACATACATAAATGGTATTTTATACCCACCAAATGGAAATATGGTATATGTCTAATGGATGAAAAAAAGAGATGAGAAACCCATATCTTGAAACTGAATTTTCATAAAATTTCATTATATTCATATATAATAAACTCATATTTAGAATATTAATTATTACAAACATTTTTCAATTTAAAGTATTCCATTTATTTCACTTATTACCACCTTATATATTATTTCATAATCAATTAACTATACATTAGATGTTTTGACGGTATTTTTATTATGTGTCAAAAATGAATTTAGAAGGGTGAATATGGTCAACGTGTCCATAAATAAAACATATCCATGATAATAATAGCTACTTATTTATCATTATTATTCACAAATGGTTCTTTAAAAAATCATGACATATGGTTATTAAAAATTGTCAGCATTAAAATCCTAGTGATGGTAGATTCTACAAATACATGAGAAACATTTCCATTTCTAATGATCATTATAGAAAAAAGGTTTGTATGATTTATTATTTAATTAATGATAATATAATCATCTATAAAATATAAATACATTAAATATATTTATATATATCATTAATGTCATTTGGGATGAATAGAGTGTCACATTACTATGTGAAGATAGTAGTCCAAATATACAAGAAAGTGTTTGACTTATTTCAATGTAATAATGAAAATTATATATATTATATTTTAAGATTATTATATATATTATTAATATAATAATTATTTTATTTTTGTAAAATATATTTACTTATATTGTCTTTAGTATATTCCATGTAATGAGTTAGTGAAATATAAATCACATCACTTCTTGAGGTGGCTGTCTTTTGTACATATGAGTGATATTGTAAAATCACCTATGGACAATAATGTAAATCATGTTATATAAGATATAAAGAAAAATATTTTATAATAATGTCATATATAACACATGTATATTTATATCTATAATCATACCTAATAGTGATATGAATTAATGGGAAAAATAAAGGACATCATTTCGTGATTCTGTAGTTTTCCTTACATTAGAATGGTGATTCTTTATACCGTGAAGGATGTCTGTATGGATATAGGTAATTATCATAAAAAAATGAAATGTAATTATTTTTAATAAATTGAGGTTATTATAAAATTAGTATTTAAAAACCGATAAATGAATTGGATGAATAATAATAAAAAAAATCATTGAAACACATAACCTATTTTTCAAGAAACATCCTTAGAAAGGAAGAAATTATTTTCATAGGTTGAGTTTTTTTCTTAAACAATAATTTTAGGAAGATAAGATGGATTTATTTTAAGTTATATGTGTAGTTATTCATTGAACATAGATGATATTATATTGTGAATATAAGATAATATGGGTGACATTTTACATGTGAGGTGAGTTGCACAATTGTTATATTTTGAAAGGAAACAGGTGTATCCTCGTTTTGACATGAAAAAATGGCTCAAAAGGATAATTAGAGTTAAATTTGAATGATGGGGTCTATATATGCTGATAAAATTGATTTTAGACTAGTATTTATGTCATTTTTTGCCTTTTTATTTTAATTTTGAGCCCCTTCCGGTTAATCAGTCATTACCATAACCATGATAAATAAATTATAATATTTTTACTATTAATTTTCGAAAAAAAATTAATTTGATCGTATTATATAATATAAAAAATTATTATAAAATTATAGATTCAATTTCTACAAACAAAATTAATATAATTCAAAAAATTAACATTAAATTGAATCTCTCATGTCAGATAAGATATAATATTATTAAAGAGAAATTATTCAACAGTTTAAAAAGGTGTTTTATAAAAAACAATATCATTATAAGGATTAAAAATTAACTTTTACATATATATTGAGTTAAGTCAATAATTTATCATTAATTAAAAACAATGGTCTTCTCGGGATTTTATCATTAGAAAATTTGGCCTTAACACTTATATAACAAATCAGAAATTACAATGTAGACACTGATAGTCACTATCAATATTTTAATAAAACAAAAAACATTTAAAAAAAATTTCACATTTAGTTTTTAAACACAATAACATTTCCATTATCAAATCCATTAATATATAATTAATTTATTCCTATAAAAAAATAATCAACACATGGGATAAGTATAAAAATCATTGTAATGGATTCAAAAATAAGGAAAATAATTAGCCTTGAAAAAGATGTAAAAATTGAATAATTTATCATAAATTAATGTTTTGAACCATTAAAGAAGTATTAAATACTCTTTATTAAATATAATATCATTTATTACCTTTTTTATTATAAAAATATTACCATAAACCCATAGAAATAACATATAACATTAAATAGAAACTTGAGAAATTATAATACATAAATTGAATAACTGTATGTTAAACATCCACACATATGAGTAAATGGAATATCCTTATGGTGTATTTGTATAGCAAATGAATTAATGCTCATAATTTAATTACCTATCCATGGTTTATCAAAAACTTACACATAACTGGGTTTTTCACATAACCATCCATTATTGTTGCATCAAATTACCACCCATAAAATTTCCAAATACCATTATATAATAATAATACAAAAAATATTGAAATTATCAACATTTCACATATAAAATTTCATTTGCAATTAAAAGATATAATTTCAAGTTATTGAATTAGTAAATCCATTTTAAAACAATTTTCAGTAACAAAAAATAGAAAAAGTGAATAATGGATTTCACATACATTAGAAACATTAAGGAATATAGAGGAATCAAAATATCAAATAAAATTTACGGCATCATAGAATTTATTATCACCACATAAGTTAAAAAACATTTGTCTTTTAATTTTGTAAAGAGAGTAAAATCATTCATATAATAAGATAAATTTTGAAGAATATAAATTAAATAAAAGATAGAACTAAAATATCAGGTATAATCCTTTTATATCCATTTAAATATAAATTAATATCATGAATAAATAGATTTGATAATACAATATTTCATCATTCAAGGTGTTCGATTTAAAGTTGAACATTTAAATCATAATATGAATGAATAAAAAATTAAAAAAACATAAATAACAATATTATCGAAAAAATATCTATATGAAATGTCATATAGGATCTATAGGATCTTTAACAAATAATAAATGTTCATATTATAAAGAAATTCCTCAATGAAAGGAAATTAAGATGAAGTCATTTACCATGAGTTCGATTCATAATCGATGTTCCATGTTCATTTTAAATAATAAATGTTGGTTGATTTCTATTTTGTCAAAAACTATTTAATATTTATGATTAAATTTATTTCTTTAATTAAAATGTTATAATTTTTATTTAATTGTTAGATTTCATGTTAGATGTTTTTTCGAGATCTGGTAATGATTTGAAAATGAACACGATATGATATCAATTTTTCATGTGGTCAAAATTTGATTATCTACATAATTATATTAATGACATAATAATATGTTTTATAAATAATTTTCAATAAATCCATTTATTTGTGAAATGAAAAAATTTACAACATTATAATCATGGAGACGGTAGACCATACATATGCATGTATAACATTTCCATTTTTCATTGATCATTATGGAAATAAGGAAATTATTATTTTATCATTACAAAATTATCATAATATAATTAAAAAATAAAATTAATTTAAATATACTTATATATTTCATAAAAGTAATGTGGTGAATAAAAACTATTCACATCACTTCGTGGAGGTGATCGTTCACATTTACACACAAAAGATGTTATTATTTTTATATTGATGGAAATTAAAAAAATATTTGATATATTATTTTCTTATAATTTTAATTATGTCATGAAAATCATATTAAATAAAAATTTTCATCATTATGACCATTCAAGGGAGACAGTAATGGAAACTGAATTATATCAGTTTTTTAGACTATAATCCAATGTACAAATGAAAGAAATGTTCATTTTATATTTCATTAGGCATGGAGATAGATTTCAGTGACGAAATTAACATAATTAAATGTCCTAATATTTAGAAAACTTGTCTTATTAGTTCCTCAAGGATTAATAATATTTAAAGGAAGTTGAAGATTAAATAAAATAGAAACACATAAATAAAAACATTATCTTTCATTTCGATAATCACAACTATTAACACCTTAACTCCTCGAAAGAGGGTGTTATACTTAAAATATCACATCAGGAATGTGTTGAGGGATTATATGATGGGGTTTAGTTTGAAATTTTCAGATCCAAAATGTTTTTTAAGTGTGAGTAATATAGGGGAATGAGTGTATTTTTATAGTAGAGGGCAGGGGCACCCTGGGAATTATTAAAATTATTAAATTTATATAAACTCAATTTCTATTCTAAATGGTCACAAAATGTATCATTTAGAATTTAGTATTATTTTCTGTATGATTGAAATCATAAAATAAAAATTGAAATTTTTTTAATTTTAGTAATCATTATATTTTTTTAACATTATTAAATATTATTATTTTATAAAATAATTTACACATTCAGTGTTATATTAATTAAAAAAACCATGAAAACGAACCAATTATTGATTCATTAATTACATTTTTGGACTAATATAATATTTCGTGTTGAATATTTTATTATTACAATTTACATATCATTTAATTAGATATATCATATTTTATGTTATGAATAATGTCAAATTTAATAATATTCAATACTTGACATGTAACATCCCAAGTAAGTAATGAATAATATATATTTTTATCTATGTCTACTAATGAATTAGATAGTGTTTTAGAGGCTTAAAATGAGAATAAATCCAATCTTATGCATGGAATACAGTAATATTTTTAAAAGATTGTTTTACTACCTTTTGATGGAAAACCACTTTTAAATCATAATTTTTACAATATTATAAGCTCTATTTGTCAAAATAAACATATTATTTATGATTTGGAGAATGAAGTTTATATTGGATAAATTTTTGGAATTTTTCTGACAATGTTCATTTTTTAATGAATAGTGAAAAATACTGCATTTTACATCAAAACTGCTTTTTGAACAAATTTAATTTTATGGTTATATTATCTTATTAATTGGTTTTAATGTTCAATTAGAATATATTTATAGCATTTAATCCAATAGTGGTCATTGGAATTAATTTCACTTTGAAATTTGACTTAAACTAGTGTGAATCTTTTTATACTTATTGTTTAATAAAAACAGGCTATTTGCTCAGACAGCGGGAATTAATTATTAAATAAATTAATTTAACTTATATGTTTTGAATTTTTTAAAATAGACATCATTTTTGAATTTCGAATATCAAATATAGCTTTGTGAGAAGTTTTCGTATTTTTCTAAAAAACTTCAATTTTTGATGAATGTTAAACCCACTAAGTGGTACTTAAAAAACTGATTTTTCATTTAAATGAAATTATACCACCTCTATGTTTTTAATTTCAAAAATCCGACATAAATTGTTTTCATTATGAAGTAAAATGATGTTCAATTAGATTAAAATAATTTTTTAGTGAATAGTAACTTTAAGTTTTTAATCGCCATTAGAGGTAATTAGTGCAATTTAAGGAAACCATTATATTATAATAAAATGAAAATACCTAGAAACATGTCCTACCATTATTTTATGTGTCAAGGCCGAACAATACAATCCATGGGTAATCTTGGGGACCCCATGGAGCCACTTTGGAAGTAAAATGACATTAATATCGTTTTATTTAATGTTAAAGTAAAAATGTCACAAACACGAGTTGTTTTACTAAAACAATTTTTAAGTGGGGTGATAAAAGTCATATTTTTGACTATAAATATTCCTTATAAATATAAAAAGATTTCCTTCATCATGATATTTTTTTTATAATTTTTAAAAATTAAATAAATTAAATTATTTATGACACCATGATGATGGAGCAATGACCTCATTATTTAACGATTTAAATAAAATGAAAATATAATGTAAAATCTAACACCTAAACATGTAAAAAACCTGTTGTATGGGTGTATTTCTAACCCTTATCACCTTATCCTAGAAATTTATAATTTTGGGACCTTTTGTATCCGAAAATCATTTTATAACAAAGTATCTTTTCTTAACTTTCCAAGAGTGCCCCTCCTATCCTTTTATAAAAGGCCTCCACCTATACCACCTTACCCACACATACAAAGCCTTTGGCTTGGCCAACCCCTGCCCATTTTGTCTCTCCACATCACTCTATAACTATTAGAAGGCTCACATTGGGCATAGGTATTCCCAAGGAAGACATTGAGATCAAATAAAAAAGAGTTAGCCGTTTAAAGGTAGTGTCTTCTCTTCTGTTATTACGTTTTATTTTGCTTCTCCAACCCCCTAAAAACTTTTTATTCATTACTTTTGTAACAACAACAGTATCATCCCTATACTAGGATGTTTTTATAAGAAGGATTCTAGCTACACTTACACACACCTATATCTAATGGTTAAAGAACATACTGTTTCCGTGGATGGCGAATTTCTGCCTCACGAAATGATGATTATTCAATATTCTTTTAACACCTTCAAAGGTGGCCGTTAAGATGAAAATATATTTATATATGATATATAATATGTTTATGTTTTACTTAAGATTATTTATTTCTCATTTATGGAACACCTTTATGGTTTTCGTTATGTGTAAACACGATATCTTGATTTTAAGAAGTGCGGACTACCGCCCCCTCACAGTGATTTGATTCGTTAATCCCATATGTGTGATGTATAAAGGATGTAATTAATGATATTATATATGATATTATACTTTAATTATAGTATATTTTTATATCATTGTCATTCCATTCCATAAAATATGAAATAGAAATGAAAGTAGCGTTCATGCGTACGTACGACTTACCGTCTCCATGAATGGTACATTTCATTTCTTACCTATAAACGTTATGTAATATTATAAGTGCATTTATATACTGGATATATATGATATATATGATATATACATCATGAGTATAACTCTGGATATAATGGATACATGAAAACTTGTAATTATAAAGAGTTTATTTTTGACTCAAGTACCAATGATCGTTAAAACGACCGTTATTAACTTAAATAATTACACAGTGTTCATGACTTGGTAAGAAGTGATATAAAAGGAATAATGAACTTGAAAATTGTTCTTAAGAATGTATAAATTAACTCAAGTTTATTTTTCATGAGGTTAAAGATCGATCGAGCCAAGTTAGACCCGAGGTATGGGACTTCATCTCAATCTCCTTTCATTGAGGCATATTTTGTTTTATACGCAACCTTCTTTTTATGGTGTATAAACCCCTTTGACTTTTACATTTATCCAAAAGGAATCATTTTTATATGAAGTGTTTTACTAAATGACAAAAGGGAATGCTTTTGTCGTATGTATGTGGTGACAACGACTTCTCCACCGCTGTGAACATTATTTGATTTTCGGCTTCCTCTACAAGTCATACATTTTTTTAAAAGAAAAATAAATACCCTATTTTACTTTTCATTTATTTTGGTATTGAAAATGGTTTTTATAATGTTTTTATATCAATGTTTTGTATTTATATCTTGTGATTGAATGGTGGAAATGTTATGTTTCCATTATGCAAGTTTTATGTGATACGATGATGTTATGTTTCTTGGGAATTATGATGAAGACTGGTAGTTCCGTGATAAACGAAGTGCAGGTGAGCCCGATATATCTCTCCAATGCATTGGGTAATGCAAAGGAGTTAAACGTTAATGTTTCTCTGAAGATATTTAGGGAATATAATGTGATGGGTATTCCAAACGTAACTAATAGGGTTACACCCTACATAAGAATGTTATGAATGCCTCAAGTTACATTTATGTGTTATGATGTCTATGATTTATTTATGATTTGATGAGGTATGTTAAAGTGCTTATTTTTTATGAGTATAGTATGATTTCATTGATTCTTATGTATACATGTACTCATGTTTTCTTTCCATATTTTTATATCCCTTACTAAGCTTTTTATGCTCATCCCACGTTTTTTAAATGTTTTCACAGGTCAAGGGAAGGTACATGATATGATGATAGTATCAAGGAAGTGTCATGAAAGAATCCATGTTTTATTTTAAATCTGTTTCCGTTGATAGGGAAAAATGAATACTATCTTTTATTGTAACCACTTTGTTTAAATGTGGTATGTAATTCATGTTTTATGATCTAATTCTCTAAAAATATAAACCTGAAAAGATCCTCAAGGTGTATTCTTGAAATATCTCAAGATTGAGTAATGTTTAATTCTGGGGCCATATAGTTGGTATCAAAGGTTGGTTTAGAAAACTTTAGGAGTTAGAATTATATTAAATGATTATCCAAAAATATTTTTTATGCTCAAATTGAAATGATATAGCATTTGATGATTACCATGTTTCTTCATCTAATACATGTTTGTTTAGAGTGGTTTTCCGCAGAGGAAATAGGGAAGCAGTGCTAGGAAGGAATACAAAAGGAAATAACCTTCTGAATCAGCATCCTGAGATGGTCGGAATTGGAACTGAATAGTTTGTTGCAGTAATGGCACAGTTGACTCAAGAGATAAATGGTTGTGGTATCCATGCACGAGATCAGCCAGATCAACCGCAGAGGAACATGTTAGTGGTGGAACATATCATGAGGAAACATCCCCCATCATTTAGAGGATCATCTGACCCTCTGCTGGGTGAAGGTTGGATTAAAGCACTGGAGAATAATTTTGATGTCATGGGGTGTTCATACAATCAAAAGGTTACTCTTTCTATTTATCATTTGGAGGGTGAAGAAGATCAGTGGTGGTCGATGGTTAAAAATATCAGGGACGCTAATGATATTGATGCTCTCGACTGGGATGAATTCAAAGGTATCTTTCTTGAGAAGTATTTTCATAAGTCTGTTCAACATAGGATGGAAAAACATTTCTTGGAATTGAGGCAAGGGGAAGACTCACTGGCTGCCTATGAAGAAAGGTTCACTTGATTAGAAAGGTATGATCCAAATTTTTTCTGAGACCATAATAGTAAAATCAATCATTTTTACTCAGGATTAAAGCCAAAATATCGAAGCGCATTAGCTTCTCGTGATTTCAAAAGTTATGAAAAGCTTGTTCGATGTGCTGAGAAGGTGGAAATGAAGTTTGCCGATGATCAAGTGTTCTATAACAACTAGCAGAAGAAGAGACCGAGGTGGTAGGAGAAATGAAAGATTTATTAAAAAATTTTGATGGTAAGAAAACTATGTTTTCAGTTTGTGATAAATGTGGTAAAAGGCATGTTGGGGAATGTCTTTATAATTCTGGAAAGTGATACTGATGTGGTAAGATGGTACATAAGGCTCGTGATTGCACTGAAAAAGATCAAGGTGAAGGTAAGACCAAATTTTATTTACAGTTTTTGAAATGTTTTAAGTTCAATGAGATGGGTCACTATGCAAACGAGTGTCCGACAAAGAGCTTGAGTGATGGGAAGCAGTTAGACTACATGCAGAAAGGGGTGGTGAAATCCATTGCAACTATTTCAGCAGATGTCGGGAAATCAAATGAAGTTGTATCAGGTACTTTGTTTCTTTTTTCAGATTATGCCAGGGTGTTGTTTGATTCGGGGTCTACACATTCTTTCATCTCTGAAAACTCTTCTAGTGAAATGGGATTACCATCTCAAGAAATGACTCCAGAACTTGTAGTAAAAACACTTGGGGGAAATGTTGAGGCAAAATAATTTATAAGAATTATCGTATCCTTATCCGTGGAAAGAACCTACTTGAAAACCTTATTGTTTTACCTCTAGTAGAGTTTGATGTTATCCTAGGTATGGATTGGCTCTCTATTTACCATGATAAGATTGACTGTAGAGCTAAAGAATTTTATTTTCACAAAGACATTTAGTTTGTGTAAAAGAATGAACCCTTACTGTTGATAACTTATCGAGAGGCCGAGAACCTTGTAAACGATGGAAATAAATGTTACCTTGTACACATCGTTGAAAACAAAGGAACTATTCAGATTAATGATGTGCCAGTGGTAAATGAGTATCCTGATGTTTTTCCTGATGAGTTTCCTGGAATAATACCAGACCAGGAAGTTGAATTTACTGTTGACTTAGTTCCTGATGCTAAGAAAATTTCAAAACCCCCTTATCGAATGGATCAAATAGAACATTTAGAGTTGAAGGAGGAATTGCAAGATTTAATAGAGAAAGGTTTCATTCGACCTAGCACGTTACAATGGGGTTCTCATGTTTTATTTGTTAAAAATAAATATGGTTCAATGCGAATTTTAATTGATTATAGAGCCTTGAATAACATCACTTTTAAGAACAAATATCCTTTTCCTCATATCGATGATTTGCTTTATCATCTCTAGGGAGCTCAGTATTTCTCAAAGATTGACCTGAGGTCGGGGTACCATCAGCTGAAGGTAAAGGAATCATATGTTCGGAAAACTACGTTTCGTACAAGATATGGCCATTATGAATTTGTAGTAATGCCTTTTTGGCTAACCAATGCATCTGATGTATTCATGGACATAATGAATAGAATTTTCCATGAGTTCTTGGATAATATTGTGGTGGTTTTCATTGATGATATTTTGGTGTTTTCTAAAAGTAAAGAGGAGCATGAAAGACATTTAGGGGTTATTTTGAAAAACTTAAAAGAAAATAAATTGTATGGGAAATTTAGCAAGTGTGAGTTTTGGTTGAAACAAATTTCTATCCTTGGTCACATTGTTTCTAAAGATTGGATAACTGTTGATCCTGCAAAAAAAGGATTTTGAAGAATGGCCAAGACCCACAAATGTAACTGAGATTCGTAGTTTACTTGGTTTGGCATGCTATTACCGAAGGTTTTTTAGAAATGTTTCGCTGATATCTAGTCAAATGACTAAGCTAACTCGGAAGGGTGTTTTGTTTATTTGGACAAAATAATGTGATGACTCTTTTCAGGAATTGAAAAGTAGATTGGTGAATGCTCAAGTTTTGGCACTACCATCCAGGAATGGGGAGTTTGTTATCTAAAGCGATGCTTCATTGAAAGGACATGGTTGTGTCCTAATACAGAATGATCAGGTAATTGATTATGCTTCACGTTAGTTGAAAACTCATGAGGTAAATTATCCTACACATGATTTGGAATTCGCTGTTGTTGTTTTCACTTTAAAAATTTGGAGGCATCATTTGTATGGAGTAAAGTGTGAAATATATACCGATCACAAAAGTATAAATTATATATTAACTCAGAAATAATTGAACATGAGACAGAGGAGATGGCTAGAATTAATCAAGGATTATGATTTTATAATTCATTACCATCCGGGAAAAGCAAACCAAGTGGCCGATTCTTTGAGTCGAAAAAGTAATGCTTCATTAACAATGTTTCATTTGGAACATGATCCTTTGGTTACGGATTTGATGAAATTTGGCATAGAAGTTTTTGGGGAAGGATGTTATTCTGTTTTGTTTTAGGTATCAGTGAAATCTTCTCTATGAGACAGAATCAAGCAAGCACAGAAGCAAGACAACGAGTTTCAAAAAAAGGTACAGCTCGTTCAGAAGGGTATGTTTCCTGAATTAAACATTGATAATGATTTTGTTTTGAGATTTGGGAAGAGATTGTGTGTGCCTTGTGATTCACAGTTTAAGAGAGGGTTTTTATGTGAAGCTCATAGTTTTCCGTTTTCAGTTCATCCTGGCTGTACTAAGATGTACAGAGATCTGTGGGAGTATTACTGGTGGGATGGAATGAAAAGAGATATTGCAAATTTTACTGTGAGGTGTTTGACTTGTCAACAGGTTAAAGTAGAGCGGCAGTTAACAAAAGGGATGCTTCACCCTTTACCAGTTCCAGAGTGGAAATGGGAAAATATATCCATGGACTTCGTTATGGGATTGCCGAAGACACCTCAAGGTAATAATGCAATCTGGGTTATTGTTGATCGCTTGACTAAATCTGCTAATCTCCTTGCTATAAGAGATAATTTTTCCCTAGATCAACTTTATTGTTTGTATCTTAAAGAGATATCTAGGTTACATGGTGTTCCTCTCTCCATTGTATCTGACTGTGATCCCAGGTTTACTTCTGACTTTTGGAAAGGCCTTCAGAAGTCGTTGGGTACTGAATTAAATTTTAGTACAGCTTTTCATCCTCAGTCGGATGGGAAGTCGGAGCAAAAAATTCAGAATATGGAAGATATGCTACGTGCTTGTTCGATGGATTATCAGGGATGTTGGGACCGACATATTTCATTGGATGAATTTTCATATAATAACAGTTTTCATTCCAGTATACAGATGGAGCCATTTGAGGGGTTATATGGTATGCGGTGTCGAACTCCAGCTTTCTGGGATGAGGTGGGTGAATGGAAGCTGATGGGACCTGAATTGGTAGAAGAGTTGGCAGAAAACGTTCATCTGATACAGAAGCACATGAGAATATCTCAGAGCATGCAGAAGAGTTATGCGGACAACAAGAGGAAGGATCTCTCTGTTGAGGTAGGTGATCATGTTTTTCTCAATGTCTCACCATGGAAAAGTGTGATGCGATTTTGTAAGAAATGAAATATAAGTCCAAGGTTCAATGGACCATATGAAATTCTAGAGAGAGTTGGATCAGTTGCATACTGATAGGCTTTACCTCCGATTTTATCTCTAGTACACAATTTTTTTCATGTTTCGATGTTGAGAATGTATATGCCAGATCCATCTCCTGTTTTGAGTCCGGAAGTAGTTCAGCTGGAAGAGAACCTATCTTATGAGGAACAACCATTCCAGATTCTTGACCATAGAGATCAAGTGTTACAGAATAAGGTGATTCATCAGGTAAAGGTTTTGTGGAAAAACTACATGGTTGAAGAGGTAACATGGGATTCTGAAAATGCAATGAGGGCTGAATACCCCCAATTATTCGATAAGTAAATAAATTACGAGGATTCAATTTTCTAATGGGGGGAAGGATGTAACATCCCAAGTAAGGAATGAATAATATATTTTTTTTTCTATGTTTACTAATGAATTAGATAGTGTTTTATAGGCTTAAAATGAGAATAAATCCAATCTTAATCATGGAAGACACTAATATTTTTAAAAGATTGTTTTACTGCCTTTTGATGGAAAACCATTTTTAAATCAAAATTTTGACACTTTTATAAGCTATATTTGTCAAAATAAACTTATTATTTATTATTGGTACATTGAAATTTACATTTGATAATTTTTTGGTATTTTTATGACAATGATCATTTTTATCAAATAGTGAAAAATACTGCATTTTATATCAAAACTACTTTTTCATCTAATTTAATTTTATGGTTAGATTATCTTTTGAATTGGTTTTAAATTTCAATTAGAATATATTTTTTCAATTTAATCCAATAGTGGTCGTTGGGATAAATTTCACTTTGAATTTGGACTTAAACTAGTGTTAGTCTTTTAATACTTATTGTTTCATAAAAACACGCTATTTGCTCAGACATCGGGAATTCATTATTAAATTAATTAATGTAACTTATATGTTTTGAATTTTGTAAAATATATATCATTTTTGAATTCGGAATATCAAATATAGCTTAGGGTGTAGATTTGGTATTTTTCTGAAAAACTTCAATTTTTGATGAATAGTGAAACCATTAAGTGGTACTTAAAAAACTGATTTTTTGTTTAAATGAAATTTTACCACCTCTATGTTTTGAATTTAAAAAATCTGACATTCATGGTTGTCATTAAGAAGTAAAATGTGGTTCAATGGGATTAAAATAATTTTTTGGTGAATAGTAACTCTTACGTTTTTAATCGCGATTAGAGGTAATTAGTGCAATTTAAGGAAAAAATGATATTATAATAAAATGAAAATACCTAGACACATGTCCTACCGTTATTGGATGTGTCAAGCCAGACCAAGAAAATCCATGGGTCAACTTTGGGACCCCCTGGAGCCACTTTGGAAGGAAAATGATATTAATATCTTTTTATTTAATGTTAAAGTAAAAATGTCACAAACATGAGTTGTTTTACTAAAAAAAATTTAAATGGGTTTATACAAGTCATATTTTTTACTATAAATATTAATTATAAATCTAAAAAGATTTCCTACATCATGATATTTATTTATAATTTTTAGACATTATATAAATTAAATTATTTATGACACCATGATGATGCAACGGTGACCTCATTATTTAACGATTTAAATAAAATGAAAATATAATGTAACATCTAAGACCTACACATGTCAAAAACCTATTGTATGGGTGGATTTCAAACCCTTATCACCTTAGCCTCTAAATTTATAATTGTGGGACCTTTTTTATCAGAAAATCATTTTATAACAAAGTATCTTTTCTTTACTTTCCAAGAGTGCCCCTCCTCTCCTCTTATAAAAGGCCCCCACCTCTACCACCTTACCCACACTTAAAAAGCCTTTGGCTCAGCCATCCCCTACCGTTTTTGTCTCTCCACATCCCTCTATAACTTCTAGAAGCCTCACATCGGGCAGAAGTCTTCCCAAGGAAGCCTTTGAGCTCAAATCAAAAAGAGCTACCCGTTTTAAAGGTAGTGTATTCTCTTGTGTTCTTATGTTTTATTTCGCTTCTCCAACCCCCTAAACTCTTTTTATTCATTTCTTTTGTAACAAAACCAGTATATTCCATATAGTAGGATGTTTTTATAAGAATTATTCTAGCTACACTTACACACACCTACATCTAATGGTTAAAGAACATACTGTTTCCGCGGATGTAGAATTTCTGCCTCATGAAACGATGATTGTTCAATATTCTTTTAACACCTTCAAAGGTGGCCATTAAGATGAACCTATATTTATATATTATATATAATTTGATTATGTTTTACTTATGCTTCTGTATTTTTAATTTATGGAATACCTTTATGTTTTCCATTATGGGTAAACTCGATATCTTCATTTAAGGAAATGCGGAGTACTGCCCGCTCAAAGTGATTTGATTCGTTAATCCCATATGTGGGACGTATAAAGGATGTAATTAATGATATTATATATGATATTATACTGTAATTATAATATATATTTATATCATTATGATTCCATTCCATAAAATATGAAATAGAAATGAAAGTAGCGTTCATGCGTACGTACGGCTTACCGTCTCCATGAATGGTGCATTTCATTTCTTACCTCTAAACGTTATGTAATATTATAAATGCATGTATATACTGGATATATATGATATATATGATATCTAAATCACGTGTATAACTATGTATATAATATATAAATGAACAACTTGTAATTATAAAGAGTTTATTTTTGACTCAAGTACCAATGATCGTTAAAACGACCGTTATTAACTTAAATAATTACATAGTGTTCATGACATGGTAATAAGTGATATAAAAGGAATAATGAACTTGAAAAAGGTTCCTAAGAAATTATAAATTATCTCAAGTTTATTATTCAGGAGGTTAATGAACGATCATGTCAAGTCGGATCTGAGGTGTGGGACTTCGTCTCAATCTTCTTTCATTGAGGCATATTTTGTTTTACACACAACCTTCATTTTATGGTTTATAAACCCCTTTGACTTTAACGTTTATCCAAAAATAATCTTTTTTATAGGAAGCGTTTTACTAAATGAAAAAATGGATTGTTTGTGTCATACGTATGCGGCTACAATGACTTCTCCACCGCCGTGAACATTATTTGGGTTTCGGCTTCCTCTACAGGCCATACATTTTTTAAAAGAAAAATAAATACCCTATTTTACTTTTAATTTATTTGGGTATTGAAATTGAGTTTCGTAATGTTTTTATATCAATGTGTTGTATTGATATCTTGTGATTGAAAAGTGGAAATGTTATGTTTCCTTTATGCATGATTTATGTGATACGATTATATTATGGTTCTTGGGCATTATTATGAAGACGGGTGGTTCCGTGATAAACTAAGGGCGGGTGAGCCTGATATAACTCACCAATGCATTGGGTAACGTGAAGGAGTTAAACATTTAGGTTTCTCTGAAGAGATTTAGGGAATATACTGTGATGGGTATTTCAAAAGTAACCAAGATATTTATTCCCTACGTAAAAATGTTATGAATGCCTCAAGTTACCTTTATGTCTTATGATTTCTATGAATTATTCATGATTTGATGAGGTATGTTAAAGTGCCTATGTTTTATGAGTAGAGTATGATTTCATTTATTCTTATGTATACATGTCCTCATGTTTCCATTCCATATTTATATATCCCTTATTGATCTTTTTATGCTCATACGATGTTTTCGATATTTTTTCACAGGTCAAGGGAAGGGTTCATGATATGATTATAGTGTCAAGGAAGTGTCAAGAAAGAATTCATGTTTTATTTTAATTATGTTTTCATTGATGGGAAAAGATGAATACTATATTTTATTGTAACCACTTTGTTTAAATGTGGGATGCAATGCATGTTTTATGATCTAATTCTCTAAAACTCTAAACTTGAAAAGTTCCTCAAGGTGTATTCTTGAAATATCTCAAGATTGAGTAATGTTTAAGGTTGGGGCCTAATATGACATCTTTAAATATTCATAACAACCGAAATAATTATAAAAAACTGTATAAAATAAAAATTAAAATGTCATAAAAATCTATAAAATTCTTGTATGGAATCAAATATATAAATATATATTTATTTTTCTATTGTTAATATCGCTTATTTAATTCATTCTTTAAAAAATATATTACGAAATCATCTTTCTGTCCGAAATAAATTTAATTATTTATGTCCTAAAAATGATAAATAACATGCCATTATATAGAAGAAAAAAAATTATCTTTATAATTGATATTTATAGTTTATGATATCAGTAATACAACTCCATATAAAAATACTTTCCTTTTTAACAACACAATGTGTAACAAAAATCAATATTCATTGAATATAATATTAAATATGCATTAAAGTCATCCACGTGGATCCTTATGGGTCGAAAAATTGACCACATATGATCATTGTCAGAATTCACTAAAACAATTAATGTACCACATGTTTCAGTGTAGTTTTATATTATTATTCTATTATTTTAACATTTAATTACCTGATTTACCATTAACTATGGTAATAAAATTAATTACTATTATTACTATTCATAACGTCCAAAACTAAAAGGTAACTTTTTAAATAACTTGGATATTTTTATTCGAAATATATAATACATTTTTCTAAATTCAGAACATATAATTTTCATAAATTAATTAAAAATGTATCCTAGTGATGGAATGATAAAACATGTTTTTAAAAGTAAAATGTTGAAAAGTTCACATAGTTTTCTATATAACTTTATTTTGGAAAATAATACAATAATTTAAATTGGATTAACTGATAAAAACATTATAAAATTATTCCTTTAATAAATGTATAATTCTAATCTAACAATATATATAAATTCAATTGAAAGACAATTTAAATTTAAAATTCACTATTGTTAACTATTCACTGAAACATGAATATAATTAGAAAATAATTTTTTTTATAAATTAGTATGTATCTAATTCAATGGTGATTATTATTTTTTGAAATAAAACTTATGTAATTATAAAAAAAATATTATAAAGTGGTTCTCCATCAAATGGTCGTAAAACTACTTTTTTTTAAAAAATACTTCTTTTGGATGAAAAATTAAATTTACTCTTTTATTGTATCTAAAAAACATATAAGATGTATTTTAAAAAATAAATTGAATAAATTAAATATAAATTTAATTAATAATGTCCATAAAAAATTATTTTGTTATTTTATGAACTAACTTATTTGAATTCAAATAGTTTTTTTTCAGAAAAACAGAACACTTATATAGAATTGGTATATATATTTGTATGTAATTAATATTATAACCAATGAATCAATATATAATAATGTGTAAACTCTAATTTAACAATTTAGTTAATATCTTACATTCCATCCCATCCAAAAAAAATTGCGATAACTATAATGTAAAATAATAATATTAATAATACATTATTTTCTGTGTAACACATTTTTATATAAAAAAGTATTTTGTAGAAACCTATTATTGTGTACTAGTTTTTGTATCGAAAATATATTTTATTTAAGGTAAAATATAATTCATTTATATTAATAAATATGAAAAAAAATTCTATAATTAATTTGGATATTACATCTCTCCTCGATTTTAGAAACTGTGTCCTCCTAATTTTAAATTTAGTCGTTGTAACTATTGATTTACATTTCAAAAGTACTTCATTGAACTCCCACATCAAAAAATGATTAAATAAATCATCCAATTTAAAATAAATAATGTAATGCAAAAAATTCAACCTCAGATAACACATATTTGTATTCCATGTAGGAAAATGTGGATATGGAATCCAAAAAACGATCATGTATTGATGGAGAGTGATAAAAAACATGATCTAGAGAAAACTAACAATCAGAAAATCCCAAAAATGTAATGGGTTTAATTTTCTTGGATTTAATATTATAAAAAGTAAATATAAAGATTATTTGTTTTATGATTCTTGTTATAAAATTAATGAACTATTTTACTACATATAATATGAACATAAGGTAATATACTTACATGATATGTAGAGATTCATACCTCAGTCAATTTCAACCATATACTAAACTTTATCTCAAACTAATGATTATTTAAGATGATTTGTTTCACAAAATATGATCCAGATCAACTTCTAAGGAATCAGATAATCCAACAAATATTAACTATTTATTTATCCTATCATGAAAAATTATTCAAAACCAATATGTTTAGGATTAAATATCATAATTTCCCAAATATAACAACATCAAGAAGAAATACTACTTTTAATATCCAAAAAGAAGCTATACAACCAATATTTCAACATATACCATTAGATAAATTACTATCATTTAATTCCCTAAAAAAATAACAGGTCCTAAACTCAATGGATATTTCATGCCTCTCATTTTTTATCGTCAAAATTAATAACCCTTCATTTCAGCAATGCTGAATGTATGAAAAAATACCGGTATTCACGTTAAATTTTCATAACATATATCATCAAAAGGGATTATAAGAAATTAAAATCACAATAAACCAAAAAATTACAAACACATGTAGTCATCCATAAATCGTTAGAAAATATCCTAATTTATAATGTTTTCTAGACCATCCCCTAATTCCTACTGTAAGACCACAACCATAAACGATAAATAATATTGAGTTAAATAAATAATTTTAAATTAAAACACATTGAGTATATATTAAAGTATATAAAATTATATAATAAGGCCTTAACTCATACATAAAAATAATAAAATTAAAAATTAGACAATTCTACTCACTATACATTTTTCTATTAACTAATAAATTTATAAAAGAAACATTGCTTAATTTATTTAGAAAAGTTTATAACTTACCATTGATCAAACATACGACAATATTCATATTTATATACTATGAAAAAAATAAAATATTTTTATGATCATAAAAATAGATGTAATGGATACAAAATGGAGGAAATATTTAGCCTTAAGAAAAAATGTAAACAATAAAAACATTACCACAAACAAATTATTTTAACCAATAAGAAGTAGTAAAAACTCTTCACTGATTGTAAGATCATTATTTACCATTAATTAATTAAAATATTACCAAAAAACCAATAGATATTACTTATAACATATAAATGTAACTTGGGACATAATCTTACATAAATGGAAAAATTATATGGTCACCTACAACACATATCACAAAATAGAATAACCATACGAGCGAATTCCATAACCAATGTGTTGGAAGTTATAACGTAACCACCCATCTTTTGATTATGACAACACCACCAGTATTTGGTTTATCATGTAACCACTTGTCTTTGATTTATCATCTAACAACCCATCAAATTGACAAGAACCATTATATATTTATAACACAAAAAATATTTCAATTAACCTCATTTCACTCCTAAATCACCATTTATAATCAAAAGAAATCAATTCAAGATAGTCAAGTAGTCAATCAACATTCAAAACCATTATCAATATAAAAAACCTATATATAGAATTTGGAATTTATTTTCTTCTAAAAACAATAAGGCTTATTAGTGAATCCAAATATCAAATATTAGTGATGATGAGAAAGAAGTTTTTTTCACCACATAAATTTTAAAAAAACGAACTTTTTAATTTTATGAATAATGTAAAAACATTCATATAAAAAGAATAATTTTGATAACATTGAATCAAATTCCTGATAGACATACAATTTAATGTATAATAATTTTATATTCATATAAAAAAACATGTTAGTAAATATAATGAATAAATATATTTCAAAATTAAGTTATTAAAGGGTTAGTGTGTTCCACACCCCCATTAAACATTTAAATCATATTATCCCTAAATTAATAATTTTACCAAAAAAATAAATAACATTTGTATATATAAAATATGTATATGAAATTCCATTTTGGATATATATACAAATTATAAAAGAATAACGGTTAATATTATCCAAAAATACATCAATGAAAGGAGATTGAGATGAAGTCCCTTACCTTGAGTTTGATTAATCATATATGTTATATGTTATTAATGAATAATGAACATAGATTAATTTATACATGATCCAAAACATTTTATTTTTTAGTGATTTTATTTCATTAATTTCCATGTTAAAGTAATTAGATAATTAATCGTGTTCATGTGAGATGTTTTTTCAATATTCGCTACATAGTAAAAAATGAACATGGTATGATGTAAATAGTCTATGTATTCATAAGTGAATAATATCTAGAATAATATTTATTTCATAAAAATAACTTTTATACATACTTTTAAATCAATTAAATTATTTATGGTATGAAAAAATGAACAATGTCTATTATCATAGAGATGGTAGTTCGTACGTACAAATGAGTAACATTTCAGTTTTCCATTAATCATTATGGACATAAGGTAATTATTATAATATATTTCAGAAATTATCATAATATAATTAAAATAATAATAATATTTTACATATACTTATATTTATGTCATACATGTGATGTTTTGAGTAAAAATGATTCACATCGCTTTGTGGAGGTGATAGTTCACATGTACACATAAATGACGTTACAATTATTATGATCATGGAATGTAAGAAAATATTTTATATATGATTCTCTTATAATTATAAATAACTCCCGAAAATCATATAAAAATATTATTTCTATCATTACGACTAGTCGTGAGAGACAATAATGTAAAATGAACAATATCTGTTCGCGAGGTAGCAGTTCGTCGTATAAATTAAAGAAATGTTCATTTCCCATTTGATGAAATTAGGGATGTTTTTGTGTGATGAAATTAACATAGTAAAATCTAATTATATTTAGTATGCTATATTTATTATTTCCTCATGGATTAAGGAGATTTGATGGAAGTGGAGGATAAAATAAAATAGAATCACTTAAATAAAAACATTATATCTCTTTCAGATGATCACACTTATTAACAATTCTAAGAAGGTTGTTATGAATAAATTAATCTATACTGAATTTGAGGAGGGATTATAGGAAGGGATTTTTGTGGATCATGACTGAACCAAAATGTTTTGGAAGTTTTATTAATCGACTATAATTGGTATCATTTTATTGGGGAGGGGAGTGGCACACTTGGAATTATTAGAAGAAAGAAATTAATATAAATTCCATTTAAATTTCAAATGGTACAAAATGATTTATCTAGATTGTTTTATGATTTTATGTCAGATATTGATCATCCAATAAAATTTATACATTATTTTAAAAAAAATTAATCCTTAACATTTTTTATAGCGTTTGTAACACTTATAGTTTTGTAAAGTAAATTACACATTGAGAGTTACAATAATTACCAAATCATAATGAAAAAACCAATGAATTATTTATTAATGAAATTGGTGGTCTTATATAAATTTTTTGTCAAATATTTGTTTTTATGTAAATTTTATATCATTTAATTGGATATTTTATATTTTATGTTATTAATTATGCCAAATTTGACGTTATTCATTACATTACATTTTTGAAAACTCATAACATCATTCATTCAAAATTAACTAAAATACATAGGTAATACCATGTGATATTCATTGAAAAAATCAAGTTTGAAATCAAATATATCCTATAAAATTTATTTTAATATTATCAATATCATTTATTTGTTTTTACTTTAAATAAAACTATAATAGAATCAGATTTTCTGTCATAATTAAATTTAATTATTTAATATAAAAAATTATAAACAAATTACCATTCAATATGAAATAATTTTATCTTTCTAAAAACTATTTATAGTTGAAGTGATACCTTGTCTAACTCCAGGATTAAATATATTTTTTTAAAACAAAAGTGCAATAAGAATGACTATTCAATGAATATAATTTTATAAATGTGAAAAAGTCATCCATGTGGCACTAAAAGCGTCCCAAAAATGATCATGTTTATAATAAACTCATTACATTAAATAAATACGTGTATTAGGCTTTTTTATATTATTATATTATTATTTTTTCATTTAATTACCCGATTAATGTTTAACTGTGGTAACAAAAATAATTACTAATGATATTATTCCAAATAACCTAATAAATGACCTATACACATAATTTGGATCATATAATTCAAAATATGGAATCTATATTTCCAAATTCAAAACACATAATTTGAGGAAATTACATAAATATTACTTCTGTTGATGGAATGAAAAAATGAATTTTTAAAATAAAATGTTCAAAAGTTCACAATGTTTTTTGTTTAATATTAATTTGAAAATGAATAAAATTAACTAATTGGATTAACATATTAAAATATAAACTAATGATACCTTAATAACATGTAAAATGATAATTTAACACTATAAAAAATTTAGATGAAATGACAGTTTGGATTAAAAATATTGTATTTTTTCACTATTCATTAAAATATGAATTTAATATGAAAACTAAAAATAAAAACATAAAATTAAAATTTTATGTCACTATTTAAAATAATATGTTTACATTTTAAAATAGAACATATAATAATGGACGGAAAATATTTACAAGTTCTTGTCAATCAAAATTAGGTAAAAATGTTGTTTTTTAAAAAAGTCATCTTTTATCTAAAAAATTTAATTTTTTATATAATATCTCAAAAACATACAAGATGGATTATAAATAGTATATTTATTATATTAAATTTTTATTTCATTATTAAAATACATCAAGAGGGAGTTTATTATTTTATGAATTCACTTAATTGCATTTAACTATTTTTTTCCAGAAAAACAAATCCTTCATATTCAATTTCTATATATTATCATCTATAAATAATTTTATAACCAATGAATCACTATATAATCATGTATAAACACTATTTCAATAATTTGGTTAATAATTTTTATTCCCTCCATTATAACGGATTTGAGATAACTACAATGTAAAATAATAATATTAATAATATTTTATTTTTCATTATAACACATTCATTTGTAGAGCATAAGATTTTGGGGAAACCCATTATTGTGATTTGGGTACGCTGTCGAACATATATTCCCTTAAATGTAAAATCTAATTCATAAATAATAATAAACATGAAAAGAAATTAATCTATAATTACTTGGGATGTTGCAATCACAATGAATCACGGTCGATGAAAGATCTTATAAAAATAAATACTATTTTCAGGAATGAACATTTTGACAAGATATCCATGTCCACTCATAAACATATGGACATAATAAAAAAGTACATTACAGAACATATTGACAGGAATTCGATGACTATGAATAAAATTGTGATCATGAAATCAGGTTCGTAGAAAAAAATATTTACCATATTAGTAATCCACAAATAACCAATTCATTGGAGGGATATATAAGTACCATCCATTATATAATTAATATTATAAAAATGAGATCCATATGTTCATAAAAATGGATCATATTAGATCCAGTTAATAAAATGTGTTTCATAAAAATTTCATATTTTGATCATAAAAAAACCATTTGCAATGAGAATAACAATGGTATTCATGAAACATATCCAATTTAATTTATTTGTAACATCAAAGGATTTCAATTTATATGAAAATTAAATTTTATAGATCAAATGAAAAAATTATTTAGGAAAATAACATTACATTTTAAAGACAAATTTCATTAAAAAATCACATTTTAAAAGGTAGAAATCTTAATGAAAAAAACTTTTAAAATATTTAAATAGTCATCAAACGATTTATTATTAATTGTTGTGGAAAAATTCCCTAATATATTATAAAATAATAATTCATTCCTTATGTATTTTTTTGAAATGATCACAAAGGAAATAATTTAAAAAATTCACAAAACTCCTTTTAAACCATCTTGAAAAAAGTCCAACGTTGGTAAAAAATTGATTTAAAAATTATGATGACTATTATAAAAACAATTTTTTCAATATTTTTTTTAAATAATTAACATTTATGATAAATATTAATCAATGGGGAATTAAATATATCAATTCTAAATAAATATGATATTGTGAAATAAACCCTTACCAATTTGTAATCATTTAAATTGTATCACTATAAAGGAAATAAAAACTAATGGATTGTTAACTCCCCAAAACAAAATTATAATATATAATAATTGGAATTAATGTTAAAATATTCACTCCTAAAAATAAATAAGTGTTTAATTTGGTTTTTGTTATGAAAAATTAAATATGAGATGAAGATCATATTCATTTTGTCTAACATCCTTTGATTATTCTGCATCCTTCTGTATAATAATTAAAATGTATTAAAAATATATAAATAAATCTTTTATATTATTATGATATCATATATATTCAGTATTTATATCTTTAAATTAATCCAAAAATTACATATAATGAATACAAATTATGTTGCTCGTTGGCACGATAGGGTGTACATAAGCGTAAACACTAAATTCACTTTACGAACGATGGATTAAAAGAAAAGTATATAAACATTAAACATTATATATTGATTATTTTAATTTAAATATCATATATATTAATAATATCAATCCTCATAGTAATAAATATAAAATAAAAATGAAAAATTAATCACATCGCTACATGGAGGTGGTAGAACACATGTATCCTTGTTCAATTTAATCATTATCCATCAATTTTGAATATATGAATGAAAAAATGATATTATAATTTTAGAAGTATAATTTGAATTAAAAAATATCACATATTTACATTTAATGAGTCAAATACCAATCCATAAATTTGGTTGATGAAAAAATTTCATTCACTATGTGGAGAAAGTAACCTGTACGTACACATGAGTGATACATTCACTGCATGGTTTATAGGGAAATTGGGTTTATAGGGTTCTATCCATAATAATAATAAAAAATTAGTCACATTTAGGATGAATGTATTTTTATTTTAGGATAACCTTCCAACATTAATAGTTTGAGAATATGATAGAAAAATTAATTGTCTTCTTACCTTGATTACCTCTTACATGAAACGACTCCCATAGATTTAATTTTATCATATCTATGATCAGACTTTTGAGACTACCATAGAATATTTAACGTGGATAATAAAGTTTAGAGTATCAATAAATAGGTTATGTTTGAGTTTTAATTCTCCATGTTGTGTAAATATGTAAGGGAAGAGGGTCACATTTGTAATTGAGTCGACGAGCACTTTAAGAATTTCTCAATAGATTAAATTATAATAAGACAATTATTGATAAAAATGTTTCTTAATAGAATATCAATTCAAATTTTATATGAGTTTATTCCATATCATATATCCTTTATCCATATTTAATATTTTTATCTAATTTAGTATGATATATATTTCATTAAATATCACTATTGTCAATTTTTACAACAATTATTACATTGAATTTAACAACATCACAAAAAATATAAAATATAGAAACATATTTTAATAAATTATGATAATATAATGGTAGTTTATATAATCAGTGTATTTATTATATTATATGAAATTATAATACTTTACTATTTTAATGAATATTTATTTTATTTTTCCATTAATGGTGTAATTTCTACATCAATGTTTTGTAAGAATTTAATGCTATTATTTATTCAATATAAATTAAAATAAATTAAAATTATGAATATATATATACTATTTTAAAATAATATTTATAGTTCAGAGGATCCTCCTAACATACCCATGTATAAAATATTTAATTATAAAAAACAAGTGGGTGATATTTTTGACCTTTAATGAAATAAAATATTATAAAATTGCTAATTTTATTTAGATTTCCCCAAAATTTCATTATTATAACATTGAATGACCACAGATGAGATATAAAAATCCAGTATTATTTTGTCAATTATTATTGTAAATTTTTAGCCATTATCATTTTCTTTTTATCCAATAATTTCTAATTTTACCCTTTACTATGGTAAAAAAATTATTATGTTCACAATTAAATTTTACCGAAAAAAGGTTCTATTTAATATATTTCAACTCATTAATTCCATATATTGAATCCAATTTTTAAAAAATTGAAGGAATAGGTTAAAAATTAATTTTATTATTAAAATGGGAAATGTAATACAAAAAATGAATTTTTAGAAACATCCCCTTTTTAAATATATACATTTTCATTCAAAATTCGAAATTAACATCCATTTTATAGGGTGATTTAATTATATTATATATAATGTAACTAATTTTATTTAAATTATACAAAATATATTAATTTAATTTATAAATAAATTAATTTGAAAATTTTGTTAAAAAAATATATTTTTACAAATCATTAAAAAAATTATTTTTTTCAAAAAATTTTAAAAATATATTTTCAACATAATTTGAAAATGAATATTCAAAAACAAAATATAATTTTACATGTATAATTTCAATTAATTTTTCAAATATATTTTAATATTTATTATGATAAGAAAACATTTTTGGAGAAATTTTTTTTTAAAGAATAAAAACCATTAAATAAAATTTTAATTAAAATTTACTAAGAATTAATAATTAAGTTTATTTTTATTATTTATTATGTATATATATATATATTTCAAAATTAGTCAATCATATTCATACCCACCAAATAAATTTATTGGTTATAAATGTAACATTAAAAAAAATTTAGTGTCATTGTTTATTTAAACATAGTGTTTCATAGAAAAAAATCCCTAGAAAAATAAATGTTTTAAAAAAGTAAATATTTTGAAAATTATAATGTCACTAGCCATCCCCTATAAATATATTTCCTCATTAAAATTTGAACATGCTCTTGGTTATCAAAGGTTTTACATTTGAAAATTAATTTGTGGATACTAACTATGAAGAATAGGTCAATAAAAATATCTCTTTAAAAGAGAGAAATTATAGAATGAAAGTCATATAGGAATACACATACATTGTTTAGAAATATAAAATAATTCATGAGAAATAAAGATTTATATTTATATAAAAAGAAATGTTCCATGATTATTTATCAGAAGAAAGTGAATGATCAAGATAAATTTAACAGTCATAAAACCACAAACAATATATATGGAAAAGAATATCAATTTATCCTGATAAAGGGTTATAGTAAGGAATTTTTATTTTAATGTAATTTTTCTAAATTTTATGGAATAATTTAAAAAGTAAAATAAGATCATAATAAAATATACAAACATGTCAAGTTGAATTTCATCTAGTAGTCAATTTCAAGCATAATCTCATATTGTTTTACGAAACGATGAATATAAAAGATGAATATTTCATTCACCAGGAAATAAGATTATCTTCTAAAAAATAACATAAACCTAAAATAGATAACATGTTCCTCTCAATGTCTTCAAATATTAACCAATAACAAAATGTTTTTAATTATCTATCAAACATGGATAAATACATTATTTTATAAGACATCAATAATAATTCACACGGATTGGATTAATCCAATATATAACACGTTAGTAGTATAACTCCTCCAAATAATTTATAACCTAGATCAAGAACCAAAACATCATAAATAAATTCACCACGATTCAAAAAACTACATAACTTTAATCCACAATTCTAGCTCGTAATATCACATACCTAATATACCAACACTTTTATCCTATATACAATGTAATCCTAATATTAACTTAAATTACAATAAAACACTCATTTAATAATTTATTCTTATAATATCTACATTATCCTTTTTCTTCAATGAAATCCTAGACTATTTAAAATAGTCCTTAAATAGAAAATGAAATAAAATTTATCAAATATGTCATAAATAACTCACCAATTTTAATGTTATAAATCACATCACATCAGTATATATAATATATTCATCCAAACTAAATAGTTTTATCTCCAAATTGGCCATCTATTAGTGTTTGTATTAACATCAATCATTTTTTTCACTAAAATACCACCATTCCACTGAATCACATTTCTTGGTTATTTGTACCATTAAAAATAAAATTACAATTAATTCCTGAAAAAAATAATGAACAATCAATCAAAATTTTAGGAGTAGTGTAAATTTAATATTATTCATAGATGGATTTTATAACATAAATCAAAAATACAATACAAAATCATTTCAATGATTCTACTTCCTTCTTAATATATTAAACAAGTTTTCTCATCTCATTTCATAGTAGTACCTTCCATTCAAATGTTTTTCATATAATCTTCATAATTATTGGAAATAACATTACTCCTAAAACTGGGATGATCATTTTCAATATATTTTCACCTAGTTGATCGATTTTCAAAATTCATGGTATTTCTACATTCAAAACACTCGAATGTAAAGGAAA
Organism: Viscum album; assembly: GCA_963277665.1. Classification (NCBI taxonomy): domain Eukaryota; kingdom Viridiplantae; phylum Streptophyta; class Magnoliopsida; order Santalales; family Viscaceae; genus Viscum; species Viscum album. The sequence continues at coordinate 96,557,931 of OY728128.1, read as the reverse complement.
ACTTATTGAAACCATTATACCCATCTATTGAGATAACTGAACATTTCACTTTTCAGCAACAAATTCATTATCTATCTCCTTTTTCCACATGAAAAACGTATTCTAGTGGCATTGATTATTAATCCTCCATGATTATTCCCACATTATTATCATGATGAACATTGGACATTATTTCCTATCTAGTCATCATGAAACTCCAAATTCTTCTTCTTCAGTTTGTCAATAAACTCAATAATGTGGATATTGTTGATCATATTATGAAATTTATGATTTCGAATAAACAGATGGGGTTTCATTCATTTTTCTATTTAATTTGGTTGCAAAGGATTAAAAACATTCCATTTTCCTTCACATTTCACATTTACATAAATAAAAAATGGTTCTAGACAAAATATATAACTAATATAATATAATGAGAAACCATAGTCAAGTGGGAAACAACATAATTACTTATATAATTTATAAATCATGACATATTACATTCAATCTATGAAACTATATGATTGACATGGGTCATAATTGATTTTCATAAATTCAAACAAATCATAATATAATGCAAATAATTTCTAAAGAATTCAAAATGATATCCATTGATAGTGTCAAAGAAGGTTTGAAAAATGGCTTGTTGTCAAGTATCATGTGATGACCGAATGTATATCAGTGTTCCCTATTTGGTATTATCACCACTAGATACAACTACTCTAGATAAATATCCACATTTAATATCTAATAAGTGATGAAATATCTTTTAATTTCACATAATCTCTTTCGTAAATAACATTATGATGTAATCCTTTTATTTTAATTTATTACTATGATTTTCAATAAATATTCCTAACCCAAATATCTAATGTTTGATAATACTTGTTCTAATACAAAATAAAATGACCGAGGATTTTAATAAATAAATATGGCATCTTAATAGATTAATTTTCAATAAATTATACTAGAAAATCAATTTGAGGACCATATAATATATTTTTCATTGGATATTAGATATCCATATTCTATTTTTTATATACGATCTCTAATGTATTATTTAAATAACTTAATACATGGTATTCTTCCAAGGAATACAATAAAAATACAATCTTCAATGCCTAGGGAAAGAAAAAAAATAAGATAATGGGATCTCAAATTCTTAGTAATGGTAAGAATTAAATGGTTCAATTAATGATCATTAGTAATAATATGGTAAGAATAAAGGAATGATATCAAAGATTATAATGTTCATTCCCAATATATCGTAAAAATGAATCATGGAATAAATTATGTCAGTTTATAAGACATGAATCATTAAATAATAAAATAGCATGTTTCTTGTTATCATAACATTGGAATAAGACATAAAATTTGTATTACATAGAATTTTATAAAATTTTGAACATGTATAAATAGAAACACCCCCAATTGTTAGGTTAGTGATAAAAAATAATTCCATTAAATAAATATATATACATAAAATGCAATCCACACATGATCTAATATAGATGAAATTTAGTTCCATGCATTAGATTATAGATAGAATAATTTGTCATATTCATTAACTTATGTTCATGTTTTGTTATCTAAAAAATCATGGAAACAGAAGAGAAATATTCCATAATTGAGACTTTAACCAAAATAATTATAAATAATGATTAGATTATGAAATAAACCCTTACCATTTTGTTAAGTTTTCAAACATAACCCAATGTGATCAATAATCTTAACTAGAAATATAAATAATCATATTATTCATAATATGTTTCCTATAATATATTCATAGGAATTATATAAACAAATCAAAGTAAACATGTATAGATTATGGATGTGTCCCATAGAAATAAAAGTTATATTAGAATCACTTATCTTTGGTCTAACATTATATAAATGTTATTTTACCTACTATCTAATAAATTTAAATTTATAGAAAATATAAACAAAAATAATTCACTTGATTATTATATATTATATCTTCATCATATTTAAATTTAAATTAATTCATAATACCAGATATATAAATTTGAATACTTATTTAATGGATATGGTAGGTCATACGTACGCATTGACGATGTATTCAAATTTTGAATGAAGAAATAAAGATAGATTAAAAAAATCACTATTAAGGATTCATTTTTATATCATGTATTTTGTATATATTAACCATATCCAACCTCCTTACCATTCAACGTACATATAAATGATAAATTAATAACATTTCTTGGTAGAGGTGGTAGTCTGCACATGCACATGAGGTACATCATCATTTTCCCACGGTTAGAAATGTAAGAAGGTATGTATTATATTATAATTTATGAAGTATAATTTTTTTATATATATCATATATAATTATTAAACACCTCATTATTCCAATCCATAAAAAATAGTGATGCTAAATGAACCATATCTCTACGTAGAGATGGTAACTTGTATAAAGAAACTAGCCATTGTTTCACTTCCTGTATAATGGGAACAAGAATGGATTATGGTGTTTTAATAATAATAATAAAATTTAAGAATATTTTGGATATTAAATTTATTGTTTTATGACAAAAATCATATATTTTTTTGATGGAAAATAGAGTAGAAAAAATGATTTGTTAGGGTGATTTCCTATTCTTTGATATGAATCCAATAGATATACTCATTTTGGATTTATGTTTGGTAATTTGAAACATCCTAAACATATTAAAGGCATGTAATGAAATAAAGAAGGGAATTTTGAATGGGTTAATTAATCTATAAGTATCCATGTGGTGTAAATTAGGGAGGGAAGAGGGGGGCTTTTATAATTTTATTTGGGGGGGGGTACTTTGGTAAATTTTCCAATGATTAAATTATAATAGGACTATTTTAGGGGTAAATGTATACAAATGGCCAATAAATAAATAGGATACATATTTCTCATTCATATATTATTCCCATTATCCATATTAAATATTTTTATTAAAGCTGAAATAATTTCATAAAATACAATTTTTATAAAATGCCATTATTACCAATTTTGACATTATTTATTACATTATATTTAATGGTGTCAGGTCCCCAATAGATATTTGAACAAAAAATTTTAATACATCACTAATATTTAATTTTATATATAAAATCCAAGTATAAAATATATTATCTAAAATTATAAAACATTTATTTTTTTCATATCATTTATTTTATTTTTTCTTTTTAATGAATAAGTTGTGAATCAACGTTGTGTAAGAATTTATGACAATTATATTTTTCTTTAAAAATAATAAATATTTGATAATTATTTATATAAATAATTTTTATTTAAAAATAATAATTATTTTCAAACATGTACACAAGATTACACAATGTGTGAAATATTTTAGTTTAAAAAAACAAGAGGGTGACATGACTGAATCTTTCTATTAATGAAATATTATAATGGTCCTTATCTCTTCTAAATGTTAATAAAGGTCATATATTTTACCATTAGAGAGTGATGGATAATATATAATAATAACATAATATTTAAAATACTTAAAGGAAATCTTATAGTCCATATCAATTTAATTTTTATCATTAATTACATGTTTTAACCATTCCTATGATATAAAAAATAACTATGTTTATTATTCATATTAACCAAAAATTATATTGAACTAAATAATAAATATTGACTCAATTATTCTTAACAAGGATTCCATTTTCAAGAATTTAAAAGGCCAAATTTTTATAATTTAATTTAAAATTAAATATGAAACACTATATGAAAAATGGAGTTTCAGAAAATTTCCCAATTAAATATAAAATATATTTTTCACTATAATTATGTATAAAATAATTTAAAAATATTTAAATTAATTATTTTAAAATAGTATAAATAATTTCCATTTAAATAACATAAAAAAATATTATTTTTAAAAAATTTAAAATAAATATAAAATTTTCAATAAAATAATAATTTTTCACTACTAATCTAAAATTAATTTTTTTCAAAAACTATTAAACATCATCATATGTTAATAATTACATGATTAATTTTGAAATGAAGTAATTTTTTTAAAAATTATTATAATTTAATTAATTAATTATTATATATACTCATAAGATAACACAATTTTTTAGAAAATGTATTTTTGAGAAATAAAATGAATTTACAAAAAAAAATTAATTATTATTAACTAAGAATTTATCATCAAATTTATATTCAGTAAGATATATTTATAATAATTTATGTTATATTATTCATAGTTGTTATATTAATTCTTATTTTATAAATTTCATATTACAAATAAATGTTTTAATATTATATCACTGTTTATTGAAGCTCGGTGATTAATTTAATGTACTCACCTATGAAGTGAAACTATTTAATGATATATATATTTTGTAATCATTGGGTGTTATATATATTAATCATCACCAAAAAAATCAAATAAAATTAGTATCATTAATAATGAATAAGGAAGAAAAAAAAGTAATCATATATGGATAAATAGTAACCATGTGAATTCTTAATTAGATATGTGAGGGTGGTTTAATGCCTCATCCCATGATAGTTTGCATAGCCCCAGGGGAAAAAATTCACATACATGTTTTATGGTGACACTCTCTTACGTCGCCACCGTATCATGTGACATACAAGCATAGGGTCGGTCAAACATTACAACAACCAAAAGGTCACCATGTCACTACACGGGAAATGTGTCCTAATAAGGATCATCACAGATTACATGCCAATAGAGGAACCCCTATTGCCATAATATTTCTCAATACATAAGTAAGGGATATCATATTTGAATCTATAAAAGGAATTATAATTTGGATTCTTCCTATATGATTTCTTCTAAGTCAACCCATATGTGGAGTAAACCCACATGGGATCCTTAGACTCAAGAATAGTCTTAGTCTGAGGTATGAAGCTAGGACACATGGGTTGTTTATGACCCATGTAATTAATACATATTATGAAAATTATTTAATTTAATATTATGATTTATTTGAATAATTCAGTATATGGGGTTTCACACTTAAGTTAAATCCAAAGATAACACCCAACATAATAAATAACCATAACTATTATAGTGATGGTATGAAATAACAACTAAATATAGAAGGAATTAAACCATTTAACATCATTTCTCAGTATTTCTATTTGAGATCATCGATTTTTTAGGCAACACATAATTTCATCTATGTACCTACAATTCAATGTATGTCTTAAAAATTTATCATAAACAATAATTTATATATTATTAAATTATGAATTAATTAAAATACAAAACATAATAACAAGGGATATCTCATCAGATTCCCATTACTTGATGTATATTTCATATAAAACATGAAAATTATATCATGGGTACCATTAGAACCAATCCCTAGAAAGAAAGCAGGTCAACATAATGAAAATATTTACATAAGTTAAATGATTTAGTTAAAATTACTAAGGAAATATCACAATAAAAGTATACCACACCAAAATTGCATAAGCGATAGAGAAGATGACCATTGGGTTCACACATTTCCTAGGAAGAGTGAATCCCCCAACACAGTAATGAAATCCAACAATACTCTAATGAGATCAGGAGTAATATCCATTTTAAGAAAATATAATCACAATGGATGAAAAATCTCAATTAAGGCTATCATTGTCAATGTTTTACATTTGGGATTGAAAACACTTGAAAAAAATAGATTCAGACCTAGAATATTAGAGAAAACCCATTGAGAAAGATATGATAAGGGTAACATTCTCAGGGAAGCTCATGGGAGAAAATATGAACCAAATGGGGTACAAACTTTTAAGGGTATGAATTAATAAAATGGAAATTTGACCCTATAAAATGATCAGAATATTTTGGCCTCAAACTTCATACCCCACACCTGGGCATGGTGCATGGTTTAACAAATGATGCTCCAATATTAAAATAAGTTTGAAAAAACCTATACAAACCCACATAATTTCCCACAGCTTACAACATAATTTCTCCAGCCTTTAATCCTATGAAAAATAGGATTCATGGTTTGGATATATTTCTTACACTAACTATTATCCAACTATGCAACCAAGGATTTAATTTTCCAAAATGCCTTATTCATTCCCTATACAAAAAAGACACTAAAAATGCCTCTATAATACAATCCATACATTATGCCTACTATAATAAAGTCAATTTTATGCATTTAAACATTTATAATCATGTTTTGAATCTCTAATCAAAACATTAATCATTTGGTAGTTTAAACGAAAATCAATCTGAATATTACAATTAAAAATCATGGAACATTACAAACTCCCCCCAATAAAACTCCACTAGCCAGAGAGTATTTATTTTCATAATATAACTGACCCGACCTACTATGGTTATGAATTACATTCAAATATCTATATTGCATTTCTAAATTCACAATGTACCTCTAAAGTCCATTTTAAGCATATGAAACTTAACCAACCAAATTTTTCTCAAAAGATCAATACTACTTCTGAAAAAACACATTTGGACATACCCAAGACATTCTAATCCATGGCATGGCACCATATTCATCCCTTATATTTTTTCCGTATAGTCATTATACAATGTTTTCAAGTACTTAATGTCTAATTTTAATACATGTTACTCCCACAACTAGAATTTTCCACTATGGTATGTCTGTAGAATCCAAACTATGCTCCTAGGCTGATACTAATTTAATCGACACAATGGAATCCCAATAGATCATATTAAACCTATTTTTTAGATATATTTCACTAAAAGTAAGGGAAAAATCATGAACTACACCTGCCTCATTTGAAAAAAATAAACAACGTGGTTCGACAAAAACTGCATCCATCAAGATAATATAACTCATTCTAAACAAATTCTATAATACTATTCACAAAATTATGGATTAACCCACCCAAAATCACAACAACATTATCTCAATTCCTTCATTTTATGGTACACCATGATTATCTCCATCACACAAACCAATGACCATGACTAGTTTTGGGTGTCATTTCATGACCAAGCCATGTCATGATCAAAATGCCATTGTCTTCTATCAAAAGAATTGTAACATACCAGATCCAATATTGATGGATCTTCATAATCTGCCCTCGGCATAACTCCAAAACATATACATCAACCAATAATGTATTTGAATCTATACATATACTTTATATGAATTACAATAAAAAAATAATTCTTTTATCAAATGCATTCATAATCTGAAACCACTATTAAATAACTGGTCTAAATATCCCTTAATTATTCTCACATGAGGGTCACATACTCTCCACTAGAACCCAAATCCACTAATTATGAGAATCCATTAAATATCTCCACTAAAATAAAACCCTGATCACATATATAATTCCTCCACTATATTTTGATATAAAAATAACCATGTCTAGAAAATCATTCATATTGAGACCCAATGTAAGCATCATACCACATATATTCCATTTTTCTAACTAAATCCCAAATTTCTACTGAATAAAGATTCACCACCCCCAAATGTCCATTGGTTAAATTTAAGAACTAGGTATTACATTATATCTCTCCAAAAGTGGGTCTTTAACATGATATATCCTCATTGTAGTAAAATAATTTATGTGTCCTGTTGTACAAATGATTTCATCTCAACATAATCTAGATGATGTCAAGATACCCATAATGATCATCTATAGACTATGTGTATATTAGGGTTCCAAAAATATTTGTGTATCCCTCTCCTGATCCACGCTAACATGAAATAAGTTTATTTTTTCTTTTAACCAACCCTTGCACCATGTCTCATGACAAGGTGTAGCCCAGATCAACCATTGTTCAACAGAATTATGAAACCCATTTAATTTTACATATCTTATTTATAATAAAGAGGAATTCCCTATTTTTATCACAAATCCCTAGAAACCATGCCCGCAATATTTGATTAAAATCATTATTCCTCATCTCATAGAGGTAAACATGCCGATTTATGACTTAAATGTTACCATGAAAAACTGATGAATTCCATCATCACTAACTCATCCCCATGTGAGTTCTCCATGGACAAGGCCATGATGATTATGATACAAGGTATTCTAGTTTGAATATGACAAGGTCCATCTTAGAACTCTTTTTCAAAATGTTTTCCCATACATATTATAGGATTTATTCCAGGACTGCATGTCGCCCAAAAACATTCTGGTCACAAGCACCTACCAATGACTTAGCCACACTACTATTTTTATTCCATTGGTCAATAAAATTTTGAACAAAGATGTTCTAACATATCAAACATAGTATTAATATCTAATAACATAATATTCTTTGTACAATGACAAAGGCATAAAAATGATTATATTGGAAAAATCAATCACCTCATGTGCATCATTCATAATATGATAATTCCAATACCCAACAGAAAAAAAAATCTGCAACCCCAATCCAACACCTATTTTAGGATTCCCTTAATAAAACCAAAATTTGACATACTATGGTAAAATTCATCACTAAGGGCCTCTACATCTACCAACCTGATCTAATAAACATGTCTCAAAATAGGGTCACAAAGACCTACAACATCAATGAATGGTAGTATATCTCAATAGGGGTAAATAAAACATCGTTATTCAAGGATTAAAATGAAAAACATTATCTTACAAGGCATTAATCCTCTTTTATAATCCATATATGTGATGTGAACCTTATTTTCCATGATATAAGATGAGTGAAATTATCTCCCCACACTCATCAGTCATTTTTATTCAATTATACCCCATCGAGGATCTAGTTTAGTATAATATTTTAGGTTCAAATTACCATCACTCTATAAAATCATTCTTTATAACCATAATGAATGTTGTTTTCCAAAAATAATATATAAAGAAATATTGGAAAACATTGAGTATATTGTTATGATGATTTAGTTAATGATTCTAGAAAATTCATACCCACAGTGGGAATACAGAATGACTTGAACATCCAAAACAGAACTATGAGGGCTAATAATATGCACAAAAACTCACCCCAATGAATCATTATATACCACACACCTGATTTAGTTATATAGAATTTCATTCCATTATATTTGACAAAATAACACATTTTTTTCGAAAACATTAAATAAAAAATCATTTGAATAGAATTCATATAATGAGTTAACCACATGGATCTTATGCACTTTATCAACCTACTAGTGTAACTTCACCTCCCTTGAACAAGGATAGAGTTATCAGCAACACAATTAGATGTAAAACCATATATTTACATAAATATACAACTTGAAAAATATAGGGCCTTACATCCGAACCCCATTTTCTATGAATCTTCTTAATTAATGAAAATGAAATCTACATGAACATATTTTATTCCCAATTTCTTTTATTTTAATTTTAAATTTCGAATATTCAATTTTTTAATTTTAATTATAATTTCTTAAAAATTTTATTTATAAATCTTTTTTGTATTCAATGAGAACAACTAACAACCACCCATCCCCTTTTATGTTTATAAATATAAAACATGCAATCATCTATTATACATATATCCACCTCCATTAAAAAAATTCCATCAGATTTTCACCATCACCACTAATATTTTTTTTGAATGGAAAAAAGGAAATTTTTTATATTTTTTAAAATTATGAATAAAAAATTAAAAATCAGTATCCTTCTTTTATCCCTCTAATTCATTGAGAAATTAAAATGTGAACTATGAACATTATAGAAAATCATTTACATATAGTTTGTTATATCCTTTTTCACAATGTAGCTTTATTATTTATTAAACCGACTTCATATCTAAATCACCACCATAATAATTTTTATGTAATGTAACTATATTTTTAATAATGATATAATTTCAAATAAAAGTATCTTTTGTAATAAAAATCATCTATTAATTACGATATGTTAATGTTAGTGAATGTATAAACACTGACTTGAAAAATGTTATAATATAAAATAACACATGAATATGTAAAAAACATTTATTATAATATATGACCTAAATTGGAACGTAATTGTTTTATTATGGATCTGGAATTTTATTAATAGTATTAAAATCATTAAAGTATAAACCATTCTATGATTATTATAAGTCATCAAAACATGATTTTCTCCATTTTCATTTACAATTATTATAACAAAATAATAAATTGAATGAAATTATATCATTATAAAAAAATCTAAATAATTTATTTATATAAAATGTGTAACATATTAATTAAGAACATTTAGGTAATAAGTATTAAAAAATATTATTAATCACTTTTAAATATATCAAAATTACTCCCAAACGACATTGAAAAAGATAATAAATATCTAAAAATTATAGTGGAGATAATTATAAAGGATATATAAATATATTATATAAATGAAAATCGTTATTAAATAGGTGATTAGGATATTAATAATTTTTATATATACAATTCAAGAACTCCTATGGATGTATGTAATTAAGTTAAGGATTTTGGCTAAATACATTTTATTTATTGATTAACAAAACCTATTATTAATCTTTATTATTCAAGGAATGATATATTATACCAGATAAATACAATGGATTTTATTACGTAAGTGTTTTCTATATCTCAATAAATATTCTTTATAAACTAATTTAAATGAATTTTATTCTCCATTGATTATATTACCTATAATGTTTATTTCAAAATTTTAATTCTTATAAGATATACTTCCTTTTATCTAATATTTTTTTGTAATTTTTAATCTACTGAGTCGTTATAATTTTATATCAAAATAATATATTTATTATTGGTATCTAATGTTTTATAGTAAATTATAACAATTAATTTGTCCTGATTTGATTTTATTTAAGGTAGAATGTTTTATTTGTCTCCATTAATAACTCTGTGTGAAATGTTAGATAATTAAATACATCTATTTGTTTATTTTTTTTCAATTGTCCATATAAAACATGTATGATTAATAGTATTTATTTTATTTTATTTTATTTCAACGGAATTCCAACCATATTCTTTTGGTTCTAACATTACTATTATTGTAGGATTGTTAGATTCTCACATTGGATTCATTGAGATATGATTCATATTTCCCACATTGTTCATTTTTAATATATATATTCAATATCAATTTAATTATAATCATTCTATAAAAAATTACAATGGGTGGAAAAAATTGTCCATATACATCGGTTCCTTTTTCATTCAAAATTATCCTTCACAATATTGATTATTTTTCATTCAAATTCCATTTATATGTAAACATTATTTATTAAATATATTTTATGATGGTAGTTCACATAATTATCCATAATTCTATTTAATAGGGGTATTATGAAAATAAATGTTTTCTATTAATCAATATAGTGGTATATATATGGGAAATTCATTGAATTGTATTCATTTTTATTAGAAATTTTAGTTTCATAAATGTTTGTCATGGAGCAACACAATTTTAGTTTTAGGGATGTTAAAAAAAATATTATTTCATTTATTGATTTGGAAAATAGAGAAATCCTATATAATAATTATTTCAATATTAATGTATTTTTATTAATATCTAATTTTGGTTGTCTATTTTTATGTGAATTCACTAGTTCATACGATGTATAAATTATACCTAATTAGGGAAAGGCATGGATTGGTATAGATGAAACCATGATGAATTGTTATGTGTGATGAGAAAAACAATCATGGGTATTTAGGTGTTAGCCTAATAATAAATATTTCTTAGAGACATGTCCTTTATGGTAGGATAATAATTATTGTTATCATGTTGTCCTACCATTGGGATTTGAATTATATAATTGACATTATATAATCAATAACTGTAAATTTAGTTATTATTATTCATTGGATTGTTTAAATAATTACACATTACATATACAATAGAATAACCTTTGTAGTGATTTTTTAGAGATCTTGAAGGCCAATTAATTAATATATGGATATATATATTTTAGAAAAATGAAAAATAATTTATAAATACCTGGGATTTATATGTATATGATTTCTCAAAAATGTATATTTCAATAAGACTAAAAATTATCAATATTGTTTGCAGTGATGTATTTTCTTTATTAATATTAATTATTAAATAGTTTTTTATTGAATTAAGATTTGTTATGTAAGTAAATATTTAATATATATCTTTTTGACACTTTATATAGGAGTGCAGATCTGGGGCCCTATAGTTGGTATCAGTGTAGGCTATAAATTTAATTAGTGGAAAATAAGATAGATGAGGTTATCATATTTATTATATATTAATTATGATCATAATTTTGATTTTATGTATAATTATTTAGATTTGTTGATTTAATATTTAATTTTATAAGGACCGTGAATAGAGAATATTAGTGGAACCATTTCAATATTTTAAATGGGTAAACTAGAGAATATGATACCGTGATGAAATTTTGTTAAATAATATATATTTCTACACTATTTAATTGTAACCTTGTATTGATATTTAAGGAAAAAATTATTGTGAAATAGAGGCACATAGGAGATATCAAACAAAAAAATACTAGTTAAGTATCAAATTAATATTCACTCTAGTGAAAAATGAGAAGGGTTATGATTTCACACATGGCTAGATACTTAATAGGTATATGATTTTGTTAATTAAATTCTCATTACATTACATTAGAAAGAAATTATTAAGAATATTAATTAGGTTATGGTGTATGATAAAACAAAAAACAATAGCCCAAGATTGAACCAATAATGACTTATGTTGATCTAAAAAATTATGTAATAATTTAGAAGAGTGATTTATTTTGAAGATTAATATTTTATCTTATAATAACATTAATTTTATATTAATTCCTCAATAATAGTGATATCTAAATCTGATTTTAGGAATGGATGAATCGTTAAGGACAATTTTCAAAAATTTATCTTCCTCTATTTTTAAATCCATTAAATACCACTCCCATTTTTTTGAATGGGTGGGTATTCTAATTTTTTTGATCATAAAAACTAAATTATATGATTTTCTTTAATCCAATAACCTTATTTTGGTCATTTTAGAGTATCAAAGGAATCATAATTTTTGAAATGGTTTTTGGTTTCTTCATCGAGTAGAATGAGATTTTTTGGAAGGTGAAATTTGTGGGGGCATATTTACAGTTTACCATGGGGCCTCTTCTAGAAAAACTGAGCCCAATTTTGTTCTCCCACACAGCTTTCCAAACCATGTGGGGTGAGTCCCATAGTAAATGAACTCAATATTATAGCACACATTTATTTCTATGCATTTGAAAACTGTACGAGTTAACATTGTTTCCACATTAAAGGGTGACATTACAGTTTTTCCACTCTCACTTATTTCTTTCATTATTCCACTTTTTCTTATCATTGGTCATACATACAGCACCAAGGAACCAATTTTCTACAACATTTGGATTTTTATTTAATCTCTTCACATGACATCCATTTTTAAATTACTCTAATTTGATGGGATAATAGTGGTAGGGATATCCTCACCCATTTATCCTTTAATTTTTATATAAGCTCACATAATGATCAATACATTTGATTAATTATCCCTATTTTTAGGGTACTCAATGGAATTGTCGATTTTCAAAACCTTCTTAGAGATAGAGGCTAATAGAGGATGTTTATATATTTATTAGTCCACAACAGCTGTTTCATATGATTTTTAATTGTTTCAGGGTCAATTTGGTAGAAAATATTATAGAAAACAATTGGTAATTGAGTAAGACCACTTTTCCTTGATATCATATTGACCATAATAACATATGTGTTGATTTTGGGATTTAAATCAACATTTTTATTTGATTGATATGGTGTTAGAGGTTTTCACACCATGGGTGGTTTTTTTGGGACATTATTTAAATAAAATGGTATTTTGTATTTGTTTTATTATTCATAAATTAATTTCAATTCAATTGAATATTTAATTTTTAATTGAATCGTATATTTATATGAAATTATTCTGATTTATTTCATGATATGTGATCCATGGGATCATGACAATATTGACCCTTTGAAATTGGGATGGATTGGCCATATGGATTGGGGTGATGTTCATCATCTATATTCGAAAGGAATATGATACATGGGTGATTCGATAATCATTTAGGTGTTACAGATATAGATTATAGGATACACAGCCATTTAGAAGAGGAATTTTCCCATGATATTAGATGTTATGGACAATACAATTGAGCATCACGTATTCAGTTGCATGATTTTCCACTTGGTTGTGGTTTAAGTTTTAAATAATGTGATTATATCTCACCTATGATGGTTAATGTACCACATGGAGTCATGTTCACATATGTTGACTCAGGGATGATGTGTGTTTGAAAACACATTAGGTGTAGAGGACCTTGAACCGTGGCTTAGGAATTTGTGTTAGGGGTTTGTTCCATAGAATTCCACAAGGATGTTGAGGGGCCTTCAGATTATAGTGTTGAGGCTGTCAATTGGTGGATGAGGATCACTATATTGAGATTTTTTAGACTGGGATATCTTGGGAGGATAGAGATATATATTCCTCTAGAAGTTGTAAGATGTTCAAGAGATGAATTTATTTGATGACATATATCATCAAACCTCCTTATGTTATTCCTTGAGCCGATTAGTGATTTTGACTAGGGGTTTGAGTGACCAATTACTATCATTTTGGTGTAACTTCGGTAGGTTAGTTCTTTGTTGAGAGATGAGGTTTCAAAAGGAAAATGGTGTCAAGTAACATTATTAAGGTGCAACTAGAGGGTTCTCCTAATATATTCCACATTAGGGGATACCATGGGAAATGGGTCATGTATCGTCTCGTCTTCAAGGATTCTGACATTGGTTGAGCCTGGTGATGGATTTGTGGTGGCTGTTGAGTACTAGGAAGTCTATGTTCATTTTAATAATGCGTTATTTTATTTACTGTAGTTCACACGTACTTAAACACATATGTTTTTTATGCACACATGGGTGGTATCCTACTAAGACTTGTCCTCACACACTATAAGGGAACTGTGGTATGTGTTTGGAATTTTTTATTTTACTTTTAGGCATGGGTAAAATCACTAGATCTAGATACATTTTGAGTGGCCATGGATGGATTCCAGGGGATCATGATGTTACTATGTAAGATTGAGTTATTATTTTGCATTTAATTCGTTATATTAAAATTTTTATATGTTAGAAGATACTTTGTTCTAATATTTCCATTAATTATATGCCATTTTTATTTTATTACTTTTATTTCATGAATTTTTGGTTTTAGTACTTTCATGTTGTATGTTTGGAATGATCAAATTATATCAGATGTTCTTGTTCATTATTGATTCCGTTATTTGTTGCTATAGATTTTTCATGATCCATTACCAGTTCTAGTTTGGGTTTTCTATGTCATTACCTCCAAAACATGTTCTATACATATACCCATACATTTATTATATCATACCATTTGAGTATATTATCCCCATTACTACTCATTTAATCTATCACTTTTTTTTGGAAACCATTGGTGTACGGGGAGGCGCACCTTGTGGCAGTGGAACCTAACATGAAATAAATGTTTGGGTGAAAATTGTTGTGGGATGAAAAAATAGGTATCATATGATATTATTTTATCTTTTTCAAAGTATTAAAAAAAATTATCATAAATTTGGGGTTTGGATATTGTCAGATCTTGATTAATAGCTCATGCATGTGTGCATGTATCCCTATGTACGAGGTGCATACAAAGTTAACATTGTATGGAATTTATAATATATTTTTCTAAATTTAAAATTTATATGATACCCTAATTGAGTGGTATTATAGAAATTTTATTTTTTATCTATTACGCCAAGTAGATTTTGAATCATGTATTAGTCTATTTAGGAATTTGATTAGGATCCATAGCCCAATATGGAAAGGGGTATTTTAATGAATATTTTTAATTTATTTTGGCTTATTTTATGATGTTTAAATTCTCTCTATTCATGTTCCTATGGTAAATTGATTCATTAAATACAATATTTTTTGGGATATATCAATTAATAACTTCTTATGATATCAAATTTCTTAGGAAGTGTGATATGAACCTGGCATCTATAAGAGTTAGAAGGTACTCTGAGAGGGGTTGGCGTTGATCACAAGGCTAGGTGATGAGGTCATCGATTTGAGGCAATGTACATTTTTAGGATTTGATTTTCACAATATATTATGTCACATGGATATTTTTTGGGAGGACAAGGAGGTTATGTTTCTAGAATATCTAATGAATAGTTGATATAGGATATGGTTAGGGTAGTAATGATGCACTGCCTGTTTCTCATTTTCATATAAGTTGATTATATATATTTGATATGGGATGTCTACCCATTGGAAGGTATTTAGCTTGTTTCCACCTAGATGGAAAAATGGATAATTAGTAAGGGTATGTATTATTTCCAAATGTGCATGAGTATTGTGTGGCCCATGAATGTTTCAAAACAACCAGAGAAATTTATGACCATATAAATAGTCTCATGTTCTGGTTCCATTACAGGTGTGGTAAAAACTAGATTCTAAATCACTTGAGTTATTTCATGATGAGAAACTCTGATAGAACCTGGTTTGGACGATCCATGGAATTGAAAGGGGATATTAGGGACCATATCCTTTAATAAAATACCTTAATTAGGTGTTACAATTTTAGGTGATGCAATTGTTTTGGGGTGAGGGTGGTCCACTGGCTTAGGAGAAAGGGAATAAATCCATATAGATGAACTTCAAGAAGATAGTGATTCCTATAGGGGGGATGGTCAAATTGGAAACCCACATGTCCAGAGGATCAGAAATGTGCTGGTGGGACAAGTAGGTTCTAGAAGACAAACATAAGGGGCTGGACTAGAAAGTCAACGAGGCCAGGTTATTTGATGAACTCTTCCATGATTTGATGATAGATTAGTGATCTTGTGAGTTATTAAGGCTTCATCAAGGTGACATTTACATCATGTAACATGAATAAAAATTCAATTATTTTCTTTATTGGGGACCATTATGGTGAGAAACTACACCATGAAGATGATGTTCATTTAGGATGGTCTATGACATGGAATGCATTTGTAGGTAATCATTTTTATGTTGCCCACATTTTTATTGGTTGTGAACTGGATTTTAGAATCATTAAGAAATTTTACGGACATGTAATATATATGCTTGATAGTATATTTAGGTGAATTCAATGGTGAATCATAAGATAGTTGAAGCGAGGTTAGGATTAGTTTATATAAGGAATTTATGCCAATGTCTCGAGCTTACATCTTTACAGTGGGATGTTGTTGATTTTTATTCAGTGTGGGAAACAATGACATGTCCGAACACAATGTGAGATAACTCGATATGAGTCCCAGGCATATAGAAAATTCATGAATCCTTAGAGGATCTATAGAAAGCCTTATCAGATACATGGTAGTCATGGACTAGGGTAGACGTATCTAGCCGAGATCAGTACAGGATCGGTACCATGTGATGGAAGTTGAGATTTTTCCACACCCATAAGATGTGACAAGGATAGAAGAACCAAATTTTGGGGTTAGGGGCTAGGGGATAGAGCATCAATGAAAGGAAGACATGCTTCAGGAAGTTGAGTTCCACGAAATATTCGTATTTTAGAGATACCTTGTGCTAACTCGATTGGTGAGCCAGTTATTTTCTTAAAAAATCCCTAGGTGTGAGTGACATTGTTTTTAATTTTTTTCACATGCCATATTTTATCATGCCTATTATTTGGTTTATGATGAGAACTAGAGATGTAGATGGATTGACAAGATGATATTTCATAGGTTTTCATAAGATGAAATGTATGATATATATATATATATATATCTATGTGTATCTGTAGTGTGTTACACTAAGGGCTATATTTGGGAACCATTTGGTGCGTGATGTATTGGGATTTTTCGAATTGGTGAATTGAGTAATGCACTTACATGTGGTTTGTTGTCATCTCATAATAAATCTGATGTAGTACTCGGTTGTTTTGTGAGGAACCTAGAATTTGGATCATATGTTGATATGAATGACCTCATTTGTTCGATGTATGACATGGGCATGATATGGGAAACGATGGAGTGTGTGATCTTAATAGGTGTTAGATTATGATTGGGGGGAACCTGAAGAGGATAATAATTTATTATGTATCCTGGGAAGACTTTTTCTTATGAAAATTTGATAATGGATTTTTTTTTATTTTAGATTTGGGTCAGGATGTGACCAGGGATAGACACTCATAATGTTGTTATACTCCTTGACGTAGTTGACCAGCGCCCATGAGACTGGGGTTGTACATGTTTATTTTACCAGGATATGTATTTTTAATACTATCTCACATTTTTTTTCAAAGATTAGTGATGAGCTAAGTTAATTTAGGTAGACTTTAATATCTGAGGGTGTTGAATCGAGTTGAGAAACAATCTTGCTATAAATATTTCAATTGGGAGATTTCCAATTCCTTTTTAAATCATTGAACTCAATTATGATAGTTTCCACATTCCAAAATACATCTTTTTTAGGATTATAGTGTCCCAGGTGATGCCTCAAAATTCTATATGTTTTATTTCAGATTTGTTGGAGGCCTGAGGGCATTGTTTCGGTATGTTGATGGATGCGGTGCAAGGTGAGAGTATACAGTGCATCCTCAACAAGAAATCTTTCTTCCAATTTTTATATGTACATATTTTTTGGTAAATAATGTTGTGTGAGGTGTATGTCCATTTGAATATTAATTAAATTTTTATAGGTTATTTCTCACATCTTTTTCACTTTTAATGAAAACCATGTACAAGTCGCACTACCATTGATACTTAGCCAGTACCACAAAACTATTTCCCACACAATTGCTGCATTATTTTAAAAAATGTGCAAACTAAATATGTGGAAAAATTAAAGGGTGAATTTAAGGATTTATCCATCCCTCTGGTTTATTCATTTCATCCTTTTTTACTCCATGATCAAATGTACAATAGTAGGGGAGACTCTTTTCTTCCCATTTGGATTTTAATCCAATTACTTCATCTATCCTCAGTTAATAGATTTATCAAATGCATTGGGAATAAAATGGTAAGTCTATCCTCACCCATTAATCCTATATTATTTTCTATCACAACATAGAGTGATAAAAATGTTTGAGTCATTTTAACCTATTTTCCAAGAGATCGATTGAAATTTAAATTTACTCCAAAAAGATTGGAAGTAGATAATTGTATGGAATGTTCTAATGACTATGAAATCAAGGTATGTGGTTTATTAATTTCATTTAGTTTTCGTAGTCGTTTATTGGGAGGGGGTAATTAGTGTGTTGTTGGGTAATTGAGTGAGACCCTTTTATCATGATAGTAAATTGATCAAAGTATCTTATTGGATTCTGTGGATCATTCACTCACCTAGGTTATACGATTGATGTAGTGTAAGAGTTCATCATTACTTGTGTGGTCTGTTCAGGGTCTTGTTTATATCAAATTGAAATATTTATTTTATTAGTTGTTAAATTTAGTGTCATTGATTTTTTTTAATTTAATATCCTAGTGAATTATATAGTTGTTTGAAATTATTATGACGTATTGATTAACATGTGATTAGTGTGATTGTGATGGGATCAACCCATGGAATTAGGATGGCTTGGTCATTAGGATAGAGGCATTGTAGGTAGTTTTGATGGGCTTCACTTGGTTTACCTGGGAGATGTGATCACAGGTCTGGCTTCTAGGTTGTTGGTCTAACGTAGAAATGCCATTAGGTTGAGGCAATAAACCATGACAATGGATGGTGTAGCCATATGACTCTGGAGGCATGGTCCCAGTTGAGGAAGTTGCTTGTTTTATGCGGTTTAAGTACTATTTTTTTTATTATCGCTAACCTATGATGTCCAGAACACCACTAGAAGTCGTGTCAAAATAGGTTGACTCCGTTATTAGGTGTTTTGACCACTTATATGGGTAGATGCCCCCAAAAATATGGATAATATTTTTTTCATATTTATTTCTATATAAAATAATGGATAATTTAAGGAGACTTTACATGATATCATTGAGGCTATCATTTTGGGGGATTAGTCTCATAATATTGAGGCCATTAGGCTTGAGATATTATAGGAGGGCATAAATTAAAATTCATTGGGAGATAGTACTATGATATAATGTTGATATTATTTGATGAAATATAAAATTATGCCTCCACATGTGGTCCCTTGATATGATGAGTGATTTTGATTAGGGGTCTGGTGGACTGGTTAATATTATTTGGGAAATTATTTGTGATACCAGTGCTTTGATAAGACACGATGTGTTATGAGGAACATGGTGATCAGTTACTTTATTGTGGTGGGACATGATGGTTAAACTAGAATATACTACATTGTGGAATACACTTAGACTTATTACATGGATCCTCTCTTGTTCAGTCATTCTAGAATTCTTCATGGAAGGTGATTGATTAATGTTGGTTGTTGAGCACCAGAGAAGTACACAATTATTTAATGCATTTTATTTTTTATTTTTTATTGTACACACCTACTTAGAAACATGTGTTGGAAATTGAAACATGGGTGGTATCCTACAGAGACACATTCTCAAACCCCATATGGTCCTATTGGGATATGTGTAGACTTTAGGATTTTATGTTCATGTAAGTTTTTGGGCACTTGTGATGGATCCTAGATGAGTTGGCCTGGATGGATTCTAGGGAACCTTGAGGTTCCAACATTAGATGGAGTTCATGTTTTGGTTTTCGTTCATTATATCATCTTGACTATGTGAATTTAACTACTATGGTCTGACCATAGATACATATTTATACCAATAGAATTGTATGACATATATTGTTTTCATGTTTTGTTTATGTAGTTGTCGATTGTATGTTTTTCATATTTCTTTTAGCTCAACTATGACTGCTTTTTATTTCATGCAGTATTGATTTCTATTGATTATGATTCCCCAATTAGTAGGTTTGGTTCAAGTCTATTGTGTATTTACCTACTCTACATGTTGTATATATTTACTAATTACTTTATTATATCATCCACTAAGGCTATAATATCCCCGATATTACTCTTTTTCACCCTTTCAAGTAATCATCAGCCTTTGGAGTGTGGGGATGTGTGCCTATAGCCAGTGGAACCTGGAATAAAATCCTTGTTTCGATGGATAATAGGGTCTATACACTACAAAATATGGGTACAAAAAACAATGTGGTTGTTATACCAATGAGAATACTAATGAGGTAATCAATAATGAGTGAAAATTTATTACTGTGTAAATCCAAAATAAGGAATAATGAATCAAAATTTAAGTATATTTTAGATTAAAAACAAAGAAGTCAATATAATTATGTAATCCCATGGTTGTTTTGGTGAAATACATGATGATGTAATGAATATTCTTCTTCCTACATATCAGAAATTTGGGATGATGCACAATGGGGATTTCCTCAACGGAACTAGAAAATATGTTATGTGCTGAATAATATTAAACCGAGAACTATTTTTGGGAGAAAAATGAATCAATCTATTCATATGAGGAAGTTAGTAAATTTATTTTCTCTCATAACATATATGTTAAATTAGTTATTTAAAATGAAAATACATTACCTATTATTCCATCATTTTTTATTTCCATAAATAATAATATTATTTTGTGATTTCAATAATTATGTTGATAAATTTTAATAGGAGGGGAAAATTTAATGTCATGAGATTTTAATTTTTTTTCCTTTCAAACAAAATATGTTTGAACTCAGGAAACACTCACAAAACTGAAAAAACAATGCCCAAAATAATATATAACCACTAATATCTCACTATAGAAATTCAAGGATAGATTGAATGAATTTTTTTTTAAATATACATATGGTATTGTAATGGTCATTATAATTATAGGGTTATTTGTGAAATTTCAATTACTATATTGAAATTACTATTAATAATTATTCATTAATTAAAATATCAAATTTCTTGAAATTGGAAAATAATATGTTCTTTTATGAGTAAAAATATATAATGCACAAAATATATTATTTAATTTAATACTTTACAAAGACAATTTATAATATTTAAAATAAAAATTATAATAGTTAATATTTTATCAAATGGTATATTTCTATGAAAATGGATTCATTATAATTGTTATGATATTATTTGAAAGTTAGATTAAAAATAGTATTTAAAGAAAATATAGTTCATTTTATATTCATCATGTATATATTATTTTATGAATAATATCTATTATTTTTCGGGAAAAGTATAAAATATGGTGAATATTTATGATAATTTTCATTATAGAAACTATATATATTTTTATCATTATCAGTGTATTTTAATGAAATTATTGTTAAAAAAACATTTTTATCATTGATGGAAATATAAATATATTATAACCATATATTTGTGAAAACTAAATTTTTTTAAACACAAATTTAACATTATATATATTTATAGTATATTTTAAAAAAAGAAATAGATTTTTTTCCTTCCTATTTATGAAATATTATTTTAGTTTTAGTTATTTTTGGATATATTTTAAAGCTACCTAAATTTTCATTATTTTATAATAATATAAATTATATTGTGGATGAAAAAAATTAATATTTTTTTCACACACATAAAACGTTATCAAAATAACATTTTTTAAAAACATTTTTGATGAGTTATATATGTTAATGCTAATGATAATTTACATTTTGAATTTTAATTTTTCCAAATAAAATGGATTTTAAATTTAGCATGAGTTGGAAAATATTATATTAAAAGATCAATTTTTTGTTTTTGCATAATTTTTTTTATGTATAATATAGTTACCATGATAAAAAAAATCTAAAAAATTTAAATATTCAAATTGTAATGGAAAAGATAAAATGTTTAATAATGTGTAAAAATAAAGGGATCATGTATTATGCTCCTTATCTAAACCTGAATCCATTATTTCATTTTTTTGAGTCTTTTTTAAATGTGTATCAAGTACCATAATTATTGTATGTACATATATCAATAGAAATTCCATTATTAGAACTTGTAAATAGGACCTCTCACCAAACTTTCTAGACCACCCGAAAATACACTGTCAACACTGAAATCTACCATTGATCATTCCCCAAGATACATATTTAATTTATTTGGGTATTTGATTTAAAGAGATATCTCTAGGTCGTCCATTTAATTGGAGTCTTTAAATGTAAATCAAATTTCCTTAGCATGAGTACTTTTTCTCATAATTTTTTCACGTCATTTATACTTTCCTAAAATAATTTTTAAAATAAAAACAATTTATATAATTATTTTAATTATAATTGATATTATTATACTACGGGGAGAACTATTAACAACATTTTATCATTTCTAATTAGAATAATTAAACTTTTTTTAATGTGGATTATGTGTTCTACCACATCAATGAAGTGGCCACTTCTATAATTTACCCCTTCCACTCAAAGGATCATATAAGGGTAAAAGTATAAAATAAATTATTAATATATAATATAATTTTAATTTTGAATATAAAAATTATATTCCACCATTATTCCCTATTATTAATTATGAAATTAAAATGTTAACTGTGTGTAGTTCTCTCACTCACCTCATGTAATAACATATCTCATTTTTCACCTAATTAAAATATCATTCATAAAAAATATTGAAAAACTGGTTAAAAAAATTAAATATATCTTAATTATATCAATATAAATTTATAATAATGTGATTATACCACAAATGAACAACTACTATACTCATAATAATCCATTAATTATAGTATGTTAATGTTTTTTTGCCTAATTACATAGTTGACATATTCTCTAAAATAAGAGCATGGCTGAATATGAATCATAATTAAAACAATAGTATATATACATAAGGAATTTTTTTTTATTTTTTCTGGAATGACATCACGAATATTAAACACATTAACTATGAAACAAATAATGTTTTGATAAAATTCACCGAAACATGGATAAAACCAAATTTTTCTACAAGAACGTTAAAAAATCCATTGAACATATTAAAACAATATAAATAATTAAAGATAATAAATTATAATAAATTATATAATTATGTAATGTAAAAGGATATGTGAAAAATGAGTAACAACACTGCTATAAAACAAATTAGTTCAAAACGGTCTAGATCATTCACACTCAACATTGAAAAATGATAAAAATATAGTATACATGTATATAATATTTATAGATTATCATTATAAAAGGTTATAGATATGAAATTACTACATAAATTTGGTGATTATGATATTTATTATTGCAATAATTTATATTAATTGGAAATAGTGGATGATGGTAATTAAAATTATGGTTTGTCTAAGTTAATTTTATTCCATTGAGTTAAAAAGACTTATATTAATACGAGTTGTTCTAGGATGGATGTATTCATCAAAATGGATGTATTTTATTTTATTTTATTTTTACAATCTGTGTTTTTAATAAATTTCCTGATATCCTCAATAAAAAAATATTCTTACTACATAAATTATGTTACATGAAACGGTTTCAAGTCCCAGTTATCAATCCTGTGTGAATTATATCTTATTATACACCATGTTTTTCCATAATAATTTATTTACATCTACTTATATTATATTTATGATGATCCTTTCATTTATTTATTTACTTACTAATTCATTTGAAATTCAATCATAATTTTGTTTTTATTGGAATGTTTCTTTAAATCAGTATTGTTATTTTCTTATATAATCAATTCGTTGAATCATGTTTGTTATTGGACAAAATATTTTATATTATATGTTTTATATACTACACTAATTCCTACATGAATAATTTATTTCATTAATATCATTATATTTTAAATTTTAGTTATGTCTATCTTGTTCTTTTTATTTTGACATTACCAATATCGTATGGTTGTTTTTATCTCAAATATGATTCTTTTACACTATGACATTATTTAAATCATGATTCCTTTTTTAGATTTTATATTTTTATTGGATGAAATTCAAAAAACACACAATAGTTTTTTCTCTAGTGTATTAGAATTTAATAATTCATTCATTCCTATTTTAATTCCACATTAACCACTATTATACACTTCATTTTTCCTTCAATTTCATTAAAAACTGATTACCCCATTTTTCATTACATTGATATCATATAAATCACATAGAACTCTAAAATAAGATTTTTTGGGATATTAATGTCTTTATCATATACCATTACAGAATATTATGGTTGTTTAAGGAATTATCTCACTTTAATCAACACCATTTTGTGTTAATGGAATTTATTTACAAAAAACAACATACTATAACTCTATATGATGTAATGTTGAAAGATTATTACCTTAAATTATCTATCATTTATTTACATAAATAATTTTAAAAATCAATGTAAATTTAATTTCAATTGGGATGTATATTGATTATTTAGAAATATTTGTTATGTATTTTATATCTTTTCATTCCTATATATGATGAATGCATTAGAATTAATTTTAGAATGTTGTAGAATGAAAAATATATCCCCCCAATGCATCGATTGGTCCATTGGGATAATTATTCATGGGTATTTTTTGTATACCTACCTAGAATAACATATTTCATAGAAAAGTTCCTTGGATGTATGATCATGATAAATGAGATCACAATTTATTTTCATATGAATTTGAACTATCTATATTAAATTATTCATCCCTTCACGATGAATGAAATTATTGATATGAATGTGATTTAAAATATATTAATATCAATCTTGGATTTATTTCAAGATCATATGTTCTGTTATATAGAAATATTTCACTCTTATATATCCCTACCATATTACTCATTACATGGTATCTTCTGATATACATTTTAATTCTTTAGATTTCTAGGCCCACTCTTCTCATGATTCAAATTTATAAGGTTATGAAGATATATATTACAAAATATAATTCAAAAAAATATCTTAAGTTGAAAATTATTCAGCAATTTTTAGGATTTATTATGGATTATATAGTTTTATGTAAAATGTAAAAAATTTCCACTACTTCATAAATGCATGGTACTTTTTAATATATTATTTTATTCATAAGATATAATTTTATAAAACTAATGTTCATCGGAATGAATCTAACAAAATATTTTACTTATAACATTTACCATAATAATTATTTTCTATGGAATTCCACATTTGGCCTTATTTCATGAATAATATCAATTTTTTGCAGCAGATCTTGGAAATTTAGTCCCAATCACTATACATTGTTCAATTGATGAATAATATGTGATCGTCGACCAATCAATGACTCTATTGATATATTCCAAACCCAGTTGTAAATTCCAATGGTGTAGTGTGATTTTGATTATTATAGAACATTGAAAAGCAGTGCTCTATGAATATATTAAATTTCATATTTTATCCAAAAATTTAAAATATTAATTAAATAAAGTGATTCATCATAAAATAAATGGTTTAAAAATGTAACATTCAGTCAGATATTTTTATGAAAAAATTATTAACTGTAATAATTTTTCTAGAAAAATATTATGTACAACGACATTTTATAAATAAATTATGATTATTGGTGTTGAATATTATATATTAATATGTTAATATAATCAATAAAACACCTTTAATCCTAATCAAATATTTTTTAATTTAATTTGGAAAAATTATAGAATGAATCGTGATAGAGATTTG
Organism: Viscum album; assembly: GCA_963277665.1. NCBI lineage: Eukaryota > Viridiplantae > Streptophyta > Magnoliopsida > Santalales > Viscaceae > Viscum > Viscum album. The sequence continues at coordinate 96,531,408 of OY728128.1, read as the reverse complement.
TTCTATTCGATGATCACTCACATAATGAATATTTTTATCATCATCCATCCACACTTGTGGATATTTTCTACTTCAACTATGGAAATATATTGATTGATTTTGTAATTATGATTCTTTCTCTTGGGTTATTTGTAATATTCTTGAAATCTAATTTAATTTGTATCTTCCCCAAATTAATTGGGATTAATCTTTTATAGGGTGGTTTTTATTTTGATTTCTATTATTTTGGGAATTAGTTTTGGGAAAAATTGTATTCTCACATAGGAATTAGATTGGATTTAGTGTAATAATTTTTGTTTTTTAAATTAAATATAGAGGGGATTGTATTATTTAAAATTAGTATTTATTTATCCACATATACACCTTCTATTTTGTCAATAAAAATGGACTACATCATGGTCAAACATGATGGAATATGTCACAATCCATGATGGGATTTCATCGCACCTAGTATGGGACACGTTCAGCGGCAAGGCCCGATGGGAATTCCTGATCCGCATGGGATTGTACAATTGACAAGTTTTCAAAAAACAATGCACATTTTGATTTTAACTGCCATGAAATTATAAATAATAGTTACACTATAAATTAAACCAAAACATTAAATACACTAAAACCCATGCCTTTATAAGCTTCAAATTAATGTTTTCAAGTTTATACAAACAAAAAAACTACTAAAAAGGGGACACAAAAAATCCAAGGACCACCAAAAGGAAATGGAAAAATATTCCTCATGAATCTTAAAAAATAACGCCTAAGAACATCACAAGAATCCAGAACCATCGTCTCCAAATAGTTTACCCTTACTTTTATAAAACATGATAGATTCCTCTAACACCAAATGGTGTAACAACGTTGTGAGATATTTATAAGTAGGATTCTTATTAAAATATATCATATTCTCTAAATGATAGAATAAAAAATAAACATTCAATATTAGAGAAATGAAAATTACCAGATTTTATAATTTAATGGAATTTTTTTTAAAGGAACAACTTTTATAGAAATTTGATTTCAAATAAAACACCATTTTCATTTGTATTTTATCAAAATCCACATTGTATTCTAATGGTTAGTTCATAATGGTCAAACAGATCCTAAAATAGGAGAGACCCTATTGGTGTTATGTATCTTTAGAAACCCTAGAGCCTCATGCCTCGGTGTACGGCTGTATAGGTACCAAAAAACCTCGTTCTCATGCACGATCCACATGAGAGGAGAATAATCCATTATTATAGTTGTAATGCCTCGACCCAAGTTACCCAGAGTCAGTGCAATGTAACATAGTATTGGCACGATACATGGTATCATGTCCCTAATGACGGATCAGTTTAGTAGCCCTGCAAGTATTAGATACATTCATATGTTTTAAATTAGATCATAAAATAAAAACATCAACAACATTTTTCCCCATTTTGAACATAGTTATATCGTTATCCTATCCCAGAAAGTAAACCATAAAATATTTTTTATATCCTGGAAAAAATAAAACATAGAAAGGGGTGAGCTCATATGCTTAGTAAAGATAACAATATAGTGTAAATATTCATAAATAAGCATAAACATTTAAGGCAATGTATAAGACAAAAACCAAATCCTTTTAAACATAAAATTCTGCATAATATGGAAGGGGTAAAATCAAATAATTCCATTTACTTATTCACATGGATATTCTACTAGTCTAATAATCACTAGCAATATCAATATCAACTTTCATAATAATGGAATGCATAATTCCAAACATCATAACCACATAGTTAAGGACTAGTTCCTGGCATAAAAATAAGATTTTGTCAAGGCCTTATGCAAATAAACTAGTTTGTCTCATGGGACTTACCAATTCATTGAGGAACTATAGAGCGCCCTAGAAATCACATACTATGTCAAATTCATTATTCATTGGAAAAGGGTTAAATATAAAATAATCATTCATATTAAATCTAGCGCACAAAATGTTAATACATTATCCATAAACCATGAATGGTATACAAATAACACATTCATAGTCAAACAGATCACAAAACATTCAATATAGTATGAAATATTTGTATCATAATAAATCAACCTCGATCAAGAAAAATATCACATAAAGGATGTCGACATAGTTGAAAATTATCAGTAAAAATCATTGAGAGCAATATCCCTTTTTAATGAAAACATTTAAAAGTCACACTATTTATCAAGAAGATATTTAAAATAGATTTTTGAATAAAAGTGTCCCATACCACATTGGAACATTTAAAAGGAATTTCAATTTTAAAACATTAATTTCCATAAAAATAAATTGTTAAAACAACTTTTAAAAATTGACATTAATAAGAAATATTTATAATAATAAATTTTTAAAACATTAAAAATTATATTTTAGTTAGAGTTCGTATCAAAATGAAAGATTCTGGAATACAAAAAATTCTGGTAATAGAAACATAATAATACCATGAGAATAAAGGGATACATGATATATTATGTCAAAGTACAGTATATACACAAAATAAAAGTGAATTGGTGCATAACAACAAAGAAGTCTCAAATGGAATGTAAGTTGAGATGAAATCCATTATGAAGACCATATCATCATGTTAAGGATAAATCAATGACATAATTATGTGTTAAAAATATAAATACACTAAATATGATTGGATATTGAGTGTAAAACAATCAGAGCACAATCACACATATTCCTGTATCAAAAACAACAAAAACATGGATATTTAGATCAGCGAATGAAAATTTATTTAAGATTACATTTATAAAGTTTATATCGATGAATATAGAATATATCAATGGATTGATTATGTATATCAAAATAATAACCCCACAAATGGGAGTCGAAATTACTACATAAATAAATAAATAGTGATTTCACATATAATCGGGGAGTAAAATAATCAATTAGATTTGCGTAAAACCAAATGAGTGGAAATTGAAATTAGAAATTCTCTAACAGATTTGGTGACTTACGAAACATACACCCCATGAAAGAAGGATCATACAATTACGGTTTAAATATCCATAAATTAATGCATATTGTATAAGGGATACAATCGTGTTCAAAACATACACCACATAAAAGTAAATAGTGGAAATATAGCATGAATCTCACAGAAATAAGAAGTGAGATGAAAAAACCCTTACCATGTACATTCCCTTAGACGATAGTAAATTAAACACCGGTATAATACATAAAAAATTGTTATTAAATTATACAAGAATCATATATTAAAAAATTATATCATATATGATATTATAATATTGATTTGTTAATAACATTTTAGTAGTATCATTGTTTTAGGTTTTAACTGATTCATTTTCCATTATATGTTTGGTTTTGTAAGCCATGTGTTTTTTCTATAGGATGTATTTGATTCTGATAAATAATTTTATTTTGTTCATAAAAATTATTTTTAATCAAAAACTGAAAATTATTCTTTAATTATTACGATGGGGAATGAATCTGGTCGCATTCGTGGAGACGATAATCTGTACATACGCCCGAGCAACAATATCAATATAATGATGGTGAAATAATATGTAATTGGATGTTATATCATATATACAGAATAATTAATATTTTTTCTTTATTATTTACATATTTTATATTAATTTTTATATCAATCCAAAATAATGAAGTGTTTGAATATCAAACTAAACCATGACGTGGAGTCGGTAAGCCGTACGTACAAACGTATTGTGACTTTTTCATTTATAGGATGGATAGAATAAAAAAATGGTATTTCAATATTTATAATAACATCAAGGTATTTATAATATACTGAAGATATTATTTTATAATGAAAAGAACAATGAAAGAGGAAGTGGAAGGATAAAAGAACTAGAAAGAGGTGATGAAATATTTACCTCTTCTTCGGGTTCTTCCTTTTGATTTGATCAAAATGGCTCCATAAGATGGCTTTCTGACAAAAGGAAGGCCTTTGAAATTATTGGAGTAATGTTTGGAGGATATTTTTGTAGGTGTTGGACGAGCCAAATGGCTTTGGACGCGTTAAATTAAGAAAAGTGGAAGTACCTTTTTATAATAGAGGTGAGGGTTACTTTAGGAAAAGCTTGAAATGTTATTTTATAACAAAATAATTTTTGGTTTATAATGGATCAAAAATTATTTATTTATAAGATAAGGTGGTTATGGGTCGAAAACCTCTCAGAAAATAGGTTTTAGATGTGATTAGGTCCCCATATTATCCTTATCTTTTAGATTTAACTCTTAGTTAAATAGTTTTTCATTTACCACGTCTCTTTGTATCTTTATATTATATGGTTAATAAACATACTATAACAAGACAAGAGAACCCATAGTCATTAATTATTAATATTTATAACCTTATATAATTCCTTTTTCCGAACCATAGATTTTTAGGAATATTATATGAATTTATAATATTGTATTTGTTTTAAAAACATAATTATGACAGGTTGGACAATATATTGTTTTTGGTTTTTGTGAAAATCATAGAAGCATGATTAAATCATGAAAAAATAATTTATCCATCCATTACATGTCATATTAAGCTAAAATATTCATGGAATTAATCAAAAGTCTGAAATTTCCTTTATTTGAATATTTATAATATCAATTATTTTAGTCCATCATTAATAAGGAAATTAATGCATCATCAATGTGTTATAAATAAATTAAACTATTTAATGTATAAAAATTATAAAATAAATACCATTATGTTGGAAATATTTTTATATTTAAAATTAATATTTATTGTAAAATTTATATTCTGTGTAACCCTATATTAAAACAAAAATTAGTTATTAAACACTGAATTTAACTCTTTTAACTCTTCTATAAATAAAATAATAATAAATGTCCTAATATAATACATGTGGATGAAAAGGTACCATATTTTATTCCTATGGTTGTTTTTGGACGAATTATACTTATCCAATAGATTTTGGACTTGTGTTAGGGTAATTATGATATCATTTTTACCCTTGATTAACCTATTTATTTTTAACTGTGTTAAATAAAAGTAAAAAGTTACTATTCACTAAAAATTATTTTCACCTCATCGAACAAAATTTTAATTACTGATATTTACCTTGTATCTCATATTTTAGAAATTAAACTCACAAAAGTGGAAAAATATTATTTTATGGAAATTTTCAAATGCTCTTATGTGGCCGGTAAAAGACGATAAACAATTCAATAAAATTTTTACACATATAAACTTATTATAAAATGACTCCAAAAAATTACATTGAACTTATATAGGTGTTATGTATCTATTTTGACCAAAAATAAATTTAAATAAAATAAATAATTATTTAAATAAAATTTTGGTTTCTAATAATAACTCAGTGTTTTTTACTATTCATCATAATTTGAAAGTATTCAAAAAATACCAATAATTCACCATAAGGTAATTTCGATATTCTAAATTCAAAAAAAAGTCCATTTTGAAAAATAAAATTTTAAAATTTTCAAAATGAGGTTATTACTATTAATAACGACTAGTTTGTTTGGTCGAGGTGTTTTAGAGTCTTGACGTCGAGTAAATTGCAAGAAATCACATTATTCATAGGGAAATGAACTGTGGAATCTTGGGGTGTTACATTATCACCTCCTTAAAATAGTATAGTCCTCAAAATTTCTAGAATATTACTACATGAAAATAATTGGGTTGTTCTTCATCATATGTTACCCGGGTTTCAACGTTTCCTTTTCCATCTTGTGATTTATCCATAGAAATTTCTCTAGATGTGTCGTCCGGTTTCTCAACATTTGTTCTTTGGTAACAAGAATTCGAATAGGCTCTTTACAATAATACATATCAGGTTCCCATTCTAATTCTTTACAGGTGAGTACATGAGTTGGTTTAGGCATGTATTTTATCAAAATTGATACATGGAACACACCATGAGCTTTAGACAGTGTTGGGAGCATTGAAAAATGATAAGCAACATCCCCAAATCGTTCTAGAATTTTTAAAGGTCATATGTACATGGAACATAATTTATCTTTATTACCGAATCGTATAACTCTCTTCCATGGATATACCATCATGAAAACATGATCTCATACAAGAAATTCAAAATCCTTCCATCTGTTATTGGTATAGCTCTTCTGCCTACGTTGAGCTACATTGATGTGAGTTTGGATTACTTTATCATTTTCAATCTTTTCGTCAACAATTTCGGGGCCTAGGGGTTTCCTTTCACCAATATCATCCCAAATAGTTAGTGTGCAACATCTCTTTCCATATAACGATTCATATGGTGAAATATGAAAACTTGAATAAAAGCTATTGATATAATAAAATTATTCCAGAGGAAAATATTGAACCCACATACCTTGAATGTCAAGCGAGAAAGATCTCAACATGTCTTCTAAGGTTTGAATAGTTCATTCTAATAGTCCATCAGTTTGAGGGTGGTAGGCAGTGTTCAAATGATGTTTAGTATCCAAGGATTTTAGAAGACTTTTCCAGAATCTAAATGTAAAATGGGGATCACGATCAGAAAAACTCCATAGGGGAAATCCATGAAGTCTTAAAATTATTTGAATATATAATCTTGATAAACGTTCAAGTAGTAAATCTTTTTTTTATAGCAAGAAAATGTGCTGACTTGGTAAGAAGAAAAACAATGAGTCATATTGCATCATTCCTTCTTGGAGTCCTTGGTAGCCCCATGGAAAATTACATTATAATATCATCCAATTTCCACTCTGGTATGGGAAGAGGTTTCATGACCCCCAGGATGTTTCCATCCAAAATTTACTTATTGAAAAACCATACTTCCTAACACAAAATCCGAAATCTCCCACTTCATGTAGTCCCACAAAAAATGTTCCTTCAAATCTCCAAACATCTTAGTTATCCCCTAGTGTATAGAGAAATTAGAGTTATGAGAATCATCCAAAATTTCCCTTTTTAGATTATGTATATCAGGAACACAAATTCACTTCCCAAATTTCCAAATTCCATCTTCATAAACGATGTCACTCAATATCCCATCACTTACCGCATTAATCTGCCTTTGAAAATCCTCATCATTAGTCTGAAAACTCATTATCCTTTCTAGTAAAGATGGTTTGGCAACAATTTGAAAAAGTATTGATGTTTTAGATTCCTTGGTTATTTATATATACATATTTACTAGATCCATAAAAATAGGATCCCTCTCAACACTTACCTTATTCTAAATTCCATGGGCCTTTCTACTCAAAGCATCTGCGACCTTATTTTCCTTTCTCGGGTGGTAGTGTATAGTGTAATCATAATCCTTGAGTAGTTCAAGCCATCATATTTTCCTCGTGTTGATTTTTTTTTGAGAAAATATACTTCAAAATCTTGTGATCATTATAAATTTCACATTTTTTTACCATAGAGATAGTTTCTCCATATTTTCAGAGCAAATATTATAGCAACTAACTCAATATCACGTGTAGGATAATTTTTTCATGAAGTTTTAACTGTCGTGATACAGAGACAATAACTCTATCATTATGCATAAAGAAACAACCGAGTCATTTCTTTGAAACATCACTATAAATAACAAACCCATTGTTCCCTGATGGTAGAGTCAAGATAAGAGCATTGACTGATCTTCACTTTAGTTCCTCAAAACATTCTTCACACTCTTTTGCCCGAAAAAATTCACCACTTTACGTTTGTGGTTGGTTAATGGGTTAGCCAACTGGGAAAAATTACGCACGAAATGTTAATAATAAACTGCTAAGCCAATAAAATTGTGTACTTTAGTTATTCTCATCGGTGTTGGACAATATTGGATTGCCTTGGTCATTTAAGTATCAATAGAGATTCCATCCATAGAGACTATATGTCAATTAAGTGAAATATCTTGAATCCAAAATTCACCCTTGCTAAATTTCCCATATAATTCATTACATTTAAGAGCCTCTAGGATTATACGCATGAGATTTTCATTATCTTAGTAACATTTGGGGTATACCAAAATAACATCAATAAATACCACTACAATGTCATCAAGGTATTCCTTGGAATCTCTATTCATTAGATCCATGAAGACAAAGAATTCATTACTTATTCCAAATGGCATTACTATGAACTCATAATTCACTTAACTCTTTAAAAATGATGTTTTCGAAATTTCTTCCTTCTTCACACAAAATTGGTGGTATCCATATCGAAGTTCAATCATTGAAAAATAATGTTCTACATGAATTTGGTCAAATAAAAAATCAAGGTGAGTTAGGGGATTCTTTTTATTTATTGTTATAGCATTGATCTCCATGTTGTCAATGCAAAACCTCATAGATCTGTCATTCATTTTAACAAAAAGGACAGGGGCTCCCCATGGAGAAACAATAGGGAGAATAAATCCCTTGTTACTCAATTTCACTAGTTGTTTCTTTAGTTCCACAAATTCCACAGTGGCCATTCTATAAGGGGTCTTCGATATGGGCCTGGAACTAGTAATTAAATCAATGGAAAACATAATTCCCCATTCCTGAGGATCTCTAGGTAAATCCTATGGAAACACATCAACATATTCTATCACAAAAGTAAAATCCTTTATTTGAACATTCTTTTTCTCACCCATAGTTATTTCATTCTCATAATCCACCACAATTGAATTTATTTAAGCTACTAGGGGTGTATCTAGATAAGAATCATGTGGTGACATTTCTACTCTAAAGATAAGGAACTCATTATCATCATTGAAAATTGTATCCTCCTTCTTCTTATTTTAATATTTTACATCATTTTCTTAAATACAATCCATTCAGAGGATTATATCAAATTTAATCATGGGTAATACGATGAGATCAGTAGATAAAAAACATTTATATTCCCTAATGGGAACATATTCACAAAAATTTGTTGCAATGATAATTATCATAGGTGTTTTGACTGAAAACCCCCATGTTAAATCAAATTACAAATATCTAATTTTCCTAGAAAACTTTGAAGATATAAAATAATGTGATGATCCAGAATCAAATAAAGCATTGGATAAACATGAAGAAGCCATTAAATTACCTTTCACCACATCTTTCAGCGCTTCAACCTCAGTAGTAGTGACCGCATAAGAATGGCCTTGATCCTTAGCCTTTTCTGGGGTAAGATTCCTTAGCCCATAATACATTCTTTGGCATAATTCCCCTTTTCACTACAATGGTAGCATTCAACCTTGATATCCTCTTTCTTCCCCTTGCAATCACGAGCTTGGTGACCCTTTTCACCACACTTGTAATAGACTCACATTCCCTTCAGGCATGTTCTGGGTGTTTCATCACAAATTTACCATAGGATGGATTTTCAAATTTTCCCTTATTCACCTTATATTCATTTCCAGAGTGTTCAAAAAATTTCTTCTTCTCCAGATTAACTTTTATGTCGTAAGACATAGAGAATTGTTTTTTTGTCAGGATAGAACATGAGTCAATATATTCATATGATGAGAAAGATTGTGAAGCCAATCTAGACAGAGAAATAGTTTTTACTTATCAAATAATCATTCAGTATTAGTCCTTGGGGTACATATATAATCTGTTCCATGCCTTACAAACCTTTTAAAGTTATCCTCATACATAAAGAAATTCTCATCCTCATTTTTCCTCACACATGGAAATTGTCTTTCCATATCCGCTCGATGGTCATGAGGAAAATATTTTTCGAATAAAATATCTTTAAACTCCAACCATTCCATATAGGGTACTTTATCATCTTCAGTTGTGTTTTGAATCAATGACCACCATTGATATGCATCTCTTATTAGGCGATAAACTGCAATGCCAACTTTTTCCCTTTCGCTACTCCCCAATGTGTGAAATATTTTTGTCTAAAGAACTTATCCATTGCTCGACAATAAATTTATCTATTGTCCCACTGAATGTTGGTGGTTGTGGCCTCATTAATTAGTCTAACAGTGACCCTCCATGTTGTGGATCAGGGTGATCCAAATGGGTAAGGTTTTTTCCCATAACCTGTGGGAGTTGTCCCAGTATGGTGATAAGATCATCAGCACCTGTTGCATCACCAACAACGCTATAATTATCTTGAGTAGGATGGAAATCAATATATGGATTACATGAATTGATATGGTTTCCATTCTTTCCACTAGGAACCATTTCCATACAATAGCATATAATAGATTAGTTTATGAACCAGAATTCATAATTCTAAACATGTAAAACAATTAACATAAATTGAAATGTTTATAGATATGTCCATAATACTAAAAATGTGTTCATTGAGGAAGAATATATTCATAAACCCTTCATATTGGTTTGTAATGAAAATGAGAATTATCCTAAGCATATCCCCTGAGAATGTCGTAAGCAATAGTGCAGCAAGGCTCATTGTCATGCACCAGTTCCCATTGGAGTCTATCTCAAAGCGGTGTTTTCAGGTTTTAATTCTCGGTAAATATGTGCAAGATCAGCCTCTACCTACTCATATCTAGATAGGGATGTATTTCTTGGAAAACTGACAAAATATCTACAACACAAAAATTCTAGGATGTTTTTCTAAACTAAACCTCAAATTATATCTTAGTGTAGTGTTCTCTAATCAGAGTTTTTCTAAATCAAGATTTCAAGGATTTTACTAAACTTATTTCGATTCAAAAGGTAACTCCCCGACCCAAGTTTCCCATTGTTGGTGCATTATTATATAACATTGGCATGATTCAAGGAATCATTTCCTCAAAGGACAATTAATTTAGTATCCTTGGATGTACTAGATACATTCATATGATTAAAATTATATCATTAAATATAAACGTAAAAACAATTATCCCCTTTTGAACACACTTATATCCTTATCCAATCCCTGCAAGTCAACCATACAATACTTATTCACATCCTGGAAAAAATAAAACATAGAAAGGGGTGAGATCAGATGCTCAGTAAGGATAACATTATAGCGTAAACTTTTATAAATAAGGATAAAAATTTAAGTCAATGTATATGACAAAAAGAAATGATTTTTTACATAAAATTCATAATAATATAGAAAAGATAAAATCAAATAATGAAATTTACTTTTTCAAATAGATATTCTACTAGTAGAATAATCACATGCAATATCAATAGCCACTTTCATAATAATGGAATTCATAATTCCATACTTCAAAGCCACATAGTAAAGTTCTTCTGCCAAAACTAAAAATAGGATTTTGTCAAGGCCTTGTCCCAAGACACTAGTTTGTCTAATGAGACCTACTGATGTATCGAGGAGCAAAAGCGGGCTCTACCCATAAATTATTATGTCCAATGCATTCCTCATATGAAATGTTTTGAACATATCATAAACATTCGTATTAAAACTGGCATACAAAATGTCAATACTTTATCCATAAACCATGAATGTTATAAAAATAAAACAACCACAGTTAAAAATATCCCAAAACCATCAACAGAGTATTAATTATTCTTATCGTAATAAATCAACCTCGATCAAGAATAATATCTCTTAAAGTATGTTTTAATAGTTAAAAATGACCAGTAAAAATCTTTGAGAGAAATATCCCTTTTTCATGAAGACATTTAAAAGTCTCTCTATTTATCCAGAGGCTATTTCAAATAAATTTCTTATTCAACGTGTCCCATACCACATTGAATCTTTTAAAAATAATTTTATTTTTCACACATTAATGTCCATAAAAATAAATCCTTAAAACCAATTTCAAAATAATTACATTAATGAGAAATATTTAGAAAAATAAAATTTTAAAACATTTAAAATGATATTTTTGTTAGAGTTCCTAAACAAATGAGATATTCATGAATACAAATAATTAGGGAAATAAAAAATTAACTATATCGTGATAATAAATGTATTAATGATATATTATGTCTATGTACGATATATACACCAAATAAATTTGAATTGTCACATAACAACAAAGAAGTCTCCTTGGAACGTAAGTTGAGATGAAATCCATTATAAAGACTGTATCCTTATGTTAAGAATAAATTAATATCATAATTAGGTGTGAATAATATAAATAACAAAATTAAGATAAGATATTAAGTGTGATAAAAACATAGGAAATTCACATGTATTCTTGTAACAACAATACCATTGACTTGGTTGTTAAACTCAATGAATGAAAAATGAGGTAATATTACTCTTGTAATGTTCATATCAATGAATTTAGAATTTAATAATGGTGTGACTATGTGTATAAAAATAATAACTACACAAAGGGGAGTGTGAATTACTACATAAATAAATAAATAGTGATTTCACACATAATCTAGGAGTTAAATAATCAATGACATTTGCATAAAACCCAATGAGTAGAAATTGAATTAAAAATTGCCACACCGATTTGGTGACATAAGAAACATACACCCCATGATAGAAGGATAATACAATGAAAATATAGATATCCATAAATTAAAGTATATTTTATAAGGAATAAAATCAAGGGTAGTATATACACCACACCAAAGAAAATAGTATCAATATATCATGAATCCAACGGAAATAAGAAATGAGATGAAAAACTCATTACCTTGTAATTTTACTTTGAAGATGGTATGTTAGAATTCTATATTATAGTTAAAAATTTGTTTTTAAATTATACATCAATCATATACATAAATAATATATCATATAATATCCTATAATATTTCATTGTTAATAATATTTATGTAGTATCATCGTTTTGGGTGTTAACTGATTTGTTTTCCTTTATATAATGGGTTATGTAAGCCATTTTTGTTTTGGATAAGTTTTATATGATTATTATAAATAATGATATTATGTTCATAAACATTATTTTTAATCATAGAATGAAAATTATTCTTGAATGATTATGATGGGGAATTAATCTCGCCACGTTCATGGAGACGGTAATCCGTACGTACGCACGAGAGATAACATCATTACATTGATGGTAAAATCATATTTAATTGGATGGTATATCATATATAACAAATAGTTAAAATGTTATATTTATTATTTAAATATTTTATATACCTTATTATATCCATTCAAAATAATGAAGTGTTTGAATAATAAACTACACCACGACGTGGAGAGGGTAAGCCGTATGTACGCACGTATGGTGACTTTGTCATTTATAAGATGGATTGAATAATTAATATGGTTGTACCAAATTTATAATAACATAAAATAATATATAAGATATCAGAGTTATTAATTTAGAATGGAAAAAACCAAAAAAGAGGAAGTGGAATAAGAAAAAATTTGAAAGAGGTGTTGAAATATTTACATCTTCTTCTGGTTCTTCCTTTTATTTTCATCAAAAGTTCTCCATATGATGGATTTCTGACCAAAGTAATTCCTCTATAATTATAGGAATAAAGTTAGGAGGATAATTTCAGTAGTGGTTGGCCGTGCCGAATGACTTTGGAGATGTGAAATTAAGGGAAGATGAAGTACCCTTTTATAAGAGAGATGAGGGTCACTTTAGAAAAAACATGAAATATAATTTTATTATAAAAAAATTTTCGGTTTCCAATAACTCAAAAATTATTTATTTAGTGGCTGTAATGGGGTTGGGTGGAAAAACTCTCAACCAAAAGGATTTAGTCTGGTTTTGGTCACCATATTAACTTTATCTTTCAGATTAAACACTTAGTTAAATAGTCTTCCATTTACCATGTCTCTTAGTATTTTTATATTATATGGTTAATAAACTTACTATAACAAGACAAAGGAACCCTAAGTGGTTCAATATTAAAATATATAACCTTATCTAATTTATTTGGATGAATTAGATATTTTTAAGAATATTATATCAATTAAAAATATTGTATTTGTTATAAAATCATTATACTGTCAGGTTTAACACTATTTAGTATTTCGTTTTTTTAAAAATCATTACAACATGATTATGTTGAATAAAAAATTATTTAATCAACCCTAACATGTAATATTAATATATAAAAGTAGTTTAATTCACCAAACGTCTCAAATTACATTTATATGGAAATTTATAATAACAATTATTTAAATCTTTCATTAATAAGGTAATTACTACATCATCATTGTGTCCTAAATAAATTAAATTATTTAATGTCTAAAAATTATAAAAAAAAAATTATTTAAGAAATATTTTAATATTTCTAAAAAATAATTATAGTCGAATTTATATGGGGTGTAATCCTATTTTAAAAATCGATTATTTATTAGACCTTGAATTTAAATCTTTTAACTCTTCTTTAAATAAAATAATAATAAATGTCTTAATCTAATCTAGGTAGACCAAAGGTGTTAATATTTTATTCCTAAGGTTTTTTTTGGTTGAATTATATATATTCAAAAGAATTAGGACATGTGTTAGGTTAAATATGATAACACTTTTACCCTTAATTACCATATTTACTTTAAACCAAGGTAAAGAAAATTTGAAAGTTATTAATCACTAAAACTTAATTTCATTTTATTAAACCAAATTTTACATACTAATATTAATCGTGTCTCATGAATTTTTAAAATTCAACTCACAAAAACTTTTAAATTTTCTTTTACGCAAATTTTCAAATGCTCCTAGGAGGTGGGTAAAAGACGGTAAAAAGTTCAGTAAATTTTTCATTTATCTAAACGTATTATAAAATTACTCCAATGAATTAAATTGAACTTATATAGTTATTATGTATATATTTTTACTATAATAAATTTAAATAAAATAAATAATTATTTTTAAAATTTTTAGTTTTAAACCATATCTCAGTGTTTTTCACTATTCATCAAAAATTGAATGTTTTTAGAAAATATAAAAAATTCACCCTAATCTAATTTAAATATTATTAATTTTAAAATGAATTACATATTAAAAAATAAATTTTATAAAATTTCAAAAAGTGGGTATTACTATTCATAACAGTTTGTTTGATTGTTCATAGCATGTTTGAATCTCAAAGTTGTGTACAGTGAATGTTATTGTATTATTCAAAGGGAAACGTATCATGGATGTTTTGGGTGTTACACTAGTGGGATACATTCTTCAATATGGTATATTAGTGTTGTTATCCACAATCTTTCTATGTGAAACTGGGCCTTATCCATTTCCAAATCAGTAACCGAAAGTCCTAGTATACCATCCTAGCTACCCAAAATACCTGTTGATTGCTCATACAAGTTTCATAAAAAACATGTTACCAAATTTATATTTCATTTGCCTAATTAGAGGAAAAGAACACCAAAGTAACCATTCCAAAAAATAATCACCTTTCACAATTCAATGCACACCATGTCCATTAAAAAATATACATCCCACATCATACAAAATTTGTTCAAGCATTTACTCGATTTATGAAAAACATAAAATGAAAACAAAAAATCCAGAATTCCAGAAGATAACAATCTTTCAAATAATACCTATATGAAAATAAATTAATGACCCAAAATTTTTAAAAAATACATTCACACTATAATTATAACTTATAAAACGTTCTATGAAACTCAAGTAAACCAAATACGTACATCAAGAAATGTTGACGCATGGAACAACTAACTAATTGTGGAGAAACCAAAATATCTACTGTGAAATCCTCTCCCCATCATAATTGCACCAAGAAAGAGCATGATTGAATCCTAAATCAAGATATTTACAAATAAATTTCAAGAAAGTACCATAAAATCAAAACCATATGGTTGGAGAAGATGAAAACCCAAATTTTTGGAAGATACTATATATTAATGGACGAAATGTGTGGAGAATACACTTACCCATTGATTTGTGGAACTAACCCACTATATATGGTACAAAAATTGAGTCCAAATGCTGGTGGAATAATGGATTGGCACACCTAGGGTGAGGGATCCAGACTATCATGCCGAAATAGGGGAAATATTGTTCATCCTAATAGGATAGAGAAAAAGAGTTCAATTTTTAATGTGTCGGAAAGTCCACATGGTTTGTATGTATGGTTTGTAAAATTATGTGCTAACTACGTGTACCATTCTATAAAATCAGAAGAAGTCACCTAATAACCTAGGCTGTAGAGAATGGCTATGAAGAAGCTGTGTGGTAGGCATTGTCTCATACTGCTTCATTTATAAGACATGCACATGGTTACAACTAAAGATGCAGAGACATCTGCAGTGCTCTGCCCTCCCCCAACATCCATTTTCATCCAAAATTTCAAATATTAACACAAGAACAAAAATAAGTAAAATTAATATAGTAAATTACCTGAGAAATATATCTTGGATGTAAAAACTGTCTCCACCATGGAATCATTCCTCCCATAATAAATCAACATTAAACAAGATCATAAAAAAAAAATAAGCACTCTTGCTCCACCCAATATTTTTATTCCCATGTATCATGTGTATCATGTGTATCATTCCCATTATACCATAATATTCTGACCAATTGAACATATTTCACAAAAATAATCTTTTCATAGCAGTTCAAAATTCACAATGGCCATTCAAACACTGTCATTTTTGACATCAACTCAAATTCATCCCAATTCAGCTTGTGAGAGGGGTTCGAGATGCACTTTTTTTTAAGGAGACATGAAACACATCATGAATCTACTTAAACTAAGTTTTTAAATCCATCTAGTATTCCCATTTACAATCAAGTCAATGATTTAAAATGGTCTAGCATACGTCGACATTAGCATACCCTACATCCCTAGGTGATGATGACCCATAGGTGTTTCAACTTTCAAGAACACCTAGTAACCCATTGAAAAATATAGATCATTAACCCTTTGATTGACATAAATCTTGTGGAGATTATAAGCTATCATCAAACACTACATGATCGTCTTTCCCTCTTACATGTCTCATGCACAAGGGATTGTTCTACAAGAGGGGTCTTACACACCTCATCCCAACAATGTGGAGACCGAAAATGATGAAAATATAGATCCTCAATGGGTTCCATTCAAATATAGGATTTGGATCAGATACTATAACAAAATACAACCCATCCCAAATTGTTTTTGCATGAGACTCTGATGTCCGAAACAATAGAATGGTGTATTTATTCCAAAATATTATTATATCGCTTTTTATGGACATATGTTTGTGGATGTTATGTTATGATTAGTTTGAAATGTGAACCCAAGGCCCTATGATGTCCTTCCCAAAAAAGATAGTTGAAATATTGTCCTCTATAAAAAATAATAGTAGATGTAACACAATGAAGACTAAAAACATCTTGAACCTATAACTGTTTTAGCTCATCCACCTTTTCTGAATCCCTAATTTGGAGGAATAGGGTTTATTTAGTGATGTGGTCAACCACAACCAAAATAGTGTTCTACCCTCGATGTGTATGAGGAATACCATTAAAAAAATCCGTGGTCACCTCGTCCCACTTGCTGGTTGGAATGGGTATCAATTGGAGAATACCAAGGGCCATTGATGCTCTCTATTAAAATACTGACTAGTATATAATAATGATTCAAATACATATATTTCATGTCTAATAATAGGATTAAAGAACTAAATAACCACATCGTATAACATCTTAGTAGTTCCAGGATGAATGGTCCACCGTGTTGGGTGGCCATCTGGCACCACCACCTACCTCAGAGCTAATAATACCACGAACCGTCCATTGAAAAAAATCTATTAGGAGACAATGACCAATTAGGGGACATCTCCCCAACATAAAGAAAATGTAATGATCCATATCACATCTCATCACTGAGCTTCTCCCATCGTACCAACTCTATTAGGGATGGAGACAACTATATTACATTATATAAACTCGCCTCCATTGTGGTCCTTAGTATCTACATGTATATTGGATAAAATCCCCATCAGATTCTAGTTGTCGCTGGACATCCTCAAAGTATACACTGTCTCATTCATAGTTATTGATTCAGGTACCACATATCCCTTGCCTAGGGTATAGATGATATCAATGTCAAACCCATACAGATATTTGATGTAGTGATGCTTCATCAAATTGAGATCATTCTAATAGAACATATAAGACATGATCATATGATCAGAATAAACCACAAAAAATTTCCCATATAGGTATTGGTTCCATGTATTTAAGTAATGCATCACCAATCCAAGATCCAATTCATGAGTTGGGTAATTCTTATCTTGTGGTCAGATTTTGAATGATTCATCTACCACAACGAGACAATCTGGTATAAGCACATACATGAGATCCATACAAGATGCATCAAAGTAAGTCATTGACCCCTTTCTAGAGCCTATAAAGATCAACATTGTCATGGTGGTCAACCACTTCTTATACTCCTCAAAATATACCTTACAATAGGTATCATAATAAAGCCTCACCCCTTTCTAGGTTAGTGTAGTCATATGAGAAGATAGATGGGAGAAATAAAAAAACGGCATGTAATACCCTGCTAGTAAGGGAGAACATTTATTCTCAAACATGTTCTTAAGTTGATCCCCTGATATAACCACACTGATATTCATATATTATATTTTACCCCTTTTTTCCATCCAAAATTGAGAAATAAAG
Source organism: Viscum album (assembly GCA_963277665.1). Lineage (NCBI taxonomy): Eukaryota > Viridiplantae > Streptophyta > Magnoliopsida > Santalales > Viscaceae > Viscum > Viscum album. The sequence continues at coordinate 96,513,006 of OY728128.1, read as the reverse complement.
CTATCTCACAGGCGGTGATTCCATGCGGCGATGACCCAGTCTGATGTCGCGGAGCGTTGCTCCCCCCTCTCGATCAGAGGGGGGAGATGCGCGTTCTCAACCTAATGGAAGGAACCATTTAATTATATTATCCAATCCCAAGTATCTCCCTTCTTTCAAAAAGATCCAGATTTCCCTGAGAGTTCATGACCACTTTCAGGGAGCGCTGCAACTCTTTCTATCCCCGGTAGAGCTCAATCGTTCCTCAGAACATTTCAATCTCGCACTGGTGGCTCGGTTTCGACATCAGCATCCTTTGGTTGATGAGTTTGACAAGTTTGTTTTCAACTCTTGGGATTTTAAGGAGAATGCGGTAGTTGGTTTAATTGATGGAAAAAATGTGATTATTCAGTTTGAGACGGAGGATGATCTGATTACTACACGGTCCAGAGCCCCTCGACGTTGCAACAGAGACTCCTTTTTTCCTTTTTTGATGGAGTATCAATTTCTACATGTGGCGTGATCCCTCAACGATGGGGACGTGGGTGAGTCTTCCTGGACTTCATATGTCATTAAAAAATATGTCCATTCTGTGTGTGATTGGGAACTTGATAGGTAGATACATGTGTTCTGATCGTCAAACGGAGGTAATCTGTCATCCCATCAATCTACAAATTTGTGTTATGATCGATGTTGTACAGATTCCAGTGATGTAGGTTTGGATCACTGATGGGAAGGAATTTCAGTGGAAGAAAGAGGTAAGATTTCAATCCTGGATGCTTTATTGTTTTGTTTGTGGTTGTTTTGGAAATGTGGGCACAGTCTTTCGTAGTAATAGATTGTCTGGGGTTTCGTAAAGGGCGATGATAAAGGCTAACAGTGGTAGTGATGCACCTGCTTTGGCTGTGCCGTTGGTGAAGGTTCCACTGGAAGGCATGAACTCAAGTAATGATTCTATTGATTTCTCTCAGAAGCAGGGGTTTTGTGTGGAAGGGAAGTCCATGGAGCATATTGTGGCTAAGATGCAACCCGTGGTGAAGGAAGTTGAGGCAGTGGGGCAGCCTGGTCTTTCAGTGATCAATGGTGGTGCTGTTCAGATGGAGAGGTAGTAGAGGCCGCAAAATATGATGGTGAGGTAGGTTTTTAATACTATACGTCCTGACCATTGTATTTTGAAGGCTCTCTTAGCTGAAGGATCTGGTTGTACTTCGTGGCTAGAACCTGTTAATCAAGTAGACATGGATCCTATTGCTTCTGGGGATGGCGCAAATCTGGGAGTTTTATATGCCTCTGTTTAGGATTTAAAAGTGAAGGAAGATAGTGTTGGAGGTGTGGTTTTCAAAGTTCCCAATGGTAATTTCATTCTAGAATTGGCGAATTGGGATGCCTATAAAGCTGAGGGAAGTATTTCACTGAATGGAAGTGGTAGTAAGGATAAATTTTCTGGTGACACTACAGTGGATAAGGGGACTTATTCCACTTTTGAATTTTAAGGAGAACCACATAGTTTGGCTATGATTGATGCTAACATTCTATCTCAGCAAGAACGGGGTGTGAATGACGGATATCAAGAGGTGTGCATCACTGGAAAATGGGGGGACCTCTATGATAGTGGCAAGGAGAATGTTGACAGCATGATCTTTCCCTCCTACATTGACATTGATCAGGGTGGGAAGAAGAAGATATTTGGAAGTGAGGGATCCATGTCTATCCCAAAATGAACAAGGTCGAGGAAATATTATTCATATCTTCCCAAGATGGTGTCTACCAGGTCTACTGTTTGGAAGGAATGTGGGGCATCCTCGGGCATGAAAAAGAATATGCAATTTTCTAAAGAGTTTTTTTACATGGAGAAGTTGAATCATAGAAGAAAAGATGCCAAGTTCCTGAGTCATTATGAATGTTATGAGTGGGAGTAGGCTACTATGGGAAGAATCACTCTATCCTGGATGGGTGACGAGTATGAATTTTATGATTTTTTGTAATTTCTATGTCTTGTTTTGTTTTTTGTTGTACTTTTTCTTTATTTTAATAAATGTTCAGTGTCTTAGCCTCTGACTGAGATTTCTTTGTATATTTAACCCCTTTGAAAAAGATTTAATGCCCTAGAAATATCACTTCTATGATCTAGAATGTGCACATTTAGATCATATAATAAATAAAATGATATCGCGAAGTGCCCAGCACAATCCCCAAATGATGCTGATGTTCCTACTCAAATTTATAATACACAGGGATGTCATCCGCAAACACTACAACAAAGGAGTCAGTACCCTGGTTGAACACCATGTACAAAACTACAAAAAAATATCTATGGAATTAATCAATCCAATGGGCATGAAAATGTACTCTATGTTGGCATACCTTCTTCAAAATAATGTTATTGGGATATCTTCATCTTTTACAATAACATGGTGGTAACCCGAGCACTTGTCGATCATGGAAAACCACATTTCCTATTTCTTCTAGTCAAATAATCATCAATCGGGGGAAAATGTATTTTTTATTTTTTAGTTATTAACTTTCTGATATTGATATACAACCCGATAGATCTTTCGACCATCATATCAATCAAAATGTTAGTGGTCCTTGGAGAAATGCTCAGGCGAATGAAAACTTTGGATTCCAAATCACCCATCTATTTCCTTAATTCCATATATTTAGTGGGGCCCATGAGATATGAAGGAAAATATATCTTCTATTTTCTTAGCACCAAATGAATTGAGAACTCCACATCCTTCTGTAGGGGTAGCCTAGAAACTTCATTTAGGAACACCTCTTAGAACTCCTCCACCACATGTGGAAACCCATATCAAGGATCATTGTCATCATTATATAGAATGAGCGATGATAAATGAAAATAATGGTTACCTAACATCAGGAGTGGAGGTCCAGCTCAGCCTGATTCAGGATCCTTTTCTCCTAGGAAAACCTAAGAACTTCCATTAGGTTCCATGAAACTAAGTTGTTTCCGATAATAATAAATATTTTTTATGAAGAGAACCATACGGTCTATGCCAAAGATCACATAAAACAAGTCCATGTCCAAGAACAAGAAATCCCACTTTATCTCAACCCCTGAAATGTATATTTCACATGATGAACACCTAAGGCCCTACCCCTTCTTCATTCCCAATGGAATAACCAACTCCATTTCAAATGATTAAAGATATGTTGGAAGATTCAACTTGTTCAAAAGATGAATAGATAAAAAAGGGACAGACACACCAATATCAAATATAAATGGAGCTATAGAGGATGCAATCAAAATAGTACCTAGAACAGTTAAGGGCCATACAATTTCCCCACTAGTGCCTACTCCACAACATTAAGGTCCCTGGTTTCAATCTAAGTTTGACCAAGACCAATTTCCTTAGGCTCTTCTATAAGATGAATCTAAATAGAATAAGATCCATCCCAGTAGCCCAGACCTCCAAACTAAGACACAACCATCCTAGATGGTTCTCACTGAGCTGACATAACCATGGAAGTGCCCAATCATGCAATACCCTGATAAGAAAGTGTAGTCCTACATAATCACTAAAAGGTCCTCAATTCTCTAGACCTAAGAGAGGATTTGTGAGGATCCGAAAAATCTGGTTGAGTGTGTCCCACCTTCCCACACTGGTGGCATGACATGGACCCTGCATTATAAACTATAGTTGGAAGCCTCCTTGATGTTTGTCAAGATCTATGTCCCGCCTACATTCATTTCTCCTCACGCTTCCTCTTATTTTATGATGATATAATGCTTCCCATTACAAACATGGCCCCATAATCACTTGAATTTCTTTTTCAATATATATCCACAATGAAATCCCAGTTAAAAACATCAGCTAAAGTTTTCAGTTTAAATAAGAAGATCTAATAATTGATATCTGTAAGGAATCCTTTATCAATATTTTATTACATCATTTTATCATTTGAATGTATATATCGAACATACTATACCACCTAAGTGAAAGAGTAGCATACTCTATCACCATAAGCTCCCCTTGGAAAATGTCCATGTACTCTAGGGACCTAAGATATGATAAGACATCTGGTAATTACTGATCATTTAAGAGCTCCATGTAGTCATTCCAGGTCATTTTTTAATGATTACATCTTTAAAACATTGTGTGAAACCACCTCCAACAACGACTCTCCATTAGTAGGGAAGAAAACATCATGATGACCTCCTCACGTGTGTCTAGGAACATGAACATGTTCTTGATCTTCCCAATCCATTGCCCCCATATTAGGGATCAGAGTTTCTATGAAAAGGAGAAGGATAATTCTTCACGAATTACATAGCATAATTTTTTATGATCCATGTTCTAATTCCCTAATTGGAACCAAATAAGGACCCACTCTATATCCCAAAGACTAAACTACTCAAACCATAGAATATACTATCCCATCAACAAGTGCGGTGGGATAACTTTAATTGGACCATTCCCCTGGTTGTGGGGGATCATTTTGGGGAGTCATGTTTCTTCTAGAAGAAACAGTCCCATAATGAAATCATCAATATACCAAGTATTTGAAAATTATAGAAACATCAAAGAAAAAATAAATCATAAAATGAAAAAAATACATAATGACACAACAAATTCATCCCCACCTAGTGTCGATGTACAATCTGTAGCCTCAACATCCTTCCACAAGGTGAATGCGAAAACCCACACAAATAACTCATGGAGACTCGAGGGATATCATGAGGTGTGATGGATAGGCACCCTACATGCCACAAGGTATCTGAGTCCTAATAGTATTGTCTCTTGTCTATCTATAATAATCCCATATCAAATGTCCCAACTAGAAAAACCCTCCTCTGATTCCATTTTGACATGAACCAAACTAGTTCCTCATCTAACCTAGTGTTGGACCAGATCTTCGGAAAGGCCCGAAGGGTGTTTTATATACACATTGGAAGGTAAAATTCCCAGTTGTGAAAAATAACTCTTGGGAATGATTTTACTGACCATGAATCCATTCCCATAAAAAAAATATAAATTATAAAAATCTAGAAGGCCACAAGAAATAAACCATTCACAAGCTTCAAATTATTGTTTACATGTTTAAAAAAACCCAAAACAATTCATAAAAAGGGAACCGAAATCCAATATTCATGGAACACCATATGGAAAGGGAGGTGTCTCCCTTAAACCAACTCCATAACACCACCTGAGATGATCACTAGCTTCCCAAACCACCATCACCAAATTATTTACCATTACATTTATAAAAATTATCAAGTCTTATTACACCCAAATGTGTATGTAGTGTGTGACCTACTACCTTATAGGATTCCACCAAAAATAGATTCCATTCTCTAGAAATTATAATGGAAAATAAATTTTCAATCTCAGATAACAGAATACAATTTCCTTTATCAATTGAATAATAAACAATTTTAAAATAAAAAATTATAATGAAATGTTATTTCAAATACAACACATTTTTCCATTGAGTTATCTCTAGGGCAACATCATATGCTGACGATGAGTGCATAATATCCAAAGGAAACCTAAGAAAAGAGTGTCCCTATGGGTATTATCTCGCTATAGGGATCCTAGAACCTCGTGTCTCGGTTCAAGGTGGTATAGGAACCACAAACATCCATGTTCTAGTGCACATGCCATTATAGGGGAGAAGCATCCAATATTCTAGTTGTCTCTAATAATCAATATGTTTCATAAATTTTTCCATTTTCAATCATGATCTGTGAAACCGAACCATAACAACATTCCAATTACTAGATCACTAGACATAGTTCATCATCCATGCTACCCTGGATTTCCATTTAGTTCTTATACAAGTTTCACACAAAACAAAGGTTACAACCTTTATATTTCAAATTCCAAATAATGCCCCACACAAACCAAAGTCACCATTTAACAAAAAATATCAATCATTCACAATTCAATACAATTCAATGTTTTTAAAAAATATTGTTCTCGCCTTAGAAACTATTTCTAATAACATTCAATTAATTTATGAATGCTTTCACATGCACACAATGAAGACACACATCAAGAATTTACCAATATAAAATATAAAACACAATTGAAAATAAAATTCAGAAAAAAAACATTTAAAAAATAAATTATAATAACAATTATAACTTATAAAAAATTCTATCATACTCAAGAAAACAATATACATTCATCAGGAATCTTTTAAGACACGAACCACCTAATGTTGTGGTGAAACCGAAAAATCTGGTGTTAAACACTGACCACACCTTAATCACAATAAAAATAAGAAAAATTATACCCTAAATCATGATAATGTCCCATCAATTTCAGGGAAGAACCTACGAATTGCAACACTTGGGATGGAGCATAAAAAAACTAAATAGGAGGGAAGGATCCCTTGATTAATGGAGTAAAAGTGGGGATAAACACTTATAGAAAGATTCATGGAAGGACTTCACCAAATTTGGAACAATAATTAAGTGAAAAGAGATGTGAAAGGAGGGATAAGAATTCCTAGGTTGAGGGAAACTAATTGGGATGCCATAATGGGGTAAAAAGTATTTAAACCCAAAAATAGAGTGAAAAGGGGGAAATGTTTAATGTTATAGGAGGTCCACACAATATTTCCTCACAGTTTGGGAAACCGTGTGGTAATTGCGCGGTAACCATGCCTACTTTTCTTTCAAAATTGAAGAAAACAGATGGTTACCTAGGCCATATGGCATGGACATGTAGATGCGGAGTGGTAGGTACTATCTCTTACTTCATGGTTTCTTGGGCTTGCATATAGTTACAACTAAATGTGAAAAAACCATTTGTTATGATCTATATCCAAAAACATCAATTTTCATTAAAAATTTAAATCCAAAACCCTTTGAAAATGATAGTATAAAATTAAAAATAAAAATACATAAAAAAGGGAGATTATTTATGTGATTTTGTAACTATATGTCTTTGTATGTGGTGGTGGATTTCTTGATCAATGAATCAGACACACTCATTTCAGTGGCCATTATTCCCATGTATTTATTTAATTTATTAAAATTTTAGAAAATTTTATTATTAATGATGAATTCTTTTCATATTTACGAATCAGTCATCTTGGAACCACATTTCTCTATCATTATTTAACTCTTCGATTCTAGGGATAATGTAAGTGAAACAATTGATAGTGGAAAATTTTTTCATGTTTAATTTTTTTTTATAGGGTATAAATTTTTTCGAGTTTTATATGATTTAAATGGTCTCCATGTTTTGCCTAATAAAATTGATATGATATTTTTTCATGGTCATTTCACAAATTTAGGTCATTAGTTCTCATTCACAATGTAAATATATCTTTTTTGATTGGAGTATATTATTATTATTTCCTCTTAATAGAATATCTATTTAACTCTTTATCATGACTATATAATTGGAATTATGTTTCTTTATAGTATATGAATTCATTAGTGAAGTATAATAAATTGACCATCAGTCATAAAGTGGCTTGGATCATGTCTAGTTTGGTGTATAATTTTTTTGAAGATTCTCTAATATTTTAAATTGTTCCCGTGAGTTTATAGTGTATGTTCTTCTTGAGATTTTTTGACTGCGGTTTTATAAATTGGTGATCCTATAATATTTTGATTTAATTGAAATTAACTTATACATATCTATCTATACTAAGTAAACACAATATGACATTCGTGGTAAGATTTTTTAGTAAATGATTCACTAATGATTCCTTATCAATGTCTCATGTTCTTTTAAGTATTAATGTCCTTAGTAGATCCATTTTCTTCAACATCCATATTATACAGGGAATTATTTCTTATAGTTTAATTTTATATATTTTTTATTATATGGATACCATTATTTTGGGTTTATACTCTATGTTTATACTATTCAGAAAAGGAAATTTCAGTAAATTTAGAATTTAGAAATGGGAAGATAGTTTCTTAATATAAATCCATTGTAAGAAACTGAATCATAATCTACATAATATGAAATTTAAAATAATTTACATAATAATAGTTAAGTTAAATTAATATATTATTATATAATAATATTTGATTAGTTTTTTTGGATAAACCTAATGGTGAAGAAGATATGTTAGTGTAAACATGAGTGTCATTTTCTATCATTTTTTGTTAAGGGTGTTTGTTTTTCATTAAAAATTATATTTTTTGAACTTATTAATTTATAATTTTTTTAATTATAAATTACAGTGATTTATTTTGTAATATATATTTATGATAGTATTTTACACATATATTGATGTTTTTATATTTTCATTTATTAATAATTCAGTGGGAATTGTTGTAGGAATTATGTTCAATTTCAATTATATTTTAAAGAAAACCATTATAATTTCATTTTATCATTCTAGGTTTCTAATTTTATCTCACTTATATCAAAATATAATTGACTAGGAAAATTAAATTATTATGTTTCAATCAATTATTTACAATTATCTGTATATTTTTATGCATCTTATTAGTCATTTTTCCAATCACATTGTTACATATTCTTATTTTATTATTGTATTGTGGATGAAAATATTCTTGTTATGTATTATTTTATTCTTCATTAAAAGATATGATTAGAATGTATTCAAATAGGATATATTATTGAAAGATTTATTATGACAGAATTTATATATCCTCAATTGAATAACGATTACATTTGTTCAATTTTTATTTTCATGGAGAGGGTTCATAGTCCATAAAATGTTTTTATATTTTTATATTCTCAAAGAATTAACTACATTATGTAAATGGTAAATAATTGTATTTTAAAAGGAAATAATATTTTTCCTGAATAATGGGGAGATATCATTAGGGACTAAGTCAATTTAACAAATCCCTTTTTTATTTTACGAATAATTTATACATGCAGGAATCCTAGAGTAGGAAAAAAGTGATTGTGAGATAAATTATTATTGTACAAGGAGTTTATAATGTAAATAATATTTCATTTCATTATTGGGTAATTCATGGCCTATGGTTCTATCCACATCATTAATATTAGGTGTCTTCTAAAAATGTGGACGTTAATGTCTAGTGTGAGAGTATACAATAGTATAAAGCTAACATCGTGCAAGATATATTCATAACTTTTATGTGTGGAAGGTAGGATTTAAAAAATACTTAATTGAAAATCCCTAACATGGATTTTATGTTCATGATGTGAATTAATCCATAATTATTTGATAAAGGAAACTAATTTCTCATCATTTTAGAAAACTCAATCTTTTCATCTTATAAATTACACACTCAACCAATGAATGTCCACCTGTAATTACACATATAAAGATAATACAAACCCAACATCTGTCAAACCCTCCAATTTTATCCCAAATATAAGAGGAAAGAGGAGTATTATTTAGAATTTTTGAATCTCTATGAAATTTGATGAATTTATGACATCTCTTTTTTGATATATAGTTATCCAGTTTGTGTTTATTTGCTTATTATATTGTGGTTTATACTCTAATTTAGTATCATTCATTGTGTTCATTTTATTCATGGTATGGAATATGGTATAAATTATTCTTATAGTGTTTTTTATTTTTGTAATAGCAGTTATGGTGTAGCGTTCCGGGAGGTTTGTAGTTTCTTTGAGGGAATGGTCAAAAAAATTCTGTGTTTTCACTAAAATCATGATTAAATGATTTTTTAATCGTTTAGGTAGAGGTTTTTTTATTCTCCAAATATTTTACTTGTAATTTTAACATATCCTACCATCATATCATTAGGAGACTTTGTAGTGAATTATAGAAAATACATGAACAATTTAATGAAAATAAATGGTTTATGGTTTTACTGATCTCATGTATTTCTACCATTACAATGGTTTGAATTTTTTTACTAGATATTATTCTCTATATATTTGTACATTGATTATAATGAAGATTATAGAAGGTTTTATATGGTTTATATGGTGATAAATTATAATGAAGGTATAGGTTGAAATTTTTTTAATAAGGAGTTAATGAAATGTTTTCTAAACCATTCATCCTATGTTTTATTGGAATTAAAAATGGATTATTAATTCATGTTTAATTTGAAAAAATCATTGATTTCATAATGGAATTGAATAATAAACATGAACATAAAAAATAAAACATTTGATAAGAATTTGGTTTCATGTTAGTGGAATTTTTAATCATTAATATTGTTAAAACATAATGATTTCAATCTGAACACGATTAAATAATTTAAATATTTTAATATATTAATACTTATGTAAAAATGTTTTTTATACTCTAATAAATATATCAGTTGTTCAATGATGGTAGTTAGACAAATTGTTTGAAAATGATTAATGTTTTGACCAACATGAATTTATCTGAATGAGATGGTTGTGTTCTTTATTTTGTGTTCCTCGTTCACTTATTATCATTTATAATTCTTTTATTGAATTTTTTTCCCTATATATGATCCCTAGAAATTAATGTGATGTGAGGCTAGGATAGCTGAAAAATTTGTGAGATTTATTTGTATGTCCCAAAGACTATGTAAGTAGTTGGTTCATATTATGGAGATACACAATGAGATATTCAAAGAGGTATGAATTGAAGTATTCATGGATATGTGAATAGTGATATACATTATGGTGTTGATGTTGGAACTAAGAATGATTTAAGATGTTATTTTTAGCTATTCTGATGAATATTGGAATCATTCATAAGAATTTTAATCTTAAATGTATAGATGGAAAAGGATTCTATTTACCTTCATTTATTTACCAACTACATGAGGAGGCAAGAAGCTAATATTTAATCATTTATCATATTTTGACTTCTTATTTTACTTAAGAATGTTTATTTTTAAAGTGATAGAGATTTTTAATTTTTGTAACTAGTGGGGTGGGAGCTTCAATGCAATGAAAGTATTTTCAATCCTATCAGACTATGGAATATTTTAGATTATTCCTAGAGTTCATAGACTTTACATGGTGGTTGAATAATTTTGAAATGAATAATATAAATTAAAATAAAATTATTTAAATAAAAAAAATTAAATGAAAAAATTTATATGAATAATTAAATAATGTTCCATGATTTCTTGGGTACTAAAAATATTTCTGTTTCAAAACGATGTAAATAAGGTGTCCAAAAGATGGCAGTGGTCGTTGGGCCTTAAATAGGTAAATTAAAATATTTTTATTTTGAAATATATGATATCTTATATGGTGTGTGATTTCATATGCTACCTCACCCATGTTTTTAGGGAGACATACACCTAGTGCACTATATCAGGATTTTTCCCAAATACTTGGGGAGGTGTGGAATGGATCGTTGATTACCCTTTCGTCTATACTAACTTCTCTTTATTATATTATTAACTAGTAATCACAATTATTATCATTACCCATATATATTTGAATAGTATTATAATGGCATGTTGTTATTTCACACTCACCTATATCATGATATATTTTCCTATTTATTATTATACGTATGAAGTGTGTAGGATATTGTGGCACGAGTTATAGTATATGACATATGGAATTAGGTGGATCATGAAAAGTACTATGCTAAAATCTGATGATTAGATCGGTTGATGTAATGGATAGGGAGAAGGGAATGTTAAGATGAGATAATGTAAAGAACAATATTCATGTTATGAAAAATATATCAATTTTTCATTAAGATATAATACATTTAGTGAGATATACCTAAAGAAAGGAGACATTTTCTTAGAGTGGAAAACCAACTAGTAATTGGTATCAAGGGTTCACATTTTCATATCATAATATGTGTTATATTAAATAAAATAGGTTGTGGGATATAAAAAAGGTGAGTTTGGGAACACAGAAAACATCTTTAGGTGACATTTTAACTATAATAAGTGTTCACTGGGCTTCAATATAACCTCATCAGTATTTACACAAGTGGATTCTCGGAGTTTTTTATTGATAATACAATTTCCTATCAACCTATATATATATATAAACTAAATAGATGGTCCATAAAATATTGTTGGTGATCGTGAAGGGATTTACAAGATCATGTATTATTCTGGAGCTATTTGGACAGACATATTCTCTATTAAGGATAAAATTATTATTATATTATTTTCCATCATATACATTTTGCGTTTTAATGTCATTATATTCATCTACTTAGAATGTTTATTTTATTTTATCTTATGAAGTTTTTATTGAGTGTTTTAATATTATCTCAACTTTCTCATATCATAGAGTGTAATTCCTCAAATCTATTTTTATCATACAACATTTATAATTTTCACCAAATTGATTCATATTGTATACTAGTATAAATCCAAATTATTACTATTCTCACATTTTTATCTATTGTATGTCACATTTGGGGGAGATGGTTGTGATGAACTAGGATCAAATTTTTCAATTCAAGGAAAATAAAGAGTTTTGATATCGAAATTGGTGAGTACAACATGGGACGGTAGGGAAATTGTGCTGAATTTGTCTAGTGATTGATTTAATAAAGGGAGGTAGTCTTGAACATAGATATTTTGTTAACCATGTTATCTTATTCACAAACCATGATGTTTGATGGTAATTCGAGGTGAAATTAAATCGTATATAGGGTTGAAACCTAGGAAAGGATATATGATCATTCTTTAATTATCTGTGATTGAAATGGATATAATATTAGAATAGGTTATACCTTGAATAAGAAAATAATTATTTATTATTTAATTTTCAATATTTCATATATAGGGGTCCAAAATGTTTTCTTATTTTGTATATAAGGCTACTAGTTCATATTATTTTAATGTTCCCAACCATGATTATTTCCAAAATCTTCCTAGATAACAACATATAATATAAATATGTGACTAAGATAATTGGATAAGGAAACTCAAAGAGTCACTAAAGTAGAGTATATAGATCTATGATATATTTTTTATGGCATAGTGTTAAATAAATTCTTCACAGAGGTAATATCCAATAGTTCTATTTCCCTCAGAATGAGTTTGGATTTCATTTGTGGTGAAGATGTTGTATAGTGAAAAATGGTATGTTGTGATTTATATCTGTATGGATCTTTGAGGAGTTTTATGTCTCATAAGATAAGTTCCATGAGAAGTATAGGGTCATGTTTATTTCATTGACCATGAAAGAGAAATATAACTATAATACACATACCCTTCGATAGTGTATTTCGTATATGAGGGATATCATGATCCATTTTTTAAAACTACTATTTTGGGTCAAAAAATATTTCAAGATGTGGAGGCTAGGGTAATGAATTCATAAGAGGATTTGTATTTATATATAATATTATTATAAACTACATATATAAAATAGATATATGTTGAGGTTATTTAAAGACCATAAGTTATTGAGAGGATTATATTTATGAATGGATTAAAATATTTTTTTAGTTTTCATGATTCTTCATGTAGCATATATTTGGTTCAATGTTCATAGTATTGATGATAAATGAACTTTTCTTTATAATGGTTATGTTAGATTAATAATCATCTCATTTACTCCATGGTGGAATATATTACATTTCATACAAGGGTCCAGAAACATAATTTCCATTAGGAGACCATGATAATAGTTTCTTTATAGTAGAGAAATTTTTTTTAAGGATGCACAAAAAAGTGTTCCATATCTAGTTCCTCCATTAATGGTGTATCATCTTAATAAGTAGAAATTTTCTGACCAATCAATGGACCAATAGAGAAGATACATGCTACATAATGGAATTTATCATGATTATCCCATTCATTATAGAGTGTATCATGAAAAAGGATTTGGTCACCATATGGGATTGATTGGACAAAGAGTATTTCATAGTTTGTAGTATACTCTATGTTTCACATCATTTGGTGTTTTAGACATCAATCATGAAAAAAATTTCTAATTTCCTACATGGATGAATAATTTATTATATTCAAGAACAAATAACTATATCATATAACATAACACAATACATTATTTGGGACATGAGGTCAAGAGGCTCTTAGTTCCCACATATTTGACTATGATAATTTATTAATGAGAATATATGTATGATTTTTTCTAAAATATGGTTTTGTTATATTATTGAAGTTCCTTATGTGGGACCTAATCTTTTTATATATATATCAACATCACATAATCCATATTATGGAATATATTTATTATGGGTAGTCTATTATTGATTTCATTACATGATATATATTTTTTATAATATACCAATGGAAAAGATGTAGTGTTTCTGGGTGAGAGAGAACCATGAATGATTAAGATTTATTTTATGTTTTTGAATTCATTGATGGTTGAGGTGATTTTATATTTCTAAAATATCATCCGACAGTGTTTCCCATAATTCAAAATAGTACATAGATTTATTTCTTTAGAAATATATGTTGTTATCCCTTAAATAGTTGGATTGAGTTTGGGATAGAGCTATATATAAGAGTCTCTCTGATATGTAAGTATTAATATATGATACTTCTAAATTATTTAAGATAGATTGGGGTATAGATCATTGATCATTTATAGAGTGGTTTTTTTCAGTCCAACATGTCACCATAGGGTTCTATAGTTATATTTGTGACAAAATGTAATAGTAGAATATGTATAATTATCAATTATTTTCATAAGAATTATGTGATAATAGATAATTTCAGTCTCATAGTGTTTATTGATGATTTATTCTATCAACATAAATGGTATAATTGACACTCAATAATCAATACCCATTCATAACAAAATCATATGTTTGTAAATGAAATTAATATTCCGAATATATATTTTACCAAATTATATTATTTTAATGATGTTTTTGGCAAGGAATATCTAGTATTATTCATCTGTTTGATGTATTCAGTGTTCATAGAGATCCATTATTTGTTCATGGTGGTTTTTGATGATGACATACTTGTCAACTCTTTATACGAGGACAAAAACATAATGAATATCCTGTCCATTTTGGGAGTTCATGAATATTATCATCTCACCAGAAGATATTAATATATGAATTATTATATTATTTGGTATTTCCTAAAATCATCTCACGTAAGATAATAGTGTATCTAGGGATTCTTTTTTGACTGAGGAAGTATCTTCATGGGAAGTCCCCATGTCTGTTTCCTTGTATTACAGTTTCCCTAGTCATTAAATATTTTTAAGAGGTTCGTCGTGGATTTTTCAATGGTTTTGACTCCTCTTATAACCTTTATATTAAATTATAATGACTTTTATTACATAATACTGTTAGGAATCTATCAATTATGAAAAGGAAAATCTCTCAGCATTCAGTTCTTAATTTTATATATAATGGAGTTAATTTTGAGATTTTCATTGATGCATCAAAACATAGTATAGGGTGTTTTCTGATGCATTAGAGATTAATAGTTTCTTATATGTCTAGATAGTTAGGTCCCTACGAGATTAACTATGAGACCATATAATATAACACTATATGAAGTATTATTTTCCATGATTTTTTTTGTTACAATACATCATTAGTAATCATTTTATAGTTTTTACGGATCATAATAGCGTCATGAATATCTTCTCCAAACATGAAATTATCATCCCATAATGATTGTAGATATAATTAATATATTATTACGACCTCATTATTTTATGTACTCTTATAATGTGTAATGTTATTGGTGCTTAAATGTGAAGGATTTCATATAGTGAGGTTGAGTGTGAATTTACATATTCTTAGAGGGTGATGGATGAAAACTCAATAATATATCTTAATATGGTTGAGGATATCAGAAGTGGATTCCCTTATTGATGACAGTACAATCATCTATGATACATTAGATGGATCTTTCCAAATAAGGGTATTCAATGGAGGAGTTTTGGGGAAAATGAGTTATCATTGGTGATTCCCTTTTTAGTTTCATGAGGATAATCCATATTGGGATTTCATCTACTAGAGGATTTCCATAACTTTGGTGATGCATGTTGTAGTTCTCATTGAGTTATAGTGATCACCTATAGTACTTCATCATATTTTCAAATATATATATTGATTTTATAAGCCCACAATGGTTGAATTACTTAAAAATTGAGTTTTTTTATCTAAACGAGTGTCTTGTATAATGGAGAAGGCCAAGAAATATATTCCCATTAGTTTTTTAAAACCATTAGAATATCCCCATTAGGTGTTGGAGGACATGTAGGCATACTTGATCTCTGACTCACATCAATCTCGGGGGGGACTTTTATGATCTTTGAGTGATATTTGACAATTTTTATTAGATCATCCAGCATTATAATGATCAAACAATAAATCTATGTTTATGTTCTGTCAAGGATGATCGTATAAGGGGTGTTGAGACTCAACCAAAATATGTGGATGATTATCATCTTTTGTGATCATTATTTTCCACTAATGTGTATAGTTCTCTACCAAATTATATAGGCTCTTATTTATAACATAAAATATCTCTTTATCCACGTATAGTGGTAAAATTGAGAAGTTAGTTCATGATCATGACAATATTTTTCAAATTTGTGTCTTAGTTATTAGAGTATAATGGACGTGGAACCCATCATTAGTAATTTTTTAATGAAAAAATAGTTTTCACACATTTATTTGTTTGGAAGAGTATTAATCTTCTTACAACTAACCTCACCCTTCTCCATTGATTTTGATTGTGGTCAGAGACAAATCCATTCGCAAGCTACAACTATAGAAGAACATGATTTTGATGATTCAGGTGATACATGAGGGGTTGAATATAGAATTTGACCATTATAATTTCTAGGATGATCATTTGAGGATACCACTGAACTATAAAGATAATTACAATGTTATTTAAATGGTTTCACCGAATCAATGGTATTTAAGGTTCATTCATTGGATTATGATTTGACCACATTTTTATGTCCTTTCAATGTCTTGGATCATGTTAGATCTACGACATTTTAGGTAGAACTTACCGACATATAATATAGATACATGATTTCTTACTTGTGTCATATATTTATTTTGAAAATTTTAAAAACTCTCTTGGCCACGATCGGGGTTAGTAAAATTTTTTTATGGATTGATCAATTATAATAATGTACAGGAGATCTAGAAAAATATAATATGATGTTTTCAGACCATGTTCTTTCATTGGGTTATCTCTTTTAGATGCATGGTAGAATGAAGGAGGGTACTGGGAAATGTGTGGTTGACATAAAATCTTATTATCAAGAGATTTTTTATTTATAGTGCTTCTATTAAGGAAATAATCATTTCTACCTTTTGAACATTCTATATCATATTATAATAGTCTTTCTTCCATGATTCCACTTGTGGTGTTATATTTTATTATTTGATAGGTATCTCCCCAAGATAATTATTATGGCAGAGTTTCTTGTCTTGTGTATTTTTTTTTGTTTTTTTATTTAATGTGGTGGTTGAGCTCCTATTCTAGAAATTTCATGAATCGTAACTCATTTGGTGGAATTGTGAATGAAATATTTTCTTTTTCCGATCCACATTTTTTATTTAAATACATCTGGATGGAAATAATTTTATAGGATTCTGATAGAAGGTTACATATCCTTCTATACAATGAAATTTGTGTTTTCAAATCCTTTGGTACATGGGGGAATCCAAGAGATGGTTTTATATTTTTTGGGAGTATGAATCCAATTCTAGTAGGAGTCAGGATGTAAAATGTATTTCATTTATTTTGTGGGACATTTGAGGTTTACCTAGAAAGAATCCATGATATAATATGGTGTTCAATACTTTTCTATGGGTGGTTTATAGGGTGATATTCATGATGTGTATTGTAAATTAATCACTTCTAATGATTGAGCATTGGATTTTATATATTTTTATATAAATATTCACAATATGAAAAGAATGTTCAATGCTTGAATTTTTCATGTTTTAATGGATTGAGGAAATTTATTTTTCAGAGACTATTAAAAATAAAATATTTAAAGATGTGAATTTCCCATTAACAATATGAATTATATATTCACACCTTAAAGAGTTCCTAGACTTGATTCTATGAGGTTAATCACACCATCTATTTCTACCAAACCGATTTATTTATTCCTATGTTTAAAAACCCTTTGGTTTTCTTTAGGGGTTCTTCTAATCCCTTAGGAATGTAATTTATCCCCAGCATCCAATTTTAAAATTGTAGTTATAAGAATCTAGTTTCCCCTCAATATATTATGGTTTCTTCCCTAATTGGTTTCTCCCTATAATAAATTATTTCCATTTTATGACAGAAAATATAAATTGTTCATATAAATTTCCTTAGATGATTGACAGAGTTGGTTTGTAATGGTATTCTAAAAGTCATATATATTCCTTATGGGTAAAGTGACCAAAGTTCTATATTTATATACCATTATTATTAAATAACATCAAAATACATTATATATTGGGTTCATTTATTCTCATATTAATTTAATTGAAATAAAATAATAATAATTCATTAAAAATTTGGGAAATGGTGGAAATAACGATAATAATGTCTAAATAATGATTATGAAAATATATTATTTATGGGTGTAGTGATCTCCTGTGTTTCCATCGAGATGATTTGTGACCTCTTAATCTACTATATAGTTTGATAACAATATATTTTTAATTTATAATTATTTTATTTATATGGGTATTATTCTTACTAAAGTGAATAATATTAATGAACATAAAATAAATAATTTTTTTGCTAAAGTATTAAATCGGGGCGTTTTGAAAACTTTTTTTTACCATTAATGTGATTTAAAAAGTTATTATTAAAAAATGATAATTTTTTTAATCATAAACCTGTTTAAGGAATTTGATAAATAACATTAAACTATAAATTCAAATTATTGATAATAATATATAGGCATGATAATAGAATTGATCTTCATTACTATTATTTAAAATTTAAGTTATTCATTATAGAATGATTAAATAATTTAATTATTTTAATAGATGGATCCATTAGTTAGCTATATTTGAACTTATGATAAATTATTAAATTAATATAAGACAAAAATTAATCATGTTTTTTGATAATGAAAGATGTTTAGGGATGATTGAACCTATTTTCTAGTGCGGGATAAATGATTTTTTTATAGATTATAAACCCTATTAATTCTGTTTGTTTTATACTATTTTATGTGATTTATCTAGATTTGATCTGTAATATTTCATGTGAAGTGGGTCTATGTATTTTTATGGTAGATAGATATATGGGGAGAGAGTGTAACATCCGGTTACCTTGATAAGGTATGTTTTTTCCTCTCTCTATGTTTCAATTTGGTTCATGTGTTTTGAGGTGTTATTAATCTTTATCTATATGTTGTAGAATTGTTACATGCCATATAACCATGATATATGACATGTATTTGATGGTGGAGGATAGTCCTGATTGACCATAGCACGCCAGGAAAGGGTATATCTTGTGCATAGGGCTTACACGACCTGACTTGTTACAATTTTAGTATATAACCCAAGGCGATAATTCTTTCTATGTACTTATCCGACATGGAGTTCATGAAATCACTACGAGTACTCATTGTGACTCGTCCCATGCCATATTTAAAACATAGTCTTTGTAGTTTTTTCATGGGTCATTCTCCAAAACCCTTTTTCTGATAATTAGAACTCATTCTATGAAATTTTCAGATGCACCATACCCCCTTTATTGATCCATTTGGCATTCAAACTCTATTTTGATTCCAGTGTGTGTCTCCAGGTATGTTATCTTTCATGGTTATTCATCGTCTTTTATCTTGGTACTACCCTATCCTCGTGGTACTAGATCTATTGGTCTATGTTGGATGCTCCTTCCATTCTTCTTCTAGAATTGATTTTTGATCTCATTCCAGATGACTTTTTTTCCTTTGTTGGTTGTGGTGTGGTAGGCATTTATCCTATAGGTATGTGGGACTCCTCTATTCTTCTGACCTCTACTTTTTAGATTTGGATCAATCTAATGATGTGGGATTTGATTCCATGGACTTCATTTATGTTTTTGAGGTTCTTTTATTGTTGATTCCTTTTTTAACAAGTGCGACTAGATTTCTAGGGTAGGTGGGGCCACCTCTAGCCCATGTCAATGAACCTAATTGTTATCCATTATAAAAACAGTTGTTAATTTATATTGGAATTGTTGTGTTTTATTGTTAGGAAGGGTTTTCATTAGAAAATGTGTTTTCCCAGGCTATTGATAATTGAAGAGAAATTGATTATTTTGAAGCATTGAAATGGAAATTATTAAATGGTTTCAAAATGGTTTGTATGCATTGAAATGAATTTTGAAAAATAGAACATGGGTTACCTTGGGTACATTGGTTGAAGGATTATCTTGGGGCCATCGTCTATTTTTTAACTATCAAGGAGGTTTTTCTTAGGTTATTCCTCTATTTCCTTCTCTCATTGCTCAAGTGGACCAATATTGTCTTTCTGGGGGGATTACTCATGGGGTATTACTCTTCTTCCTTGGCATGTGTTCTAGGATCAGATTTCTGAATTTGATTATTGTGGTTAGAGTATTCTATGATTGAGACATGTAGTATTTTTAGGGGTTGTGATACATGTTCTTCTATTTTTTATTTCACGGAATTCTATATTATCAATGATATACATGTTTATGTCTATGGAATGTGATATATAATATGAGATTTAAAATTAATATACCGAATTTTATTTATAACTATGAAAAATATAAATGTTTACCATTTTTTTAAACTACTTTATAGATTATAATGCTTTGTTTTTACATAACGTGATAATAAATGAATTGTTATACTGATACTGGTTATGGAAAACCTAGGATGGATCATACTGATCCTGTTAGGTCAGACCATGTTCACCACATCGGTTGTGCGTAGACCATTGTGTGTCATACATTGTAGGGAAATGCAAGGAGACATAGCGGGGAGGTGGGTTTAGTGTAATATTGTTGGGTAGATTGTGAGGATACTGTGGGAGTTTTTCCATGCCATAATTTAGAGTAGCCTTTTCATTTTTAGTCCTTTTATATTGGAATTATCTCGGATTTTTGGCTACTGTTTTCTACTGTATGTTTCATTGGTTTACTTAAGGTTGTGGAACATATATTCTTTATTCTTGCAATGTTTCTTTCTTACTATATTTATATATGTTTTCCACGAACTTGTTCAGGTTGGGTGAAATATGTCCCTATGTTGTGTTGTTTGATGCCCTAGTTCTTGTTGCCAGCCCACGGGGATCAGGAATGCCCTTTGAGTATGTGATGGAAAGAGTCAGGTGTTGGGTATGTGGTTAACCTAGGTCAGTTCATCACAGTTTTGTATCATAGGAGGTTTTTCCTCAAAAATCATTTTATTGGGACCTCTGTTAGATAGGATATAGTATTGTTATTGATTTTGAGGTATGTTACGATGACTGTCTGGACAAATGTTTTCCTAAGGAGACTAAAGATTATATGGGATGCTGAGATGTTTTTCACTATTATTTTTTATATAGGTTTTATCTTATGCATTTTAATATTTTAACTGAGAATTTTTCTGTTGTCTAATTTGGATGTGTTTCTGTGTGTAGTAGTATTCCTCTGAGATTCCTTCCATGTGTTCCCCAGGAAGGTGAATCTGATCCCCCTCAAGCGAAATCCACAAATCTAGAGTAGGAAATCATTGAGACTATTATATGGGAAGTCCACTATATTGATCAGGATGTTTCATAAGTTTAAAAAATACTGGTTGATGTAAATCCAAGAGATATTAGAGAGAAAGGTCAATCGAAGGAGTACTTCTGTGAAAATACACCTTCATTAAAGTGTCTCTTGAATCTCATGTGGTGAAGGATTGAATAGAAAAGATCAATCAAATCTTAAAATTCTTGGAGACACCAATTAATTTCATAGTGAAGTGTCCAGTCTTCAAGCTCGAGGGATCCATAACATAATGGTGGGATTCTATGGTCCAAGTAAATAGGAATTTAGAATTTGATTAGAAGGGTTTCAAAACCCTGTTATTTCAATTTTTTTTTTCTAGTGTCTAGTAGTCTCTTGAGTTACTTTCATTGTTGTAGGTAAAGCATTCATTGTCTCCGTACACTTATTGATTTGTTGCAATTGTTCATTTTTCTCTATATGTGGTAAATAATGACCAGCTAAAGGCACATACGTACCTACACAATTTGTGAATGGATATCCGATCGTATGTGTTTTTATTGAATCATTATACCCATTGGATATGTAGATAGTGATATAATGGTAGTAATTAATATACCATGTATGTGTGTATTTTACACCTCTACTCTTACATCAGGAGACATTCAATATAATTAGAGTATTTCGTAGAATCTTCATCGATGTGGTGGAGGGGGGGGGGTTATAGTAGCGAGCCTCCTCTTCACCGTTCTTCATTATTGGAACTATGACCTTGGAATACTATTAATGTGACAACGGAGGACACATAAGAGGTTATTTTCCTATTCCCTTGAAGACGTGAAATGTATTTGGATTTTTTTGTCAATTAAAATTATTTTTTGAAGGATATAACAATGCCTCATTATGTTAAGTGTTCATCGGATTTGAATTCTACTATTGTGCATTCAGAAGCATTAATGACTATAGGGATCCTACCACTAGCCTTGGGAGTGATCCATTTTCATGCAGTAGATGAGTGTCGAGTGGATGCTAATGCATGTCTGGCCATAGTGAGAGAATCTATCTATGTTTTATATTGGGTATTAACTAATTTGTTTGATACTATTTCCCCCCCCCCTACTCATTTATTTATTCACATTCTGTTGATGTTATTAGACATAAAATGCAACTTATGCCCCTTAAAATATTTTTAGTTACCCTTCTTGGTATGTTGAAAGAGCATGAGATTTAGTGTCCCTATTCATTAATGATAACTGATACAATATTTTTCTGGGATTTCCTCATTATTAAATTAGATATGTTTGATGTCATCATGAGTATGAATTTTCTAGTCACCCATCGAGAAGAGGTTTATTTTTATCATTGACATATTTCGTTTCTTGATGTTGATGGGATCTATTGTGTGTTTTTGTGGTAGTGGGACCTCTAGTCTATTTGTGTAGGACCATCCCACGCACTACCTGGGAGTCTATTGGATTCTTTTGAATTTGAGCCCAATGGAGTTTCTTTTTTTATGATATTCCCATTATTGTTCGAGATATCCCTGATTTTTCCCAGAAAAAATTTCTTGTAATCTTCAAAAGAGAGTTGTAGAGTTTAATATTGATCATGTTCTTAGTATGTTGTAGATATTGATACAATATTATCATATAGAACCAATTAACCAAAAATATCTCATGATTTAGTTTGATGACCTATTAAAAATGGATAGTTTTGAACTCGTGTTTCTCCTTGTGAATCCATAGTGCTCTTTTTTTATAATAGTATATGAATCACATTATTTTTGTGTGGATTTTTGTATGTTTTACTGGGTAATGGTTAATGACCAATATGCTTTTACTCATATGGGGGTTATGTTAGATAATTTAAAGTTGTCAATGTGGTTTCCAAACACCAAACATCCGTTGGGTTATCATAAGTTCAGAGTTGAGGATTATGATACACTGAATACAGCTCTTAGGAGAATGTATGTCCATTTTAAATTTAATATGATTCATTTTTGTCTAACTAATGCACCTACATTTTTTTATTTGATGAATCTAATATTACACAAATATATGGACACTTTTTTAATAGTGTTCATAGATGATATTTTGGTTTATTCAAAATCCAAGATATCACATAAGAAATATTTTAGGATGGATATAGAAATTTGTAGAAGCCACCATTTGTATGGAATGCATTAGAAATATAATTTCTGGATCTCAAAGTTGATGTTATCAGGGAATAGAATTTCAGATCATGGATCATCAGTTGGTCTAGAGAATGTAAAGGTTTATTTACATGGAATGTGTCCCAAAATTTCATTTGGAAATAAAGTATCCATTATAATTATGGATACTACTTTTTTTGTCAAGGACATCTCTAAGCTAGCGTAACGTTTGACTAATCTTAGCTGGAAATAGGTTAAATTTCCCTAGGATGCAAAGTGGCAGAGTTCTATTGTTTATTTGAAATGAATTCCAACATTGGATACTATTCTGATCATTCGAGTGCCCAGTAAGGTATATGTGGTGTCTTGTGAATCTTTGGATTCATGTTTGGGATGTGTGAAATTGAATGATATACATTTGTTAAGTTAAGGATCTTGTCATATTAGATTACATTAGAAGAATTACACCACTCAGGACTTATAGCTAGTAGCCGTCATGCATGAGCTTTAGTGTTAGCCACACTCTATATTTAGGGAGAAGGTCACAGTCATCCAAAAATCATAAGATCATAAGATATATATTTTCTCAGAATAGGAAGAATCATATATAGAGGAGATGGGTAGGAAAACATAAATATTTTGTCTTTGATGTCTCTCACACTCTAGTGAAGGAAAATCAAAATGCATCCCTTATTTATAGGGATGTAACATCATAGGTTTTAATAGAATTGATGGAAGAGTGAAGCCCAATGGTATTTTCACTCAGTTGTATCTAGATGAGGAGGAGGATGTTTTAGGTAAGGTTCTGAAATATGTTAAATTATAATTATCTCTCATAGAGTCGATCATGTAGATTCAACAATATGATGAAGGGTTTCAGAAGATTTGATAATTATTTTATGGTGGTGATACCATTTTGGGGTGTTCACTATCATCATATGGTATTCATAAATTCTAGAAAAGGATTTTCTCCCCTTTATTAACGAGGTGTTCAGTCACATTTGAATGCCACAAATCCTTATGGGCCATAAATTGAGACATTATGAAGTAGTATTATGACACTAGATGATGATTATGGTGGCCATGTATGATCCTGAAATCATAGAGTTTGTGTATTATTGTTACACCTGCCAATAATAATGAAAGAGCACTGAAAACCATCAGGTTCACATCATACTATTCTGGTGCTAGTTTTGAAATGGGAAGAGGTATCTGTGATTTTTTTATTACTACAGACTCCTTGAGGGAATAATTCCATCTGGGTGGTTGTTGATTCATTAAGGAAGTCTTATTTTTTTCTTTATAATCAAAGAAAACAATGATGTAGAATATCAATGTATGCTTTATCTGCAGGAGATCGTGAGGTCACATGGGAGTAATTCTACCAATATTTCACATAAGGAAACTAGGTTTTCTACATGGGGTTTGGAGGTTTATTCAAGAGTTAATGGGATCATAGATCAATTTGGGAATAAGGTACAATCAACAGATTTATTGTCAAACATAGTGAGTAATTAATATCATGGAAGATATAGTGTGTGCCTATGTATTGGATTTGGGAGTATCATGGTATAGTCATGTTGAACTGGACGAGTTTGTTTAAAACACACGTTATAATTTTTCAATTATAATGGAACCCTTTGATGAATTTTATTTTCCCCTTTATAGATCACCACTTTATTGAGACAAAGTTGAAGACATATATTTAGTTATACCATGTTTGGTTCAGAAATCGTCTCCAACAATTTAGGATATGCGGCAATGCCTGGATACAACATAAAGACTATGGATATCATAAGCTGATCGATGGTGTTGAAATATGGAGAGTTTCATACGTGAGTATAATTTCCTGAAACATTCTACTTGGTTGGGTAACAATCATCTTGGAAAACATCTATGGTTGACACTGAGATATGATGGACCATTTGACATCACAAAATGGCTAGAATAAGATTCAAATTGGTTAGAATAACTGATTCAGCTAAATATAAATAATACATTTTCCCACATATTGCTACTCAAGAGGTATCACCGAAACCCCACTCACATTATGAGTTTGGAGGAAATTGATTAAGATCCAGGTTTATTTATTTTATAGGAACCAGTTTAGATTATTGAAATTCTTGTGAAAGTAATGGATGTGATGAAGTTTCAATTGGTTAGATTCCAATAAAAAATGATCAGATTATCTTGAAATGTGGGAACTTGAATAGTTTGATAGGAATTAGTGAAAAGATCTTTTAACAGGGATTACATATTCCAAATGACATTCTGGGGATGGGAGGTCATTGTGGTGGGGAGTTTGTAACATCATGTTACCTTGATTGGGTATTTTTTCTCACTCTCAATGTTCCCTTTTGTTTCTTGTATTTAGAGGTGGTTTTCAAGTTTTCCTCTAGGATAATGAATAGTTATAATTTGTGTAACTACCTTACACACTATGTAATGGATGTTTGAGGCAATTCATGACATACCACATGATTCTGTTAATGTGTACACATCCTGACCTGGGCTTATATGATGTGACTTCTCATAATTGCATTTTATACCCTGAGATGATGGGTTTTTCATTATAGTTGTCCATAATAGTGATCACGATGTGACTAGGAGCTACTTGTTGTGACTCAACCAATGTCTTGTTTTAAAAATACCTCAGCAATTATTTTTTCATTGATCCTTCTCCAAACCCCTTGGCTCTCGAACAAGAAATCATCCTGGTATATTTTTAATGGATCCTTTCTCCCTAGATCGATCTTTTCGGTGTTTAAACTCCATTGAAATGGTTGTTCTTCTCTCAAGGTATGTGATCATTCTGATTCTTTGTTTTGTGGATCCAGGAAAAACTATATCCTTACATTACTAAATCTATTGGTATATGTTAGATGTTACTTCTTATATTATTCTAGATCTATTGTGAGCTCTCATTTTGGAGGCCGTTTTTGTATTTGGAAGTGCTGTGTCGGGCATTCATCTGAAAGAAATGTGGGTTTTCTCTATCCTATTGACCTTTTGTGTTTAAATTTGATTTGTCCTATGATGTGGGGATTTTATTCCAGGTTCATCATTAATGTTTTATGAATTAATTGATTTTTGATTCTGTTGCAGGTGTGTGTGACCTAAGTTTTATGGTAGGTGGTTATGTCTCCAGCTAACGTTAATGAACCTTAATGTGTTTCTTTACAAATTATTTGGAATTTTGATATTTTATTGGTGGACGTGTGTGTATTGAAAATTATTTTAATTTAAAAATTGTTTTCCCTATTTATTGATAGATTTAGAGAAAATGTGTACGTTCAAGAATTGAAATGGATGTAAAAGAGTTGAAATGATTTTTAATAGATAAAATGTGTTATCTTGAGTACATATGTGGAAGGTTTATATGGGGGATATCATCCATTGTTTTTTGATTATTAATGTTGTTTTTTCTTGGGGTATTCCTCAGTTTCCCATACTCATTGTTCCAGAGGAATGATATTGACATATTGGGTGATCTATACATGGGGTATTCCTATTCATCATAGGAATGTGTTCTCATATTGGATTCGTGAACATTATTATTATGGTATGAGTATTTTGTGGTCAATAAATATACTATTCATTATTGTCAGGATACATGTACACTTTTTTTTATTTCATGGTTTTCATATTTATCCTTGATAAGCATGTTTATGTAAACATAAAATGAAATGTAAACTTTTTTTGATGATGATATACAAGAATTTGATTATATATATGAAAAATTGGAATGTTTAAAATGATTTTTCATAAAAATACTTTACTCATTTTGAGGTCAAATTTTTTCTTAAATTTAAAATACATAAATTATTATACAGAGACTATTTATGGAACCCCTAGGTGGGATCCTACTGAGCCTTTAATCTCACACCCCATGTACCTCTTCAGTTGTGTGGGGACAATTTTTTATCATCAACTATAGGGAATGGTATGGTACCATAGTGAGGCAGAAGGGTTTATGTCATCTAGTTGTATATCTAGTGGCAATATAGTGGGATTTCCTCCATACCATCATTTTGAGCAGCTATGTGGTTTTTAGTAAATTTATGTTGGAATTTTCTTAGATTTTTTAGATATTTTTGTAATTTTTTGTTTCTACTATTTCCTCATATAAATGGCATATATATTTTCTATTCTTCCGATGATTTATTATTTCAATATATATATATATATATATATATGTTTTTGTGTGTATGTATGCCCTGTGGTTTTTCAATTTGGGAGAAAATTTTCACTCTATAATGTTGTTCGATGCAAGGGCACATGTCACCAACCTGTGGGGATTGAGAATACCCATAAGGTATGAGACAAAATGGTTCAAGGGAAAGGTATGAGGGAAACATGGGTCAGTTCATCACAGGGAAGTCCATCATTGTGTCAATAGTTGGCTCTAATGATGGTGAGATGCTTGGTGATATTCCCAGATATATGAATGTTTATAAGATTAATGTTTCTAGTGAGGGAAGTGAGACTAATGATTATAGTTTAAGTCATGATTTAACATTTTTTAAATGATTGATTTTTTTTTGATTAAATTATAATTTCAATGGTATGAAGATAACATTATTTATCTTTCATTATTCCACTCCACTATTCTTTATAAAGAAATTTTTCCATGATAATTCATACATTTTGTGGTTATATTTGATGTTTCTTATAAAAAACTGATTTATGATGCCGTAGTGATCAAAAAAATTCACACATGGTTATGTTTCTTGAATTGACATCAAATTTTTTTCATCTTGTGGAATAGTGGAATCTATTTCCTTATGCTTATAGGGAATGCACATTAATTTATGAATAATTACAAGTTAATGTAAAAAAGTTAATTAATGAAAAATAAATTAATTAATGTACCTTAAAATAAAAATATTTAATGAATTAATTAAATTAGGATCATCGAAATACTATGCTCATATAGGATATATATTATTTAGTTGTGGTATTCTAGTGTCCAAGAGCCAATAGTTGTAGTATATAGTTTTATTAGTTTACCACCAATAGTTTGGTCTGGATCTATATTATAACCATTATTTTTTTGGATTATTTATGATTCCCCACCCATATAAATAGGGTTATAGACATTTAGTGGACTCTAGAATTTTTTTTTTCATATTACCATGGTCAGTGTAGAATTGATGTCTGTGTACCCCCTAGCCGTATACTATTCCCATGGTAGAATATTGTTATTTTATTAGAGGTGGTTATATTTCACCATATAAGTGTGTATTGGGATATACTATCTTGTTTTAATTTCACAAACAAGTAACTATGGATATTTTATCTTGTGGTTTATTATTTATATGACATGTATGAATTGTGATGGCCTCATGTATTATACTTGGAAATTGGGATGTGGAAAATTTGAGAAACGAATAGGTTTATTTTGGGACATGTGATGTGATTATTGGATTCACATGGTTCATAGTATGTTGTAATTAGATTATATGATTCAACAGATGTATTCCATTATACATTTTCCCATGTGTTTTTGTGATTGATTACATTTGGTGAGAGATAGCCCCTGATGAGTGTCATTTGTGTAGAGAAAAAAATAATTGGATATGTGGTTGCATGGTAATACATTAGATTTTATACTATACAATCTTGTGTACAGGATACTAGGAAATATATATCTACGGTGAGGTAGGGAACATTGAAGACATGTTTATATATTGAATTATCATCACCTGTTTTTCATTAGTCTATTACATTCGTTCCCTATCATTTGTACAAAAGGGTTTTTCTAGGATCATACCGAGTATATTTGTTATGATAAACTGATATATTTGAAAATTAAACATTAGGTCTATAGATGGTGGTTAATGATCACATTAAATTTTTATTTTTCATGTGTATTTTTTGATCAATTTGGCCTTATGTTGTTGCGGTAGAAGATTAACTATTCCTTTATATAGTTCAAATTATTTATTTATTTAAATTTTATGTCATTACATAAATGTACCTGAGACCTTAATTTACTTTTATATTTAGAAGTTGTTGTTTTTATGACTTTTCCATCATTTCTAATATTCTAGAAAAAATGAATCCCATATATATATAAATATATATGTTAAACCATTGGTGTTTTCCACCGACCTATGGCCTATTAGAGGAGGGCCTCAAGGATCACTATTTTTCTTCTCTCATTTTTAGTTCTAGAGGGTTAACATCAATGGGAGGGGGTGGTGATAGATTTTCATAGAACTATTTAATGATAAACATTGATTAAATTACAAAAAAAAAGATTATATTAATCAATGTAATAAATATATATGAAATTTCAATAAAAAATTATAAATTTTTATCATATTAAAAATATTTACTCATTAATTATGGATTGTTAGATGTTGATAAATATTATTAAAATAATATATAAGACCAATATTTCACAGACTTATCTTATGTGTTCAGTTTATTTTTTAATTAAAAAAAATAGTTAGATTGTTTTCTATCATAAAATATATCCATACATGTTCAATGTGGATGATTTATAGAAATTTAGAAAGGTATTAAATAATTATATTATAATTGCACGATTTTAACTCTTTGAATAGATATTTTTAAATTTTATTTAAAAATATATTGGTGAGGAAAAATAATATATATTATTACCTAAAATTTTAATATATTCTTTTATAATAAAATATACTATAGTTGAATTCCATATTCTATTGTAGCTGATATCATCTCAACAATAATAACAATATAATGATTTAACATAAGAAAGGATATTCAAATTACCAATATAAATATTCCAAAAAAATTCACAATTTATTTTTAAAATTGTGAGAGAATATTTTTAAACACTATAAGTGACTAATATAAAGGTGATATAAGTAAACAGTTGATATAAAGGATATAGAAGAATATATGTTATATATATTCTTCCATTTATCAATTCATTAAATATGATAATTCTAGTTTCATATTTTTTACTCTATAATGTATAAGGATAAAATATTCTATGGTTATATAGTAAAACTAAGTGAATGTTCTTAGAGTTTTTTAATGAAAAATAAGGAATTTTTAGAGATGAACACTATGAATGTAGGTATTCTTATAATGAAATCAATTTCACCTTGAAATGATTATTAGGGATATTATATACTAATATCATAGAATATTTATTTAATCTATGACCGAAATCACATGATATAGTCAAGAGACATCAATATAAAGAGTTGATAATGATATAATACTGATATTTGTTTGCTAGATTTTATAGGATACTCTTGGGTCCATTGGGGTTTTTAGGTGACTCCTTGGATTTAGACCAAGATGATTACACATGGAAACATAACAAAAATTATACCATAATTTTTTGGAATTTATTTACTACTATCAAAATGTATTTTAATAGTATAAATAAATATTTAAATCAATTAAAAAGGGAGAAATGAAGAATATAAAATCAAATATGGGAAAATATTATTCACAGATTCACCACCCTCTTAGTTCTCATTACGTTATATTTTTAACTAGGAAATCTTCCATGTGAACATTATTAGTTATGTTGTTTTACAAAAGTGTGTCACTTTATCAATTCAAATAAAACAATTTTTTGCGAAGAACATATTAAAAAATATTTTTTAAAATCTTATAACAATTTTATAAAATATATCAATAATATTTAAATCTATTCTCCATAAAAAAATATTCAATAATTTATGTTTTTCATATATGTGGATGAAATGATTTAATTGACTAAATCTCATATTTATTCAAATCAACCATAAAATCATGGTTGAGTAATTATTGTTCAATTAATACAT
Source organism: Viscum album (assembly GCA_963277665.1). Classification (NCBI taxonomy): domain Eukaryota; kingdom Viridiplantae; phylum Streptophyta; class Magnoliopsida; order Santalales; family Viscaceae; genus Viscum; species Viscum album. The sequence continues at coordinate 96,481,592 of OY728128.1, read as the reverse complement.
AATGAATTAATATTTATATATTCCTCTATAATAATTAAAAATCCTATGTGAGATAAATCATTATAATAAATAATAGTGACATAATATAAAATATCACGGAATGAAATAAAAAATTATAATTATTATTTTATATATTATATTTTGTAACATCTTGGCTTGGATTACTCTATAATGAAATATTCCTAGTGTCATGTATAGCATTACATTCCTCCAAATAAGCCTAGGGTTTTCAACTAGTAGTTCAAAAACCATAATTATTTTTGGAAACTATTCACCATGGATTAAATAGTTTTAAATAGTAGTAAATGTAACACCAATAACAATCAACCTAATAAACATGCACGTATAAACAAGAGAAATAATCAACATGAAAATTCCCATTATATATAAGTATAAATGTACTATATTTCGGAAAATTAATATTTACAATAAAAGAAACACCATTGGTATGGTCATTTTCAAAAATGAAATAAATAATCAAATGTGTAAAAACATAGAAATACCTCATTACTATTCCTATGTTGTTACAAGGTCTGTTATAATATAGTACCTCCAAACATGATATATCATTCATGAAACATTGGGACCTTTCAATTGTCATTCCATATAACCGTGAGGTATTTTCTTTGACCCACTATAACCTAAGATAGGTATGAGTAAAAAACAATATGAAACCACATGTAGAGTCTCTAAAAATATTCAATATAAATGAAATGAATAAAAATATCCCACAATAAAAAAATTGATAAAATAATTAATAAAAAATTAATGATCATAATGTTTTATTTTAAAACCATTGATTGATTATATATGTTTTATCTAGTGCTGTATTTCTCTAGATATAATCAAACATCACATTTGGTGAAACCATTTCATTTACAAGAAACAATTAAGAATATAACCTCATTAAATAAAGTCATAATGGAACAATATACATACTTAAAACCATTTAAAATATCAACCAATGTAAACCAAATTCAATGCCATTTTGTCCATATCAGCCAGAGGGGGTGAACATCTTAAACACAATACCCACTTAGAATATCATATTGGTTGAACTAAATCTATGGGTAATAATATCATTCTTCACAAATTTTTCATCTTACTGTTTAGACATAATATAAATAAATAAATATTATAAATATATTAACATGTTTTATAATATCAACTTTCCTTGTATAACAAGTCATACATCATTACTATAGAAAATTTATTATGTTTAGGGAAACCATGATATTACCTCTAACAATTCATTATTTATTTTTTCAATGAACGTATCACTTTATAGATAATAGTTTCAGAATTTATAATTATGAAGACATTTCATAGATCACTAGTGGTGTAATTATTTATATAAAATGGTTCATCATAGCTTTGATTTAGTTCAAAAATCATAATAGTTTCGTTTGATTATAGATAATACTCACAGTGACATTTGGATGAACCATTAATGATATATTAGGTACCCAGTACCTTATACGCATATAATGTACATAATTTTAATTGAATCTATACATTATACAAAGTGACAAGAATTTAGGTATCATAAAAAACCAACCAGTGTATGGACAATGTATGGAATCTTCTATAACAATCACATATTCATGTTACATTGTATTACAATTAATTTTATTTCAATACTAGAAAACATTTTGGTTCTATGTATTATAGAATCACATATTAATACATATGTAAATTCCATTGATAATATTAATCCGAAAAAACTACAGTTTTATCCATTTTTAAAATATTGAAATACTAAAATACATGATTTTTACTCATGAGATTTATTCCCAACATTCCATTTAGATTCTTATTTACTTTTACCCATCCATAAAAATAATGAAAAAATATTATAATATAGAGATGGTGAAAAAAGTATAGTATGGTAACGAAAAAAGGAAATCAACCTATAGTACATGAATACATATAGTCACATGAATGATATACTACTCACCTGTAACAGTAACATATAATTTCATTATGAAAAAATTGTGCTTCCCTAAAATATAGCAAGAAAATACAAAATATGTAGGTTACATGGGGAATTATTTTCTTACTGAATATACAAATAATTTCTACCCTTAGGTGTATGATTTTTTTAGGTCCTACATAAACCGTACAATAGAACCCTCAAGGGTACCTTATGATGTAACAATCACATTTACACATAGAATAAACATTATATTGAAATTAAAACATACCTTATGCAATAGAGTTTTATTATGGACCCACCAATATATAATTTATAACCTAACTACTCATCATTATAAATAATTCACAAGAACCAGAACATAATCATAAAACATGAATACATTTATCAAAAAAATATTTAATTTGTAATATCACTATTATCAAAGGAATACTATAAACAAAAAAAAGAAACCATTTTATTTGAAATTATCCATTTAATCTATTGAACAAGGATTAAAATAAATATTCTTTCATGAAAATTAAATAATATGATCATGAAATATATTTTAAGAAGTATTAATTGTTTTTTAATTTTTAAAAAATAGTAATTAAATAGGATTTTAAAAGGAATGTCTGATACCTAATGTATAAAAGAGTTATTCATTTAAACTTAATGTCATGTATAATCAAATAATATTAAATAATTTGTTAATTAAGATCCAATTTAAAATATTTTATTTTTTATTAGCGTTTTACTAATCTCATTTATGGCCATTTATATGAGTTATAATTATTAGAATCACAGTTTTATAAGACTTTATTCCATTGCGTTATAGTCTGTTCCCACGAGTATAACTACGAGTTTTCATGTAATAAGGATGGATAAATATAAAATTGTAATGAAATTTTAGTTATTATATTACATAATATAAATTACCCATTATATGATGTTTTTGATATAATTATGATTCATTAGATAAAATATTAGCGATAAAATATTGGTTTATTTTTGGCAGTTTTATCAGCCATCAAAAACTAGTTTCATTTTATTTAACATTATGTATATAAATTAGTTATAAAAATATATACACATTATTATATACATAATCCATAATTTTATATCCAGAAGATTTTTTATTAACATCTATGATGTGTGTAATGGAAAATAATCACATGTCATTCACGTAGGCTGTGAATCGACAAGACAAGGATAATGTTTTCATTTTCTCAAGTAAGAAGAAAAAAAAGATAGGTAATATGATGAATATCACATTAACATGATAAAATTATAATTATATATAATATTATAGAGTTATAATAAATTTTTTGATAGGTGACAGAAGAAGAGGATATGAGATAATGAATTAAATAAATAAAGAAACAATTTAAAAGATAAAAAGAGGGATATGACTCTTGAATATAAAATAATTTAGAACCACATTAAGGAACATTATTTTGTTCATATATTGAGTCCAATAGGTTTAGGAAGTTGGTAATATTTTTTTATAGGAATATAGTGGAATTTATGCAAGATTCATGGTTTTGGACGTATAAGTAAAAGAGGTGGTGTGGGGTGATATTTATAAGTAGAGGAGATGTGTCTTTTCTAATATTATAATAATTAGATTCTTCTTTTGGCTCAGGTCTATCAATGATATTTATTATTGGGAAAAAATATATTAAATAGTGCATGTTATTTCCAAGTAATTGGTTATTACATCATAACTTACTCATAAATGCTTGTATTTAATTTTTTATCTTAAATACGTTAAATTAATATATTTTACTATTAACAAAATATTTAACTATATGAAAAAAATACAAAAAATCAGCCTAACAATTTTTATAATGTTTTGAATTAAATAATGGATACCATGTTTATGAAAAACTATTCTATTTATAAGAAATTAAAATTTTATTTAAAATTATTATATAGTCTAAAAGTACTAATTTTAATATTATGAAAATATTTATTATACTAGAAAAATAAATTAATGTCTCTAAAAACTATCTAATAATAAAAAAATTCTTAATTTATGAATATATTTCTGTAAAATAAACACTCTTATAATTCATAATTTTAATTATTAAAATTTAATCAAAGTCTTATGTTTTAGAAAAATACTAACACCTAATTTATCATCTTTAAAGTATTAATTTATACATTCAATGATATAAATATTTTCCATTATAAGATAAATAAATTTTATTTATACATTCTTAAGTAGGGGTACTATTCTATTAGTATATATTACAAATTTTCAATATATACCACTTATTTCATTATAAATTTTAATGAATTTTTCATTATTAGAAGAGTATAAAAAAAAATATTTTTTATTTACATTGTTAGTTACATTCTCCCCCCTTCTTGAAACTGTGTCATTAAAATTTTTTATTCAATTATTATCCAAGATAGGATAAAATTCCCTCATTGAAATTTATACTCCCATTATGATTCTTAAATAATTTATTTTCTATAATAAACTATAACATTGTGAATTTCATTAGTCCAAAGTAGAGGCTATATATTGTCAAGAATCAGAATAAGATCACAATATAGGAAAGGTTATCATCCATCTAAAAAATATTACTGCTAAAAATATGTGATCGATTTTGGACATGCATTTTTATCTTCGAAACATGAAAGTCATTATTTACTTGTGAGAAAACTAAGAGGATGATCCACTCTATAGGAAACTAATCAAACATTATACAATATTTTGTTTGGTCCAATGAACTATGGAATCAGCTTCCCCCTCACTCAAAAATGCATCACACATTTATATAGAGATTAATTTGATAATACATAACCACCTACCATTATAGAAATATCTATTATCAAGTTAAGTGCCTTTCTTTTATTCTTTCTCTAACCTATCCTCATATATTGAGGGATCATCTAAAAATTCTCTGCCACTTATTCCACCAAGTTGGGTCCCATAAACATTATTTCACATATATGATCACAAAATTATAGAGTTTGAAACCACAATATATATTATACCTCACAATATTACATATACATATTAGAATGAAAACTATTATTATAAGAAAACTCAACTAATATAATACGTTGAACATATACTTCTTAATAATCAATTGAAAAATCACATAACATGTCTTCCAAGGTCTGAATTTTTTTCTTAATCTTTCCATTAGATTGTGGATGAAAGGATATGTTTAAATTTAATTCAAATCCTAATGAAATCTAATGGAAGTTACAAAAGGTAAAAGTTAACTAGGAATCCCAATCATATAAAATTGATAGATTAAATCCATGTAGCCTAACAATATATTTATGATATGACCAATAATGATTATATATAGAAAAAGTTTCATTAATAGGAATAAAATGTGTACATTTAGTTATTCAATCATGAATTTCACAAATCAAGTTTTTACATCGTGAATTTTATGGGAGTGCAACCACAAAATCAATGGATATATTTTCCAGTTTCCACTATGTAACTAAAAAATGATGAACCATCTCTTTCAATAATTTTAGTTAAAATTTTCCCTTTTGGGTAGTCAAACATCTCATAAAAAATTTATCAATATCCATTTTCTTTCCATTCCACCAGTAATACACCTGTTGTTCGCTATACAACATGCTTGTTAAGGATGAACTAAAAATAGTGAACTACAAACATAAATTAAAAATTCATTCTTTAACAAGAAATTAAAAAAAAAATCTTCCTAAATCTCAAAACATAATCTTTATCAATGTTATATTTTGGTAACATACCATTTTTTTCTAATTCAACAATTCTTATATCTCATGGAATTTTTTATGTGATTATTTATTTATATCTGACATAGATGATTTCATCGGCACCTAAATAACATTGGAATTTCCTATAACAACAAAAAATTCAAATATAGAATTCATCAAATCATAAACCAAGGGGTCATATTTCAAATGTATCAGGGTTAATGTATGATTATGTTTTGGTATCAAGACATCTTCAAAAAAAATTTCATGATAGTAAATGTTCGAGTAATCATAATCCATTATCTATTAAATCCATCTTACATACCTCATATTAAATTCATTCTGAGTCAAAATACACTATAAAATTCTAGGGTAAGTAAATATTACAAATTTGGATTGATGAAAATGGTGTCCCCAAATTTTTAAAGTGAAATACATATCCACTAATTTCAAATCATGTTTGAATGATTTTAACTAATGAGGTTTTAGTTGCCTTGAAGCTTATGGAATTACATGATCATACTTCATCAGAAAGAAACAAAGTCACTTAAAAGAAGATTCAATATAGATGAAAAATAGTTATTTCTGGAGGTAGAGAGGAAACTAGAGAATTCAACATTCCCTTTTTCAATTATAGAAAAACATTACAAATTTACAGTCAAAATAAAGTTAACCCATTTTCATGATAAATTTGTTATGGGGATAGAAACACATGGAATTTTAAAATAATATTTGTTAATATCTATATAATCAAAAAACAACAAATAATTGTATCATTAATAGGACATGTCTATTCATAAACACCTTTTTTGGAGTGATTAACTATTATGTCATCATTTTTACAATTTTCCCAAGAAAATGAATATACTGCCACAAACAATAACATTTTATAAATTACACCTATTACATATTTTCATTAAGGGTTTTCAATAATATCCTGAGATGTTTTTTGTGATCCTCATAACTATTTTAAAGAAACTAAATATCATTAATACAAAATAATAAAAAATTTATCCAAATATTCATATAATATTCAATTCATAATATCTGTAAATATAGTAGTAGAATTAATCATCAAATGTTAATAAAAACAAGCTCATAATGACCTTATCTAGTCAAGAATACATTATTAACAATTTTATACCCATTCACCTTTATTATATGTTACTCAAATCTCGATTTAATAATAAATAAATTCTTGATCTCCACATAGATTATGAAACAAGTAATTGATATGAGGAAATAGATATATATTAAAAAATTATAATGTTATTCAGAGATATATAATCAGTGTAAAGCCCAATTGAACCATATTTAATTTTAACAAACAAATCAGGGGCACCCCAATGTGATGATAATTGGTGAATAAAACCTTTTACAAGAAACCCATGAAACTAGTTTTTCAGTTCAAGAAGTTCTAAATGAGCAATTCAATAATGGGGTTGGGAAATTATCTGTGAATTAGGAAACGATTTAATTATAAATTATAATTTTGACCTTTTATAACAAAAGTAAATTAATAATAAAAAATATAAATGTATCAATTTACCACTATAACTTCTCTAATCTGAAAATTTCCCATGTTTTCAAACCAATATGAAATATAATATTTTTTTCTATATTTCAATAGTTTCATGTCTTTTGGATATGTTATCAATTTTATGGGATCATTCTATTATATAAACACAAACAATTTCTAAATAATAAATTATTAATCTCTTAATAAAACATGGAATGATAAAACACTTTTCAATCTATACCAAAAGTAAAATAAAACATCACTAAGGGAAAAAAGTCATGGTGGTAATTCAATTCCATATATATCAAAGGTAATATTATAATAATTCAATTTTCAATATTTTTTCCCATTTTGTTTTAACTATAAATTTTGGTTTCATTATATTAAGGTGAAAATCCAAATTTTGTATACAATTTATCAGAGTAATGAAATCTGTAGAGCACGTATCATACATGTAATTAGAAAAATATTACTAAATAATCAATGTACCTAATACAGCAAAATGATTGTCACAACATATTCTGAAATCACCACAAATAATATTAATAATCCATTCTCCTTATAGTCTGGCTACTTCCAACAATTTACAGTTTTCATCTAAGAAATGAAAAAATCATCACTATAATATGTATCAATACAATCTCGGTCGAAATGTCATGACATTTTACATTATAAAACCCTCTCAGATTTGTAAATTAATTCCTTAGATTTCATTCTACCACACATTCTATTGACTAGAAACTATATATATGTAACTATAGATTTATTTGACTTATTACAACCCACTTATTTCTATATGGATATTTTATTCTACATGATTTCAAAGTAAAAATGATCTATATAAAACACCATTTATACACTCTTAGCACATCGAAAAAGATTCTGAAAACATTTTTGTTCATGGAAATTTGATTCCCTTGGTTATCTTGGCTTCAATATTAGGTAGAAAATATTTATTTTACTATCAATATATCAAATAACATTTGGATCATTCCATGGAAATCAAATGAGACTTTATTCATACAAAAACACTAATTATAAGTACATTTTTCTAAATTAATGTAATTTCTTTTCAATTCTATAGTCACCATCCTAATTATTTTTTAAGAAAAATTGTAAAATTCATCCCACTCTAAGGCAACAATTCATTCACATTCCATGATATTCAAGACCATTGAAACCAACGGTTGGCTTCAACATCAAAACCTATAATATAAAGTCTAATAAATTGATTATTAAAACACCCCATTACCTCAAATATCATTTAAAATGAATTAATCCACCCTTAATCTAACATAGTGTCATATGATCCAAAAAAATCCTGAGGGTACAACCTTATTAAATGTTTCACTATAATCATGAACTGTTTTGGTAGATCTGGATGTCCACTCAAATGAATTCCACCACAATTTATAGGATTCATCAAAAAATCCATTATTATAATAAACCAAATGGTTATAATTACCAACAATCCATGTTATATATTAATTAATTCATCATCATATCCATTAATATGAACATCATATTCACTATTTCATCTACCAAAAACCATGATAAAAAGGCGTAATTTAGATGGAGCAATATGGTAATCTTAAAATTCTATATCAATTCAACATAACCATAATTTGAAATTCATTTATGGTATTAATTAAGATTATTTTATTCCCTAATGTTATTGAAATATTCTTTAATTCCGTCTATATGGACATGGCCTTAACCATTACATATATTAGTTACTTTAGACAAGAATTCATTTAATATCGTTCCATGAGATCTTTTAGGTATATAGTTTTAGATAATTAGTTCATAATTCATAAAAAACATCCCAAAAGGATAAAATTTGGATTATAATAAAATTCAATCGATTTTTCTATAACATAAAAGAATAAAAAAATATTATTTCACGAAAAATATTCAAATTATTTAGATTGTATTATTAAATTCTCTTACACAACAATGATACTTTAAAATGAAATTTGAAATCATGGGATGAGTACAAAAATATCCATAAGGGATATATAAAAATGAATGAATTTTTTTGTCCATGAATAATTATATAGATTGGGATGATATAATAAACCCCCTTAAAAGTAAAAAATACTTTTGTGATATCATGAGGATTTAATAAAACATAGAAATTGTGAAATAAACCATTTTAGTAACATGATGAATCTTTTTATTACCATATTTACATATGATTATAAAACTTACATCTTATATATGTTTTCACCCACATAAAGAAATTACAATATAACCCTCACATCTAGATTATGATGTAACTATCATAGTAACACATCGAATAACAATTACTATCAACTTCCAACATTCCTCACGCATTAGTTGTATATCACAGACCCTATCATTATTCGTTTATAAAATTACCACTGATTATCATAAAAAATTCCCATGAACCATAAAATTACTATAAAACATGAATATATTAATGATAAAAACATTCTCTATGGAAAATCACTTATTTCAAAGGTATAAAAGAGAAATTCTGAGATATTTTGTTTTGAAAATAATCATTTTATCATATAATGTTGGCTCAAAAATAATAAGGCAAAATGAATATGGGAAAATAATCTAATGAAAGGTAATTTCTGAAGAATTAATTCCAATCAATTTTGTAAAATTAGATATTAATGATGATTTTAAAATGAAATTCCATTACCTTATGACCAAATGCCTGATTCACTTATAATAAATATCATAGGTAATAAAATTAGATTTATTATTTAATTAAATTGTAAAATTTTCAACATATAGTTTTTTATTAAAATTTTATTGAGATCATTTATTTCTATTATGATGAGTTATAATTTTCATAATCATCATTCTAGTAATTTTTATTTCATATATTTGTGTTAGGTTACCATGGGTACAATTATTGGAGATCTTTTCAAATAAAACAAAAAATATTATAGTGTAATGAAATGGTATTTATATGCTTAAAAATTTTCAAATGATCTCTTATATCATTTTTTATATAAGTAATATTAACTACATAGAATATTAATTGTAAAATTTTGGTTTAATATTTATCATTTTTCTGACATTCATAAACTATATTAATTTTACTTAATATTATGATTTGATATTAGTTTAGGAGAATTAAAAAATTAATAATTTTAATATTAGTCAAAATAACCATAATACATGTTTTTATACTATCCATGATGGTGGAAGGAAAAAAAATCATCATCCACTATGGTGGTGAATCGACATTTCACGAACTATGTTTTCATTTTCTAGAATAAGAGAATAAGAGGAGATATAAGATGATATGTATTACATTAACAACATAAAATTCTATTATATGTAATTATATATAGTAATTATGACATTTTGGATAGGGGAGGAGAGTATAATATAATACTGAAATACTGAAAGAATGTATGAAAAAATTTAAATGAAAAAGATGAAAGAATTACCATATCGATGTATAATCCGTGAAAACTTCATTATGGAAATTAATTTTAGTAATTTGGTGAGAACAAATGGTATTGGTGGCTTTTTATGTCTAAGGAGAAGCTGTGGTGAGGGGAGGTACTTATAGAAAGAGGATAGGGGTGTTTTTAATATTATATTTTTTAAATTATAATTTTTTCTCCAGACATTATATATGTTTTTTCATTCTGATAAAATATTAAATTTAGATTACATGTGTTTAAAATATAATTTTCTCATATCCATGGTGACTATAAAAATTAGGTATTTAACAAATAATGTAAAATACCATAAATTACCATATCTCATTATTCATAGAAAAACAAAATTTCTAGACAAATACATTACATTTAGTAGAAAAAATATCCATTTTTCAAAATTAGAAGTTAGACACAAATTATTGAAAATATTTTTATAGATAGAAGAAATTAATATTTTCATTAATATAACCATTTATTATAAAAATATCAATTTTAATTTTATAATACATATTATGAAAAAGTGAAAAATTAATTAAGGTCTAAAAAATTATCTTATAATTATACTGGACCACAATGTGAATTTATAAATATATTTAATGAAATTAAATTTTATTTTAAATCATTATAGTACTTATAAAAAATTAAAAGTAACTTATTTTTCCTGGAAATAGGAACCCATAATTCAACTTTTTCAAAATATTTATTTACTTATTCCATGATATATATATATATAATATTTTTACATTTGAGATACATATAATTTTATAAATTCACATGTGTGGTTAGTATTATATTAGTATATAATCATTAATTTCTATAAATAAAACTTATTTTATAATACATTTTAAGGGTTTTTACTATTTAATTCCAAAATGCAACAAAAATTCAAAATTACCTTGGTTGTTAAAGATATGTTAGCCATGGAAATAATAAAACTATAAATGTATGAGAAAAATCATAGAAAAAATGAAGTCTTCTGATTAACATAAAATAAGAAATCACCTATAATATATGTAACATGATTGAATTGTTAATTTGACGAGTCCCCACCTTAGATGAATGATGGTAAAAATATATAAAAAATTAATGGTTTCATAACTCTAAAAAAAACGAGAAACCAACATTTCCAAGCCTTAATATATCCAATTTATTTTGTTTACTAATATAATCATCTTTTCATTTTTTATCTATCTAATTTATTATTATAACACAATATGTATGGTTCATTCACCTTGACCTATAAGGGTAGAAAATATGGAAATTTATGTCTTAAAAATAATATGTTATGTGCAGGGAATTTAAGTTCCACTCTATGTATTGAATACATTAAACATTTGTATAGGAATATATAATGGTCAATTGATGATATATGTCATAGCTTCACAATAAAATTTGAAAATCGCACACTGATTAAACAAATTTGATCTATAAATTACATAATAATAATAACTCATAATATGAAGAGTTATGAATAAGTAATGTTTTAGGAAAGTATCAAATATATGGAAATGTTGATAGATAATGGTTTATAAATACCATATTTATGTGAAAATTCATAATAAATAATGATTTCAATATCGGGGAAATAAAATAATATAGAAAATTTCATATGTAATGGATGATATAACTCATACATAGTTGCCACCACATGATATATAAGGTCTACAAATATCAAAAATCATAAAAATGGTATATCCATGAGTCATGTCGACCATATCTAGGTATTTTCAGTTCTCTTATATATGGTTTGTACAACCTGTCTAATTTATTCTAAAGATATTAATTATTTCCTCCCTCTATATATAAGGTGTATTCAAATTCAGTTTATTTTCCATGACAATTCACTGTGTGAATTTAATGGTTGGGACTATATTATATGATTACTCTATTCTAGGGGGTAAATATATAGATGTTAATGTCCTAATAACATATTTATGTTTATTAAAAAAATCTATGAAATATTTCTAACTCCCAAATTTACATATATTTAACTGAAAATAATTTTCATCCTTTTTTTAAAACATCTAAACCAACTCAAACCAATAGAAGAAAAAAATTGAATAAAAACCTACATCTACTTAAGGCTACAAATCATGTATAAATTTACAACTTATTCTAACACTCAAACCACCTCCACTGTGTTCCATTTGACTGTAGTTAACAATGATTCAACAAAAATAATTATTCATGAACATTCATATATTCTATAATATCGTAAATAATTATAAAATTATAGTTTAATAAAAATTATAATGGTCCGAACAAAATTAAATTAGTTGACACCTTATCAATCATTGGGGTATTACCTGATTTCCCCCATATAGCTTCTAATCCATGAAAAATAATCCCATATATATCTTCAAATCATTTAAGATGAAATAGAAATATTTTTGTCATTATATATGAATCCTAGACCAACACCTCTTTTAAAACTCATCTATAGTACCAAAAACTCCCTACGAGGTGAATTGCCTTCCCACAGAGTGTTTTTAACCATACTTTGAAGAAGACATTCATCAAATGATAAATTAACCTAGATATCAACATCAGTATAATTAAATTAATACGATGTTTTTTAGTGGAAAAATTAATGTTTTGATACTAGAGAAAAATATATAATGATATCAAAATAAAGAGGAAGAGACAATATGTTTGATATTGTACTAATTTTCTCTACAATATCCTAAGGCCCTATAAATAAATCTATAAATTTTATTAATTAAAAATTTTGTGATGCCAAAATATTTTAAGAACAAATATTATTAACTAGTCACATTACTAATTATCCAGATGATGAAACAACTTATAGGCATATAACAATATATACTTTGAGTAGATTTCCAAAGATTCATGATAAGTAGCATCTACATTAATTCTTACAACATGAGACTCAATATAATAATTATTTACTATTAATACACTATATAATACATTTAATATCAATATTACCCATCATTTAAATAGTAAAAAATCCATCATAATCAATTATTATTAAATAATATTGTTGGAAATATCTAGTTTTTCAAAATGGATCAGTAAAGAACCACAAAAATATTGGTAACATGATCACAGGATAACCTGTAATATCTAATGTGTATGGTATGACTACTAATATATTCATGTATAATATACTATACCTTGAAATATATATATATATATATATATATATATCAAACACCTTCTGAAACTCTATCCAAAATAGTGATCCAACATATAAAACCATGTCTGAACCAATAATTCATGGTACCTGATGTTGAAATATTATCTATTTTTTAAAAAATATTATATATAATATTAATATAGAATGATTTATAGATAAATATTAATTGCTATTAGTTTTTAAAATAGTCCAGCATAACACTCATTATGTCAATCCCTTTCTGTATCCCTGGAGAATTTGTAAAAAATTGTTTACTAATGTCATACCTATGACTCTTATAATTGGTTTTGGTTGAAAATTCCCATTTGAAAACAATTTTTCCACATTAAAAAATATAATTATAATTAATTTAATACAAAAAATAGTAATATCCCTCATCAAAAAAGTCCACCAATATGATATCATTTTATCATGATACGTTTTGAATACAACGGGGAAACATCCCATTTTGAGTTATGTGAATCCCTCAACATCTCCTTATGTATGATCCATGAGACTATAAAATTACTTTAAATATACATGTTCTCATAGTAATCATGAAAATAATATGATGAAATTTCAAAAATATATATATTTTTAACATCACTATGTAGTATCAGTAAAACAACTTACTCACCTTTGAATTCTATAAGAGTGAGAATGTTATACTCAATCTCATATATGTCACATGACAGAGATAATCTAGATCATTAATACATTACATGGAAAAATATTCTATCATTTCATCCCATTTCATTATTAACACACTAGATTAGGATTTAGGCTTCCTTCCAGCACATCAAAATTGAGATTCCCAATTCCCTTGGATTATACCAACTGAATGCCCATGTATTATAGATAATAGATCCATATACACTACTAATGATTAAATTTTCACAATAGAAATAAATATTTAAAAATATTTTAATTAATGTAAAACAAAAGCATCTATTCTATAAGATAATGTCCCTAATTTATCTAGGCATGCACCATTCCTAACAGCTATAGATTATGTATCTCAAACATTGAATCATGAGTCATCATCTATTGAGACCAATTAATGAAAAAATTTTAAATCTAACATCCAAATAGATCCATAATAGAAACATACTACATCACATTTTTTCTTATACAATTCATCCATCATAGGAAATTTCAGGACCAAAACTAACATCAATAACCATTTTAGCCGTAAAAAGATCATTTCAAAGGAATTTAACAGGAATAAAATAAGACCATTATTTTCTGTGAACATCAATGCGACAATATAAAATAGAACATATTCTACATTCATGGTAATTTCATAAAATAATTATATCATATAACATGAAACATAAGACATGTCCTAAACCAGTTATAATTGTGATAGTCATAAAAATAAGTAAGAATGAGCCATGTGATGCAAATATTTATCAATTGATGCATGAAAAACATATATAAATGATATAGTGAATATAACCATGCCTTATAATACTATATATCATATCTATGTCTAGTATTCTATGAAATAAAATGTGAAAAATTATATCCATAGTTCAAATCTCCCATATTAATTTACTCCTTTTTACCATTAATGAAAAATAAAATTACTCAATTAAATATAATGATATATTAGGATCATACTTCTTATATGATTTACCAGTAAAATCCATCACCATGAGCATCAATTTTCTCACTCATCATCATAAAAATTTTTAATGTTACATTAATGAATAAGAAAATATGGAATTGTGTATTTTAATCATCAAAATTTTAAAAACTACCTGCCTTCATTTATTTAGTGATTTACGTGTATAAATGAGAAGTTTTTCTTGATAATACATTTGAAATATAATTGATAACAATTAAGACAAAGGATATAGGTGATAT
This sequence comes from Viscum album, assembly GCA_963277665.1. NCBI lineage: Eukaryota > Viridiplantae > Streptophyta > Magnoliopsida > Santalales > Viscaceae > Viscum > Viscum album. The sequence continues at coordinate 96,466,005 of OY728128.1, read as the reverse complement.
AATAACATCACAATCATAATTAAACAACGATTTCATTAAATAATGTTTACATAGGAAATAATACATTTAAACACATTAAAAATAAATTATTGATAAAAGTGGGAAATTCTATTATAATTTTTATTTTTTAATTTATTGGATACGAGTAAAAAAAATTAATTTAAATTATACATGAAAATTTTTAATTGATTATAAAAAAATGTTTTTCTGTTTTGTTGTCATAATGAAATCATGGATTATATTTTTAAAAAATATTCCTTTAAACATTTGTAATCAAATTAAAAATATTCCAAATGTTACATGATTAAATGAATAATTTTTTAAAAATTTAGAAAATTCAGATATATTTAATAAAAATTTATTTTAAACATTGTAATGCATTTAAAAAACAATTAAATATTTTTTAAAAAACATGTATATGAAACAAATATGAATCCCTTCTAAATGGATAAGTATGTCACAATTTTCCATAAAAAGTTTATTTTTATATTTATAAGTATAAAATGGGATAAAATGATTTCAATGAATTTTAACATCTAAAAAGAATTTGATAATAATGTATATTTGGTTCAACAAATATTTATCGTATGATTACACCTAATGTAACATTAAATATAAATAATCCTGAAATTAAATAAGATTATATCATAAACGTTTTACATCATATGTAACATAAAAGAGAATTCCATCGAAATAATTTACTAAAAAAATATTTTCCTGTATTAATATTAGAAAATTAATTCATGGTGTATTATGTAACACATAAAATCCATTATTATAACTTTACATGAAATATATCATAAGAAATTTATATTAACACAATGAAAACCCTTTTACTGATCATGACATCGTATATCGTAATTAATAAAATAAGCGTTTTTTTAAAATATATAAGTCAACATAAAAAATTTAAATATAAGATAATGAAATTTTGATATCAATTTAGATGTAAACATTTCATATTACTGTTAGTTGAGAAGTATTTCAACACAATGAAAAAACATGTGTTTAAAAAGACTATACCTCATTTAAGGACTTCATATGAATATTCATTAAAACATATATAAAAACAATATATTAATTATTTAATTGATTGTAAAATTTTATTTAGGTTTAATAATTTATCATTAAACCCTTAATTTCTTTTATTTTAGATACATATTTAAATATATAATAATATAAAATCTCATTCAATATTTTGATGGCATTTCATTCATAAATGTAAAATAACATTAGCAGGATAGTATTGATGAAGTTGTATATTATTCCATCATCTCCAGGATATTAATCATAAACAATTATCATTTTTATAAATAATTTCAATTTTATAACAACCCTTAAATCACATATATGAATGAAAAAACATATCCCTTCATGGATGTGTTAATCCACATCTACGAAGGCATAACATCATCATTTCCAATAGCTGTAAGTGTAATGAAAATAATCATTTAATATATTTATAGAATATTGATAGGAAATTAATATAATTTACATATAAAATTAAAAATTATAATCATCTAGGATATGTGCTTTTAGAAAACATAACCCCTCATTTTGGGGAGATGATAACAAGATATATGATCAATACATTTTTCCTTTTCTCAAAATATTTAAAATTATAAGAAAATGTGTAAAAAAATAAACATACATTATATTAGTATATTTTTAATATTTATGTCATTATATGATAATATTTTGGATAGTTTTATAGGAGTTAAAATTATAATATAAACCAAATCATTCAGGTAACTATGATACCTCACATTCAGAAAACATCATAATGATTCAACATTATTCCACCATTAAATTGTATTCTGGAAAAAATAAAATAACCAATAAATTAAGTGTCGATGTTAGTAAATTATTTGTTCAAGTTTTTTATGAGTTTAGACGCTCTTTATGGGTCAATAATAAATGAAACGTGGTTTCCATTTTTATGTGAGGGATATGACACTCTTAAAAAATTTTAAATTTTTAAATATATTACTGTCTTACTAATTCGAAATAGTTCCAAAATGAATCATAATAGAATTTTCTATGATACCAGGTAAATATAGAAACATAAAATCAATATTAGAATTATTTTTATGTTATTTTAAACATGTAATTTTATATTTAAGCCATGTGACACATTTAACACCTGCTGTGATAACTGATGTTTTATGAAAATTCAATTTTCATATTGAATATATTTAATGATGAATCATTACCAAATTTTCAATTAATTATTCAAAATATTTAATATTATTTATCTAATTTAGTACTATTATGTGATATAAATTAGGTAAAAAATAAAATAAAAAAAAGAAAAAATTATTTTTCTAGAAAATGGATTTTTTATAGAAATGATCTTAAACCAAAAGTAATAATATTTTGGATTAAAATGAAATTAATTTAATTATTTTTAATAAAAATTAAATTATAAAATTTTAAATACTTCAAAATGAATGATATATTTTTATAAATATCATTATTATGTCACCACTCCATGTAAAATTATGTACTTCAAAAAAAATCAACAAATTTTATCCTAATATAATCACTATATGATTATATAAAAAATTATATCCTTTTTATATTATTAAATATCTAATGGTTGTATAAATCCATTATAATTTTCATTCAATAATGAAATAAATCACATTTTTAACACACAAAAATGTCATTATTCTCTTTTATTTCCCATTAACATATATATTATTTTTTAAAAAAATACATTTTTACCATAATAAGATTTTATATTCATTTCAATCTAGTTTCATTTATATATAAATAATTACTATATATCTAATAAATAAATATTTGAAAAACAATGTGTCTAATGGCCATATATAAAGACAATATAAAACTACAACATATGACCTTACATAATTCAATAAAATTAATTCATTTACATGTATATCATTGTGTCAATTATATTCCTAATAACTTTCCTTGATTAATTAGAAGTAAATGGGGTCCCTATATTATATGATAACCATGAGGAAAAGTATTTTATATTTTTGTATTTTTATATCTATGTGGATTGACTGAACTCTCAATTTTTCATCATTTTGTTACATATTAGAACCACAAAATGTACTTGTAATTACAATTCATTACAATCATTTATTTATTTAAAATAATCATATATAGAGTTTTATGACATTATATATTTCAAATTCAATCAAAAATAATATTCATTAAAGGAGAATGACATTTGGAAATATCATGTTTTTAAAATGGATCCCCAAATACATATCGATACATATATGTATTGGGGGACACAAAATAATAAGTTATAGAACCCTTGATATCTCTATATTTTTTGTTGTTGTATAGGACTTATAGCTCATGAGAAATTAATTACAACCTCCAAAGGATAGATTATATAAATCTAGGACCAAAGAGATCAAAACAATCAAAAAATGTAAATACCATTAAAATAATTTTGTCTCCAAACATAATATCATATCTAAATATTCATCTAGAATGGTTAAATATTCCCAAAATCTAATTCCCCTTTTCATATTACTACAATATGAATAGGAACACTTTTATGGTTCCCTTGGACTCCCAATCTGGATCTGCGTAAAATTTAGTAGACCGCAACTAATAATGTGCCTAAAATATTCAATACTAGAAAATTTTATTGATAAGGTGAAATAATAAATAACTAGAAATATTAATATTACTAAAAGAACTGATCCTCATGTATTTGGTGAATCACAATAACATATATAATTAATGTTTTAGTCCCACAATCCATTACTCATAACATTATTCCATCCATATTGAATACATATCCTTCTTGAGAACCATATAATCTGTTACCTAGGGAAACCACATAATTTTCCATAATAACTTAAACTGTCTCTTTTGGGGCACTATTTATAACCCCAAAAACCATTTAGTATATCCTCAACATATATCCATGTCCATCATGGAATCATTTGAGAATATCTGCATGGGGAAACAATATTTCTAACCAAAAGACCATATAAAATCTCTTAGGGGAACCAAGTCTTATAGTCATTCATATTTGAGTATATCCAATTGGAAACATTTATTCCACCAAAATATTTCATTTCACTATTTAAATATTTTCATCATAATTTACCCAAAACATTATATAAATTTTATGCAATATATATTTTAGGATTATTTTTTTAAATTTTTAAATGAACCATAATTCAGTTTATGAAACCACACGACTGTCAATTTTCATCAAATTTTGAATAAATTTATATAGATATTTTATCAGTAGGAAATTTTTTTGGACTCATTGTTAAAAATATTGTACTCATATCATCGACATGGGATTTCACATTATAAAATTATACATACACATTTTATTTTTTATTGGTCAAATTAAAAGTAGTACGTCATGACCAGAAAAGATACATATATTGAAATTTATATTGAAATTAAAAATTTACGAGGGACCATATAAATTATATTAATATAACATAACTCCTTTAATAACATTATAAAATTTTATTCTTGTGTGAAAGAATCAAATAATTAAATTATATCTCAAAAAATAGTAACATTATCACTGAAACTATTGTAATAACACTGACCGAATGAGAAGCCAAAAGAGGATCACATTATACTAATGAGAATAACTCTTGATATCCCATATATTATTAGACATCTAAATATATCGAGGAAAAAAATATACCACATTCGATGATGGAAAATTAAAAGGGGTGAAGTGGTTAATGATACATGATGATATTGTTAATGAGGAACATTGATTTTTTTATTAATATCCCTTCTTTATTTAATAATTTATAATGATAATTTTTTATTCTACACACAATATTTTTCAATTTAAATATGATTGTTTCAATTATTCAAATATGTAACGATCCATTACTTGGGAATTTCCAACTCACATGGCTAATATATGTGTCTTTGTATGTAAGGGTTTCACATTATCCGGTCATTGAAAAAAGGAAAAAGAATTTATTGGGGTCACCTTATGTGTTATATTATGTTGATAATATAAAAATTTAATTGTTTCTTGAATAATGAGATTTTTTTAAAGAAATATTTAATGTATTATACTTAAACATATGGACATAAACCCAATGAAAAAGTGATGGGATCAATAAAGTATATTTTATGTTAATTGAGACAAATCAAATATAACCATCCTTAATTAAATTTTAATTATAAATTATTGATTCATATACATTACCATGAACTTTTAATTTATATTTTTGTTGAATTAATAAAATAACATATATCATAAAACCAAAATTCCTTCCATTATAATATATATTTATTCACTGTAATAAAAATTTAATATTCCATAATAATCCTTTAAAATATCTATGAAAATTATCCTAAAATGATATAGGTCTATCAAATAATTTGAAATACTATTCATCATTACCATGGATAATGTAAATATAAGAATGGTGAGTTATAATTATATTAAATAATAGTAATCATAAAATCAACACACTATGAAAAATATGTTAATAGGAATTAATAATAAAATAATACTATTTATAATATAATATTTGAATGAGATATATCCATATAACAATGTGGTCTTGAAATAAATTAATATTCCATAACATTTTGAGAATACATAAAAACACATTACCAATGGACATCTAATGATAATATTATTCAAATGCATTTGGAAACAGGGAAATGTAAACACTTCTACATAAGATATCTACATTTCTTACCATTTTTTTTTCTATGACAAACACTCATCTTAGACATAGCATACATGAAATATAATATCATAATCATCGTAATTATACATAAACGGATTGAGCTAAAATTACATATAAGGGTTGATAAGGGAGACATGTTATAATAAACCAGAACATATGGGTATGATGACTCTATCTAATAATTAGAAGATCATAACCCTCTTATAAATGATAATAAACTTATGTTATAGGATCAATATTGGAAGAGAATAATATATGAATCCTACGGAAATAAACATCAAGTGAAATGAAATTATAACTAATTAATAAGTAATTTAATTTGAGGAATAAATATAAGATTAGAAAATATTATATCAAGGATACCTAATATGAACTTTATAACATGATATACTTGGGAAATGACATGTTTACCTACATTGGACATAGGGTAAACAATTGTGTACTCTATTACTTTTATTCTGGGTCTAAACCCCATGTATCATATTGTTTTTGGTCTTGGGCTACAATCAATGTACTATATTTTTTGGATTGGGGCTACAATCCTAGCACTTTCTAGTTTTTAGTCTTCCACTACAACACATGAACCTTAATGTTTTCATAATTGGGATTCCACTCATGTACTGTTTGATATCATATATAACTTATCAATGCATAACTAATTGTAGGGATATATATATCCCACCCACCTCATAATAAAATCATTCATACATGATCCACAATATAATAAAAAACTAATCATATCATGACCCATAAAAAGAAATATGTTTTAAATCACATCCCTTGAAATGAAATGGGTATCGGTAATATTTCATCACATCATATCATATGAAAATATATAGGTTTCACAATGACTTCATTAATGAATAACCCATGAATATTTGAGTCTTTCAGAAGCATAAAACTCATGAAAGTTAAATTGATGTCTTATGTATCATTCCATTAAAAAATTAACCCATTCAATAATGTTTGTGAATAAAATTTGCAGATCATTTACTAGAATAGAATGAGTAACATCAACTGATATTATCCTTTATGGGAAATAACATGGGTGGATATTTTTGAAAAAATTTCTTAAGGTAAATGACATTTCTTTTATGAGTGATGCTCTTTAAAACATAAATCAAATTGAAAATCAATTTTCTTCAAAAAAACCAATAAATGATGATTGAAGTCATTTTGAAAAACATTTCCCTAAAAATTTATTTTAAAAACATTATTGTAAAAAATTAACATTTTATACATTAATGTAAATATATAAATAATTTATGATGGGAAAACACGTAGATTTCATATTAGGTAAATAAAAAATTCCATTTATATAGTTAAAATGATAGAGTAATTAATCCTTGATAATTTTAAAAGAATATTGTTTTGAAAATATTGATAATATAAAATGTGGTAAAAATTTAATTTATGTTTTTAAGGAAAATAAAATACTATACTATGACCATATTTTTAGATCACATTGTTTTTAAAGAATGCATATTTGGGACTTCAGAGAGGTTAAATATAACATAATGAAAAACACGTTCATAACTATATTACGTACAAAATAGTGGAAAAATGGTACCAATACATTAATATATCATCAATAATTTGAGGATAATAAAATTCATGAGTGTACATAATAGATGTTTCATTAATGTTCTTAAAATCAAGTATAAACATAAACAATTTTAAAAAGTAATGAAATTGTTCCAATAAATTCTTACCACTTGGTAACTTTGGACCATATCCGCTATTTATGAAAATGATATTCAATAAAGACTAAAATATTATAAAAATAATAATATTTAATTTATACCATTTTTAAGGGTGTATATACACCACATGTAAAATAAATAGGTTAAAATCATGGCATGTGTCTTAATAACGGAAAATTGTTACAAAATATCATTACATATTTTGTAACTATTAAAGAAAAAAACCCATTAGATAAAGATAATAAAATTGATATTCTAATAATAAGAAATTAAATTTTAATAATCACATAATACATACATCGGAATTTTGAACACCACAAAAGAAGAATGAGTGTTTTTGAAGAATGTATCTCATGGAAATAAAAATTGAAATGAAATTCCCTATCCTTGGATCTTGAATATTGTCTTATACAGTCAAAAAATCTCTATTATAAAATAAAATTTATTATAAGAATTTTAAATAACAATATTTTTATACCTAAAACCATTTTTGTTTTGATTATGACCCACTGTTATCCACTTGTAAACAATCCTATGTCTGGTTTTCACATCGGTTATTAGTCACGTTTTTCTTCGTATGTGTCTTAATTTGTTATATTTCTGATATTTAAAACTATATTATGTTTTAATGAATATAAATCATGATATAAATATCATTTTAATTCTGTATATGTGTATTATAATAATAAATAGAGTACAGATGTATGGAATGGTATTCCTAATTCTTAAAGACACTAAGTCGTATGTACACATAAATGATGCTTCTATTTTTATTATTGTATTTAAACAATGAATAAATGACATATATTTATATTTACATATAATACAATTAAATTATTATTATAATATTTTATATATCATATAATTTCACTAAACAGATCTATTATACATTCCATGTATGGTGTGAATGAATCGCATGGCTTTGAGGAGCGGCAGTCAAGACATCCTCATATGAAATACTCATATTTATGAAAAATGAAATGTAAAAATAGATATGTGTTTTAAAATTAAAATATAAGAATAATGTAGTAATGAACATAACATATGACATAGATAAATATATTTTTCATCATACTATCCACCTTGAGTGTATTTAATGGAAGAATAAATAGTCATCATTTTGTATGGTTGTAGTTCATCACACATATAAATAGTACAATCAATACCTAATATATGGATTTGTTTGTAAGTTTAGGTATACCCTTATAATAAAAATATCAAATTATATTTTATGATAATAGTGTTTCTTTTAAATCATTGTAATATGGATAGTGGAGGGGTGGAAAAGGAAAATAAATGAAAGGATCTTGGGAGAAGATGTTACCTCTTAATCAGATAAATCCTCTTAGATTGTGCTAAAAGACAACATTGGATTTAATTATTCATAATTTGAGGTTTCTTAGGTGAATTTATGTATGTTATAAAATTTATTGATAATATTTTTTCCAAAAATAAGTTTTTTGATAGGTGTGAAGAAGTGGGATCCATGGTAGCATTTTATAATGAATGGGAAGAACACATTTGTCATTTTTGATAACATTTTATGGGTATTCCTGTTTTTAGATCAAAAAATCAAAAAAAAAACAATTTATTAGTTTGTCAATAGACCAATAATGACCAACCAATTGGTTATTGATTTGTTTATAGGGGTTTTCAGGACATCATATTAATTTTAATCAATTTTATCTCATTATCATTATAATTATTTTAAATCAAATTCAATTAAATTTTTGAGCTATAACAACGGTGAACTTATTATAAATTATAAATTATTCTAATTCCAAATATGGAATATATTTCTCCCAATTATAATCATATAAGTGGATGAAATTAAATTCATTTTAATCCCACAATCTGGAGGACAATGCAGGTTTTTAATGTAGAAACATTTAAATGTTTGCTATGTTTTTATACACACGTATAAAGAGAAATTGATATCAAAGACCTAAATTTTATTAGTTCAAAAAAATTTTATCTAATAAAACATTGACTCCAATTTAAAATAAAATTTATACATATAAATAATTTATATGAAAAATCAATTTTGATTTAAATTATGGTATTTTTCACTATTCATCTAAAAATTAATTCTCATAGAAAAATCCAAAAAATAATCCTAATATAATTTCAACATGTTAAATTTACAAATGAAATTTTTTTTATCAAAATAAATTTATAAATGTTTGTAAAATATTTTTTTTATTTATTATATAAAGACATTGAAATTGTATTTTAAAATATATTAGGATGTTACCAAAAATCATGTTATTCAAAATCAATCAATTTTACTTATATATAAAAGATTTAAAATATATTTTATAACTAATTATTAATATTAATATTATTATTTTTGAATTCTACCTTAAAATTATAATATATAAATAACTATGATAACCAAATTATGATTCGTAGAAACTCCAAGTTGCATGTATTTTTCACCAAGTCGGTGTTTCATGTAGTGAAATAGAAGTCAATTCCATGTTAAATGAAATATTGTCATATATATTTAATAAAAAAAATTATTTTTTGTATTTCATTAATTTAAATATACCACACTATTAAAGTAATTTGGAAATTTACAATTCAAGTAATCTCATGTTGTATCATTCAACACCCTAAAAATGAATTTCCCTTTAAAAATTCATATGTGTTATCACTTGTTTAATATATGAATATTTTATTCATATAAATCCACACTATAAAAATTTGTACTATGAATTCCCTTTAAAAGGGAAATATGGAACCATAGTAGTTAGCCAAAGTAAAATATAACTATTTATACCCATATGAGAAGATAGGATGGGAGAAAAGATTGGACATAGAGTAAAAGCACAAATATTTATAGAGATTTATTGAGGTCATAAATCACAAAAAAATGATTGATCAAAGAACATTTTGGGGCCTCGTATTCATAAATATTTGATGGGTTGTAAATCCATTTATTCGTCATGAAATATTGTATTTGGAAAACATTTTTCTTGATAATTATCCTTTATCTGTGCACATATTCTACTGACCATGAATATAAGAATATATAATTAACTGATATATTTTAAAAAAATCATTTTTAGATGCTATTTTAACAGTTTCTCTTTCTCCAATTACATCAAGAAATGGATATCAAGAAATTAACTTTTATTTTCAAAAGATTAAAATACAATTTTAGAAATTATTAAGTCAGTAAAATAATAAAAATTAAAGTTTTTGTCTATAACTATTATTTTAAATCAATATGGATAATTTATTAATATATATGAATAGAAATTACCACTATTGTACCATAATAATTATTCATCAATAATATTTATTCACTACCTATGGAATCGTGTCTGCTAGTAGTATTCATAAAACCCATATCTTCCATCAATCACATTTTCATGACCAAAACACTTTACGAACAAGATTGGTTGTCACCAAAATTATTTGATTCCATTTTCTCAAAAAATATTAATATTATTCCACAAATAAATATTATGGGCATCTTTAATATAATTTTAATCACTAAATATCATTTTATTCTAGGTTTTTAATATATTTTCAATATAAAAATTCATCATAAAAATTTTAACATTAACATTTCATGAATTTTTACCACATAACGCCTCCAAATTATGGAAATTAAAAGCATTATAAACAATTTTTTGAAATCCGAAAAACATGTCACCCCCCATATATTAAAATGTACTACTTGGTTATCACATTCCAAAAAAGTTAATATCATCATAATATTTTCTCTTAAAATAGTGTAACGACCTAAATTACCATAAGTCCTTATTGAAAATAGGCATTCTTCCTTATTCCAATTATTTCTTGATATATTCCTTTAGTCTAAAAGGTTTTTAAAACATTATCCCTAATGACAAAGAACACTCTTTCAATAATTAGTTCTAGAGTAATATGTACTATCTAATTTAATTATTCTTATCCCACATGTATATATATAAAAATCATTTTATCAATTTTAGGTTTTAATTTTGGGAAACCATCCCTTAATTAAAATGAAAACATTATTTAAAATTTCTTTTCTATGTCTTCATCCCAATACATCATGTCCAGTTTAATCATTAATTAATGATTTTAATAAAAATATTTGTATATTTTTTTGATTCATATAACATAATAATTCAATTTAGGTACATAAATACGTCATTAATACATCATTATTCTTAATCCATTACTCAGGCTTCATCAACATATTCTTTTATATAATTCTAATAATATTAAATATCAATCAATATTAAGTTTGCTCATCCTAAATATAACCACTCTTCTTATGTTTCATGTAAATAAAACTATAAGATCATCACCTATATTTCTCATGTTTTTTGTAGTCTCTTTATATTTAGAAGTATAACCAACATTCCCATTATACCCAATTTGATTATAGGATTTCCACATGGGAAATCAATTCTAATAATGCCAATAATTTAGAAATCTATAGTGTTAAATTATTACCATAGGTAAACTAAAAATTAAAAGTTTATCTAAAAAATACATTTTGTTAAATGTTATCCCATCCATATTCTTATCCCAATAGACACACATAAACATATCATTATACATATACCTTGGGATAAAAATGTTGTTTTCTCAATATAGTTTTAAAAGGATAACTAAAAATAAAATGTAATAAAAATTTAATTTTTGAATCTTGACATATATTGGCATTACATAACTTTTTAATAATACATAGAAACATTTATAAACATACACACAAATACTATATTAGTTTATTTCTATTTAAAAAGTAGAAATGTAAACAGTAGTATATAATAAATCTTCATTTTCTCCCACTTTATTCTCCAATAATAAAACCCCTCTTATACATGTTCTACACAAAATATATATTCAAATATTGGGGATTTAAACATAAAAAACAGTGATCCTAGATTCTAAATAATATCAAATAATGGATAACTGCAAGAATAAACAAGAACTACAGGTATGAGAATGAGATCATAACATTATAAGACAATTCCTTATATTTCAAAGTTCATAAACATGATTTATGGTATGAATATTGTATGCTCATAAGACATGAACCAAAAGGAAATATTTATCATGAACTATGTAATAATAAATGCAGATTAAGAGAAATAATTTGTTCATTTTTAAAAGAACAAAAAATATTATGTCATGGCTACCTACCATGACCTTCCTAAAATGTAATGCTTGGTATAGAACGTATTTACTACTTCATTATTTTCCAAACAATGCATATAAAAACTTAATTTTAGGCATCAACTACATGCCATGTACCTTCTTATTTTTGTGCTAGGGCTACAAACTGTATGACATCTTCTTTTTTAGTCCTGGGATACAACCCAAATATCTTCTTGTTTTTTGGATTAGGTTACTACCAATGATCCATTTTGTTTTCAGGATTGGGAAAAAATCCATGTACCCCTTTGGCATACATATAAATATTCATTACCCAATAAATATTTGGTACGTATAGGTCCATCACAGCTCATTATAAATTCATTCATACATATTCTATAATATAAAAAAAATTATTCATATCATGAAAAATAAAAAGAGATAGGTTTTATAAACCTATAACCATAAGTAATAAAATTGATTGGCTCTTATTAAAATTTCATCACATCATAACCAATAAAATGATATAGGTTTCATAATTCATTAATGCAATCTTAACACTAGAGTGGATGTGAGTTTCAAAATAATAAAACTCATGGATGTGAGATATGTGTCATAAATACCATTACATCAGAAAATAACCCATTCAAGAAAATATATAAATTGACACTTTGAATCATTTCTTAGAAGATAACGAGTAATGTGAAATAATGTTAACATATATGGAAAATAATGTGTAAGGTTAGTTTCAAAATATATGTTGAGGTAAATATCCTTTCCCCAATGAAAAATCCACTTTAATAAATAAAACATATTAATAAACATTTTTCATAAAAAAATAAAAAAGAATATTTAAAACAAATTGAAATCCATTTTAATGAAAATATATTTTATAAAGAATATTATTTAAAAATAAAACTTATATACTTGAAAATAATTCATTATTTAATTGACAGTGTGTAAATCCGTACAAACCATATATGGTAAAAACAATCCATTTCCACGATAAAAACATTAGAAATTTTATCATTCTGTAATCTTTGAGAATATTAAATATAAAAAATTTGTAAATTTAAAAAAATTTAAAAATATATTTTAATGATTTTCGGAGAATAGTTGAATAATCATGGAAACCTTTTTAACACCATTTTTTAGGTATAAGGACTTCAGACAAAGAAGAGGGAAAAAATCTTTCATAAAAACATTTTCTTAATTATAATATGTACCAATGTCCTGAAAACTAGATACAATTCGTGAATTTAGAATTAACAGAATAGTATATGAAAGTTCACTAGTGTTCATAAGAGATGGATCAAAATATTTCATCAAAGGAAGTATTCACATTAACAATCTTGTAAAGTGACAAGATTATCATAATAAACCATTACCACATAGTATCATTAGACCATACTACTATTTAATAAAATTAAAATAAATTAAGCATAAAAGTTTATGGAAATAATAATATTTATGACACTGAATTAAAATGTATGTATACAAACCTCTTGGAAAAATATAGGTGCACACCATGGAATGTTACTCAACGAAGGAAAATTGTGGAAAAATTACTTTTCATATTTGGAATATTTGGTAACATAAAGACCATGAGAGAGAGTTAATAAAATTTAAATTTAAATACCCATAAATTTATGTATAATAATATTTTTATACAACCATGGGAATTATACACACCACACAAAATGAATGGGTGGTCCATAAAGCATGTATCTCTTGGAAATAGAATGGGAGTAGAAATTCCCTTACATGATTTCTTGATTCTCTTTGTACTATATAAAAACACTAATATAAAAAATAATAATTTATTATAAATCATTAAAAGAACCATATTTTCAAATCTAAGACCACATATGACAACATTATGACCTAATATTAGCCGCTATTTAACTATCCTCGGTTGAGGTTTCACTTCAAGTAAGGTTTTCTTTGTTATTCGCATGTGTCTTAATTTGTAATATCATTGGACCATATAATTATATTTTGATTTAAATAATGAAAACCATGATATAAATATCATTTATATTTATTATAGTTGTATTATTATTATCTAATGAATATAGAATTATGAAATGTAAAATATTGTTTATAGAGACGGTAAAACATACTTATGCATAAATACTATTTCCTTTTTAATTATCGTATAGAAATAAATAAATGAAATGAAATTTAGGTATATAAATATAATATATCATTATATTAAACATATATTGATATATATATATATCATTTAATTTCACTAAACCCATCAACATTACAATTCGTGCAGTGTGTGAACGAATCACAACACTTATAGGGGCAGTAGTCCACACTTCATCAAATAAAATTATAATATTTAAAAATAATTGAATGAAATAAATATATTTATTATAAAAGGAGTAAATAAAATTAAATACATAAAAAATATATCATAAGAAATATATTAATAGTGTTTCCTTAATAATTTCATCCATGAAATGTGGTACAGAATAAAATGAGCAATAATCATTTAGTAATGCGGTGGTTTTCCGTACACATAATCAATAAGATCATTATCCATTAGATTGAAGTGTGTGTTATTGAGGGTGTTATAATAATAATAAAAAGAAAATATATATTAAACATTACATTTTGGTTATAAAATCAAAAAATAAGATATATGGAGGGGGTGGAGATGAAAAATAAAATAAATGATCCTGAGAGAAGACATTACCTCTTAATCATTTAAATCCTTTTGGTTTGTTCCATTCATATCCATTGTATTTCATTCAACCCAAGGGGATTATTCTAAGATTAAAGTAGGGATTTTTTTAAGTGGATTGGAAAGGTCTTGTTAGAACCTATATTGTCTAAGATGTATGAATAACTGGGATAATTAGTGGCCTTTTATAGTGAAGGGAAAGGACACACTTGGAATTTTAAAAAAGGGTTAGGTGTACCTATGATTATACATAAAAACGTAATATCAAAACAAAAAATCATTACTGGATGGTTAAAAATAGATTAATATCCATTCAATTGATTTTTATTTCACTTATATAACTTTTTGTGTCTTCACATTGAGGTTAAAAAGTTTTTCCTATAAATTGTTATAATAAATGTTATAAACTATACCTTGTATTTTTGGTCAAAAACATAGTTAATGACATAATAAATTATAAATTATTATTATTACTAAAAAATGGAAACTATTTTTTCTTATTATAGTCATATAATAGGATGAATTTTTTAATATATAATCTCATAGTCCAGACTTTAATATAGGTTTTTAATGTAAAAATATTTGGACATTTGCTATGATTTTATACCCATGTTATAGAGAAACTGATCTCAATGACACAAAATATTGTAATTGATAAAAATAATAATATCTAATCTCTAAAAAATCAAAATCTATCTTATCCTTAAAATTAAATTAAATTAAAATGGTGTATTGAATTAAAAACATGTATTTTTCACTATTCATCCAAAAATTAAGATTCTCATAATAATCCAAAAAACCCCTCAGCTAATTTCAATATTAAAATTTCAAAAATGATTTTAATTTTATAAAATTTAGTTTATAAATTAGTCTAAAAATCTATTTATTGTATTTAACATACGAACATTAATATATATTTTTTAATTCATATGAGGTCTTTACGAAAGAAAATTTCCCTTATAAATCATTTATATTTAATAAAAACAATTTTAAAACTGTATTAAATATTTTAGTAACATTTATAATAACAATATTAATTTATACGTTATAATGATCTAATTTCAATAATTATAATAATTAAATTTTTATTCATAGAAACACATTGTTCTATATAGCAAAAACCAACTCAGTATTGCATGTAGTGCAAACCAAAATATTTTTTTTATAAATATAATATATAAATTAGTGATATTGTAAAATAAAACTATTTTTTAGTGTTTCCTAAAATAGAAAATATCAAAATATTAAATTATTAAAAAAAATCCAAAATTTCCCATGGTGTTAGAATCCCTTTAATACATTATATCGTAAAACTACAATGGAGAAAAATACCTAATTATGTAGTAATGGAATTCATTATTTCATATATTATTTTTATTCAATCAGAGACCCATTAATAGAAAATATACATATTTTAAATATCCAAACTAGAACATTGGGTATGGAGACACAAAATAAAGAATCTATTTTGTGTCATGATATTTACAGATCCAATATGGGAATATAAAATTCTGCACCCCATACCTCACAATTATCTCTAATTCATATACCATATAATCAAAAAGAAGATACATTTCTTTGTATTTAGTAATAATATTTTATTAAATAACTATTATACATGTTCTCAATATTTCACAGGCATATGAATAGAATAATTGTCTTCATCTGAAACATTAAAAGTTAATCTAAATAGTTTTATGGTTATGGTGATGTCAGTATTAGAAAAAATAATATAGAATTACTGAAAACATTTTTTAATATATCTATAAAATTAATTAATAAATATATGACGGGAATAAAATAATATTAACAAAGATATGTATATCAATAATAACATAACCAATATTAAAAAACAAGGTATGGGAATTATAAATTCATTAGAGAATTTAGAAGGTAAAAATTGATACAAAATCCAAATGAAAAAGGACATTTATAGATGAATTGGAAATATGATGAGAACATATGAAATTATCATTTATTTGTCTTTTGAAAATAGTTGTTAAAACCACCAAAAATTTTTCATTGAAAATTCCATTTCTAGGGGAAATAATAAGATGTTGAAACAAAATCTATTAAATAGATTAAAAATGTTGAATCATGAAATATAACTTATTTTAGAAATATAATATTTAAGAGAAAAAGAAAAATAAAATGAACCTAATGGAATTACTATTATTTATAAATAGTAACCTTTATTTTAAAATTTTAAAATTAAAAAATATATGAGGATAGATACTTCTTTTAATGTATATAAAAATTTGGAAAGGAATCCAAATTAAAAATACATAAAACAGTGTGGTTTACTCATGCGGTAAACATTTAAATGATGATTATTTTACTATATTTGAAATGAAATTCAAAAATGACTCATGTAAAAGACATTAATATATAGTTGGCAAACCTTCATAAAGAAAGTAATGGGTAATATAAAATGATCATTATTAATTATATATGTGGAAATAATATAATTAATGGAATATTATAATTTATAGGGTCATCGTGAAAATAACATTATGGTAGTAATTAATAGACATGGTTTCTCCACATAAAAGTAACTATTTTTTTGTGTTTATAAAAATATAGATGTGAATTTTCCAAAAGATAATATAATAAATTGAATGGTAATATGAAGCTAGCCGTTGATGGATAATGATCAACAAATTTTTCTATTACACAAATATAGAAAATTAATTTTACCATAATAAATATTAATTCATAAATTTTTGATTCAATAGTCAATAAAAATCTAGAGACATAATGCAAGTGAAAAAACTAATAATAAATGTTTATTTAGAATATAGAAAGAAAACATTTCTATATTTACACCATATAAATGTAAATTTCTGAATTAATTAAATCAAAATTCAAGGAATTTTTATGGATACAATGAACCCATAAAACATATATATGATTTGAATCAAACCCCATTGAATGGTAAAACTCTAAATATATCTTCAAATACCATGATTAATTATAAAAATAACATAAAATTCTATAAATCAGTTATAATAACCATGAAAATTAAATGATGTGTGTCATACAAATAAGTTCTTATTGAATGAAATTTTGAGATAGGGAACTATTATCTCCAGATTAATCTCTAAAAAAGACACACTTAATTCATTTTATAATAAATACATGGTTACTATTGATGTAGATAACAACCATATTCATTGGTTTTTATATATACCATTAATTTATTAATTTTTTTATTACACATAAATTGATTAATTAATATTAAATGAAAAATTCAGGTCGTAATTATTCATTCAAAAAAGTGTTCATTGTTGGTAAATTTCATTAATGTATTTGGTGTTATTAATTTACTTGATGGTATAAATTATAAACTGAGTGTCACAAATTATTTTTAATAGTTTTAACCAATTAAGGGTTTTTACGGACTAGTTTTCAGACCTATAATTTTTTTTGATATCTATATGGTCTTAAAAAGCATTAGAATTTGTGAATTGAGTATCAGAAGTAATAGCCCCAAACACACAAAAAGTGCAATGTTTATTGTAACCACCTGTCTTATATCATGCTTCATAATTACATAAGAAAATGGATTCATGATACTATGTTAAGAGAATCCAGTTACATTGAGAGGTTTTTTATAATCATATAGTTACCCACATTTTTTGGGCATCTTATGGCTATTTGTGTGCTTTAACTATGAAAGGTGTTGGTGCATGGAAAGTTATTCCCACATGGTGGGTGTAGGTATTTCCAAACCATTTGGTCAAACCATAATTATAATTAATTATATTGAAAAATTAACATTTTTTTCACTTTTAACCACTAAATATAATCACAATTTTCCTCTTATTCACCTTCACAATATCCCATGTAATAGGAATGTCTCCCCCTCTCCTCCTATATTGGGATTTGAGAAATATTCCTCATTTATACATAAAATAGAACATTGTTGGTTACATTGGAATCCCCTATTTATATATAATAACCCCTTACATATTCTCTTATATTTCTCATCTCATTTTATACACTATTTACACGTGTCTTAATATTAAAAAATTACATCATATTTGATATGATTATCATTTTCTATCATTTCGACACATACTGATGTCTGATGCTATATAGGTGACAAGTTCTGTAAATGTATTAACTAGTGTAATACCATTCCCTAAATGATTTCATGTCTATATCATGAACTGCATTTACAAATGATGGAATTTTGTTTCGTCAACTCTTAAATAAGAATATACATTAATAAATCAATATTTCTTTTATATAGTTAACCATGATAACCCAAAATATATCATTGTAATTTTTCTACATCAAAACAGATCACACATTGTGTTATTGGATTATATTCTTTGATTATTATGATTTTTTTAATAAAATAAAACACAAATCATTTGTGTGTTTATTAATGTCCATAACTATATTTCCTTCATTTTTAATAAAAACATATTTTGGTGGGTTTTTCATGTGCACTATAAGTGATAAGTCTAAAATAATTAATATAAAAGAAAATGATTATACCTATTAATTGGGTACCTAATTTTCATTATATAATATGGGTGAGGTATAATTTATAAATTTATTGGAAATTTTTAATTAAGATAATTGATAAATGTTTTGAATAATCATCATGTCAAGATCATTTTTTATGATATATCATGAGTAAACTTGGAATATTAAATTGAATAAATAATTAATGGAATTATACCACATTTTGAGTATATATAATTATTTGTTGTAAAACGAATCACATTATGTGGATGAGGCGGTAGTCCACACGTCTATGAACGATGAAATCTCTTTTAAAGTGTTGGATGGGGTCATACAGGAGATGATAAAAATATAAATATATTATATATAAATATAGATAATTATTCTATGAATAAATTATTTATTTTTATTCTTTTTTATATTTTTTATTTTAGACCATTTGTAAATAAATTCATTGTATCGTGTGAACGAATTATATCAGTTTGTGGGATGGTATCCCACACTTCCTCAAATGATATTATCCTATTCACACAACATTGGAATCATGAAGGTATAATCCAAATAAAACTTACAGAAGAAATTATTACATTATCAATATTATATATATTATATATAAATATATTTTCCATCATAAAGTCCCCCATAATATGTGGTAATGGAGAATTGAACAATCATCATTTTGTGAGGTAGTAATTATCCGTTCACAGAAACATTATGTTCATTGCGTAATAGATATTGGTTTGTGTAAGTGTAGGTTGAAAAATTATATAACAACATACTATTATATTGAGTATAACTATCATGTTATGTGATCATAGAATAATATTAGTATAAGGATTGGATAAAGGAAATGAAACTAAAAAACATAAGTGAATATGTTTTTTACTATCCCTTTAACTTATTTTTGCTTGAACCAACATGATTTGTATTAAGGGTTTCTTCCCTAAGTGTAACATCGAGATAGAGGATAAGAATTATAAGAGACTATGTGGGTAGTTCTTGGATAAAATTAAGAGGGTTCATAGATGTGAGTAATGGGTATAGTTGGTGGAATTTTATTGGAAAGAAAAAGGACTCACTTGGTATTTGTTTTAAGATATTATGTGTCCACATGTTATTACCCCAAAAAAGACATATAAAACCAAAAAACTCAAAAATTGATGATTCATGGAAGATATATGGATATTAAATGGGTGATTTAAATGTGGATATGTTATTTGTCCCTTAAGTTAATAGGTTGGTCTATTTTAAAGCATATTTTACATTAAAATTGTTATTAATTTAAATTACATTCAATACATTTTTGTTAAAAAAATTATCTTAGTATAAAAAATAAATGATTCTTATTGTATATATGGAATATATTTTTTCTAAATATAACCACAAAATTTGTAATAATTAAATTAATATTAATCCTGAAAATGGGACAACAATACTGGTTTTTAATGTGAAAAAAACTAATCGTTGGGTGTGATTTTATAGTTAATTTCAATGTGAAATTGATCCAAATAACATATATTGTATTATTTTATAAAAATATTATCTATTTAAACTTTGAAAACAATTCAAATTATAAATTAAATATATAAATAAAATAGATTAAAATGGAGTTTCGAAAGAAAAATAAGTGTCTCTAAAAACTGTTTAAAAAATTAAATATATCGGAACAATATATAAATTCCTCCCTATCTAAATTATTATTAATCTATTTCAAATAAGATGTTTATTTTGACATATAAAATTAATTAAATAGTAAAAATTTAGATCTAAATTGGATCACAATTAAAAGGCATTAAAATTTCCTTTATCAAAAATATATGTTCTTAGGTGTAAAATAGGTGTTCTTCTTAATTTATGCATAAAAATACAATGTTTGAATATAAAAAATTTTCATTATATATATAACATATATATATATATCATTGAAATAATTAACTAATTTTAATACAATACTCTTATTAATTTTTAACTCCCTTGGAATAATAGTAATAATAATAATTTATTTTATATTTAATTAATTCTTATATCTATTTATAATTATTAAGTAACCGATGAATTAATTTTAAATTTATATAAACAATGTATTTTGATATGTTAGTTAATAATATTCATAACTGCCAAAATAATTGCTATGTAATTTCATATTTTAGTAAATAATAATATTTTAATAACACATTGTTATTTGGTGAAAATTTGTCTTTCATGTAATGAAAATGATAGAGGGTGGCCTATGTTGAATTCATCATAATATATCAAGGAAGATCGATCTTACATGCAATGAAAGAAATCGAAGAAGGTTCATCTTGTGTGTAACAAAATCCAACTCATTTTTGTGTGCATAGAAATATATATAATCTTGTTTAAATTTAAAAATTATAATGTATGAGGATGTAATTGCACCTCGGGTTCTTGTTGTTGTGTTTAATAAACTCTATCGAAAAAATGTTTCTTATAGATGTTTTTTGGGGTGTCACTTCCCCCCCCCCCAAATAATTAAAATTTTATCTATGAGGACCCAGACCCCCTTGGTCCTTTCCTTTGACAAAATATGGATCCTTAAGGGGTGCGGATCAGTGAGACCGATCGGTGAGACCGATCGGTGCGACCGATCGGTGGGACCGATCGGTGCGACGGATCGGTGGAACCGGCCGACGTCACCCGACCTTGCGAAGTTGTTCCAGTAACGCTCCTTTTTCACAAATAGGGTTTTAAACCCTATTCTGTCTCGTTTCTTAAAGACCCGAAACGCACATAAAAGATTAATTAAATACTGAATCGGCTCATGAGTCGGTTTAAACCACTCAGCACCTTAATGATGAGTCAAGTCGTGTGGTCAAACCACGACTCCCACGTCTTACGCGGTTTCGCGTTTTCACCTCAACCGTCCCCGGCTCTTATAAATTAAGGGTTAGGTCGTGGTTTCCCCCTTCTTCAGTCGTGGCTCTTCTGGTGCATCGGTACCGCCGCAGCGTTATCCGTAAAGTTCCGCGCCCCCGACCTAAACATCAATCATCTATCAACAAGTAGGGAATTTCTCTCGTCTCTCACTTTTGTGTATCATGCGGGGTGGGCGTTATTTTTGTTCCTACAGAATTGGTTGAACCGAACCGTAATGAAGATAATAAACGAAGTTCTAAAGAAATAAGGGGAAGGGGTTGTGATCGTTGTTTATGCTTTATCTTGTGATCATCCTCTTTAGTTGTGCTGGTTTATGTTTTCTGAAAATTGAGGCCGTTGGTGGTCGTTGTATGTGCACGGATGAATCCCCTCGTGATGTTTTAAATGGGTTGCTGAAATTGTGAACTCCTACTGTGAAATTGGTTAATCGTGTATATCCGGCTGAATAATTGAAAGCACCAGGATCAACCCTTCTGTGATAACTCCCGGTTAGAACACACGAAATTCGAAATTATGGAGTGTGTTAAGTCTTTTAAATCTGAAAATCCCTGACTTGTGTTGGTAGTGGTAGTTGGTTGTTTTCCTTTCGGGCCGATTGCTGGAAATGTGGGAGGGGATGGGATCCCCTGTTCTTTTATACTCTCGGTGTTTGTGTGAATTTGGGGGATGGGATCTCCTGTCGGCATGGAATCGGTGGTTGTGAGTTTTAAATCCGAGTGGTTACTTGTTCATATCACAAATTGGGGAGAGATCCTCTGTTGACAGAACCGTGTGTGAGTGTTTTGGTTGATCCATGCCTTTGACGCTTTCCTTGGTTATGCTTATGGTAGTTTCCCAGTAGTGCTTAAAATTAATTGAACAGTTGACTGAACTGGAAACAAGACTGGGAAAAATTGTTTTGTGGGCAAGGGTCGTGAACTGTGACTCGGACGCAGTGGTGTTGTGCTCTGTAGGTTGGCTAGGAAAACCTAAGCATTGGGTGAGTGTTTGTTACCTATATCTATACTTGTAGCTTTGTGTTTCTTATTCACGCCCCACCCAAGTTGAGCACTCAGTGCCGAACACCCCCATTTATGGGGGAGGGTGTTTTTTTCCCAACACTATCCTTAGTGGCTGGTTATTAGCTCCTTTTCTGCTCCCTTTCCCGGATAGCCCAAGTACCTTCGGGCAGGCTGTGATGGCCTGAAGTCCATTATTAGCCTAAGAACCATCGGGCGGGGTGTTGTGGTGGTTGGCCAGTTGTGTGCAGCAGGTGGTTTCCCAAGTGTCTTAGGGATGAGGCCCAGGTGTCTTCGGGCGTGGCGGTGGTTTTTCTGGCCTAGGTGTTTGCAGGCATGGTTACATGTGACAGTTGAGGCCCAGGTGTGTGCGGGCGGAATTCAGCAGTGGGACTGCGTGCGGTTGAGGCCCAGGTGTGTGCGGGCGGGATTTGGCAGTGGGACTGCGTGTGGTTGTGGCCCAGGTGTGTGCGGGCGGGTGTGGCAGTGGGACTGCGGTGAGAATGGCAGGATTGGTCCGATGCGTAGGATGTCTCAATAACCAGTGGGAAAGTGGCGCGGGGTACCCAAACATCGATGTGCTATTATTATATATATTACTTGACTTGCATTATTTGGGGAGTGAGCCTTGGTGAGGCCTGTGATGGATAGTTTTCCTTATTAGGTGTTTGGTTTACTCTTTTTCTCATGGTTCTTTAGTACGTTCCCCCACTTGTGCACGAGAGTCTTGGTTTACCCTACTGAGTGTACTTGTATACTCACCCTACGTTTACTTTCAGGTTTCCAGGAGGATTACCAGGGCTGTGTGAGACCCTACTAGTCAGACAGTTGGAGTTGTTGCTGTTGTCGTACCTTTATTTTCTTTTGGTATTGTACCTTGAGCCTCTTTTTTTGTACTTGCACCTTGTTGTAAACTGTTTAAACATGCATGTGGGCTTTGTTGGGTTTATTTATTTACACCTATTTATTTCCCTTTTTGGGTGGTTGACTTGTCCTATTTCCCGATCCTAAATAATAAAAAGGGTAATGCCTTCCATTTGCGAAAATTTTCTATACCCTTGGTGCTAGTCGCCACTCCGGGACCTATTAAAGGCAGGTTTCGGGGGTCATTATCTCTCCTTCAACTTAAATAAGGAAGGGCCTGGCAATCTGCTGACTCTTCCCTCCATTTGGTGAAGGCGGGTCGTGACAGAATGGTATCAGAGGGAGGTTGAGAGATAGGACGGAGTCTAGAGTTAGGCACAGTGAGGATTTCACGGGATGGTAAGGCAACAGTGTTGGGTGACCTTGGAGCGTGAATTAGGCCAAGGAAGACCGGCTAGGACACGGGATTTTAGGGCACCCCGTGATCCGATGCAAGGACTCTTGACCTACCGAACGACCAAGTGAGGCCACACTGATTGCAGGGTAGAAACCCTAGGAAAGGTACATGCATCATAATGACTTGTGTTCTTGTGTTTCTGGGATGTCTTGGGAATTAAGAATAAATTAAATCTTAAGAAGTTTTAAAAACGATATTCTGCACTACTTGGGCCTAGGCATTCCTTGTTTACCATGTAGCTATGGCACCTGGAAGGCGACCACGTGTGGTACAGGAGATCGAGACCCCTGAGACTACTTTGGCCAATCGGCAGAGAGATGATCGAGAGGAAGAGGACGACCAGTGGCAGAAGACTCTTCGAGCCTTCCAGCGACAGGCCCTCGAGAAGTATGAGGGCATCACCTCCGATATGAAGACGGAAGGCTGTCTAGAGGAGTTAGTCATAGCCTTTGCCCTGATTCGGGCCCCGACCGAGTACTGGGTTCCTCTGGCTGTTAGCCAGATGCGAGGAGCGGCACGTCAGTGGTGGATGCTTCACCTGGGGAATATGAAAGAGTCTGAGGTTGCTTGGGCGGATTTCGAGAAGGAGTTCCGGGTGGAGTTTCTCTCCTCGACATTGAAGGCGGAGAAGAGGCAGGAGCTACTCTCCCTCCAGCATGGGAGCATGTCCGTGGGGGAACTTGGAATCATGTTCAAGGACCTCCTACGTTTTTCTCCGGATCTCATTCCTGATGAGGAGTCACGGGCAAGACGTTTGGAGGAGGCGCTCCGACCCTCCCTCCAGTATGCTGTTACCCCCTTTACCCTTTCGACATACTTAGAGGTTCAGAAGAAGGCCGAAGTGGTGGAAAGGATGCATGCTCTGGGCGGGGTGTCACGAGAAGGGATCCAGCTGGGACCATCGAAGGGGAAGGCCGTCAGCACCAGGCCTCCAGCATCGGGACCCTCCAGGTTCTGACCCGAAGGGAGCAGACCGCAGCAGTTTCAGTTTCGATCCCCTGGCCCACGTTCTTTCCCATCAGGCTCGGGACCACGATGCTTCACCTGCGGGAGCCCTGGACATCTCCAGAGTCAGTGCCCCGATCGGGTGCAGTACAGAAGTGGCAGTCATCCCCAGCATCTGCCACAGTAGCAGTTTTCAGCCAGGCCCTTTCGGCAGCAGCAGTAGGGACAGCGAGCTCCCTCTCCTCCGCAGGCAGACATAGGAGGAGGAGGCCGACCTCAGGGCTCTCCCCAGGGACCTCGACCAGGGCGTGGTCGGAGAGGTGGCCGACAGCCGAGGGGCAGGGGAGCTGGGCGTGGACTGTTACATGCCGTAGAGGCAACAGTTCCAACAGGTCCAGAGGTTGTTCGAGGTACGATCAATGTGTTTAGCACTCTTGCTTATGCTTTGTTCGATACCGGAGCTTCGCACTCCTTTGTTGAACCCAGTCTAGCCCGTACCTTGGGTCTAGATGCTGAGAGACTTCCAGTGCTCCTGGTGTTGAGCACACCAGTTGGAGGTCAGACCACCTTGCTGTTCGTTTGTCGGGGATGTAGACTGATGTTAGAGCCACATCAGTCGGTTAGGGATCTCCTTCTGCTACAGATTCAGCCGTACGATGTCATCCTAGGCATCGACTAGCTATTTTCTTGTGTGCGCCGTCATCGACTGTTTCCAATGAAGGGTGGTGTTCTCATGTTTGGACGGCCAGCATGTTACTTTCACCTGTGAGCGGAGCTGTCCGAAGGGAAACAGGAGGGAGGAATCTCTCCTCTCCTTGTTGACCGAAATGACGGTAGAAACAGTAGATGCGGAAATGGTGGAAGTGCCAGAGATCTTCCGTGAGTTTATGGACGTCTTTCCTGAGGAGGTGACGACTCTACCCCCTCGACGTGATATCGAGTTCGGGATAGACATGCAGCCCGGCTCTCGACCAATCTCGATGGCTCCTTACCGGACGGCACCTCCGGAGCTACGGGAGTTTCGGATACAGATTGACGATCTGATGAAGAGGGGTTATGTTTGTCCAAGTGCGTCACCGTGGGGTGCTCCGGTCGTGTTCGCAAGGAAGGCGGATGGTGGCCTCAGGTTGTGCATCGACTACAGGAGGTTGAATCAGGTGACGATCAAGAATCGCTACCCTCTCCCAAGGATAGATGATCTTTTTGACCAGCTGAAAGGGTCCCGACGGTTCTCGAAGATCGACCTGCGGTCCGGATACCACCAGCTGAGGGTAAAGGATAGCGACGTCCCGAAAACGGCGTTCAGGTGCAGGTATGGGCACTTCGAGTTCGTGGTCATGCCCTTTGGAGTTACGAACGCCCCGACCGTGTTCATGGGGCTTATGAACTCCATCATTCGGGAGTACCTGGATCGGTTTGTGGTGGTATTCATCGATGATATCCTGATCTATTCAAGGTCAGAAGAGGACCATGCAGAGCACTTGAGGACAATTTTGGAAGTCCTCCGACAGCACCAGCTCTACAGGAAGTTGTCAAAGTGCAAGTTCTGGACACGAGAAGTGCACTTCCTCGGGCACGTAGTGTCTGAGCAGGGGTTAGTAGTCGACCCATCAAAGGTTGAGGCAGTTGTTTCTTGGCAGCACCCAAGAATGTGGCAGAAGTCCGGAGTTTCCTCGGACTGGCAGGTTACTACCGGATATTCGTACCCAACTTCTCCCGAGTAACAGCCCCTTTGACGGCTTTGACCAAGAAGGACCAGGTTTTCGTGTGGAGCGAGCAATGCGAGTCGTCCTTCAGCTACCTAAAAGAAAAGCTGGTTAGTGCCCCAGTGTTGAGATTACCAGAAGAAGGGATGGCCTATGAGGTATTTTGTGATGCTTCAGGACAGGGCCTGGGATGCGTGTTGATGCAGCAACAAGGGGTGATCTCTTACGGGTCCAGGCAGCTACTCCCCCATGAGCGTAACTACGCCACCCATGACCTGGAGCTTGCAGCGGTCGTTTTTGCGCTAAAGTTATGGCGGCACTACCTCATCGGGGAATGCTTTGTGGTCTTCACAGATCACAAAAGCTTAAAGTACATATTCTCCCAGCGGGACTTGAACTTGCGACAACGGAGATGGGTGGAGTTCCTCTAGGACTACGACTTTGAAATATCTTATACTGAGGGCAAGGGAAATGTGGTGGTTGATGCCTTGAGCAGGAGGACGCAGAAGGATGCGGTCAGAGAGTCGGCAAATGCCTGGAAGGCAATGGAGGAGTTGGCTGCCTTACACCTGGATGCGAAAATGGATAGTGGCAGAGGCTGCCTATATCAGATGATAGTGCAGTCATCTCTGTTTCGACAAGTGGAGGAGTCTCAGTGGGGAGACCCCGAGTGCAAAGTGATGCGTGATCGGGTTGACCAGGACGATGCTCCAAGAGAATGGACAGAGGACGGTCATCACCAGATGCTTTTCCAGAAAAGGTTGTTTGTTCCAAGAGTGATGCGTGGCAAGGTTCTCATTGAGTTCCACAACACACCCCTAGTGGTGCACCCAGGAGTTACCAAGATGTACCAGGGGCTGAAAAGGCAGTTCTGGTGGCCCGGAGTTATGCGAGCGGTGGAAGAATCTGTGGCTAAATGCTTAGTATGTCAGCAAGTGAAGGTTGAACACCGGGTTCCAGGCAGCCTACTGTAGCCTTTAGCTGTTCCCGAGTGGAAGTGGGATGACATCTCAATAGATTTTTTCACGGGACTACCCAAAGTCCAAGGAGGGTGAGACGCCATCTGGGTGGTGGTGGACAGGTTGACGAAATCAGCTCACTTTCTGGCAATCAGGGAGTCAAGTACTGTGGATGCTTTAGCACGAAAGTACGTGAATGAGGTGGTGCAGTTGCATGGAGTTCCGAGGACTATAGTCTCGGATAGGGATGCACAGTTTACCTCACGAATCTGGAGGGGATTGTAGCATGCGTTTGGAACCCAGTTACGCCTTAGCACTGCTTTCCATCCCCAGACAGATGGACAAACGGAGCGAACCATCCAGACCTTGGAGGATATGCTACGGGCATGTGTTCTGGACTCCGGAGAGTCATGGGTGTGATACTTGCCTCTAGTAGAGATTTCCTACAATAATAGCTACCACTCTACCATCGGTATGGCCCCGTTTGAGGCCTTGTACGGGAGGCCATGCCGTTCACCTGTGTGTTGGACAGAAGTAGGAGAGGCAGGCATCCTTGGCCCGGAGGTAGTTCAGAACACGATAGAGAAGATTCAGCTCATACGGGAAAGGATGAAGGCGGCCTAGGACCGGCAGAAGTCATATGCTGATACCAGTAGAAGGCCCCTAGAGTTCAAGGTTGGAGACCACGTGTTCTTGAAGGTCTCCCGGCGGCGTGGGCAATGGAGGTTCGGCAAGGGGGGTAAGCTTTCCCCCAGATTCGTCGGACCCTTCGATGTGTTATGGTGGGTCGGCGAAGTGGCTTATCAGATAGCGTTACCTCCGCCGCTGCTAAGGATACATGATGTCTTTCATGTATCCCAGCTCCGTCATTATCTGCACGATGATTCACACGTCCTTGATTGGGTGAACTGGACATCGAGGACGACGTAACCTTTATGGAAAAACCAGTTATGATCGAGGATCGCAAGGGGAAAGTGCTTCGTGGGCGAGTTATTCCCTTGGTTCGTGTGTTGTGGAGACATGGCAGGATCGAAGAGAGTACGTGGGAGAGGGAAGCACAGATGCATGCCCAATACCCCGAGTTGTTTTGAGCTTTGTTCCTTTTGTACCTGTTGTGGTAGAACGTTTGTCTTTTGGCTATGAAATGTACTGGTTTATTTCCTCTGTTGTGTGTGAAAAGCCACGGCTAAAGGGAAGAGGGAACCCGACCCCTAATTAAGACGCATTAAGGTGGATGCGATTGAACCCGTGCGGGCGAGTCAGTGTCGCCCAGAGCGGATAATATCTTGACATGGGAGAGGGAAACTCCCCAAACCCACATGACCGATCGGTTTGGCGTGGTATGCTTCTTAGTTCTTGACAGGGGAGTGTTTTTAATTAGCAGAGGTTCACTCCTAAGAGGTATCTTTCGAAGATGGTTGTTCAGACCCTATATTTCCTTCTGGTTTGTTGTGATTCTTGAGGACGAGAATCGTTTAAGAGGTATCTGATGTGATGACCCAGACCCCCCTTGGTCCCTTCCTTTTCCAAAATCCGGATCCTTAAGGGGTGGGGATCGGTGAGACCGATCGGTGAGACGGATCGGTGAGACGGATCGGTGCGACCGATCGGTGCGACCGATCGGCGGAACCAGCCGACATCACCTGACCTTGCCAAGTTGTTCCAGTAACGCTCATTTTTCGAAAATAGGGTTTTAAACCCTATTCTGCCTCGTTTCTTAAAGACCCGAAATGCGCACAAAAGTTTAATTAAATACTGAATCGGCTCATGAGTCGGTTTAAACCACTCAACACCTTAATGATGAGTCAAGACGCGTGGTCAACCCACGACTCCCACGTCTTACGCGGTTTCGCGTTTTCACCTCAACCGTCCCCGGCTCTTATAAATTAAGGGTTAGGCCATGGTTTCCCCCTTCTTCGGTCGTGGCTCTTCTGGTGCATCGGGACCGCCGCATCGTTTTCCGTAAAGTTCCGCGCCCCCGGACTAAACATCGATCATCTATCAACAAGTAGGGAATTTCTCTCGTCTCTCACTTTTGTGTATCATGCGGGGTGGGTGTTATTTTTGTTCCTACGGAATTGGTTGAACCGAACCTTAATGAAGATAATAAACGAAGTTCTAAAGAAAGAGGGGGAATGGGTTGTGATCGTTGTTTATGCTTTATCTTGTGATCATCCTTTTTATTTGTGATGGTTTATGTTTTCTGAAAATTGATTCCATTGGTGGTCGTTGTATGTGCACGGATGAATCCCCTCGTGATGTTTTAAATGGGTTGCTGAAATTGTGAACTCCTACTGTGAAATTGGTTAATCACGTATATCCGGCTGAATAATTGAAAGCACCAGGATCAACCCTTCTGTGATAACTCCCAGTTAGAACACACGGAATTCGAAATCATGGAGTGTGTTAAGTCTTTTAAATATGAAAATCCCTGACTTGTGTTAGTAGTGGTAGTTGGTTGTTTTCCTTTCGGGCCGATTTCTGGAAATGTGGGAGGGGATGGGATCCCCTGTTCTTTTATACTCTCGGTTGTTGTGTGAATTTGGGGGATGGGATCTCCAGTCGGCATGGAATCGGTGGTTGTGAGTTTTAAATCCGAGTGGTTACTTGTTCATATCACAAATTGGGGAGAGATCCTCTGTTGACAGAACCGGGTGTGAGTGTTTTGGTTGATCCATGCCTTTGACTCTTTCCTTGGTTATGATTATGGTAGTTGCCCAGTGGTGCTTAAAATTAATTGAACAGTTGACTGAACGTGAAACAAGACTGGGAAAAATGGTTTTGTGGGCAAGGGTCGTGAACTGTGACTCGGACGCAGTGGTGTTGTGCTCTGTAGGTTGGCTAGGAAAACCTAGGCTTTGGGTGAGTGTTTGTTACCTATATCTATACTTGTAGCTTTGTGTTTCTTATTCGCGCCCCACCCAAGCTGACCACTCAGTGCCGAACACCCCCATTTATGGGGGAAGGGTGTTTTTTCCGAACACTATCCTTAGTGGCTGGTTATTAGCTCCTATTCTGCTCCCTTTCCCGGATAGCCCAAGTACCTTCGGGCAGGCTGTGATGGCCTGAAGTCCATTATTAGCCCAAGAACCATCGGGCGGGGTGTTGTGGTGTTTGGCCACGTGTGTGAGGCAGGTGGTTTCCCAAGTGTCTTCGGGATGAGGCCCAGGTGTCTTCGGGCGTGGCGGTGGTTGTTCTGGCCTAGGTGTTTGCAGGCATGGTTACATGTGACAGTTGAGGCCCAGGTGTGTGCGGGCGGAATTCAGCAGTGGGACTGCGTGAGGTTGAGGCCCAGGTGTGTGAAGGCGGGATTTGGCAGTGGGACTGCGTGTGGTTGTGGCCCAGGTGTGTGCGGGCGGGTGTGGCAGTGGGACTGCGGTGTGAATGGCGGGATTGGTCCGATGCGTAGGATGTCTCAATAACCAGTGGGAAAGTGGCGCGGGGTACCCAAACATCGATGTGCTCTTATTATATATATTACTTGACTTGCGTTATTTGGGGAGTGAGCCTTGGTGAGGCCTCGGATGGATAGTTTTCCTTGTTAGGTGTTTGGTTTACTCTTTTTCTCACGGAACTTTAGTATGTTCCCCCACTTGTGCACGAGAGTCTTGGTTTTCCCTACTGAGTGTACTTGTATACTCACCCTACGTTTACTTTCAGGTTTCCAGGAGGACTACCAAGGCTGTGCGGGACCCTACTAGTCAGACAGTTGGAGTTGTTTCTGTTGTCGTACCTTTATTTTCTTTTGGTATTGTACCTTGAGCCTCTTATTTTGTACTTGCACCTTGTTGTAAACTGTTTAAACATGCATGGGGGCTTTGTTGGGTTTATTTATTTACACCTATTTCTTTCCCTTTTTGGGTGGTTGACTTGTCCTATTTCCCGATCCTAAATTATAAAAAGGGTAATGCCTTCCATTTGCGAAAATTTTCTATACCCTTGGTGCTAGTCGCCACTCCGGGACCTATTGAAGGCGGGTTTCGGGGGTCATTATCTCTCCTTCAACATAAAGAAGGAAGGGCCTGGAAATCTGCTGTCTCTTCCCTCATTTTGGAGAAGGCGGGTCGTGACATTATCCTCCAAATTTAAAATCAATCTTGGTGATATGTTGTTTTATCATTCCTATATTGAATTCCCACGTCATGAGATGGGTTTGTAAAACATCCTCTTGGAAAGTGAAAATGTGATGTACCATGGTCAAGAAGACTACCATGTAAGAATTTATCTATGTAGAAGAACATCAATATAATATATAGATACATACTTTGAGGATAAACATATGTATTTATATAGAGTCAATGAGGTCATCAATACCAATGAAGGGAATGATCAATAACAATGTTAAGGGATTTAATGACTTAAATCCTTGATGATTTAGAAGGCCATCAGTTCAAAATAAAATTTAATATTATGGAATCATTTTGTTCCAAAGCCATTTAACTAATGTTGGGTAATTATTTTACTCACTATTAATATAATGAATTATTTTTAAATGATAGGATTCAATCTCATGTGAATAATCCTAACATTTGTTTTGCATTGATCAAAACCTAATTAATTACTTTTTTACATAAAAATTAATTACTAATAATGAATTTTAGGTCGAAATAACTAAAATATGATTTTAATGGATTGAAAGCCCTATAAATGAGTGAAAATACTAACTATTTGTTTTTAACTATCATTTATACCAATTTGGATAATCAATCATCCTAAATGTGATACAACTAGTTCATAATTAATATTTATTTGTCAAGTGGAATAACTAAAAAAATAAAAACTTAACACGGAAAAATTTTACGTATGTGGTTGGTTTTAAAACCTTATATTCCTTTGGTCATGGGTTTACAATCTTTTGATTTTCCATATTTGATTGGTTTTTCCTAATCTCATAGGGTGTCCTTTTCTACAACCATGTTAACATAATATCCAAATTAAATATGTTTAAAATCCATGTAATTAGGTTAATCCCAAAATATCCTTTTAACTATATTTTCACTACATCCTCAACACATAAATACCTCATCGGTTTTATTTCATCATAGGACTTTCATTGGTATAGGGATTATAAATAATATCATTACATGGATTTCTTGAATCAAGAAAACCAGTATTCATTCTAAAAATCAATAGGTTTATCCATGATTTTTTATTTTGTATCTTAATCCACCATAAAGGTTTAAATGAAAATGGGGATTATCCTATGAATATCCCTCAAGAGTGTCAAACCGGGTGTACAGTATGGACTGTTGTCATGTACCAGGTTACCCCACATAATACCCAAAACACATTTTCATAGTTTTTACTCTTGGGAATATATATATCAAAACCATGTCCACATGTAGTATACATACATGTTTTTATAAATATGAATACAACATAATGTAGACCTTAACAAAATTTTAATGTTTTCATCTATACATATCCTCAAATTATATCTTTTTCTTATGTTCTCTAACATTGATTTACTATATCATATTCCCATGGTTTCATCTAATATTTCTATGAAAGCATCTATAGCGACCCATTCCAAAAATATAAGAGATCATGTCTTCTATCAATTAAATTTGTATGATTACAATGAATCAATCAACAAAGGACGAATTGGTTTTGCAGTCATTTAAAAATGGATACATTAATTTTAATTATTTTAAAAATTGGTACACTAATTACACCATATTATTTTTCCTTACTAACAAAAATATATTTGGGGATGATCTCTAATCAATATATTATATTCATACATATCATTCTTAGTATGCTTTAATGTTTTCTAGAGAAAGAAACATAAAACATGGGAGAAATTTTTTTCATAATGGAAAAATATAGTGGAAGAAAAAATGATTCAATGAATGTCATAATTATATATTGGTAAATTAGTAGAAAAATATAACATGTCATCCTCAAACAGAGAAGGAACTAAATAAACTATATATTAATGTTTTAATTACAACAACATTCCATTTATATTTCTAAATAAGGATAAATAAATATTGAATGGTATGAATCTAAAAAATATTTCATCAATCAATTAACTAAAATGATATTTATCCCTAGATATTTCATTGTAAAATCTCATGGTTGAATAATTACTAAATCAAATATGAAATCAATGGTCAAATATTAGATTCTATATTTCCTTGGTACATGGATGTAGTACTTTCATTACCCATTACAAGAAGGTTTATCTCACTAGTAATAACACATATATGGTGGATTTCCATCTTTTTTTCCTCATGAGCCTACTAATGCATTGAGGGAATTTCAATCACCAATCCCCAACCCAACGGACTTTCCTAAGATGGTCCCCAACCCTTGTTTACCAGCATAAAGCACTTGTCATATTGAATAATCTAATAAATAACATGCCTTATCAAAAAATCATATTGATTGAGAAATAAAAAGTTATTAATAATTACTCAATTAATCAATGTACTAACAAATTATGCACCTTATGTAAAATTGCATACAATTTAGGAAATAGTGTTATCCATGAAAATTGAAATGGATAATAAGGGTAAATTCAATGTTCAATGATCATAGGATATTGAATACTTCAAGGTAACTAAAAATGGAATTAAGGAAGTGAACATGACTAATATACATATCCAAATCAATAATAAACCATCATATAAAGAATAATGATGGTAGAGACACACCAAATCCCATGTGGTGTAAAATAGATGGTTTTTGAAGTAGATAAAACATAATAAAAACATTTAAAATTATTTTTGAGTAAAAATATACTTTGCATTAAAAATCCTTATAAAAACTAATTTTATTGAAAATCTATTTTTAAATATATTTTATAATTAATATTTTAATCGTGTAAAGTAGGCATCAATCTAATAATGGTGGATGGTTCCATACATGACCTACGATGTAAAAATAATATTCATTTTTTTTTTCTGTAATAGGGTAAGAAATTGCTTAGTTAGAAATTGAAATGATGATTCCTTCAATGATATATGTAAAATAAAAAATAGTAAAAATGAATTTTAAATATTATACAGTTATTTAATAATATTATTGTAAGTAATTTCTGAAAAACATGCTTTTCGATATATTCCCTACTGGATAGAGGGTTATGTTAGGCATTCTAAAAAACTATTTATTAACAATATTATTTACCAAAGAGTATATAATACTACCAATAAGTGATTAATCATGAAATGTGGGATTATATGAAATATCACGAGTGTTCTTGAGATATGGATCACATGATTTTAGCAAAATAATCAAAAAGATAATCAATATTGGAAAAGATATGAGATTGTCTCAATAAACTCTTATAACATAGTAATTTGGATCAAAATCTACATGAAAAACATTTAAACTACCTGAATTATATAATAACTAGAAAATATATATATTCATTATATATTATTTAATATTGAAATATAATCACCTCAAAAAAATATTTTAAGATCTTAATAAAACATGAGTTCAAAGAAGTAATATTGAGGCAAAATATTTAACTGAATTGGTAACATTGTGATCATAAATTACATGAAATATGGTTCATAAAATAAATATGGTAATACCATAAAATTTATTTGAATGATAAATTATACAATCATGGATGTGTATACAACATATAAAATGAGAGAGTCGTTTCCAGAACTTGTATCTCATGGAAAATAAATGTGAGATCAAATCCCCATTCGATGAGTTTTATTTTAGGTTAACGTCCATTAACATCCTATATAATAAATTTATATTAATTTTATACTTTATTATGAAAATTTATCATGTTTATAAATAATTATATTTTACTTATTACTATTTTGTGTACACTACTTAGACAATAATTTTTATGTCGGATAACTTGGACCAAATTCAGTTTATATGTCAAAACAACTATTGTTGATACAGTGTATACCGAGGGTTAATTATATAACATATATCTAATAATAAAAATGAAATAATTATAATAGTTCAACATCAATCATAATATTCAAATCAGTCATTAAATATTTTTTTAAATGAAAATATTATAAAATCATGCAGGATGTAAGTTGTATGTACGCAAGAGTAACATTACAAATTTTAAATGATTGTTCTGGTTAGAAGGAATGTAACTAAAATAATCACATAATGATAATTATATAATTAATATATATATTATTTAATTATAAGTAATTATTTATATAATTATTTTGGATAAAAGGAATCAAATATTTTTGAGGAGGTGGTAGTCCACACGTCCACAAACAATGTTTTCTCTTTCTATGTGTTTGAAGGGGTAATAAAAGAGATGAGGTATATATATATATATATATAATATTATATGTCCATATCGATAATATTTTCATTAATTTACTAATATTTTTTTTATTTCACTTATGTTTAATTTTGAACATTCATTTATACATTCCATGTATCATGAGAATGAATCTCATCGATTTGAGAGGATGGTGGTCAACAATTACCAAAACGAGATTGTCATTATCACATGATGTGGAAAGTGTAATGTTATGTTTTAAATAAAAATTAATGAAGAATAAATACTTTATAAGAAATATATATTATATAAAAATATTGTTTCCATAATAATTACCCACATAAGAGGTGGTAATGGAGAATTGAATAGTTATCATTTCGTGAGGTAGTAATTTTCCATTCAAAGAAACAGTATGTTCGATAACCATTAGATGGAGGGGTGTGTATGATTAGGTAGGAAATGTTGAATATAAATACTTATATATTTATGATACTATTTTTTATATATAATAATATATTAATATGAGTATATGGAGTGTATAATGGAAATGAATCCCAAAAACATTTGAGAAGGGGTTGCCTCTTAATCGTGTAACTTATTTTGGTTTGAACCAAAAGGCATTGTAAGATGGTTTTCATCCATAAGTAATGCTTCTAGGCAGATAAGTGATATTTTGGGAGACTATTTAGGTATTATTTTAATGAAATTAATATGTTTTTGTGGTGTAAGGAATGGATTGAGTTGGGGTCATTTTATAGGAAGGGAAAATGACTCACTTCATATTTTTGAAATGAAGTTAGGTGTGCACATGTTCATATATATAAAAAGTCATAACAAAAAAAAAACTCAAAAATTCAAGTTTCATTTCATAGATAAGGTCATCCAATGGTTATTGTAATATTAGATGGGTTATTTGGTCCCTTAAGATAATGGTTTTGTCATTTATTAGTCTTCATTTTACTATAAATATTGTAATTAATTTTAATTACATTCACTAATAAATTTGGTATAAAAATAAGTTTTTATTATTATAAATTATACATATTCCTGAATTCTAATATGGAAACAATTTTTTCCAATTCAAATCAAATAATTGGAGGTAATTAAATTAAAATTAACCACATGGACAAACCTACAATGAGGTCTCTAAAAGTAAAAATGTCAAAAAGTTGGATATGTTTTTATAGTAACAATAAATGATAAATTGATACCAATAACCTATAAAGTATTAATTTATAAAAATTATATCAAATTAAACTTTAAAACCATCTAAAATTGTATATTACCTATATACATAAGTTAGATTTAAAATTCAATTTTGAACATAAAATTATTATTTTTAACTTTTTGTTGATAAAATGAAATGTCTTAGAAAATATTTAAAATTAAACCTACCAAATTATTATGTTTCAATTTAAAATTAGAATATTAATAGTACATATTAAATCAATTAAATTTTAAAAATTCATATTTGATATGTGTTGTTGATTAAAAGGCGGTAAAATTGCCTTTATAAAAATATTGGGTTTTATGTGTCAAATAGGGGTTGTTCTTATCTTATGCTTATAAAATCCTATGGATGAATACAATTTTTTTATTGAATTTATAAAATATATATTTATTAAATATAATTCCATAATTATTCGTAATGATTTCTGAAATGATAAAACACCATTGGAATCATAAAAAAATAATATTTGTTTTAATATATAATTTGTTCTTATTATGATTTATTATTAATAATGGACCCATGAATTCATTTTATATTTATAAAAACCAAATATTTTTATAACATATTAAATACTATTCCTAACCAATAATATATATTTTAGTTTATATAATATTATATTAAAAAATATTATTTTAAAAATACATTGTCATTTGGTGAAAATCAGTGTTGCGTGTAAAAAAAACAGTCGAGGAAGGTCACTCTTTCATGCATCACAAGCTATCGAGGTAGTTTTTTCTATCATGTAATGCATTCTACCATGGAAGGTATCTCTTGTGTCTAACTCAATCCTACTCGGTTTTGTGTGCATATAAATATATATTATCAATTTTAAATAGTAACTATATTAAAAAGTATCAGGACATCACATTTCCTCGCGGGATGGTCATCATGCATCATAAACATTATTCAATTCAATGTTTTTAATTTTTTTTTTGGAATAAGATAAGTATTGAGACCAAATTAGTTTATTGTAGACCCTTTTGAGAAAAGGATCTAGGGTCTTTGATACTGAATTTGGATATTCATTAGGCTCTTTAGTGTTATTTCATAAATATAATTTTTTCTATTGGATATTTTCATAAATGAAATGTACATGTTTGAATAGAGACTCAGGATAATTTCAATTTTGAAATTCAATACATAGGTAGATTTTTATAACCAATAGGTTATAGATTAATAATTCACCAGTGTTTAGATTGTCTAACAGTAAAAAAAATAAGGGAATGGTTTTTCACAATGAAATCACAAAAAGATAGTTATGACTTTTTTTGAGATTGATCAAAATAATCATGGTCTGTCATGAATGAATGATATAAAAATATTTTTCTCGAAAAGTGTTATCAGTTAGATGTGTGAATTTGGGTAAAGTTCAGTTGATGGTAGTTTGACTTTCATTAACATTTATAGATGGATGTGGCATGAGAGGAACCACATCTAGAATGGAATTGATTTGGTTTCAGTTCAATGTAATTGTATTGTATTGATTTTCATGAAAAATCAGTTAAAATAGAGTACCTATTGTTGATAATAATTTAATAATAGAGGTCAAAATTATGATAGGGTTATATTTCCTCATGTTTGATCAATTTTTAAAGCACAAGGGACATGCATGAAGCATTGTGTAATTCAAAAGACGTTATATTTTTTTGTTATTATGATAGAGGAATTTGAAAGTTGATGAATTGACCCACTAAGTAAAGAACCTATAGAAGGGGGATTGATAGGTCATTATATTATCAATCATGAATGCGATCATGTTTTTATTTCAAAGATCTTGACTATGTGTAGTATAGATATTTGGCTGGGGTCACATGTATTCCATTATGTTTTAGATTACTAAATCTCAATGTGTTTAAAGGGATGCATGGACTAACATTGGGAATTTAGAACAACAACATAGATATTTAAACAAAATTCACAATCAATGTGGGTCATATAATTTTTTTCAATTTCCTCCAATCATTCTCAAATATAAGAATTCATATGATTTTGGGTTAGTATGATCTTATATTTTGGATTCATTAAAATTTAAATAGAATGTGGAGTTTATCATCATTTTTTGAGGATAAATTAGAACCCTTGAATTAAAATTTATTTACAGGAGTTGGAACAGTATTATGTTTTTACGGGTATTAAATATCACAAATTATCTGAAGAGAATTCATAAGAATCAAAATGGTCAATTTAATGAACATTCTTTAGTGACAGTAAAATTGGGGAACATGGTTCACATAATGTTAGGTATAATAGTGCAACCCAAATTGATCATCCGAATTGAATAGGATAACAATTTGATAAATCAATATTAAGCGGTTCATCTAACCATATGATATGTTGTATTATAATATAGGTACATTAATGATTTGTGAAAAATCCTCCAAACCAACTACTAAAACCATTAATGTTTAAGGATTGTGCATAGTGAGGCATGAATTGTTGGATCAAGGAATTCCGTACCATGAAGACAAATAATTCATCTAATTAAAGGCTTAAAAAATTACAATTTTCCATTTCAAATACTAAAACCAATGTTTATTATCATCCTCATCACTTGAACAATATCCATATCCATATGAATCTCGCCTGCATGACCTCCATTAGGCTTTTTATAATCTCCGTCATTTGAAATTTGAATCAAACATCATTGGCTATGTTGTATTCCTCTTAAAAATGATATTAATAATTTAGCTTATTTTACCATCTTAACTTCTTATATCTAATAAAATTTCCTTGGGATCTAATTTTCCCTATTTCAACGCCATTTGTTGAGTTTTTATTTTTCTCTCATATTAAATCAAATTGAAGGCCCATATTTTAGAAGTAATGCTTTATATGTTTGGGGAATGTTTTGATTTATATTTACCAAAAATTAATCTTTCCTAAATTAATAATTTTTGTGTTGTATGGAAGGATTTCAATGTTTTCAAACATAAATTTTAATAAAATAAATTGTACTACTACAATGTTTTTTGAGTAAGTCCTCATACTGTAAATTATGTCATTGAATTTTGTCTATAATAACTGAAACCACACTTTGGGTGCATAATATATATAAAATTATCTTTACACCTTGTTTATAATGGAAAACAACCCACATTGGGTGATTTTATTAAAATAAATAACAATATGTCCTTGAATTTTAATCAATCCCCTTTTAAATGTGTTTTTATCATCCATTATTAATGAAATTTCCAAATAAATTTAACAACAATAGAATGGTTATACAATTCCACTCATCCCCCTATTATCTTCATAATTTATGTTTTTATGTCGTTTAAAAATGAAATTTAAAAGTTTAATTTAGTATATTAGAAAAAGTTATGGATAATCACCTAGATCGTGGTCATTCCATATGTTATGTTGTAAGTTATACTTTGACTTCAATTTGGAACAACATTGATGGGATCACTTGGAATATTGAATTGAATAGATTATAAATGTAATTATACTATGTTTTGGGGTGATACACAGATTCCTACATGGAACTCCTTGGATGGGATCAGTAAGAGGAGGAGTTTATATTATTACATAAGCAATACATGGTTTCCTAAAAATAATTATGTGGATAGGTTTATTTAAAAATATAGTTATTACATGCCTTAAGTTATACAAGGGATCTGATTTAGGATTCCCTAGATGGGATCATAGAAGAGTGGGATTATATTTTGTCTAGAGTAATTATAGTAATCTGTAAATGGAATAATGTGGATGGGTTCAGGACATAAAATATTTAAATCACATGTCTCCCAAGTCAAATAACATACCTTGATTCGATCAAAGTTATAAATTTATATAGGATATAAATATATATATATAGTTCATTTTTACCTATAAAACATAAGTCATAAATAACATTGGAATTTCTGATACATTATATATTTATAAACTTGTTAGGATTACTTGGTTATGATCCCAAATTACCATACATATTCTATCAAATAATACATACAAAATGAAATTCTATATTATACTGATACAGTTATTGTCAAACTACTATCCCATGAGTAACATGAGCTGATAGGATGATGTTTATTTAATATAATGGATTTATTATTATGTATTCATTTATTCATTATATATTCCACAATTCGTTAGTATAAGACACCTTTGGTGGTGACCAGTTTGATTCTACTCACAACATATTTAGGAGACCATTTCTTAAAGAGAAAAATTAAATTGGTGGTAGGTAGAAAGAAAGGGAACTACTCGGCTATGGATGCTTACTTTATTTATTATTTTATATTACAGTGGAAGAGGACCAATAAAATGCTCAATATTATCTTAGATTATATATGTCTATGTTTTTTACACCTATTTATTACTTAATTTATTATTTTCATTCATTCATATTCCCCAAAATCTAATTTTCTCCAATGGTTCATTGAATCAAAATTTTATATATGAAACTATATATGTATTTTTTCTATTATTATTATTCTCATTGTTTAATTATAATGAATAAATTATATAATATCATTATTATTTTATTATTTGATATCAAATATTAAAAATTAAAATATGTACCATTATATTATACTCTATAAATGATAGCAATGTCCCCCCAATATAACTGAATATACCATCATTTTTAGTGTAACATCCTAGATAAAATTTGTGCTCTTTTTTAGTGCTAGATGGATTATATTTTGGGTTCAAATTGTGTAAGAGATATTGTTCCTGTTTCTCTAAATCCTTCGTAGGGTTCTGGTTGTAGAGAACCTATATGTTGAAAATTTCTACATTACTATAAAAAA
Organism: Viscum album; assembly: GCA_963277665.1. Taxonomy (NCBI): domain Eukaryota; kingdom Viridiplantae; phylum Streptophyta; class Magnoliopsida; order Santalales; family Viscaceae; genus Viscum; species Viscum album. The sequence continues at coordinate 96,423,314 of OY728128.1, read as the reverse complement.
TTATCCTTGAGTAGAATCCATGAATTCGTTTTATGGTGTAAAAAAATTCATATAATCAATCACATTTTGCATCTTATTTCTTTATCCATGGATAAATGAATCTAAAGAGATATTGTTTTGGAAGAACATGTAATTTTTGAATTTTATTCCATAAATCTGTGATATATGATCCAATCACTAATTATTAATATGTCTTTTTACACATTTAAATCCATATTCCATTTTTGTTAATAAATCTCCATAAAACCCTTAGATCCTTACAATTGTTCTTGGTAGTTTCATTACCTTAGGATTTTATTTTTAGGTGTGTATGATCTCATGGATGGTTGGTATTATACCATCATGTATGTGTAACAAATCTTCATCTTCCTTTATTTTGATAGTGATAACATCATTGGGATAAATTTTTGAATTTTATTAATCATATATTAATTTAATATTTGATCCCTTATAGATCTATTATATGATCATATTTCAAGGGATTCTCCTTCTGTGGGGTTTTTATTGATTTGTATGTTTCTTGAGTTATGTATTTTTCTATCCTCCCCTCAATATGTTTTTATTATGTAATCGAATATGACTTATCTGAATCGATGGTAGGCCCTATATTTTATTTCATATGATCCCCCATGTGGGTGGATATTTTATTGGATAGTTTGGGACCGTGTTTTGATGTAATTTAAATCATCATTAGGAATATGTTGGGTGAACCTTTAATTCAATTGATTTAAAAAATTATTTTATTAATAAATGGGAACTATTTTTTTATTTTTATATCTAGAGATGCTTCTTGGAAAAAATATTTTCCCCTTATTTCAAAAAATGAATTGTGATATGAAAATAAATGATGAATTAATTATGATATGGGTTTTAAGGGATTTTTTTATGGATAGATGGTGTTTGAAATTTTATTATGGAATTTTAAATACATTTTTACAAGATTCTGAATAGACAACATGGGAGCCTTCAGTACATTTATGGATGCTGTAGTATTGGAAATCATCTTCTGACACTATATGAGAGTTAACATTTTGGGGTGTTATTCAATTAATTTAATACAATGAATTTGGATCTAAAACTTGATTAAATTTTTAGGATGAATCACTATCTATAGTGTCCCTCTAATATCAAGATACTTACATGTGGGATCAATGGACTTGTAGTGTGGACTACTGAAAATCTATGTAGAATTGGATCGGCTAGTCATTTAATGAGTTATCCATATTCTGTATGATCCATTTTTCATGTTTTTGTTATTGTAAATTGATATACATATATTTAGAAAAATTTGAAATGACATTAGAAAATATTATTGGGAGCTATTTGTCAGAGATTTGTTTTGAACTGTTTAGAAATATTAAAAAGTTTCAATAATATATATAATACTATTATAGTTACTATTATTCACTATATCATCTTATATTGAGAAATTTTTTATTTTTTTTAAATACATGACATGAAATAACTAGGAGGTATCATACTAAGTCTTTTTATCACACCCCAACTCACCCCATCGGTGGTATGTATACTTTTTATTGTCTATTGATTTAATAATATTAATGGTACCATTATGAGGAGGCATGGTTCATGTCTTATGGTTATGTGTAACAGGTTTTGATACGGTGTAATGTTTCCCACATATCACATGGAGTTTTGGTTTAATGTTTAATGAACTTTATATCAAAGTAATAATTTTAATATGCTATTTTATTTAGATTCATTCAATTTTTATTCATACGGTTTGTTTTCATTATACATGGAATATATATATATGATTTTCCTTCCACTATTCATTCCACTATATCTATGTTCAATTATTATATAATTTAGGTTTGCTGAAATAATTCCCATTGGTTTCTTTTTCCTTGTTATAACTCTAATGTCTATTAGGCTCGAGATTTCCATTTCATTGAGTATCAAACCAATAGAAATAATATTAGAGGCTATCATAGGATTTCTATTGAAATTTATTTATAATTTCATATTTATTAAAAATTATGAGTATTTGGTATATGTGGGATTTTGTTCTTGGTAATTGAGAGGTAGGAGGTGGTGTGTTTATAGCAAGATCTTATAGTGGTGAGCCTCAATCTTCTATGAAATATTGGTATGTGTGTTTCTTATATTGATTTTTGAACTTAATTTTTGTATCATCATATTTTCCAAAATATATTATTGAGACTATTTAGTTTTTAGATATCATTTTTTATTATATATGTTTTATTGTAACACTCCTCCATTAAGTCTTCCATGTGTTCCATGGGAGGATTTAGCATGTGTTCATGATAGGAACCCTCATTTGGATTATAAGCCTAAAGAGCCTATCATGTGAGTTGTTTTTTCCTTGGTTAAAAATGTACCTTAGTACCAAAAAGATCTATTGACACAAAACCCATAGATATAGGTGGAAGAGATCAATATCACATGTTCCTACAAGTGAATCCCCAATACTTTAGGGATACAAATGTATCTCAAGAGCATGAGGAGTATCTAGACATGATTGATTCGGTCATCGACAACATGGGTACACAAGAGAATATTATGATAATGTGTGAAATACTCAATTTTTTGAGTCACAACAAATAGTGATGGGATTCAATGGTATAAGATGATCGACAAGTATGATTGGACAAGAATTGTTTCTAGACCCTCCTATTCAAGTGTTTGTACATGGAGTATCGTATTATATAAAATTATATGGTGTTCCAATTATTGAAATAAAGAGAGTGTATGGGGATTGGATAAGCCAATATTTTTTATTATTTCTTTCTTTTGTCTCAACATCTTGTAATGAATGTTATCATGAGAGATTATGTATTCTTATAAGTTTTGTGAAAAAATATTTTAACACAGTTTTATATATTGAATCTTTCTAAATTTTCTAAAAGTATAGTTATTGGAATGATGGTTTAGATGAATTGTTCGGGAATTATTATATTTTCATCGTACTTCCTTCCTCCCAATAGTAGTTTTATAGGAAGAATGGAAATAAATATGAAGTGGAATGAAAATTCAAGGGGTCGTAAATGTGTTTCTCAGTAGTCATTCCCATGTAAACTAATAGAAGTATCCATTATTGAACACTGACTTTGAATTAGTGTGGTTGGTAAGGGAACATTTGGTGTACTTTTCCAACACCGATGAAGATATTTTGTACTTCTAGCCGACAATCCAATCTTAAGAGGTTCTTATAGGTTATGTGTACACCCTTTTATTGTCATGAATCTTCATATGAATGTGTAAATACAATTTATTTTGATGTTTCGATGTCTACATTAATATTTATAGATTCGTAATGTGTGATGTGACTTCATGTTGTTTATTTGTTTATGACGGTGATTATCATTGGCCCAACGAATGTGACATTTACAATTTTTGTTTTATCATACGTGGAAACTAATTCAATAGACATGGCCTACTCATAGAAGTTTATATAATCCAATGTTTCTAATAATCATTAAAATCCATTGTATATAATTTCTTTTATTATTAATATGGTGAAACCACTTAGAAATAGGAAATAGGGGGGTTTTAAGTCCTTAATGTACAATATTAATAATAGATGACAACTTTTTCTGTGATTTCCATGTTATTGATCTAGATCTATTTGGCATGTTCACGATAATGGATTATCTTATTTAATATCATGATGTTATTATATATTAACATTCACGTGTTTCATTAAATTTTTCAGACGAGGGATCTATAATGAATCTAAGAGAGTGGGATATGAGATCTATTCATGCGGGACATTCATCTAAGTGATCATATGATCTTTTTTTTATTTTTATCAATATAAAAGATTTTTACTACCTTTTTTGATCATATAATGGTTATTCATGATTTCATTAATATCCCAGATAATGAATTTTCTATTTTAACTTTTGATAGGGAAATTTAGTTGACAATTTTTCTAAGGATGTGTACATAGATGATCGTGAATTACACATATCATATGGAATGTTTAAAGATGAATAAGAACATGATTCAGTTAGATGATGCAATGGAGAATGGTTTTTTATCCCAATGTTTCATCTTGGGATTCCATCATTCACTTTAGTATGAATTTTGATGCTTCATTTCATTTTTTTGTGGTTAATCATAAGTTGAGATGGTTGGATATTAAGAATATGTACAGTTTTCATATTATGGATGACGTTTTTGATTAGTAAAATGGGGAAATGTATTTTTCAATAAAATTATTCTTTCGGGTTATCATCTACATTAGGTTTAAGATTTTGATATTTTGGATATTTTTTAATATAAATTATTGTTATTAGGATCATATTTTTATTTCATTGTTTCTACATAACATTCCTACTATATTAATGGAATTGAAAAAATGGATATTGATTATGGGTCCTGAAACCTTAATTGATGTGTTTGATGATCATATATTTATTTATTTGAGATATAATCATGAGAATAAAAACCATCAGTTTCATATTTTATAAATATTGAGGAGCAACTGGATGGTTTTAAATCATAAAAAACAATGTTTCTAGATGAAACTTTTAATTTTCTTTGGCTATTTGTATTTATGTGTAGTATTTTAGATAATACAGAAATGGAGAATGCTATTTTTTATGGGATTAACCATAAAATGACATTGAGATATACATATTTTTATGTCTAGATGGATTTGATTAGTGTTCCATTAGTGATTTCAAATATATGTTATCACAATTGCCCTATTGTTCCTTATTAGTGGTGAAGTTCATGATAGATGCTAAATGATTGACTTGTTTTTATGAGTTGAAATATAATATCACATAAGCTCATATTATAGTCTTACATGGCCTTAATACGGGATACGATGTGAATTGTGATTCTACTAGAACCAGTCTAAATTCTGTTCTTTTTTTATGACCATATTGGGTATTATTGATCCAATCATCTTAATATACATTTGATCAATTTTACAAATCAACATTATTATAATTATATAGTTATGAAAGATCCTACACATTTGATGAATTTTCATTTTGGGAGTGTTGTAAGGTCTTTTATAATTACAAGAATATATGATATATCATTTATAAATAGGACATTAACTCATATAGATGTGAGGGGTGGAATAAGTCCATGTATTTGACTTCAATGTCCTTCAAACCCCATTCAGGGGTAATATCATCTTAGATTCAATAAGTTTTATTGTTCCTATGCATGTTGCATTGGAATAAAAATTAAACTGGAACCTTATGGGAGTTCTCAACATGTTTCAGAAGGATGTTCATGAGGATGGATAAGGAATGGATTTAAAAAGTGTTCAATTATCATCATCTCTCCATGATAATATTAAAGAGGGTCATTAGATGGATGAAGACATTATATGATTCATTGAAACCACAAATAGATTCCAGAATGCTACTAGTATTTATCACCTTTATGATTATATTCTCTACATCTAAAATCAATTCTTCATGTGACTATAGATGTGGAATTCTATCCTTCATGGTTTTCATGGTTCCTCATGGGTTCTTCAACCTAGAACTAGGAAAATGTACTAGGACCTGATATGATGTTTTTGGTGGATCAATATGAAGGATGTAGGTATGGAATATGTTTCTCACTATTAAATGTACCAAAAAAATAAATATGGTGTACCAATGGGATTTAAGTTTGCTCAATCCTATTGTGTGGCTTTATTGACCCTGATATTTATAAAATAAAACTTTTTATATTCAAATAATATTTAGGAATAATATTGAAAATTTTCATAAAATGGGATTATTTTTCATCAGTTTAGTAGACAAAAAACAATGAGTTTCTCTGAAATCGTATGTTGCACAAAACCTTGAGTTACACCGAAATATATTAAAATTGTTATAATTTTTTTAGATGGTAGTTAACTCATAGCCATATGAATAGTGGTAATGAATAATATCAACAAAATTTAGAAATATTGTTTAAACCTTTTTCAATAACGAATCATTTGGTACAAAATTTAATAAAAATGGATATAAAAACCAATTTAATATAAAAGATTTGTTTTTATGAAAAAAATTTAAAAGATAATAATTTGGATTATAAAATCATATCACACATTATGGATTTTTACTTAATGAATAATATATGTTATGTAATAAATTTAATGTTTTAAATTAATATTAAATGTTTTCTAGATATAATATTATAAAAAATTCAATATTTTGAATAAACGAAGTACTTTTCTAAAAATGAATATTTACAAACTTTTGATGGAGAAAAATTTAAAAATATACAGTTTTTTCAATTTTAAATATAATATTTGACAAAATAAAATCATTCTATCAAATAGGGACATCGAAATTTACTTTGGTCAAAATTGGGGTAATCTTATGATAATATTCATTTTAATGAATTGTGATAAATAATGCATTTTAATAAAATATTAGCTTTTCATCTAATTTTTTATATTTATTGATTGAAATTTTAATTGGTTATAAAGTTTAATTGGTTTATATTTTTATGATATAATCAATTTTTATCCATCAGAAGTAATTTCACCTCTAAATTGTTCATAAACACATGTCAATATTTTTATAGTATTTACATCATTAAAACCATATTTTTATATTTCATAAAAAGTTTTAATTTTAAATTAATTTATAAAAATTATTTGTTTTTAATGAGGAAAAATATATTCCATGTTTCAAATCATAATGTTGAAATTGTGTCAATTGGTATCTTTTAATTTGAGACATTAAAATTGTAACTTCTGTAATTATATTATTTAACATTGTAAATTTGTTAATCTAGTAAATAAATGTAAAACATAATATAATAATAATAATAAACAATAATAATATGTGTCCTGATACTATTCGATGAAATATATATGACCATGGGAATCCTTGGGTTGATTTTGGGACCCCATGGCGACACTTGGGATTGATAATGACATGTTAGAAGAAATAATTTAATGTATTGAGTAACTTCAAATAAACATATATATTTTACTAAAAATAATATATAGGGATGTATAAATGATATATATGACTATAAATAGTAATTATAAATTTAAAAATATTTCCATCATCAATATATTTGATTAATGATTTTTATAAATTAAAAAAATTAATTATGACACAATGATGATGCATTGATATCTTCAATAATAAAGGATAGAAATATGTCATTTTATAAATATTAAAATAAAATAAATTTTTATTATTTTGATACAATAAACGAATTCTATAGATGATATTGATATATTATCTTCCATATAATTTCTTTTTATAAGGAATCAATTTTTTATTACTTTGAAAAAATTACATTATAGTGTCAAAATTGATATAAATAAGTTTTAAAGCCAAATTCTATTTTATTAAATGATATAATAGTCCTAAAAATATATGATTCGTAAAAATGACTTATAAAATGTTCAACATGTAATTAATGGTCCACATATGGTTCTTTTATTATTTTATATTAAATATACATACCATATATTATGAAAATGCATGAAGACATGGTAAGAGTTAATGTTTTTTACAAATGGTTAATGGTAAATGATAATGCTAATTTTGTGACCTACACATTATAAAACCTATTGGTTTAGATGTTTTGGACCCAAAATAATCTTATAATTGAAATAAATTAGTTTGTGACCATTTGAAAAAGAAAATAAATTTATAAAAAAAATAATATTTCAACACCCTCTTAAAGTCCCCCTCCCCCCATCAATAAAAGTCCACCACCTCAACCCATTTACTCACACCTCTCATGGCACATGGATCATTCAAATTCTTCCAAAATAAGCTCAAAAAAACTCTCCCTTAATCTTATATGTATTACCTTGGGAATAAGTAAATTCAAGAATGCATTTTGGCTTAAATTAAAAGAAGTTTCTTGATTTAGAAGTCACATATTCTCTCATGTTTTTTTATAATATTTTCCTTCATCACTCCCAAATCTATTCTTATTCATAGATTTCATAAAAACATTATACTCATTATAAAATGATGTTTTTTGGATAGGTATTATAACTACACTTACACACACCATTATCTATTTGATATGAACATACAATTTTTCTGGACATTGAACTACTTACTCACGAAACAATGATTCTTCAATTTTTCTATACCACCTATCATGGTCTAAATTATTATGTAAATATATTTATATATTATATATATTAGAATTATATTGTCTCTATGATTCTATGTTTTTATTTTATAAGAAACAGTTATTCTTTCTATAATGTCTAAATACGATAATTTCATTTGAGGATGTGCGCATTACCATCCCTTTAAAGTGATATGACTCCTACATACCATATAATGAACATATATAGGATTCCATTAATAGAAATATGTAATTCAAATAATATATTATATTATACTGGAATTATAATATTCCTATGTATCAATTTGTTTCCATTCCATTATATAAAATAAAGTAGCGTTCTTGCATACAGACAAGATACCATCTCCTTGAATAGTTCATTTTATTTCCTATCTCCATATGTTTTAGAATATTATAAATAAAAATATATGAGATATAGATGATAATTATATCATGAATTATATTCTGGTGATGATGGAATTTTTACTACATGGACAATTTATTTCATAACAATTTATTTTTTGACACAAGTAACGAACATCGACAGAACATCTGATATGAACTAAAATAATTAACTATTACTTATAAAAAAATAATAAGTGATATTAAAATAATAATAAAATTGAAAAAGGTTCTTATTAATGTAGAAATTAACCTATGTCTATTATTTAGGAAATTAATGAACTATCGAGGCAAGATAGACTCAGTGTACGGATCTTCGTCTCAATCACCTTTCATTGTGGCTGTTCTGGAAAATATTCATCACTATTCTTCTATAACATGTATATAAAACCATTAATTCATTTCATATCCACGTATAATCTATATTTATTTTATTTCTAAATTCTTGAAGATAAATATTTAAAATAATAATGTTATATTGGACACCTTTTACGATTAAAGATTTAATTATCAAATCCTTGTCATCATGATATTAATATATTTATATTTATTTATTTATATGGATATAAAATGATTAGAATGGAAATTTTATGTCTATATATAATCATTTAAAAAGTATTCAAATGGAATCTTATTATAAAAATCAATTTAAATTGTTTAAAATATTTAAAATGGAAGGGTTTTTGTTTTATTGTATATGATGAGAACAACACATCTACCGCTGTAACCGTTATTTAATATTTGTATTCCTCTATAAGCCTTAATGTATTTTTAAAAAATATCTTATTTAATTATTTGGGTATCATGGAATTGAAAATGGTATTCTTTTATGAAAATGGTATTGTTATACATAAATGTTTTTCATGTGGTATTTGAAGATGTATTCAAAAGGGGGGTTTTATAATGAATGTGTTTTCTTCAGAAAATGGTACATGAAATTATAAGATACGAGTGAGCTCAACACACCTTATACGGTGGTTTGAGCACCATTATAGCTCACTGGGTAGCCCAACACAACTTATTCTTAGAGTTTATCCCCTTTTATTGCTCACAGGTGGTCCTGGAATAACCTATACGAAGGGATGATCCCTATTACAGCTAAGGGGTGAGCCCAATATATATTATTCAAAAGGTGGTTCCCATTATATATATCTTATTTGGAATTCAACCATATGGTTATTTTACTTATACGATTTTGGTAAATGGTTTTATATATATGATACTCTATGTCCCCAAAAGGGGTTTTATTTTCTTGATATCGATTTTAGTATTTTTCATTGAGAAAAAACTATTACTGTTATTCATGTGAAAATTAATTAAATAATTTTCTCAAAGAACATTTAATGAGTTATCAGGTTTCAACTGGACTAATGGGTTTTCATTATTTTTATGTCCATTAATAATATTTTTGTGCTCATATAATTTTTTAAATGTTTTAATATAATTTAATGAGGAATATTTTCTAGGATATATTTAATGAAAAATTTATGATGATTAATCATTAAAAGATACAATGTTTATTTTTAATAATTTTATTATTAAGGCGGAAACAGATACTATTGGAAGTATCCACTTTTTATTTATGTGTTTTTATGTAATTTTTATGGCCTAATTCTCTAATTCTCTAAACCTGAAAAGATCCACTATGATAATTCATGACATTACTCAAGATTACGTAACATTTAAGGATGTGGCCTTATAGATGGAAGCAGAGGACAATTTAGATAAAATTTGAGGTTAGGATAGTGTTAATTACATTATTTTATAAGATTTTACATTATCGTTATGTTTAAATGATGTATAATTTTAATATTTATTTGTTTTTTCATCTAAACTATGTCTGTTACGAATGATTTTCCATAGAAAAAATAGGAGCACTGTACTGGGAAGGAATCGAGAGGAAAATGACATTTCATTCAACAACATGAGGTGGTGATAATTGGAAAAAAACTATTTTTGGTAGGTATGTGGCCGTTTAATCATGATAAAAATTGTGTTGGTATCAATCCAGGACATCATTCAAATCATCCATAAATGAATATTTCAGTATTGAAACATTTTATCAGGCTAAATCCTTCACCATTCAAAGGATCTCTTGACCTAAAGGTTGCTAGAGGATGGATGGATCAATACCATGGACAAGAAATTTACAGTCATTGGATGTTCCAAATGAAATATTTAACTCTTTACATATATATTTTTGAAGTTGAAGTTGATCGATGGTGGACATTAGTTAATAATACTATAGAGAAAAATGATCTTGATGCCATGTAATGGGATGAATTCAAGGATATTTTCCTTGATAAGTATTTCGTAATGGTTATTTGGCATAATATGGAGAATTAATTAGTTGAATTAAAAGAAAAATATAATGATTCAGTTTCCGAATACGAAGTTAATTTCAATATATTATCCAGGTTTCTTCTATATTTTATTTTAGAGATTAATAATAATATTAAAATATTTTACCTATGATTAAAATTGGGGATATGAAGAACATTTTCCTCCCATTACATTAAATGTTATGAAAGAGGGGTTCATTGTGCTGAGAATGTTGAAATTGATTTTTCCAACACTTATGTTCCCATAGATGATAAGAGTAATAAATGGTCAAGGTACCATGAAATGGAGAATCCGAAAACTAAGAATTCTAGAGGTAAGACCAAAAAATGTTCCAAGTGTGGTAAAATAAATTTAGGGGGAATGTATATGATGATCAAGAAAGTGTTACATGTGTGGTATGTTTTGTCACAAGGTTTGTGACCACAGTGTAATGGGTCTTAAACATCCAAATAATGAGATATTAGATAACTAGTCTACAGTAAATTGCATTAGTTGTAATAAAACAAGAAATTAAGAAAATAAGTGTCAAAAGATAATTTCTCATAGAAGAAATCAGTATTATTGGAAACCAAATGGTCTATTAAAATATTTTTCAACTGCTTGGGACATCAGGTGATGTGATGGAATCTTCTGAGAAACTAGTATTTTTTAAGGATAACTATAAGATCATTTTTTTGAAATATCTTATAAGGTTTTATTTTATATGATAATAATTTTTCAAGGACCTTTCTTGGAGTTGTTTTTTCATGGTTATGTTTATGTATGTTATTCTGTGGAATAATTCATTTACTTTTGGACATCAGTCTTAAGATACAGATATACATTATGTTATCACCAATATTTCATACATAGTGTTATTCTTAGGGATTTAAATCATATTCTGGGAATATTATTTGGAAGGAATTGTGATTAAAAAATACAAATACATTAAGTAATTATTTTTCCTTATGTTTTTAGTCATGCTCATAAATAAATCCCTCAAATTTATGAAGTTGAACATAAAAGAAACATTGTCCATTTAATTTTCCCACTTGGAAATCAATGATTGTTTAACCCATCACAAGTTTATGGTTTTCTAAACATCACCTTTATCCAAATAATTTTTTTCTATAACTCTCCATCAGATTTTGATTGCAAGTTTTCACATCCATATCAATATTTTCCTATTTGTAATACTATATTTTTTTTATATGTGAACTTTTTAACTTGTATTTTTTTTGAAACAAGAATTTTTATTAATCCTTTTTTTGATATGGGGGATTTAATTATGTTTCAAAGACAAATTTTAAAATTCCAAGGATAGAATTTCCAAATTGGGGAATGATGTAACAACCCAGGTATTTATAGAATATTAATTTTTTTCAATAAATATTTATGAATAAGATATAAATTTTAATTTAATGGGGGTGTATTTTTATTACAAACTTGACTTAAAACAATGTGATTCTGTGAAATCATACATCACACATTACATTGACTTATACTAGAAAATAATATAAAAATTAATATTATTTTAAATTATAGTTAATCTCAAGAAAATAGAATTACAGGAATGAATAATAACAAATTAATATTTATGTATGGTTTACACATGTTTATATAATGATTCATTTGTTACTATAATTTTTAGAACTGAAAATAAAAACCAATTGAATATAAATGAATTGTTTTTATAAAATATGATTTAAATTAGAATAAGTATTTTTATAAAATTATATCACTATTTATGTATTTTTAGTTATTCAAAAATATATTTAATATATTCAATTTAATGTATTAAATTAAACCTATATATTTTCTAGATATGATATATGATCAAATTAAATTTTTTCGGATAAAAGAAGTATTTTTTCAAAAATGCAGTTTTACCACTTTTTTATTACCAAACCTTTTTAAATATATTTTTATTTACTTTTATATGTTTTATTTGACAAAATATAAATCCTCTTTAGAATCATGAGATCAAAATATAAATTTGATAATATTTTTTTAATTCTATGATAATGTTCAAATATAATGAATATGAAAAATACTGCATTTTACTTCAAAACTACATTTTCCTCTAATTTATTTATACAATTATATTGTCATTTTAATTCGTTTTAAAGTGTTATTTGAATAATTATTTATCATAAAATGAAAATTTTGTCCGTTTATGTAATTTCTTGTTTAAATATTACATATAAACATGTCAATTTTTTGGTAGTTTTTACATAACAAAAACACGCTTTATAGTTTGGACAAGGAGAATTAATTTTAAATTAATTACTTGAAATTATTTTTTCAGAATTTGGAAAAATATATTATATATTTAGAATTAGAGGGTTTAAATTGTGTAAATAATTAAGTTATATTTTCGATCATTATGAACAATATGTTTAGAAATTTTTTTATTTAACATGGTAAAAGTGTAAATCTAGTAAATATGGGTAACAAATATTATAATAATAATATTAAAGAACCCAAACATGTGTCCAAATCCAATTGGATGAGAAATTTCAGACCATTTGAATCCTTGTATTTATTTTGCAACCACATAAAGCCACATTGGTTTCATAATTACATGTTGGAAGAATTAATATAAAGTAATGAAAAATAGAGCATAAACAATTACTTTACTAAAAAAATTATATGTGGATATATAACTGATAAAATTGAAAATTTATAGTAATTATAATGATAAAATGAGTTCCTGCATCATGTTATATTAATAATTACTATTAGACATTTAATATATAAATTTAATTATGGAGCAATGATGATGCAATGATTACATCATTAATAATGTATTCAAATAAATGATATTATAAATATTAAATAAAATTATTTTGATTATTTTTATTCCATTCAAAAATCTTTTGGATGATATTGACATATTAAATTTTATTGAAGGCCTTTTTAATAATCATCTAACAGACATAAATATTGTTAAAAATTTCATTATTTAACCATTAAGGGTTCTATTGGAATTTTATAATGAATATAGTTACCATATATTATGAAACTTTTGGATGACATCATAAGAGTTAATGGTTTTAACAAGGGGTTAATGATAAAATATAAGGTCACTTTTGTGACTTAAAAATATCTAAAACCTATTGGTTGAGTGGTTGTCAACCCAAAATCAACTTATATTTGATATAAATAATTTTGGGAATATTTGAATCTAAAAATAAATTTATAATACAATAATATTTCAATACCATCATAAAGTGCCCCTCCTCCGAATTATAAAAGGCCACCACCTCTACCCACTTACCTGCACCTCTCAAGAACCTTGGATCATCCAAATTATACTCAAATAATCTCCCAAAATCCCTAATTTCATCTTATATGGATTACATAGATAATAAGTAAATTCAATAATTCCATTTTCCTCTAGTCAAAAGAAGTTATCTAATTTTGAAGTAACATATTCTCTCAAGTTTTTTTTTATTTTCCTTCTACACTCCCTATGATCATTATAATCATTGGTTTTATAACAACACGAGTATCAAAAAAATATATGGTTTTTTAATTAAAAGGATTATAACTATACTTACTCACACCTACATCTAATGGATATAGACGTACTATTTTTATGGACGGTGAACTACTTCCTCATGAAACGATGATTGTTAAATTTTCCCCTACCACCCCCCACGGTGGACATTATGATGTAACTATATTAATATATGATACATATTATATTTATATTTCCTCCATTCATCTTTATTTTTCCTTTACAGAATACTTTATTCTTTCAATAATTTGTAAATACGATAATTTCATTTGAGGAAGTGAAAAATATCGCCCCCTCAAAGTGTTAGGACTCATTATGTCATTCATGGAACTTATAAATGATTCAATTAATGAAAATATCTACTATATATATAATATTATCTTATAATGTAATTATAATATAACTATTTAAAGTTTAGTTACAATTACATTAAATGTGTAAATGAAAATAAAGTGGCGTTCACGCATACATATGACTTACTATCTTTAGGAACAATGAATTTCATTTATTATCTCAAAATTTAATTGATTATTATAAATTAATATATATTTTACATATATGATACTTATATCATGAATAATATTTTGGTGATGGCAGAATTTTGACTACATAGACAATTTAAATCCAAACATTTCCATTTTCGACTCAAGTACATGACATCGACAAAACATTCTATTCAAACTAAAATTATGAAATTTTTTTCTATCAAGGTAATTAGTGATATAAAAGATTAATAATCTTGAATTAGGTTTTTAAGCAAGTATAAATTAACCTATGTTTATTACGATGGATATTAATGAACGAAAGAGACATTTTAGAATCGAGGTAAAGAAATTCGTCTCAACATCCTTTCATTGATGCATTTTTTGATAATATCAACCTCAATTATTTTATAATATTTATATACAACCACTATGAAATTTCATATTCATTTTTTTTATATAATAATATTTTTTATTTATTAATTATGATTAATATTTAAATGTTCAATGTGGTATTGGACACCTTGACCGTTTAATGTTTTAATTATCAAAACTTTTTCATGGTGATATTAATTTAAATATTTATTTATCTGGATAGGAAAGGATACAAAATAAATTTTATGTCTATATATAATGACATTGAATGATTTCATAAGGAATCATTTTAAAAAAATAATATTAATTTTTTTATAAAATGAAAAAAGGAATGTTATTTGGTTTAACATATATAGGGATAACAACTTCTCTACCGCTGTAACAATAATTTGATATTTCGCTTCCTATATAAGCCTTAATGTATTTTAAATAAATCCTTTATTCCTTTATTTGGGTATCTTGGCATTGAAAATGTGTTTCATTAATGAAAATGGTATTGTTATATGTAAATGTTCTTCAAATGGGATTAGAAGACAATTTCAATAGGGTTTTTTGTGATGAACATGTTTCATTCATAATTTGGTACATATGCATTATACGAGACATGCGATCCTGAAACAAAGTATACGAAGGGTTAAGCCCCATTACATATCTCAGGTTAGTTTGACACTGGTTATACGAATAGTTTATCCCCATTGTAGCTCACAGGTGATCCACATATAGCATATATGAAGGGTAATCCCCACTAAAGATCACCAATTTTGATGTGGACCTTATGGTTATTCTAATTGGAAGATTTTTTGAAAGTGTTCTATATATATAATTCTATAAGATTCCAAAAGGAGTTTTATTTTATATAAATTGGTTTTATGATTTTTTATTGTGAAAAAAGTATGAGTGTTATTCATGTTAAATTGTTTTTTTTTTCATCTTCTCAAGGAATATTGAATGGGTCATCAAGATTTCACTAGACTAATGGGTTTTCATTATTTTAATATCTCTTATTATTATTTTTTCTCTCATCCCTTATTTTAATTGTTTTCACAGAATTTAATTGGGATAAATTCATGGATAGAGTCAAGGAAAAGTTATGATAAGTAAACATGAAAGGAAATCCACTTTCTTTTTAAAAGTATTATTGTTATGGAAGAAACATTTACTATTAGAAAAGCACACATTGTATTTCTATGAATTTTATATATAATAGTAATGGAAAAAATCTCTATATTCAAAAAAATGATACTCATGGTAAAATATTGACTTAAGTCTATATTATGTAACATTAATGCTAGGTACTTATAGGTGTAGGCTTGGAAATTTTATGATTTGTATATAGTAATCACGGTTAGACCTAAATAGACAACCTAATAGAAGAGAACTATATAGGTTATGATTATTTAGCTAAGTAAATCATCTCATTTCATTCAGATAAGGGAAACTGCTAAATATTATTATTTTTGTATACTGTATGTGAATGAGATCTTGTGTTTTCATAGTGTTTCATCTTTCATTGTCATGGCCATCAAACCTATATTTACATCCATATTCTGGATGATTATCTAGGATGAGATGGGGAAGTAGGCCAGGTTGAGTATGGAATTTCATCCACAAACATATGGTATGATAGTTCATTTAATTATTAACCTAATAATTATTATTTATGCTTGTGTCTAGTATTTAGGTGGATCATATATTTGTGATTTGGGACTAGTTATATACTCATATAACAATTGTTTCTATATATAATTTTTATTTTCTCCCATAAAGGGTATATATGATCGAATTTACCTATCACATATTAATTTAGAAGAGGGGGATGAGGCCTCTCTCAGTAGATTGAGTCAAATTCATGTTCCATTTGTGTGGTTTCATGACTTAGGTTGACACATGGTTAAATTTTATAGTATAATGAATAAATATGTGGATCATCGACATTATACATGGGTATTCCATATGGTGATCAATCTATGTAGAAGTTTCTATAATGTTGGGTCACTATCAATACATGATGAAGAGAAAAATGGATCAGATATATGTTTAACCAAATGAGTTCAATGGGCATTTGGGTATAAATATTACCAGTTTTAATTTCTTGTTCAGTGGTCATGTATCCATGATTTTTTCCACATATATCAAATTAGGAAGTATCATTCAAACAATTCCCATTTATTGAGTTTGGAAAAGATTTATTTATATCCATATGGTTCTGTTGTGAACTAGCTAGGGGAGATCATTGATACCCCAATTAATATATTTATTTAGTGGTCTATTATTTTTTTCAGTAATGTGGAGTTAGATATTATATTCTCTTGAGACAAGGGAACCTTACAAATTAATGATGGAGTATTGGATTCAACTCCTTCTAGATCAGACATCATCCATAAGACTTATTGTGGATAGAGTGTCCTATGGTGGTGGAATTGTTACATCATGGATAAATTTTATGTTCCCTTATATGGTTTTTGGTTTAAATTTATTGTCATTATGGATTGGGATATATTTTGGGAGATTCTATAGGTCAGGGGCATGGTTTTTCATAAAGGGTAACATTGGATAGTAATGTATCATTTATAGATTAAATTCTTCACTGATAACATTCTGTAAAAAATGATTAATTTTTAAAATAAATAATGGAAATAAAACCCCATTTGCATTATTATAATGTTTCATGGAAAAAATTAACCTAATGGGTGAATTTTTTTAGTGTAACATGCAATACAATGGTTTTATGGATAAATCTATGAATTACCAATTAAAACCATTGTACCCATATTTATATATTTACCCTTAATTATACCATTTCTTCATTAATATAGTCTACTTCTCCCTTGACCGTATGATTATTCAAGTTATTATTTGGTTTTTAAGTCAATCAATATTTTTTCATTTGGAATGTTTGGTCTGCATGATTTATTATTTTCACCCTTCAAGTAAGTGAAAATATTCTCAGTTCTAATTTCACTAGGTTGGTGCTGTGGAATTTTTATTAATTTTGTATATCTCTTAATAATATCAATATCATTATTTGATCGCTTATTCATATATTTAGTGATCATTATTTTGGGCACACCGCATATGTTGATTGAGGATTGGCATGTAACTTCCTTAAATATTGTTTTTATATATCTTATCCTCAAACGTTTTTTCTTATAGAATCGATTATAATATTTCAGATTCAGTTACAAGGCCTCTCTTTTTTATTTTTCTTTTTGGATCACTTTGTGGGTATTGTACGACCTGGGTATAAGGATGTTGGTTCTGTCTCTATGTCAATATTTTGAGAAATATAGATTATTTAGATTTATAAAATGTGTTTATACATAAATTGGCATGATTGTTTGGATTTTGTTTTTGTATAAAATGGTTTTTGATAAAATATGGTTATCCATTGGTTATTTTTAATTGAATTTTTATTTTCAATGAATTGAGAAATTGATTGTGTAATGTGTCTTAAATATATGCAATGATAAAAAAAAGTGTTTAAAATTGTACAGTGAAATATATAATCCCATTAAAAATGATTTTAAATACATCACACTAGGTCCTTTGGTACATATGTGGTTGTGGTATTATTGGGCCTCTGTAACACCCTGAGCTTCCACGATACGCTTCTCATTCAATAATGTAATAGCTTGAATTGTACGCAACATCAAGTTCTAACACAATGCAACTAATCAAAGTAGCGGTTATGAATAGTAATAACCACTTTTTAAAATTATAGAAATTTTATATTTCAAAATGGGCTTCATTTTTGGATTCGGAATATCAAAATTAGCCTATGTTGAATTTTTGGTATTTTTCTGAGAACTTCTAATTTTTTATGAATAGTGAAAAATACTTAAAAACAACTTTTTTAATCAAAATAATTTATAGTGATAAATTATACTATTTAGTGGTTTTAAAGTATAATTAGAATATATTTTTACCATTTTATCCAATGGTGTTCATTAGAATTAATTTATCATTGAAATTGGACATAAACAATTGCCAATCTTTTGATATAAATTGTTTCTTAAAACGCGCTATTTGTTGTGACAGCGGGAAGTAATTATAAAATTAATTAATTAAAATTATATGTTTTTAATTTTCTAAAATAGACATCATTTTTTATTTCGGAATATCAATTATAGCTTAGTGTGAAATTTTGGCATTGTTCTGAAAAACTTCAATTTTTGATGAATAGTGAAACCACTAAGTGGTAGTTAAATAACTGATTTTTCGTTTAAATGAAATATTACCACTTCTGTGATTTTATTTTCAAAAATCTGACATACATGGTTGTAATTAAGAAGTAAAATGTTGTTCAATGAGATCAAAATAATTTTTTGCTGAATAGTAACTTTTAAGTTCTTAATCGCGATTAGAGGTAATTAGTGTAGTTTAAGGTAAAAATAATGTTTTAATAATATTAGATGAGCTTGAAACTTGTCCTACTCCTATTGGATGAGTAATGGGCGACCAAGAAAACCCATGGGTCAACTTGGGGACCCCATGGAGTCACTTTGGTTGGAAAATGACATTAATATATATTTATTTAATGTTAAAATTAAATTGACACAAACATGAGTTGTTTTTCTAAAACAGTTTTTACATGGGGTTACACAAGTCCAAATTTTGATTATAAATATTAATTAGAAAGATAAAAAGATTTCCTACATCATAGTAATTTTTTAAAAAATTTAGACATTAAATAAATTAAATTATTTATGACATCATGATGATGCAGCGATGACCTCGTTATTTAACGATTTAAATAAAATGAGAAGATAATGTAAAATCCAAGGCTTAAACTTGTCCAAAGCCTATTGGATGAGGATATTTAGAACCCGTATCACCTTATCCACGAATTATACAAGTGTGGGACCTTTATAATCTGAAAATCATTGTATAATAGAATAACATTTCATTACTTTCAAAAAGTGCCCCTCCTCTCCACTTATAAAAGGCCCCCACCTCTCCCACCTCATTTACACTTTCAAGCCATTTGGATCGGCCAACCTCTGCCAATATACTCTCTCCACTTTCCTCCCTTACTCATATAAGCCTCACTTTGGGCAGAACTCTTCCCAAGGAAGCCTTTGGCTCAAATTAAAAAGAGTTACCCGATTTTGAGGTAATGTCTTCTCTAATGTTGTTTTGTTTTATTTTTCTTCTCCATCAACCTAAACTCTTTTTATTCATTTCTTTTGTAACAACACAAGTATCCTAAATATACTAGGATGTTTTTATAAGAAGTATAAGAGCTACACTTACACACACCTACATCTAATGGTTAATGAACATACGGTTTCTGTGGATGGCGAATTTCTGCCTCACGAAACGATGATTGTTCAACACTCATATAACACCTTAAAAGGTGGCCATTAGGATGTCACTATTTTTATATATGATATATAATATGTTTATGTTTTACTTATGCTTCTTAATTTCTCATTTATGGCATACTTTATGATTTCCATTATGGGTAAAACACGATAATTTCATTTTAGGAAGTGCGGACTACCGCCCCCTCAAAGTGATTTGAATCGTTAATGCCATATGTAGGATGTATAAAGGATGGAGTAAATGGTATTATACACTATAATATACTGGAATTATATTATACATTTATATCATTATGATTTCGTTCCATTAAATATGAAATTGAAATGAATGTAGCGTTAATGCGTACGTACGGCTTACCGTCTCCATGAACGGTGCATTTCATTTCTTATCTCTAAATGTTACGTAAAATTATAAATGAATGTATATACTGGATATATAAGATATATATGACATCTAAATCATGAATATAATTCTGGATATAATGGATATTCTATCACATGAACAACTTTTAATTATAAGAAGTTTATTGTTGACTCAAGTACCAAAGATCGACAAAACGACCGTTATTAACTTAAATAATTACATAATGTTCATAACATTGTAATAAGTGATATAAAAAGGATAATGAAATTGAAAATGGTTCTTAATAAGGTATTAACTCTAGTTTATTATTCAGGAGGTTAAAGAACGGTTGAGTCAAGACAGACACAAAGTAAGGGAACTTCTTAACCCAACTACCATTCTTTGGGTTAATCTCCTACTATCAAATTATGTAATGATATTATTATGTCCTATCTTTTATTTTTACTTTCTTTATGTGTACTTATATTTAATACACATAATAGATCTATTTTATTTTAAAAATGATCTTTTTACGGACTTTGTCTCAATCTCCTTTCATTAAGGCATATTTGGTTTTATACACAACTTTCTTTTATACGGTGTATAAACCCATTTGACTTTTACATTTATTCAAAAGGAATCTTTTTATACGAAGAGTTTTGATAAATAACAAAAAGGGAATGTTTTCCTTTCCCTACATATGTGGCGACAATGACTTCTCCACCACCGTGACCATTATTTGAGTTTCAGCTTCCTCTACAAGCCATCATTTTTTAAAAGAAAAATTAATACAATGTTTTAACATTCTTTTATTTTGGTATTGAAAATGGTTTTGAAAGAGTTTTTGTTATATCAATGTGTTTTTTGGATATCTTGTGATTGAAATGTGGAAATGTTATGTTTCCTTTATGCATGTTTTATGTGATACGATTATGTTATGGTTTATGATATGTTTAAACCTATTCATATGAGGAATGCATTGGACTTAATAAGTGAGGGGTGGAGTCTGCTATAGCTCCTACATGCATCGGCAGGTCTCATGAGAGAAACTAGTGTCTTGGCATGAGGCCTTGACAAAATCTTATTTGTGGTCTTGGCACGAGGCCTTGGCTACGTGGTTATGATAGTCTGACATTATGCATTCCATCATTATGAAAGTGGTTATTGATATTTCATGTGATTATTCGACCAGTAGAATATCCATGTGAAGAAGTGAATGGAATTATATCATTTTACTTTTGCCATATTATGTTGATGTTCAAGTTTAAAAGGCTTTTGTTTTAGTTATACATTGCCTTAAATTTTTATGTTTATTTATAAAAGCTTCCGCAATATTGTTATCCTTACAGAGCATCTGAGCTCACCTCTTTCAATGTTTTAATATTTTTCCAGGATGTGAAGAAGTATTTTATGAATGACCTGCAGGGATAGTCAGAAGAGGATATGAGTGTGGAATATGAATACCACGTTATTGTAGTTTTTTTACTTTTTGATGTAATGAAAGACTTATGAATGTATCTAGTGTTTCCAAGGCTACTAAACTAATCCGTCTTTCAAGACATGATCTTTTGTGATCATTCCAATGTTACGAAGTAATGCACCGACTCTGGGTAGCTGGGGTCGGGGCGTTACAGTTGGTATCAGAGGAAGTTTAGTACTAACCAAGGAAGCTAGATTTAGATAAACTCTGATTAGAGCACATATCCCAAAGATAGACTTTGAGGATTAGTATAGAGGAACTTCATAGAATTTTGGTATTATAGAGATGTTATGAGTTTTCCGAGCAATACATCCCTGTCTGGATATGAGCAGGTAGAGGCGGCTCTGGCACAGATGTACCTAGGGGTAAAACCCGAAAACACCGCTTTGAGCTAGACTCGAACGGGAACTGGTGCACGACAACGGGCCTTGCTGCACTTTTGGTTATGACACTCCCAGGGGATATGCTTAGGATAATTCTCATTTTATTTACAAACCACTGTGAAGGGTTATGAGTATATAATTCTTCAATGAATACTTTTCTTTTTATGATTATCGATTATTTCCATAAATAGTTCAATTTATGTAAAGTGTTTTACAAGTATGAAATTATGTATTTTGATTCATAAACTAATCTAGTTTATCCCATTGTGTAGAAATGGCGCCTAGTGGAAGGAATGGAAACCGTATCAATGCACGAACTCCGTGTAGGGATTTCCCTCCTGCTCAAGATAATTATTGTGGATCTGGAGATAAAACTGGTGCTGATCAACTTATTACCATACTGGGACAACTCCCTTAGGTTATGAATAATAACCTTACTCGGATGGAGCACCCTGATCCGCAATGTGGAGGATCAATGCTAGACCGTTTCATGAGGCAACAACCACCAACCTTCAATGGGAGTACAAATCCTATAGTAGCTGAGCAATGGATAAATTCCTTAGAGAAAATATTCCATGCCTTGGGGAGTAGTGAAAGGGAAAAGGTTGTCATGGAAGTTTACCGCCTCACTGGAGATGCCGATCAGTGGTGGTCGCTGATTCAAAACAGAAAGGAAGATGATGACGTATCGAATATGGAATGGAGGGAGTTCAAAGAGCTTTTCCTAGAAAAATACTTTCCTCGTGACCATCGAGCAGACATGGAAAGGAAATTTCTGAGTTTGAGGCAGAAGGAGGATGAGAATGTCGCAAAGTATGAGGCTAACTTTACAAGGTTAGCGAGGCATGCTGCCGATTATATACGTAACCCAAGGAGTAACATTGATCATTTATTTGATGTGTTAAAACCATTTCATCGTCGATCTTTAATATCACAATCCTTCTCATCATACGAAGATATTGTCTCGTGTTCTATCAAGACAGAAAAGGAATTCTCTAAGTCTTATGACAACAAAGTAAAGCAAGAGAAGAAGAGAACGGTGGAACAAGAGACAGATAAAGGGAAAAAGGGAAAGAAGGATTTTCCATTATGTGATAATTGTGGGAAGAATCACCTTGGTACGAGCCTAAAAGGAATGGGAGTTTGTTATAAATGTGTAGAAAAGGGTCACCAGGCTCGTTATTGCAAGGGAAAGAAAGAGGCCGTCAAAGTTGAATGCTACAATTGTAGGGAAATGGGGCATTATGAAAATGAATGTCCTAAGCGTCAAGGAAACTTACCTCAGAAAAGGCCAAGGGATCAAGGACAATCTTATGCTGTGACTACAGTTGAAGCAGAATAATTAATGTATTGGTGCATTTGGACTCAAGGATTATATTCTGGTTATAAGAATAATGTGATATATATAATGATTTTACTGCAGTACTTGTTGATTTCAGTAAGGTTTTAATATGTTGAAGGTAATTATATTTTTAGTATGTGACAATAAGAGAAACTTTACTTTTTTTGGGGAATATGATAAATTGATTTTAGAATTAAGAGTCCTTTTAGAGAAAGTCTGGACAGAGGTATTTTGGATAACTATAAAGGTTGGAATGGATTAAGTTGAACTTTTGATAGTATTGTTTAAGGTTACAAAATTTATGAAGATTATTTTTGGAATATTATGATACTATAGTTTTAGGAAAAGGACAACCTGTAGGGTGGGGAATAACCCGTCGCGTCAGACAAAGATGCAGGAATCGAACCCACAACCATAGTGCGACAAGCCTTTATTTCCTACCACTAGCCTACAGGAAGTCCCTGGTTATTACAAAATAATTTTACTAATCTAAATGGTATGTGTTAACATTTGGAACCTTATACAATTAGGATAAATAGAATATTTTTGAGTTCCGTTACCATTTGGAGTAAAAGTTGGGTTTGTGGTAAAAATTTATTAACGAATGAAAGTATACATAACAAGTATGTATATTCCCTTACGTTCTTAGTAAATCTCCTAAATAAATTCCTCAACATTATAAAAGGTAACTTAAAACAAAAATGATGTCGGTTAACTTTTCCAACTGGGGATTCAATGACCGTTTAACCAATCACAAGTTTGTGATTTTCTTGTAGTTAAACTTTCTCCTAATACTGTTTTCTATGACTCTCCATCAGACCTTGATGGTTTGTTTCTCCTCCATATCCATATTTTCATAGAATCCTACAATGGGCTATATCGGGTGACCTTTGTACTTATCTTGCTTTCTTTTAATGTTATATATTTATTAACATTATTTCCGATGTGGGTTTTCCTCAAAGGTATTTTATCTTTTCAACCTTTTATTTTCAATGAAAAATTTCAAATTGCGAGGACGCAATTTATTGAAGGAGGGGAGAATGTAACACCCCGAGCTTCCACGATATGCTTCTCATTCAATAATGTAATAGCTTGCATTGTACGCAACATCGAGTTCTAACACACTGCAACTAATCAAAGTAGCCGTTATGAATAGTAATAACCACTTTTTAAAATTATAGAAATTTTATATTTCAAAATGGACTTCATTTTTGGATTCGGAATATCAAAATTAGCCTATGTTGAATTTTTGGTATTTTTCTGAGAACTTCTAATTTTTTATGAATAGTGAAAAATACTTAAAAACAACTTTTTTAATAAAAATAATTTATAGTGATAAATTATACTATTTAGTGGTTTTAAAGTATAATTATAATATATTTTTACCATTTTATCCAATGGTGGTCATTAGAATTAATTTAACATTGAAATTTGACATAAACAATTGCCAATCTTTTGATATAAATTGTTTCTTAAGACGTGCTATTTGTTGTGACAGCGGGAATTAATTATGAAATTAATTAATGAAACTTATATGTTTGGAATTTTGTAAAATAGACATCATTTTTGAATTCGGAATATCAATTATAGCTTAGGGTGAAATTTTGGCATTGTTCTGAAAAACTTCAATTTTTGATGAATAGTGAAACCACTAAGTGGTAGTTAAATAACAGATTTTTCGTTTAAATGAAATATTACCATTTCTGTGATTTGATTTTCAAAAATCCGACATACATGGTTGTCATTAAAGAGTAAAATGTGGTTCAATGAGATCAAAATAATTTTTTGGTGAATAGTAACTTTTAAGTTCTTAATCGCGATTAGAGGTAATTAGTGTAGTTTAAGGTAAAAATAATGTTTTAATAATATGAGATGAGCTTGACACTTGTCCTACTCCTATTGGATGAGTCATGACCGACCAGGAAAACCCATGGGTCATCTTGGAGCCCCCATGGAGCCACTTTGGTTGCAAAATGACATTAATATAAATTTATTTAATGTTAAAATTAAATTTATACAAACAAGAGTTGTTTTTCTAAAACAGTTTTTAAGTGGGGTTACACAAGTCTAAATTTTGATTATAAATATTCATTAGAAATATAAAAAGATTTCCTAAATCATAGTATTTTTTTTTTAATTTTTAGACATTAAATAAATTAAATTATTTATGACATCATGATGATGCAGCGATGGCCTCATTATTTAACGATTTAAATAAAATGAGAAGATAATGTAAAATCCAAGGCTTACACTTGTCCAAAGCCTATTGGATGAGGAGCTTTCGAACTCTTATCACCTTAAACTCTAATTATACATGTTTGGGACCTTTATAATCTGAAAAGCATTGTATAATAGAATAACATTTCATTACTTTCCAAAAGTGCCCCTCCTCTCCACTTATAAAAGGCCCCCACCTCTCCCACCTCATTTACACTTTCAAGCCATTTAGATCGGCCAACCATTTCCAAAATACTCTCTCCACTTTCCTCCCTTACTCCTAGAAGCCTCACTTTGGGCAGAACTCTTCCCAAGGAAGCCTTTGGCTCAAATTAAAAAGAGTTACCCGATTTTGAGGTAATGCCTTCTCTAATGTTGTTTTGTTTTATTTTTCTTCTCCAACCCCCTAAACTATTTTTATTCATTTATTTTGTAACAACACCAGTATCCTAAATATACTAGGATGTTGTTATAATAAGTATTTGAGCTAAAATTACACACACCTACATCTAATGGTTAAAGAACATACGGTTTCTGTGGATGGCGAATTTCTGCCTCACGAAACGATGATTGTTCAACACTCATATAACACCTTCAAAGGTGTCCATTAAGATGTCACTATTTTTATATATGATATATAATATGTTTATGTTTTACTTTTTCTTCTGTATTTCTCATCTATGGCATAATTTATGATTTCCATTATGGGTAAAACGCGATAATTTCATTTTTGGAAGTGCGGACTACCGCCCCCTCAAAGTGATTTGAATCGTTAATGCCATATGTGAGATGTATAAAGGATGGAGTAGATGGTATTATACATTATAATATACTGGAATTATATTATACATTTATATCATTATGATTTCGTTCCATTAAATATGAAATTGAAATGAATGTAGCGTTCATGCGTACGTACGGCTTACCGTCTCCATGAACGGTGCATTTCATTTCTTACCACTAAATGTTACGTAATATTATAAATGAATGTATATACTGGATATATAAGATATATATGACATCTAAATCATGAATTTAATTCTGGATATAATGGATATTCTATCACATGAACAACTTGTAATTATAAGAAGTTTATTGTTGACTCAAGTACCAAAGATCGACAAAACGACCGTTATTAACTTAAATAATTAAATAATGTTCATAACATTGAAATAAGTGATATAAAAAGGATAATGAAATTGAAAATGGTTCTTAATAAGGTAGATATTAACTCTAGTTTATTATTCAGGAGGTTAAAGAACGGTTGAGTCAAGTCGGACACAAGGTAAGGGAACTTCTTAACCCAAATTCCATTCTTTAGGTTAATCTCCTACTTTCAAATTACGTCATGATATTATTATGTCCTATCTTGTATTTGTACATTCTTTATGTGTACTTATATTGAATACACATAATAGATCTTTTTTATTTTAAAAATGATCTTTTTAAGGAATTTGTCTCAATCTCCTTTCATTAAGGCATATTTGGTTTTATACACAACTTTCTTTTATATAGTGTATAAACCCCTTTAACTTTTACATTTATTCAAAAGGAATCTTTTTTATACAAAGCGTTTTACTAAACGACAAAAAGGGAATGTTTTCCATTCCGTAAATATGCGGCGACAATGACTTCTCCACCGCCGTGACCATTATTTGAGTTTCGGCTTCCTCTACAAGCCATCATTTTTTTAAAAGAAAAATAAATACAAAGTTTTAACTTTCTTTTATTTTGGTATTGAAAATGGTTTTGAAAGCGTTTTTTATTATATCAATGTGTTGTATTGATATCTTGTGATTGAAATGTGGAAATTTTATGTTTCCTTTATGCATGTTTTATGTGATACGATTATGATAGGGTTTATGATATGTTTAAACCTATTCATATGAGGAATGCATTGGACTTAATAAGTGACGGGTGGAGCCCGCTATAGCTCCTCGATGCATCGGCAGGTCTCATGAGACAAACTAGTGTCTTGGCACGAGGCCTTGACAAAATCTTATTTGCGGTCTTGGTACGAGGCCTTGGCTACGTGGTTATGATAGTCTGGAATTATGCATTCCATCATTATGAAAGTGGTTATTAATATTTCATGTGATTATTCGACCAGTAGAATATCCATGTGAAGAATTGAATGACATTGTCTCATTTTACTTTTTCCATATTATGTTGATGTTCAAGTTTAAAAGGCTTTTGTTTTAGTTATACATTACCTTAAATTTTTATGTTTATTTATGAAATTTTCCGAAATATTGTTATCCTTACAGAGCATCTGAGCTCACCCCTTTCAGTGTTTTAATATTTTTCCAGGATGTGAAGATGTATTTTATGAATGACCTGCATGGATAGTCAGAAGAGGATATGAGTGTGGACTATGAAGACCATGTTATTGTAGTTTGTTTACTTTTTTGATGTAATGAAAGACTTATGAATGTATCTAGTGTTTCCAAGGCTACTAAACTAATCGGTCTTTCAATACTTGATCTTTTGTGATCATGCCAATGTTACGAAGTAATGCACCAACTCTGGGTAGCTGGGGTCGGGGCGTTACAGCCTCATCTTTAGATACTATAAGAGATTTCACATTTTTGTGGTTCATATCCCTTGAATGAGATTTATTTTCCTATATCACATGATTTACATGGTTGGAGGGTTCCCTTTCTATGGTGTAAAATTATTCCCGTGAATGTGATTCATGGGTTTAAAGGACTTATATTATAAACTAGTAACAAATGGGGTATAAGTGACCAAGATAACCTGAATATGAGTGAGTAATTTTTTATTTTACTCATATTCTTTTTCTATATACTATTGGGATATATAATACCTATTTTTAATAAAAATGAAATGATTTTGGAATCTATAATTTGAAACTATTTTAACGAAAGTGATTTGGAAAAATAGAAAAATGGGAAATGTAAATCATCATTAAAAATTATATTTACCATTTATTTTTCCCTATATTATTTTTATATTGATCTTATAGTAATTTTTATATAAATAAATTACATGGAATATATATATATATAAGATTCTACATAACATTTATTACAAACACCATGTGCCCCCATTTGGTGGTGTATAGATCATTTATTATATTCTAATGTTGAAAAATTCTTGCACCTTCAATGAGGCAACGAGGTTCTTATCAGCTATGAATGGGTTGATGATAGTGAAATGGTTGGATTTTTCCAATATAACATAGGTGTATGTACCTATTTAGTGTAATTATATCACGAAGAGTGTTTTGGGGGAATTAGTGATATATATAATTTATATATATTTTCAATTGAAAAAACCATCCTCTCCTACTAATTAATCAATTACATGCTAAAAATATTAAACACACATCCACAAGAACACCAGTATTTACAAGGATCATAATTCAAAAAGAATATTCATGTCTTAGTTATGGTAGGATAATGATCCAATACCATAAAATCCAATAGAATATAATATTAATATCACAATGAGTAGGATATTAAATTTCACTCATGTAATACATTGATGAAAGTTGAATAGTATGTGTTCCCCCTCATTTCACAAATAAGTTAATAAAGTTTTTGAATGAAAACAAATTTAACCTATGCTTCTTTTCAAATTCAAAAAAGTATTCAACTGAAAAAACTTCTTCAATTTCATACCCCAAAGATGGTAATAAATTAATGGAATTTGTAAAGGAATACTCAGTCTGATTAATCCTGTACGATTCATCCTAGTCTGATTCATCTGTTTATGACTCTTCTCCATACAATTCATACCGTTATGATTATCCATGATACAACTATTCCTGATACAATTCTCCATCAATCTTGAAATCATAGTATGAAAATAATTAATATGATTATCTATCATGATATGATGATCAGAAAAATATTATTAACAAGATGAATCTAGTATTTAACTGAGTAGGATAATCACTCAGTATGAAAATCAACTAAACATAATTTAGTGTTCTTTTCTTTTCGCATCTACTTTAATCGATAAAAAAATTAAACAAAAACCACAGAACAAGAACTACTTATTCTCTTTAAAAAATATGATCTTCATTCTCTTCTATGATGAACAACACATCAGTCATAATAAAATAAAAATTATATATTTCTCATTTTATAGTTGTCCCTCAAGATGTTTTCACTAGAATCCCAAAATATTCCTAAATAATAAAATTCATCCAAATCATAATTCCCCCTGAATGTTGAAATTATTATGATTTATTCAATTCATACTTATTCTTCTCGAATTTTCCAAAATATTTACTTCTTATAAAGACATTAAATTCAATTTAATGTCCTATGTCGATTATTGTGTCTGATTTTATGAAACACATTTCATCAACAAAATGATAATTATAAATTGAATATAAATTCATTAAAAAAAGGATACTTCTCTGAATTTTGAAAACTATCAATCATTTGAATTCCACGTTCCCCCTTGACAATTAATTTTGGAATATACACATACAATCCACTTTTATTTCATCACTTCTTCTCAGGACCTAGTTGGAAACCTATAATTTAATTTAACCCTT
Organism: Viscum album; assembly: GCA_963277665.1. Classification (NCBI taxonomy): domain Eukaryota; kingdom Viridiplantae; phylum Streptophyta; class Magnoliopsida; order Santalales; family Viscaceae; genus Viscum; species Viscum album. The sequence goes on along the minus strand of OY728128.1, from coordinate 96,392,538 downwards.
ACCAAATGGTAGAATGACTTTTTTCTCTCATTCCATCCTTTTATTTTCATTCATCACCCCCATGAATGTACTTCATTTCCCAATGCATCTAATTTTCAAATGCCCATTTCCTTTCTTCTGCAAACCATTTGTAATTTCATTCATCATTTACAAGAAATATAATGGAATAAAAATAAACAATAACAATGATGTAATACTCATGTATTTCTTTGATGAAGAAATTATTTCCTTCTCTTCCTTTTAATAAATTTAAATTCACAAGCATGTGTCCAATTGGGAATATCATGCCCTTATATCATGTTTTCGACCATAATAATCATTTTTCAATCTATACACATAACCGTTGTCCTTTACAACAAAAAAATTGAAGAGGTTGTTCGTAACACCCCATGCTTAGAAAATAGGTTTCCCTTTGAAAAATAAAATAGCTTTCATATTACACACCGTCTATTTCTAAAACACAACATCCAATCAAAGTAGTTGTTTAAAAAATTATTTATGAATTTTAATGCCAAACTATTTAAATTTAATAATTATTATTTTTCAAAATGGGCTTCATTTTTGGAATCGGAATATCAAAATTATCTTAGGGTGAATTTTTTGTATTTTTCTAAAAAAAAATCAATTTTTGGATGAATAGTGAAAAACACTACGTTTTTATTCAATCCCGGCATTTATTTAAATAATTTTTATTTTTATTTTATTTTTTTAAAGAAAAAATAGATACATAATACCAATATTAGTAAAATTTAATTCATTGGAGTTATTTTATAATAAAATTGGATATATAAAATTTTATTGAGCTATTTAACTCTTTTTTCCCACCTTCTAGGTACAGGTAGAATTTCTCCGAAACCTTAAGTATTTCATTTTTTATGAATTTAATTTCAAAAATAAAAGTGAAACGATTGACATTATTAGGTAAAATTATTTTAAATATGATGAAACTATTTTTTGGTATATAGTTACATTTGAATTTTATTTACAATGTTTTAAAATAAATAGGGAGATTAAAGGTAAAAATAATATTATAATTACTAAAACACATATACTAATAGAATTTGATTAGTTTTTTTCCACAAAAATAATCCATAGAACAAAAAATGATTCTCTTAGATCCACTTTGATTTGATTAGGAAAATTATTATATTTTATTTAAAGAATAGTTAATAGTTTTAAACTCAAATTTTAATAAATAAATTTATTTAACATCGGGTTATAAATAAGATAAATTCAACTAATAAAATTCCATATAGTGAAGAAATTATTTCCAACATAATGGTATTTTATTAATAATTTTTAGAAATTAAAATTTTAAATTTAATGACGACACATTTATGTTGCAGTAATTACTTTATTATGGAATGATTAAAATTACTGATATTATAAACATCAAAAGAAATGTAGATTGAGAATATGCATGCATTCTGAGAATTTTATAGGTTAATATAAAATTTTAGTATTTATTTAATGTATTATTTTGAAGTAATCATCTTTTTTTACTTTCACAAAAACCTAATACTGAATAGTTTCTAGATTTACATAAATGAGTTTAAAAAAAATATATTATTAAATTATATAATATTACAAAAAAAATTAAGGTTCATCCAAATGACTTAGATACGTTTATATATGTAAAATTGAAACACTTTAAGTTCTCTGGTCATTTTATAGTATGCTTATTAACTATATAATAAAAAAATTCAAGAAAACCATGTAAATATTAATCTATTTATCTAAGAGTTAAATCTAAAAGATATGGTTAATATAGTGACATAAACATTTCTGAACCCAATTTATTGGGGGATTATCAACCCAAATCATCTTTATCTTCTAAATAAATACTTTTGGAGCCATTATTATCTGAATATGATGGTTTAATAATTTAATTTTTTGCGGTTTTATTAAAGTGGCCCTCACCTCTATTATAAAATGGTACTGCCCCTTATCTCCAAATAAAACCTCCAATTCCATTTTTCTCAGAAAACACCTGATGATATATCTTCCTAACTACCCTCACATCATCCTGGAGGCCTTAAATTGATAATAAATTCTACCTATGGATCCCTTTCAGTAAAATAAAAAAGGAAGCACCTAAAAAGTGGTAATAATTTCAACATCGATTTCAATGTTCTTATCTTCTTCCACTTCCCCTTTCTTTTTTCGTACTTTCAAAAATAATAACTATTGTACCTTCAAATTATTTTGATGCTACTATAAATATTATATAACCATATTCATTATTCTATCAATCCTATGAATGAAAAAGTCACCATACATAAGTATGTACGACTTACCATCTCCGCATCGTGGTGTAGATTGTTGTTTAACACATCATTATTTCCCTTGGTATAATAATAAGTATCATTGATTTAAATAAAAAATATAACATGTAAATTATAATATATATGATATAAAATCAAATTATATACTATTTCACCACCAAGAGAATGATGTTTTCGCTCATGCATAAATTCAGATTACCGTCTCCACGAACGTGAGGAGATTTATTCCCAATAGTAACCATTTAAGTATACTTTTAATTTTATTATTAAAAATAATGTTTAACAACATAAAATAATTCTGGATATGAATCAAATAAATCATATCCCTATGAAACATGACTTACTAAAAAAATAAGGGAAAACGATTCAGTTAACAACTGAAACAAAGATACTACTGAAATATTATTAAGAAAGAACTATTAGAAGATCATATATGATAACATATATATGTAAGTGGTTCCTATAAATATTAATAAAAATTATTTATGTATTATACAGGAGGTTAAAGTACCCTTGACTAAGTAAAAGTTTAATTTAAGGGTTAATTTTCAAATATATTTTTTATCCAAGGTTATTTATATATAAGCATACACTATGAATTCTCTATCATCCTCATTAGTGTTTCATAAAAATGTATTTCAAAACATTATTACTATTTCCTTGAATATGGGACAAATTAATTTAATCTATTGTTTTAAATTTTATAAAATGTTATTATATTATTTTTTCCATCGTTTTCCAAGCAATGTAATTTATGACCTTTTCAGAAAATTAATGTAAGAATGTCTTCTTGACTTATATGTCGGGTAAAACTATTTTCCGCCATTATAACTCCTTCAAAGCTTCTCTTACAAGATTATATGAATATATTAAAAATAATTATTTTATTTTATAACTATGTGACTATTAAATGATTTCAAAATAGAAATAGATATTTCCCTAAAAATGTTTTGATTTCATTTATGTTCACATACTTTGATTGACTTTACGCATGTTTGAAGATGATTTATTATGAAATAATCTTTTATATAGTATTGAATGTTTTGTGATATGTTTGAATGTGGATGTGTTATTTTTATATTATTCATGGTTTATGGTTAATATATTAAAATTTCTTATGTTATTTTTGATAAGAATGTTTATTCTCTGTTTTAATATTTTATCATATGAGAAATGCATTGGAATTTGTAAGTGATGCATGGAGCCTGCTATAACTCCTAAATGGATTGGTAGGTCTCGTTAGACCAAAATGTTTTTTTGGTTGTAAGGCTAATAAAAATCTTATTTCTATTCTTGTCACGAGGCCTTGACTATATGGTTACGATGTCTGACATTATGCAATGCATAATTATAAAATTAGCTATTGGTATTACATGTAATTATTCAACTAGTAGAATATCTATGTGAAAATTTAAATTGAATTATTTGACTTATCATTGACATATTATTCTGAATTTTACTTTTAAAATCCTTTTTTATTAGAATTATATATATCCATAAATGTTTATGCTTATTTATGATAGTTTCCGCTATATTGTTATCCTAACTGAGCTTCTGAGCTCACCCCCTTCAAATGTTTTTCCAAAGATGTGAAGAAGTATATAATGATTAATCTACAGGGATAGGATATAGAATATGACTTTGTTCAAAGGGGAAACGATGTTGTTTTATTATTTCATGATGTAAGGTAATAATTATGTATGTATCTAGATCTACCAATGATACAAAACTAATTGGTCATTCGAGACATGATCTATTGTGATCATACCAATGTTATGTAATAATGCACCAGTACTGGATAACCAGGGTCATGGTGTTATAGTTGGTAATAGAAGAGGATTAATAACAACCTAGAAAATTAGATTTAGAAAACGTATGATTTGAAAAATTTAACCTATGTTAGAGTTTGAGGATTAGTATAGTAGAACATCCTAGAATTTTGGAAATGTAGAAATTTTTTGATTTTTCCAAAAAAAGACACCCCTGTGTTGATACGATCAGGTTGAGGTGGCTTTGGAAAAGATGTACTTAGGGTTAAAACTCGAAAACATCACTTTGAGCTAGACTCGAACAGGAACTAGTGCACGACAACAGGGCTTGTTGCACTGTTGGTTACAACACTCCTAGGTGATATGCTTATGAGAACTCACATTTTCATTAAAAGTCATTATGAAGGATTTAAGATTAAATATTTAATAAAAGAAAACAATTTTTTATTATTAAGGATTATATGCATAAACTTTTAAATTTATGTTAGTTATTTTACTAGTTTAGAATTCATTATTATGATTCATAAACTAATCCAAGGTATTCTATTATTTGGAAATGGAACCTAGTGGAAAGAATGAAAATTTTATCAGTTCATGTAATCCATTTAGGTATTTCTCTCATACTAAAGATAAATATAGTAGTGCTTGTTATTCAACTGGTGTTAAACAATTTATAACCATAACGGTACATCTCACTCAGGTTATGAATAATTACCTTACTCGTATAGAACACCGTGATCCACAGCACAGATGATCAATGTTAGACCACTTCATGAGGAAACAACCACCAAAATTCAATGGGGCTACAAATTTAACACACCAAGCTTCTATGATACATTTATCTTTGACTTTTACAATAGATTGTGATGTACGCAACAGTGATCTCAAGCACACCACAATCAATCAAAATTTCCATTAAAAAAGAGGCTATAAATAGTAATAAAAACAATTTAAATTTTATATATCCCATAAAATTTTAATATTCATCTTTTTTTATTCATAGACATAATATTAGTATAAAATAAAAGAATAAATGTTTTTTTTAAAAAATGCTATTTTTTCGCCTTTTTATGGAGAACCATTTCTAATGAAATATTTTACACTTTTATATATTTAATATGATGAAATTAAATTCATCTTTAAAAGTGGGACATAAAAATTTAGTTTGGATAAATTTTGGGTGTTTTTCTGATAACATTCAAATTTTGATTAAAAGTGACAGATAATAAATTTTAATTGAAAACACATTTTTTAATCAAAATAATTTATATTGTTAAATTATACATTTGAATGGTTTTTAATTACAATTATATTATATTTTTATTACTTAATCCAATTTTGTTTATTGAATGTAATTTTTCATTTAAATTGGACATAAATATATATCAATCTTTTGATAATTTTAACTTCTCAAAAACCCGGTTTCGGGTTTAGAAAATTGTAATTAATTTTAAATTAATTAAAAATACTTCTATGTTTTTAATATGGTAAAATAAAAATCATTTTTAATTCATAATATCAAAATTATCTTAGGGAGAATTTTTGGCATTTTTCTCAAAACATAAATTTTTTAAGAATAGTGAAGAACACATCGTTATTGTTTAAAAACTGACCTTTTATTTAAATAATTATTTATTTTATTTTAATAAATTTTTTCTAAAAATATATACATAGTTCCTTTATTAGTTCAATGAAATTAATTTGAGTCTTCTTATAATAAAATTATATTTTAATAAAAATTATTGAATTTTTTTAAAAAGTTTTACCCACCTTCTAGGCATGTTAAAAAATTTACATAAAACATAATTTTACCACTTCTGTGAATTGAATTTAAAAAATAAAAGAGACATGGTTGACATCTGTATGTAAAATTTGGTTCAATATGACAAAATAATTTTTGGTGAATAGTAACTTTTGACTTTATTTACCACGGTTAAAATTAAATTGCGTAATTAAAGGTAAAAATAAAATAATAATTATCCTTACACAAGTATGAATTTTATTGGATAATGTTTTTTTGTTCAAAATCAACATTATAAATAAAATATGATCCTTTTTGGTACAATTTTATTAGATTAAGACATTAATTATTATTTAATTTAAAGAATATTTTAAAATGTTAAATTCAAATTTTCATAAATAAAACATTATTAATATTGGGTTATACAGCTGATAAATTCGACTATAAATATTAATTATAAAGATAAAAATATTTAGGACATTATGTTATATTATTTATAATTTAATGAAATTAAATTATTAAATTTGTTTATGATAAAGTGATGGTGTTGTAATTACCTTATTAATGAATGACTAAAATAATTGAAACTATAAATATCACAATAAATATAAATTGAAATTTTTGATGCATTCCAAAAAAATTTATAAATTAATATGAAATGTTAGGGTTTATATAATAAAAATTTTCATAGGAATCATGATATTATGACGTTAAAAAAATTACTAAATAGTGTCAAAATTGACCTTAGTGTGTTTTAAAAATAATATTATATTATTAAATGATATATTATTCATAAAAACATACCGATCGGCTAAAGGACATATATAATGATATATATATAATTAATGAACCACTTGACGTTTTTTGTCAGTTTATAGTATTTTTATTAACTGTATAGTGTAAGACTACAAGAATACATAGTAAAAGTTGAACTAATTAACTAAGAGTTATATCTAAAAGATAATGTTAATATGGTGACCTAAACATGTATAAAACCTAATGGTTGAAGTTATTTTTACCCATAACCACCTTATTCTCGAAATAAATTCATTTTGAGCCATTATAAAGAAAAAATAATTATATAATAAAATAATATGTCAAGCATTTCATAAAGGGGCTCTCACATCTTTTATAAACGTGTACATCCCCATTTTTTAATTTCAAAACTCAAAATAAATTTTTCTCTACCATACCCTACTCAAATATCCTTTGAACTACCCTTAATTCAACCTAGAGGCATTACTTTTATCATAAGGACATCCTAAGAACCACTTTTGATCAAATTAGAAGGAAGAACCTGAAGCAAAGGTAATAATTTCACCCCCTCAATAAATGTTATTTTCTTCTTTCATATCCTCTTTCATTGTTGTCTCCATAACAAAAAATAAATCCAGTACCTTCTAAATACTGTTATGTTATTTTAAATATGGGAAAACCATTTTCAAGATTTTATCCTTCCCTTGAATGACAAATTCAACAAACGTGCGTACGTACTGTTTACCATCTCCTAGTCGTGGTGAAGATTGTTCTTCAACACTTTATTTTTGGGATGTGTATAATAATGAGTAGAAATGATATTAATAATAAATATAACATGTTATTTATTCTGTATATACGATATACTATCCAATTACATAGTATTTTTCCATTAATTGAGTGATATTTTTCACTTGCGTACGTAAGGATTAACATCACCACAAACAGTATAAGATTCATTCCTCATCATAACAATTCAAGAATAGCTTTCATTTGAGGATTTAAAAATATTTTTTAAGAACATAATATCATTCTAGATAGGAATTCAATACATTCTATTCATAAAAATCAATACATACGAAATAGAACACATAAACGATAACAAAATATTTAACACAAAAAACAATGAAACTGATCGAATATCATTAACAATACGATATTAAGGGATCATATATGATATCATATTTATTTTTATGGTTCATGTATAATTTAACAACATTTATTTACCCATTATAAATTAGTTTAACCTACCGTATACTATAATAAAGGTCAATGTAAGGGGTTTTCATTTCACATCTTATTCCCGTAAGATTCCTGATATATTGCCCCTATTTTCTAGTGTGTGGTGTATGTAATACCAAATATTGTATTAATTGTGTAATATACATACATTTATGGGTATTTATATCTTCAATTACGAGCCATATTTCATGGGGTGTATGTTTCGTAAGTAACTAAATTGGAAAAAGAATTTCTGATTTCGATTTCCACTCATTGGGTTTTACACAAACATCATTGATTATTTTACTCTAAGATTATCTATGAAATAATTAATTATTTATTTATGTATAAACTTACACTCCAAAATGTGTTTATTTACTTTTCATACACATAATCACTCCATTGATAAATTCATAAGTGATCCATATAAACTTTAAAAGAGTAATCATAACTCAATTTACATTCATTTATTAAAACATCCAAGTCATTGGGGGTTTTTTTACAAGAATAAGTTTGAATGTACTCTGATTGATTGACATTTATGATCCGATCATATTTTGTGTATTTAAATTTTTTACAGACAATTATGTCATTGATTTTCCCTTAACCAAAGGATACATTCTTTAAAAGTGATTTCATCTCAATTTATATTATATTGAGACTACATTGTTTTTATGCGCCAATTCTCTTTTATATAGTGTATATACTATAGTTTGACCTATTATATCATAAATCCATTTATTCCCATGATATTATAATATTTTTATTACCCTAATTGTTTTTATTCAAGAATGTTTCATTTTGATTTGAAAATTTAATAAAATATTAGTTTAAATGTTTTAAATATTTATTTTTCTAGATATTTCTCATTAAAGTAAATGTTTTGAAAATGGCTTTAGGGATTATTTTATATAGACATAAATGTTTTAAAGTAAACATATCATTTAAAATTTTCAATTTTGAATGGGACCCTTTGATCCACAAATATATTTTAAATTACTTCTTGATTAGTTGTGAGACTATTAAATGTTTTCAGGAAAAAAGGATATTTCTCTCAAATAGTTTTATGGATTAAATTCATCTATGTCAATATCCTTCATTATTAATGATTTAGCTTGATGCATTATAATAAAAACATCCATATTTTATTGAATGATTTATGTTTGACTGTGGATATTCTATTTTTATATCATTCATGGGTTTTGGTGAAAATATCAACATTTCCTATGCTTGTTTTAATATGAATGTTTATGTTAAGTTTCAAAATTTTCTTATGTGGAAGGAAATGATCTTAGTAAGTAACAGATAAGCTTGATAAATCTCCTCGATGTATCAGAATTTCTCATGAGAAAATCTAATATCCTGGCACAAGGCCTTGAAAAAATATTATATTTAGTCTTGACTCAAGGCCTTGATTATGTTGTTATGATGTCAGACATTTTGAATTTCATCATTAGGATATTGGTTATGGATATTTCATGTGATTATTTGACTAGTATAACATCTATGTGAATAGGTAGATGGCGTTATTTTATTTATCATTTCTATATTATGCTGATGTTTATGTTTAAAAGGCTTGTGTTTTAGTCTTATAAATTTCCTTAATCTTTTGTGCTTATTTATCATTATTTCAGCTATATTTTTACCCTTACTGAGCATCTCAGATAACCCCATTCCTATGGTTTTATTTTTCCAAATATGTGACGAAGTATATTATGATTATCCTACAAGAATAGGCTAAGGGATAAAATAGTGTTCAAAAGAGACACAATATTTCTTTTTTCGTTTGATAATGTAATTTAAAACATAAGTATATATATAGTACTTATAAGGATAATAAAATCATCAGTATTTAGAGACATGATCTATTGTTATCATGCCAATGTTATATAATAACGCACTGAATCTGAGTAACTGGAATCAGGGCGTTACAATTGGTATCAATGAATGTTTAGTACAAACCTTGGAAAGTAGATTTAGAATAATTCTGATCAGAGAACATTAACCTAAAATAGTCTTTCGGGATTAGTATATAAGAACATCCAAATATTTTGATTATGAAAATATTACATGGTTTTTCCATGTAGTACATCTAATTCTAGATACGAGAAGTTAGAGGCGGCTCTGGAACATATGTACATAGGAGTAAAACCTGAAAACACCTTTTTGAGCAAGACATGAACTAGAACTGCTGCACGACAATGGGCATTATTGCACTCTTGGTTATGAAAATCCTGGGGGATATGCATAGCATAACTCACATTTTCTTTACAATCCAATTTTATGTATTTTAACAGAATATGAATATAAATAACCTCTGTTAATCCTAAGGTTTTATAGATTGAACATAAGCTATAGGTATATTCTCTAAATGATATTTTGACTATTTTAACTCACACAATTCTTTCTAAACATAGTCAATGTCCGAATTCCAAGGAAGTCATAATAACATTTAACATGATGTACATGATGGGAATAGTGGTGTAAATGAGCAACGAAATGGAATGTTGTTAAGAATGAAAGATATCATGTTCATGATAAACCCACTTTCCAAAATATGATAAAAATATATACAATAACCAACTCCCGGACTCAAAAAGAATAAAAAAGTGGTTAATGACAAGAGAGCTAGTAGTGGAGGCCATGGAGAAAAGAGAGACCAGTTTACCTCTTGTAGGAAATGTGGAAGGAGACAACAAAGAAAGTGTCTCAATGAAATAACAAAATGTATTATGTGTGGGAAATAAGGACATAAATTAATAAATTTCCAAGGAAAAATGAAGATTACTATAGAAGAAAATAAAAATGATAACAAAATACAGTTACAGATTTTTGTCATAAATATAGGGGTCCTAGGTATTACCCGAGTAAATTCCCTATTCTATGAATAACCACTTTTTCAAGGAAGAACCAATTTGTAAATAAACTGATGGTGAAATATTTAAAAGTATTAATGTACTTTATTGGAGGGATTAATTTGGAATATATTCTCTTGTATATACAACCCTTTAGTTTTTATGTGAAAAAATTATTTGAGGAAGAATTATCTTTTCTGATGTTGATATAGTTATAAATAAAAAATATGGTTTATTTAATCCCTGAATTTGAAAAAATTAAAAAAATTTATATTTGGGGATAAAAATGTGAGTTATGAGATAGCATTTTTGGTTAAATTATGTTTTTGTTATTTTTATGAATAAATATCATTTTGGAAATTTTATAAAATATTGTTTTTGAAATAGGACAAAAAATAGACCATGTGACAACCCGTCGTGTTGGACAATGCGGCTAGAATTGAACCCATAACCCAAGTGCGACTCGAATTTATCACCCACAAGAGGACTGTGCGAAGTCCCTAGTTAGTGTGACCAATTCATTTTAGTTAAATGATTTTATTGATCAATAAAAAGTTTATTTAGGGTCTTATGTGTATGTAATGTGTATCCATTGTATAGGAAAATGATTCTTGATTAAGTGATGAATGTTATTTTGGAATGTGTTTGCTCTATTGGGAACACTATATGCCTAATTAAAATAGAATATTATGGGATTACATTTGTGGAGTAATAGTTGATATTTATCTGTGTTTTTATTGTGGACTTATAGTGATTTAGGTTATTTATGGGAATTATTAACCTATCATAGAGAATATATAATTAGGTTAATTACTTTTAACTATGTGACTTTAAGAGAAGTCAATGTTAAATGGTGATACAATTTATTTTAGAAGACTACGTAATAAAATTATTTTGAGTTTTGGGTTTCAATCTTAGTTTCGATAATAGTAAACTATTTTAAGTAAAATGTTTATTTAATGGTATTTATTGAACATTGGGTATTTTTGGTTTAATTTAAGAAATTAAGGTTAGTATTTCATTCTATAAAGGATTATGTAATTTTTGGATCATCTGTTCTTGTAATAAGAATTTTGGTTTTAGATAATTTCTAAGGACATAGTAAATATAGAGTTTATCCTTCTAGGATTACCTGTATGTTGGATGAAGGTAGGTGAGTTATATTTTACGGGGATAAGTATCATAAATGATATTTGAGAGTAGGTTTATAGGATTGAAAAGCACATGGATACATATCAGAGATGGAAGACAAAATATTTTTATATACATCGACTGCCCCACGATTATAACATGGGTGATCCTATGTTCTTGTTAGTTCAACTAGAATGGGTCAATGTAGCATTAAGAGATATGTAAATTTGGTAACATGGTTTGTTAGAACATTCATGGTAGGGATGTGAATTGTTTTGGTGGCATACTGATAAGATCCTCCAAATTTGTTTTGTGATATGAATGACTTATTTCATGTGTCACAGCTTCTGAAACATCACCATAAACCTTCTCATGTGATTTATGTAGATGATGATGACCTTGATAAAAATTCCACCATTGAGTAGCACTGATACGCGTGTTGGATCTTAGTGGGAAAGGGTTGGGGGGAAATATTGTGCCAATAGGTTCAATATGGTGGAAATATGAGCATGTTCTAAAGGAAAATGGGATAGGGAAGATGATATGATTTCTCAATAGAGCAATATATTTTACTTCAAAATCATAATGATGCATTAGAGTATAGCTCAAGGTGAGATGTTAAAATATGGGGAGACTCTAAGATCCTGAAAATTTTTCGAGATTCATCTTTCTCACATATATGTAAGATTCTAACCTTATTTTGGTGTATAATGGGTGGGATTTTGTTTCAATGTGATTCTGGAAAAATTTGGGAATTCTGGATGGAAAAGTTGTAATTTAGGGTTGGCACATGGTTTCCCAAAACAGTTCTTGTAACCCCAACAAACCATGAAACCATAGACATAGGGGGAGTTCATGTTTAGTTCATATTTTGTAATAGTATGTTCCCTTTTATTATTAATAGTACAAACCCTATAATATATTCAAGGTTATGTTGCATGGTTTCAAAAAAGTTCACACCATCCCAAGAAATTGACCACGTGAAATTATTTTCAACAAATTATTATTTCATAGTTCTCTAACCCCCACCATTCCCTTTAATTCTCCCTATTATAAACAAAGTATTTCTCTTTCATTTTTATAGGACTCTTAGGGTATCACAAGTTCTTCTAAAAATTGCTCATGATAAATTGAAGACGAGATTGATGAATTTACACATCTACTGATTAGAGATATTTTAAAAATTTGTTCCCTCCTTTTCTCCCATCATTATCTAATAATATTAACTAATTGTTTCCTCCATTATTTGTTGGTTAGGATCTTAATTTCTTACAATCTAATCCATTTTAACATGAATATATGTTTTTTTGTAGATATCATTATACATCGTGTTCTTTAATAATATTCTTTTAAATTATGGAATTCCGTAGGGTGAATTTTCTCCAATTATTTTGAGGTATGAGGTATAAATTTTAAATACCATAATCTTGATTTTATTATGTGTTTGTAATTTGGAAATTGATATTTACCTATTTTCTAATAAAATTTTTAATTTATGTAATTAATTTATTAATTAATTAAAATAATAATGTGATTATGGAATTGGTCAATTAAATAAGATTTTGTACCTAATTAATTGTTGTGACAATGAAGTTACTATTAATGGTAATAAAGGGTCCTTTTCCTTTACTTTTAAGGATTAATAGGTTATGTGATTAAATGTTGAAAGATGGTTTAGTGGTGAATTTTTCATATTATTCCATGTAATTAATTTAATTCAATATGATTTAATTGATTATGTAAATGGTATTTCTTGATGTGTATTGTTGATTATAGGAATAATAATTATTTTCCTTATTAAATATGACATGATGGATATTTATGATTGATTAAGAAATTGGGTGTTGGAAGCTGTATGATGTTCCAAATACCAAGAGGGTTTATCCATGATGATATAAGCACAAATACAAGAATTTTAATATTATTATAATGGATGGGGATTGATTCTTCAAATAATTGTGAGGTGTTGGAATGATATTTATGCTCCAATTAACCACGGTGTGATGGATACAATGTTCTATACCCACAAGATTGATATTGGACTTCGGTTCAAAATTCCCATGTTATGAAACAGAGTAAACTAGAGAGTGAATGCCCATGTGTTATAATGAATTGTGATTATATAAGTTATATGGTCCATAATATGGAACAGTCTGAATCAGATATTAATGCTATGAGTGTAATCATGAGCCATTGAGAAAAAATATGGAACGATAAAGGAAAATTGATTATGTGAATTGTTTTCTATATTGGATGAACTGTATTATTTTTAAAATCACATAAAATGTTATTTCATATATATTTATTTTGATGAATTTTGTTTTGGTTTATTTAGTTTTAGTCACACACTACTCAGGATACATTATCGATACCCGAATAGACATCCCATTTGTAGGTTATGATATGTGGAAGAGTCCTAGGTCATATTGATGAGTTGGTATGGGTAATGTTTGATGGAACAACACATGGTGTAGGTTCTCTATTAAGAGTGTTAGTGAATTTATTTTGATAGAAACATGACACTTTTTACTACAAGTAATGTCAATGTTTTAGTTTTGGATATTGATTTGTTTTTTGGTTAATCATGGGATATATATTTTTTTCTACTAATTTTATTTTTATGTATGTTGATTATTATCATCTCCTTTTTTCTATTGGTTTCACTATTATGATGCATTGATAAAGAAACTATACTATTCCTAGGTTATATATAAGTCCCTTAATGCTATTCTGAAGACTCTAGGGTATGAGGAGTCCAACCTGAGGTCACTTTTTTTGTCCATATCAGTGCACATATGTGTGGAACCCAGGTTAGGAGATCATAAAAGATGAGTAATATAACTATAAAAATTCATTAACAATTATTACATTCCTCAATGTGAGGATTTTTTAATTTTGGTACGATCCCAGAATTTCTCCCATTAATTTAATCCAATATTATCATTTTATATATACTAACTATACTCATGGTTTTTATATGTTCATTAGATTCAATAAGTCATGGATTTGTACTTTTTTAATCACACAGATTTGGTGGTTTTGTCACAAAATTATTACTTGGAATAGTTGTTAACCAAATTTAAATATTTCTATTTATTCCAAGATAATATTATACAATCAACATTGGGATGACGTAGTTTATTTTTTCCCCAACTTTGATAGTGAATCCTCACTATTGAGTGTGATTCACATCCTTTTTGAAATCCCACAACATAATGATGATTTGTTCTGGATTTCAGGGAAGCAAGTCGTGGTATCTCATTCCACGTAGCTATCCAATAGGATTCATATGAATGTGGTCTAACTAGTATACACTAGATGTATTGAATAGAATATATTAATTTCAAGAAATATTCCTTTAATACTATAGTCATAAAATGAAAAAATAATAGTTTCCATCTAGGATCCTAATGTGACGGAATCATATTTTTTCAGTAATACCATTTATGAAATCATGGTCATGTGAAATATGGGTATCAATAGGTATTTAAAACCATCAATAGTGTCCATATTTATTTTCTGTTGTCCCCCATTCTATAATTGTGTCAAAATAAATTTCTATAGTTCCAATTAGGATAATCAATGAAATTTAGGTTGTGATGTTGTTTATTGGGATCACAATTGAAAATTCATGGATACTTCTAAGCTTCATGTGGATTGGAACCATATTATAAATCTCATGTGAAGAGAATCCTTAATGGATTTTCTTTTCCTAAATTCAAGGTATATGTTATCAATTTTATTTAATGTGATTCTACTATAATCATGAAATATTTATGAAATTGTATGTTGCACCATTAATGGAGGCTTACGGCCCGATGGATGGATATCATGAACTCTCTATATAGAATCAATCACTTTATAACTCATATCTATCTGGTGGTGAATTAATTGGAGGAAACTCATTAAAAATAATTCAATTAGTTTGAAACATATATTATAAGAACCTCATCCTTCCATATTTATCTTTAACTATCTGAAATAGATATTTGTAAAATCCAAACATTTGAAATTCGATAATGATTTTATATTAATCAATATCATTTGCTGCCTTAGACAATAAAACTATTTGAAAAGGCTTATATACCCCTTTTCTTATGATCACACTTAATACCAATAACAAATTACTGTGTCCACTATTAAATTGTCAACATCAGATTAAATTATAAAACATATATCTATAACAACCCTACTATAATATTAATGAATTTATTTCTAAACCCTTACCCATGGATCTAGGGATAATAATATAATTTATACATATCCACTTCTAAATTAATGTTGAACAATAAAACAAAACCATCCTTAAATAGAATGTCAATAGAAATTTGAATGTATATTAAAAATAAATATTAAATTAATTAATATTTATTTGAATATTTTGAAATTTTTAAATCAAAATAATGTCATATCATTGTCATCAAATGGATAGTATTTCTACAACACCAATAATATATTATTCTCCAAAATTATACAATCTCTCAAATAAAATTTATCAAACACAATACCCATGTAGACAATAATCTTCATTATTTAACTTCTATTCATAGGGAAATACAATAACAAAATGGGTGACCACAAATACTGAGAAATTATATCATTAATTAAATAAAAATGTCAATATTAATATGGATGGAATAATTAATATTAAAATACTTCATTACATCACATTACCTTTATTTAAGTAATTATAACCTAATTCTTATAATCATATTAGTTCTGTTTTGGGGAAATTGTATTTTCATTTGGATAGCATATGATGATTTTTAATATTTTCATAGATGGAACATATTTATGGAAAATATATGGTTCATACCCACAAAACATGGGTCATGACATGAGAAATTCGATGATGGTGCATGATGGGCCCATAATTAGTGAAAACCGTCAAGCCTCCCAAAAAATCCATGCGACCTTTGATAGTTGTGGTTTTATTAAATGTTATGTAGTAAATGTAATTATTCATTAAAACCATGTCACCTTTCTATAATTTTAGTGACAGGTCGATATTGGGAACATGTTTATTATTAATCTTTCGACCCATCTGCGAAACCCTGAAAACCAATTTGTTTTCCCCTTATAATTTCTAATAAAATAATGGGACCCATATATATATCCATAAGAACCAAATATTTAATGTGAAAGGACTCCATTGACAATTTATCACTCTCAATAGACAATTTTGACTTCTCTAACTCATTTACACTCATATCCATGTGCCATTGGATGCATATGATCTCCCTAGAGTAAGTTGTTCTTTTCGTGTTAGGAATTATCCCTTCAACTTCTCTCATATTTATAATTATTCATAAATTCCTAGGTTATTAATGGTTATAAATTTTATATCCATGGTTCATTATTATAGTGATTCATCAGTGATCATCCATAACATCCTTTATCGGTTGGT
Organism: Viscum album; assembly: GCA_963277665.1. Classification (NCBI taxonomy): domain Eukaryota; kingdom Viridiplantae; phylum Streptophyta; class Magnoliopsida; order Santalales; family Viscaceae; genus Viscum; species Viscum album. The sequence continues at coordinate 96,375,373 of OY728128.1, read as the reverse complement.
GGTACTTTCTTCAACAGACTGATCATTTATCCATGTGACATAGAGAATGGTTGTTCTACAAGGATTATACAAAAAAAAACCATTATTAATTTTTTTATGATGATTTTTTTAAAAAAATTGTATCATAAATTTAAGACTATTTGGGGGATTTACCTCGATGGAAAAGGATTTCTAAAGTATGATCTTAATTTTAAATCACATTAAACCATATAGTGATTTTTGAGAAAATAAGGATTTATATGGAATGGTATTTGATGAAATTTTTTGATATTAATTATTAATTAAAATAAATTTATGGGAAGTGGGTTTTAGAAATGCCTAAATTTGATGAAAACCATTTTTCAATTGAAATGTGATGTTGAATATGAAATTTTACATTCTAACAGAAATGATTAATTTTATTTCAATAAAAGAACATCCAATGACAGAATTATTAATTAACTAAAGTCAATTGTAATAATGGGCATCTAGTCATTTATTACTAAAAAATGACAATAATGTGACCCAAAAAATATATATTTATGATAAAGACTTTATGAAAACTTCAGCATGATTTACCGATCGAGGTATTGATTAATCATCATAATAGCCTTATCAATTAGGACACGTATACCCAAATCATGATATGATTATTGAATATGTTGTTTGTTAATTCCATATATTGAAACAAACAATACTCAATGATTGTGGACACATTTTTTGATTTTGAACTGATTATTACATCTCTTTTATTATAAATCTATATATTTCATTCCTTTATTATTTAAAATATTTATTTAACCTATTATGATATATCAAGAATCATTTTTATTTGAAACATAGTTTTTGTATAAAAATGGAAAAATGATTTCTAGTCCTTATAATTATAATAATTAAATATTTAATGGTTTATTTGTAATCTATATTCTTATGGAATACATTGTGAGATCTATCTTGGCTATTTAGATCACATAATACATTTTCCTCGAGGTGTTTTTGGATTATGTAATTACATGTCAAGGAAATGGGAAAAGAACCAATTAGAGGTCGTAGGTGTGTTTGTTTCATGAGATCATTATGGTTGGTGGAAGCTAGTGGAGTTTTTATGAAATTATCATTGGAGGGTTTGTGAGACTTGTTCTTGATAGATTTTATTTTATTCATTAGATTATTGATTAATTTAGAATATATTTCACATGCTTATTATAAATTTATAATTAATAATTCATTCAAAATATCAATTAGTTATTTTTTTCTCTTTTTATATTATATTTTTTTTTCTGGTTCCCATGGATAAAGAACTCCCTTGGACATCATGTTTATGTCATATACTAGTTACCAACCCATGGTTATTTGGATTTAGCGACATGCTATGTTTTTTCCATCTTGGGTGTGCGCGCATTAGGATATCAAGAATATATTTTGGAATGATTGTATCATATGGTGTGAGGATTTCAACTTTTAAGAGTTTTATATATATTTAGGGATATTCATGTAGACTGGAGGAGGCATTTTTTAGACTTTATGTGTTGTTATGAGTGATTATGTGTCCATCTTACATTGTAGAATTTCATGTTAACATGGCTAATTTTGAAATACATCATTTCATATAAATATTTTTCACTCTAGTGTTTTAACAAAATATTATCTAATTATTTTGAAATCCCAAAAAAATTGAATTCTATCATTTGAAAATGGTATAATTTTATCTCTTGGTGTATTTTATAATCAAGAATCTATAGTAATTTATTATGTTACATCTTGAAATTTTTTAGTAACATTCCCATATTAAGAGGTTTGAATAGAATATAACTGGGATATTTTGAGGAACCATGATACGTAACCCCACTATTCATCAAAACCACCTTGAGAGAGTCAGGTGGGATTTCGAGGATTTAAAATAGGATGCCTTACAGTTTTCCATTAAAAAAATAATAGAGGATCCTCAAAGGGATTAAGTTAATGATCATGTGATGTAGTTTTATTTTTAGAAACCACCATATTTACATGACTCAAAATGACCCTCAAGAGGCATAGAGTTTGTTGAAAAATAATTAAGATCCTTTTTGAGTTATTTGAAATACCCAATTTGATAAATATGATTTTCACTATCTTTAAGCTTGAAAAACATAGATTTAGGTGGTGGGATTATATTTTTATAGTAAATAAGAATAAATACATTTAAATGAAATAAATTATAGTTCATTTAATTGATTTGTATTATATAGATTCAATGGTTTTGGAAATTTATAGGTAGATTTTAAACCATTAACAAGGTTATGGAACTTGTTCATAGTGTGAAAATTTATTGATGAACAATTTATATTTTCTACTAAGGTATTGATGAATAAGAACTAGAAGGATCAAATGTTAAAATTGGATCATTGTTCGGATAAATGATCTTATATTTTCATACTAAATATCACTACATTTGAGAATATTGAAATTAGATCATTTACTGTAGAGCATGTCATATCCTGTATGTCATTATTGAAAATATTCCCATATACTAATAGTGGAATTATTATTAGTCATAATAATGGAAATAAAAATCAAGATGTGTCTCATAGTGGATATCAATATATGGTATCATAAAATCCTAAAGAAGGGCCTTCTAGATCACCATTGACCTGGTTTAATTGTGAATAGTTTTGGAATTTATGTGGGGTTTTAATATGGAACAAATGATTTTATGTTCAAGAAATTTCACAGGACACCAACACATGTTCGGTCTTATCTATTATACCCACTGTTCTGGTAAGAATTCATAAAAACATAATTTTTATCCATCAAAATAAAATTATTCAAGATCTATGGGTTTCTATCATCAGGAATATATAAATAACTCTTCTTGTAGTAAAAGAATGACCAGAGGAAGCTAATGCTGCTATGGTGATAGTGAGAGGTACAATTAATATAAAAGCACCATTAGTGATTTTTTTATTTATAAAGTCCCTTAAACAAGTATCATAATGTCAAAGCATCAAATAATTACATTATAATGTTTACAAAGAAACATATACAAAGAGAACTCAATTATTATTAGTCTTGGTAAACTAGACAAATAATTAAATCCCTTTTACATTTGGACTAGATAATAATACCCAATACATAATAAAATAAACTAGTCAACATCCTTTAAATTCAATACAAGAATGCATCATAATTTCAATTTGAATTTGAAAATAAATAGGTATTAAAAAATATCCCTATAAGTGTTTGGTATATTAGAAACTATCATGAATCAATGAAAAAAATAACAATGTATAAATAGGTAATTGAAAACAGATTCATTTAATGAATAAAAAAACAATGAAATGAGTATACATATTTTCTCATAATGACAATCCTCTGAATAATAATTATTGAATCATGAATGTAAAAAATAATTAATAATTAGACTTCATGTTTTTGGAACATGAAAAACTATGATCCGAACAATTCACAATATAGTTCGAGTCCATGTAATGAAATATGTCTCATTCTTCTAGGAAACAAATTTGAAGGGTTTGTTGCCAAATAACTTTTCTCATCATACATATCAATGAATTTATGGGAAATCCTTAACCAATACCCACATTTTTCATTTTGTCAAAAGAATTTCTCATATATATAATATGGTATTTTATTTGTGAATCAATATTCCTTAACATAAAATATCTGTATTGAGTAATGGATATGAATTAATCAATATTTCCCATTTAATAAAAAATCATTCAATGTAAATACCAAATATAAATATTATATACGGATTATGAAATAATTGTATCCATGATATAAAAACTAAGGATATTAAAATAAAAATGATCTTTGAAGGGCATTTTATACACCTTATAAAAATTATTAGGTGTACCGTAACAAGTAAGTCTCAATCAAATAGAAATTTTGACGAAGTCCCTTACAATGTGATGTCATTTAGATGAATGTGATTTAATAGGATGTATAATGATTTAATAAATATAATTAATTTATACAGTAGCCATATCCATATTGATTATGTCATACATGGTCCTCTAATTTCATTTTATCACTCATTTATAAATAATATTTTGTTAATATAATTATTTTGGGTGTTAACTGTTTCATATTCTCCTGTATTTTTTATCATGTAAGTCCATGTTCATATTCATTAGATTTTTTATATCAAATAAGGATTCATATTTGCTCCTAGATATCACATTTATTCATTATTTACTTTTTTAAAATCAAACATGAAAGGTGAACACATAAAATGAATCGTATCACGTCCCAAAAATGGTAGGTTATACAAACACACACGCGAAGATACCATTCCATTAATGGTGAAAGGGTAACATTGGGGACTATATATTAATATTTATAAAATTAAATTAATTTATTTATTATCATAAATATTCATTATATTTTTAATTACAACCATTAATGTAAATTGGTGATGAAAAGAAAATTCACCATGTTGTGAAGATTGTAAGTCAAACGTACACATGACCAGTCCTTTCATTTTTCATAGGATTATTAAAATTTCTTATTGTACAAAAATAATAATCAAATAATTGAATATACATTACATTGGAATTTTTAATTTATAATTGAATCAATAAATGGATATGAATTTGATGATAAATATTACATCAAAGACTCAATAGATATGATTACCTCTTTTGGGAGGACATACTTTAAATAATTTTTATTTGATATAGGCATGGTATTTAATAAAGAAAAGATCCAATATACCGTAAATGAGATTCTTTATAACAGAAATCATCAGGTTTTGGTATAGATTTATGGCTCTATTTGATCAGAGGTAGTGATGGTGGAGGTTCCATTTTATAATTTAAGTGAGGGGTAATTTCTGATATCCTCATAATAAGAAACTATATTAATGATTTAATGGATCCACAGACTTCCAAATGTACTATAAACGAATAGGGGATGGAAATTTAGATCATATATTATACCCATTGTGATTGTTTAACGATTTTGTGATTTTATAATAACTTAATAATATATTAATTAAATAAAATATCATTACTTTCAAATTTTATAATATTCATCTAATTTTAACTCAAATTCATCAATAAAAAGTGGGAATTAAAATTTTATCCTTTAAAAAATATCCAATATATCCTAATGTTCTGTTAAATATTATTTATATATTAACTCTTCCAAAATATATAAAAATTAATACTTTTAATACCATTTGATTTATTTTTAAATTAATTAATTAATTTATATTTTGAATTGAAGCAGGATTTAAAAGAATTATAGAATTCATTTAAATTCCAAATAAAATAATAAAATCAAATAAATTTCATAATTATAAATATATATATTTCGGTTATGTCGTATATTTAGTGTGTCCCTATGTGGACACATAAATGTTATTGAAGGAAATGTTACAAACATTTTGTTACTATCATAAATTTAAAAAACATATAATTTATTTCCATTCTAAAGTGTTAATTAAATAACTAAAATTACAAATTATGTTGATTAGGGTTGAATAGTACTCATCCAATTATTTTTGGGTTTCTTTAGGTCGTAGTCATACCCTTATTTTTGGATTTTAACACTTATTTTACCTCGTTTACTCTTACTCTTGCGACATGGATTTTTTCACATTGTGGGTTAATATAGTAACTATAAAATTTCAAAAGACCCATAAATGGACCAATTATGATATTTTTAACCACATTCCACTAATTTTACCATTTTTTAGAATTTTATATCAATTAATAGAATATTATATATTTTAAAATATGATTATTGATATTTTGACACAATTCATTATATTAAAATTTAAAAATATAAATTAAACAAGTTTTTATTGAACAAAATCATTATATAAATAACTGAAATGTAATTTAATATATAAATAAAGTTGTTGAAATTAATTATCTCAATTTTTTGAATAAATTTATTATCGTTTAATTGATATTTCTATTAATTAAAATCTTATTTCATAATCATTATACATTACATTAATATAATTATTTATTTTATATAATTGAATAATAAATTTTCATTATAAAGATAAGTATTTAATATTTTAAAATAATATTTATTTTAATAAAACTTCGTATATAAAAAACCATTATAAAATATATAAATTTTTAAAATTAGAAGTATGAAATCGTTGAATTTTCTTAAAAAAAACTAATATATACGGATTAATGTTATCCCAATGGCTCTTAGAGCACATAAAATTATCACAAGTATTATTATGGTCTAGAATCACTCATCAGATAAAATTATTCTATGTTTTATTGAAATCATTTATTATTTATAATATTGTTATTAACCATAATTTTATAATTTACCCTTTACAATGGTAATTAAAATAACTAATTTCACCATTAATCTTGTCCAGAAATAAATATAATCCATATACTAAATTTGAACATCTAATTCCAAATATGGATTCCATTTTTCAAATTTCAACACATAAAAGTGAATATATTTTATTTATAATTAAAGTCCCTGATTGAGCGTGAAATAAGGTTTTTATGGTTAAAATGTTAAATTTTTTGAAATGATTTTATATCAAAATTCAAAATAAAAAATATTAAAATGGAATTTATTGAAATAATTTAGGAATTAATGATATTTATTTTCATTAAACAAAATTTAAACACTTTTTTTCATTATAAATTATTTTGATGAAAATTTAGTTACTAATTAAAATGTGGTATAATTTACTATTCAAACAAAAAATGATACTTATAAAAAATATTAATAATTTAACATAATAATATTTTTATATTTTTTTTTAAAAAAAATATGTTTTTTTGTAAAATATATTATATAAAAGTGTGGAAATATAGTTTTAAAATATGTGATCCGTCAAAAGGAGGAAAAACGACTTTAGAAAAATATAGATCCTTATTCTTAAAAGTGGATTTATTTTTTTAACTTTAGTTAAAAACTAATAAGAAGAATTTGAAAAATTATAATGAAAATATAATGTATAAATTTCATAATTGTTTTAATATTATAAAACCAAACCAACTTAACATCCAGAAAAAATAATTTTTCATTTTTCTTTTAAGCATACTGTTTGGTACAATATATTCATTTAAAAAGAATGAAATTAATGAGGGACATACCCTAAAATAATGTGGTGTTAAATAATCCCCTATTAGAAACAATTCATCAAAAATGAAATTAAACAACAATAATTAAATGTTTATACATGGAAATTCATTTTTTGGGAACCCATATTAGAAATAGGGGTACTAAAACATCCTCTTAATAATTGGGAAAGGGAAATGTAATGGTCACCACAAAATAAGTCCTTCGAATTGGAAACCAATAGAGAAAATTAAATACATGGAAATGATAGAGAAATATTACATTCATGTTCTTATAGATTGTGATATATAACATGGCATTAAATATTTAATCATCACAAAACAATAATGCAATGATCGGTTAAAAGACCATTGATTTGTTAGAAGGAAAAGTAAATGTTTAGGATTTTTTGTAAAACCATGAGTTATTATAAGCCTATTTTTTTAATAAATTTATATATTCATCAATATATTCCAAATAAATAATTCAATTATTCCATTCATGTGAAAGAATTAATTGGTGTATAATACATACAACAACGACATGACATACGATGCACGCAACACTGAGTTGGACTACAATACATGCAACACTGAGTTTCTATGACACATTTGTATTTATTTTAATAATTATTTAATTAATAAAATTATAAATTTGACATCAAAATTAGTAATAATAAGATTATTAACTAATTTCCAAATATTTTATATAATTTTTTAATATAAGTAATTCTTATTGATAAAAAAATATTTGGTTTTTTGTAAAGTCCTTTAATTGATAAAAACATTAATTTCTCGAATAAACCAAATTTCATAAAAAATAAACATTGGACACATTGAGAAATTTAAATTGTTAGAATAATTTTCATTTTTTAAATTATAATTTTTAAATTTAATAAGGCTGAGTTTTTGGTATTTTATTGAGAAAACTCTATTTTTAGATAAATTGTGTATAATACTCCTTTCTAGTAAAAAATAACCCTTTTTGTAATTAATTATTAAAGCTAAATCAAATTATAAATTTGTTTTAAGATTCCGGTCGATATGTATTAAATTATATTATATAAATAAATTCATTATAATCAATTTTACATTGAATCCAAATATAAATTCTTCATAATCTTTTGAATTGTTTTCTTTTTTAAAACCACTTTATTTCAACTCGTATGTGGGATTAACACTAATACTAATTTTTTCTCATTAGTGAAGTGATTATCAAAAATCATATATAAACAGTTTTAATTAGTCTAAACTTTTCAGTCTAATAATAACAAGTTATCATTTGAACATAATGATTACTTTAAGTGATTAAAATTAATCATAGTAGCTGTGGTCAAATTAAGAATAATTAGAGACTAAACCAAAAATTTATGGGCCAAATTGATATAAAAACATGTCCAACACCATTTTTCTCTCCATATTTACTCTATACACATTCCATTTTGGAGTTTCATATTTTTTGAATGATTTTTTTTCAGGCAAGAACATTTGAACACCTAACTTGTTTCTAGAAGTTTCAAATTGGTCATTTTACTTCCCTATAAAATTCAACCACCTATAGGAATTTATCAAACCAATAAAACATTTTATTTTCACAAAATATCTACCAAATTAGCATCGCAAAAATCAACCCTTTTACCTTGAATCCTCTATTTGGTCTTTAATTTTTACAAGGATATATTTTTGCATAATCCTAAAGGAGTTACCTGATTAAGAAGTAACGCCTTCTCTAAAGATCATTTCCATTATTTCCCTTATTCAACCCATAAACTCTATCAATAAAATTCTTGGGTGAATGAACCAGTATCCTCCGTATACTAATATTTTGTTATGAAATTTTTTTTACATAAACATACACACACCTTGAACTATTGATGTTGAACATATTATTTCTATAAATTGTGAATTGCTTCCTCGTGAGACTGTTACTATTCATTTCTCATTTACCACCAATAATTGTAGAAAATATTATGGAAACGATTTTCCATATATTTTATATATATTATTTAATTTTTATTTATTCTATATTAATCATTTTTATAAAATAAATATCATTAATTTAAATTTGGTGTTAATATAATAATTTGCTTTGGGGAAATGTGGACTACTGCTCCCTCAAAGTGATGCCATTCGTTCACACACCACATTGAGTGTATTAATGAGGGTTTAAATATACATATATGATATATATAATATATTAATTTTTCTTTATTAATTATATATATACATATTTCATTTAAATACTTCATTTCAAGACGTCAAAAACTCAGAAAATAATATTCTTCCATACTTTTGTCATATCATCTCCCTGAATGAAGAATTCAATTACATAATTAATTATGATATGGATTATTATAATATAATTTTAAAACATATACCTGATATTTATATCATTTTCTAAATTTTGGAATCATGATATAATTATAATTATCGCTGATATAACAAATTAAGGCACATGTGAAGAACAAAGAGAATGTTACTCGAAGTGATACCTTTAAATAGAATCATTAACAAGATGGTAAGATAAGGTCATAATAAAAGAAAATATTTTAATTTATATAATAATATGCATCTATAAACGATTTATAAAAAACATATATTTATTATCCTATGATATTGTACAACTACATAGAGATTCAAGACACAAGTCAAGGGAATTATCATCTCGCTATTAATTTCTGTGAGATACATCCTATGTTCGCCACTATATCCATTTTTTGGGTCCTGTACTAGAAATGATAATATTATAAGTATAATATGAAGAAATTTATTCTTATTCACATATCCATTTTATTAAGATTCATTCATGGGGATTAACTTTCAAAATATACCGAATTGGTTAAATATTTTTGTCTCAATTTTTCTTCATTGAGACTCATATGTTTATAATTCCATTTTACATTTTATATCATGAACATAAATATTTTAATGATATATTAGGATTCATGTAATTTCATTTTCTTACATGAAGAATATGATACAATGTCACCATGTTATAATTCATTATTGAGACAATCTACTTGTTTTTATCGATATTGTTCATATTTATGATTCCTTTGATGAAATATTATGATCCATCATTCATGAATATTCATGAATTTCATTATTATTTTTATTAAATATATCATCATTTATAGTACCATTTTACCACTCATTGTTACTTAATGAAATTTTTTTAGTAAAACCTGATAACCTCTCTCATTGGTCGGAAGTCTATTGTATTCAAAAACCATGTTTTCAAAAAATTATTAAAAAATATTATTTATGATTACTCTTAATGAAAATTGGATATTATAAATTTTTTATTTTTTTAAAATATTCATTCATATTTTTTTATTGATATTTTTATAGTTACAATTTTAAAAGGATTTATGTAATAAAAATCACTTTTCAAATAAGAAAGTATAATTTCATTGAAAAATGTATTTAAAATATCATTCAAACTTATTCACCATAAAATATATCATCCATTGGTGTTACTCATGCTTTTATGGGTAAATTGTTCAATGTTTTAATTCATATTCATTCTATGAATGGATTTTTTATTTATGGAGTGATGTTAGGAAACTCTTTTCTCCTTAATATGATATACAGTTTTCAAAAAAAATTATTTTCATGGATTATGTTGATGATTAAATGATTATTAAACCTCTAAAATTCCACAAGTTAGGATATGTTTACATTCTTATGATACCCATTTCATATCATGGGTAATTATTTGTTTATTTATGATCATGTCGCACAAGTATATTTGATTTAATTATGAGATCTGAGGGACCTATATCTCCCTCCAATGCATTGGGTATTGTTTTATATCTCATGAGATAGACTATGATGGTATGAGGAGTGAACTTATGCAACAAATATGGTCTTGGGAGTGATCCTTGATAGCTAAGATGGCCATGTGAGTGATCCATGACTACTATAATGGTATGATGAGTGAACTCATGCTACACTTATGGAAAATGAAATTAACCATAATAACTAATATTATATTATAATAGATGCCTTTGATACTATGGAAATCATTATATACTCACGTGTTTCCACAAATCCATGTCTTACTACGATAATATGATTTCATGGATTATATATTTTACTTACGTTTTATACATGTCGTATGAACTACGACAATTTTATCCATGAATCATGTGTATAATCATTTATATATAGGGTATGATCTTATATTTTCATGATCACATTATCAAACCCTTCTTCTCAGGTATATACATACATGTATCCCATGTTTACCCTTTCTTAGTATTTGAGCTCCGCGTATTTATTTTCTATCTACCTAGTATATAAAGATACAAATTTCTTAGATGTTTCTAATAAGGGATGTAGTCAAGAAGAACCCAGTGGGTGATAATATAGCTCAATTATGTATCAATTTTTATGTATTCCATGATTCAAAAGGAACTAGACTAGTACTATATCCTAGAATTATTTTTTATAATGTCTTAGTATTCTACAATACATACATAATGATAATGTTTTTAAATCATGGTTCACTATAGTTTGTATCAGATGAAATGTTTATTCAACCTTTAGAAACTAGGATTATAGAACCATGGTGATAACCATAACGACATGCCTAAGGATTATTATATAGACTAGTCTATGCATATGAAAATGTATGGGAATTTCAGTGATGGATAGAGAGAGTGGTTCTATAGAAATATATCATTGTGTTGATACTATAGGTGGATGTGGATTTAGAAAATATGAAACTTGGGGTAACAACTCTGAAATGATATTCTATGCTTGAATCTGGGTAAACTTGTACATGACAATGTGGGTTTCTACACCCCTGGTTTGTCACTTTCGTGGCATATGATTTGGTAATTCACCATATCTTTATGAACCATTTTTATTGATTTAAATATATATTGTCTATTAATAACCATGGATATACATAAGGTGTTTTATATTAAGAAATGTTTTATATGATAATCATATAATAAGTGATTATTCTTGATATAGTGGTTCATAATTATGAAAACTATTTCTTACTCTATAGTTTTGTTTTTAGTCAATGGCTAAAACCCAAAAGAACAGTGAAAATGTTGATTTGGAAGAACAATGTAAAGTTTGTACTCTTGAGCAACTTAATGTTATGGAAACTAGAATGAATATTCTCATTTCTAAACTCACATAGCTTTCTCAATCCATGAGTCACGGTGCAATTCCAAATGAGGAAATTAGTGGTTAACATTATGTTTAGTCATTGATGAGGAAATGACCACCTTATTTCAAAGGGTCTACCAATCCAATTGTAGCTGAACAATAGATTAGTATCAATGAAGCAATATTCTCCATTATCAAGTGTTCAGAGCTTGTGAATGTTATTCTGTATTTTTACCACTAATAAAGAGATGTATACAAGTGCTGGAATCTAATCATGAATATGAGGCAACATGAAGAGATTGAATCCATGGATTGGGATGATTTCAAGAAATTATTTTTCAATATGTACATTCCTATAATTATTCAAACCAAGGTGGAGAAATATTTCTTTCTGTTCAAATATGGGATAATGAATTAGTTGGTACATATAAGGCTAATTTTATGAGACTTGAGAGGTACGCTTGAGGAATTATCATCAAATCTAATAGTAAACTTGAATGTTTCTTTGGTAGATTAATGAAAACTATCAGAACTGTATTGGTTGTAAGATAATTTGGTATCTACGAAAAGATTTTTCATTTTGAAATCATGGTTTAAATTGACAGTATAGGCTCATATCAATATCATGGGTTGGACTAGATGATGAAAAAGGTGTTTAATGTACAGTCTATGATCTAGGGAGAAAATAAGATAAACTTCCCTTTGTTATCCATGTGTGGGATGAAGCATGGATGAAAACCCATAAGGGGTCTAATAAAAATTTGATATAAGGAATGGAATGTCCCTGGGAAATTTACCTCTAATGTGATGGGATTAAGTCGTCTCAAAATGACAAAGGAAAAAAAGTGTCAAACAATGCACCACCCATGATTGAGTGCTTAAGGGTATACAAAATGTTCATTTTAATAACTAATACCCAACCCCACGATTTATTATGATTGATATCAATAACCTATTATACTGAGGGATAGGGAAAATATCATGAAAACACTATTAATAATGATTGGTGTGATAATGATTTGATGAAATGTACACTTACCATCAACTCTATTACTGCAAATATCATATTTGATTTAAATCTACCCACTCTTTCATATCTAAATAATTTATATAGGTTTACATTTTCCACCAAAACAATCTGATGTGTACTTAGCAGTGAAAATCCCTAATTGTGTGATGATTTAATCTCATGTCTATGATTCTTACCCTTTTGAATTTTGTGGGGATGTGGTTCCTGAAAATGTTTTCATTATACCTTTGAAAAAATATGATGTTATATTACTATTGAATTGTCTTTTCCGCATAATCCCCATATCAATTATCATGTAAGGGAATGTAAGATTGATATTTTAAACCCTAATTTGATCATTAATAAATGTAATGATAATGACCCACCTACTATGGAGATTTCATCAAATTAATGGGTCATAATCTCTATTAAAAATGGTTATTTCTTTCAAATGGTTTGGGAGAGGATCAAATTCAATCATAGTGCATTTTTTTAGGATTTTTCAGATTTATTTCTGGAAATGATTCCATTTATTCCAAAAAACATTGATGTCGAGTCCTCGATATAACTTATACACGGTTACATGACAATTTCAAATACACCTTACAGAATGTCCATGATTGAGTTTCTGGAATTGAAGAAGAATCTCTATGAAATCCTCAATAAGAGATTTATTCAAAAACTGTTTCCCTTTGGGGGGAACCATATAATTTTGTGAAAAATAATGATGGATCACAATGGCTCTAAATTGATTTTTGGGAGTTGAACAAGATCACAATCATGAAAAAGTATCCTCTCCCCCACATAAATTAAATATATGATCAACTACACAAATCATTAAACGATTCCAAGATTTAAATTCATTTTGAATAACATAAATTGAATTCCATGAAGGTGGATATTACCATGATTTGATTCCATACAGGGTATGGTAACTACGAATATATAGTGATTATTTTTTCATACTAATTCCCCTAATATCTTCGTTGAATTAATTAATCGATTCTTTAGATATTACGTGGAAAATTTTTGGTAGACTTTATAGATGTTATTACTATTTATTCAAAGATAATGGAAGAGAATGAACATCACACAGAAATTGTACTGAAGAACATAAGGATGGATGAGCTATAAAAAAATTTACAAATTTTGAATTTTGGATGAAGAAGGTTTAATTTTTTGGTCACATAATCTCAAGAGATTCTATAATAGAATATCTCTCAAAGATGGAGTCTATTAAGAGATGGAATAGAACAACTATAGTGACTGATATCCATAATTATATTGGTCTCACCTGATATAATCGATGGATTGTAGAGCATTTAACATGGATCTCAATTCCATTTGATATTTTTTACATGTAAGGGCGTTATGTTTATCTAGACAGATGAATTTGATGAAATATTCAAGGAACTAAAAAGAAGTTTGGTTAGTGAACCTATACATACATTACCCTGTAGTGGATAATGGTTTGTAATTTATAGAATTGCATCAATGAATATATTGGGATGTATTATTATGTAAAATAACATGGTTATATACTATTCCACATGAAATTGGATAATTTATGAGAAACATTACCAATCTCATGATTTGGAGTTTTCCAGAGTAATATTTTTAGAAAAGATATGGAGGAATTATCTTTTTTTGGAAATGTGTGATATATATAACTATTATAATTTTTGGAAATATATATATTCAAATATAAGGAGTTGAAAATGCTGGAGAGAAGATGGTGGGAGTAGATAAATGATTATTATGTATCGATACATTACCACCGTAGGGTAAAAGAAGGTGTCTGATGTATTGAGTCGAAAAGATCGAGTTAGTGTATATATGATGATGATCACAAAGTATCCAATATTTCGGGATTTTTAATGAATGGATATAGAAATTCTGAAGTACAGGGGGAAATCTTATCATTCTTAAATGAATGTTCATCCCTCTATCCAAGTGACGATTAAAGTTGTAATGAATAAAGTTTAAGAACAAAAAAAGATGATTAGAAATTTTCTTGACATTAAACATGATCTAGATGGAATGATTAGGCTTAGTAACCTCATAAGTGTTCCTTCCAAGGTAAATAAATAGAAGGAGTTGTTAGAGGAAGAACAAAGTTAATTATTCTCTTTTCATACTAGAAGAATGAAGATGTTTAGGTACTTGAAACAATTCATATGGTAGGATGGAATGAAGAGAGATATCACAGAAATTGTATCTTGTTGTTTGGTATTCTAGCATGTTAAGGATGAAAGAATAAATCCTAAAGAGACGTTGCATTGATTACCCATAAAAAAATTTAATTTGTAGAACATCACTTTGGATTTTGACATTGGATTACACAAAACATCTAAAGGGTTATTTGTAATATGTGTGGTAGTCGATCACTATACATAGTTTGAAAAATTCATTTTCTGTTAGAGAAGATTTATCTATTGATCATATATCATGAATAAAAATTAAGGATGTCATAAGGATTCTTGTATTGACACATTATAATGTATTCGATCACAATCCATGGTTGACCTCAATGTTATGGGGATGTATTTCGAATGTGGTTTATAAATAAATGATTTTCATCACAACATACCATCCCCAAATAGATAGTCATTCTGAAAGATTAATTCAAAACCTAGAGGTTATGTTGAGATCTATTACTCTGGATTTCAAAGGTGGTTGGGATCAACACCTTCCTCATGTTTAATTTTCTTACAAAATTAGCTTTCACTCATGAATTAAGATGGCACCATATGAAGCCCTTTATTAGATTAAATGTAGAGATTCAACATGTTTGGATGAGGTTATAGAAATAATGATATTAGGACCTTAGATTGTTGATGAAATGGTTGAAAAGGTTAGAACCATTCAATAGTAGGTCAAGGGTACTCATAGTGAGAATAAATTTTATGATGATAATCTTCGATATGATCTAGAGTTTGATGGTGGTGAAAAGGTGTTTTAATGAATCTCGCCATAGATGAATGTTATGAGATTATGATATAAAGGTAATTGATGCCCAATGTATATCAGCCCCTTTGAAATTATTGATCATATAGGAATGAAAATCTAACTCACCGAACATCATACAAATATCTCTCATGTTCATTATATGTTCCATGTATTTCTCTTAAAGAATTAAATACCTGGACATTCACATGTACTGAACTAAGAGGTCATACCGCTGGAGCAAGATCATTCTTATGAGAAGAAACCTGTTGAAATTATAGACTTATCAATGAATGTTCTATGAAACAAGGCCACTCACCTGGTGAACATTTTTTCGATAAATCAATAGTTATAATTTTCCATGTGGCAACTTGAGGCTATTACGAATAAGTTGCATCTTCAATTGTTTTACCTGAGTGAAAAATTTTGTGGGAGAAATTCATTTTTTGGGGGGTTAAATGTGTAAAATTATGTTTTTATAGACCTGAATTTTTCAAATAATTTTTTTTATATCATTAAATGCAATAGATTAATTAATAAATTCACATACAACATTGACGTTTTTATGTTATATTCAACACCAACATGGAATATGATACACACAACACTGAGTGGTCTTATGACACATGAAACACTACATTTCTATGAAACATACCTTTTTTATTTTAATTATTAAACAATAAAATTAAAACCATTCCATTAAACACAAATATATGAATAGTATTAAAAAAACATCAAATAATTCTTATAAATTTATTATATAAATTAGACTTATTGATAATAAAAGGAAGGATTTTTGGTAATGTACTTTTTATGTTTAAAAAAATGCATTCTTGAAAAAACACTTTTAATAATAAAAGTCATTTTAGACACAAATAAAAATTTACTTTTATAAAAAAATATTCAATTTCTAAATCATAACATTGAAGTGAGCTTATTGTTGTTTTGGGGATTTTTCTCAGAAACATCATTATTTGATGAATATTGAAAAATACTATTTGTAGTTAAAAATGCATTTATTATAATTAATTATTAATTTTAAATGATATTATAAATTAATATGAAGGTAAAATTAGATAAATATTAAATCTAATAGTACAATGAAATTCATTCGAATCAATTTTACTTTGAAACTGAATAAAATATTTAAACAATCTTTTGAACCTTTTCCATCTTTAAAACCCCATTTTTTTCATTCCATCATTGAGATTAGTATTAATAATAATTTCTTTTATCATGTGAAGTGAATTTAAGAAATCCATAATTCACCATTGTAATAAATTTTTTATTTATAGTCTTATAAGGTTATGTTAATTTTTCACCATAATGATTGGTAAAACTGATTAAAAATAATCACAAAAGTAGAGGCCAAATTAATTTTAATTAGGGATTAAACCTTAAAATTAAGGAACCAATTTACCTAGAAACTTGTCCAACCCCAATTGTTTTATCCATATTTCATCCATAATCCTTCAATTTTTGATATTTTTGGGTAATATATTTACATTTTTTATTTATGAACATGTGCACACATAACAGGTTTCTAGTATTTCTAAATGAGTCCTTCAAATTCCATATAGAAGGCCAACACATCCACCAATTCATCACACATCCCAACCCTTAGATGTTAATAAAAATCCTCCCATACATACTCAGTTTTACCAAGAATCCTTATATTGGTATGGAAGCTTCTCAAGATGTTCTTTTGGAATAAAGCAAAAGGAGTTGCCCGATTAAGAGTTAATACCATTTCTCAAGATCTATTTCTTTATTTCCCTTCTTCACCATTTACAATTTCTCCATTCAATTCATGTGTCAATGAAATAGTATCCTCACTATAATTTAATTTTTTTATTCTATGGTTATGGCATACACATAACACTCCTCTATCTAATTCATGTTGAAAAAATAGGTTCTCTATACGACATACTACGCCCTAATGAAAAATAAAAGTACATTTATCCTTTACCACCAATATCAGTTTCCATAATGATCGGAAATATATATATAAATATCATAATTTATATTTAAAATGTATTTTATCTTATATATTTATTTTAACAACAAATATCTCATTAAATTTAATTTGGTGTTCATATTATTATCTCGTTTGAGGAAGTCTGTACTACCGCCACTCAAAGCGATGTTAATTGTTCAGACACCGAATATAATGTATTAATAATGTGTTTAATGAATATATATGATATATATTTTATATTAATTCTAATATAATAATTTAATATATATATATATATATATATATTTATGCATATATATATACACATTTCATTTACATACATTCGTTCAATACATAAATAAAACTGAAAAAAAAAATTCATGTGTATGTATGACTTACCATCATCAGGAATAATGTTTTTAATTATATAAATAATTATTCATATAGATTACTATATATAAATATAATGGATATAACTGATATTTATATCATGTTATAAATTTATGAACGTTGATTTAACTGTGAGAATCAATGATATAACTAAATAAGACATATGTGAATAATAAAGAAAATATTACCTGAAGAGATAACTTAGAAAAGAATATTTAAAAAGTGGGTAATATAAGGACTTAATAATAGAATATATGGTAATAATTATAATAATATTATTATTTAAAATTCGGATAATAAACCTATATTTATAATACCAGAAGATTGTACGTGTTTGAGGAGATTCAAGGCAGAAGGGAGGGGATTTCCATCTCACAATAAATTTATGAGGGATACAAGTAATGTTCTCCACTATTTACTTTTTTAGGTGTATTTAAGGACCATTATTTTATTATATTTATATCTTTTGTAATTTTTTGGGTATTAAAACATCCCATTATATGATCATTCCATCATGGTGTTTAACTTATAGAAGTTACAAAATTGGTAAAACATTTTTGTTTCAATTTTACTTCATTGAAACTCATGTTATATTATGTCCCTACTCATTTATTGAGGTGTATGTAATTCCATTTTAATTTTTATATAATTAATATCCATATTTTCATGAAATATTATGCTTAATTTAATTTCATTTTCTTATATGTAGATTTTGATTCCAGGTAACTATGTTAAAAGAGTCTATCGAGACAATCTCCTCATTTTTTCGTGATTCACTTTGATTATGCTTAATTTGATGAAATCATATGATCCATCATTTAAAAATATTCATAAAATTAATTATCCTCTTTTTATTCTTGATATCCCCATTTTTGTATCATTTAAAAACTCCTTGGTACTTTAGATAATGTTGTTAGTAAAATCTAAACACTACCCTCTCTGGTCAGGAATATATTATATTCAAAATACATGTCTTCCAAGGATGTTTCCAAAATAGATTTGAACAAAATTATCAAGGAGAAATGGATGATATATTTTTTCATTCTTTTAAAATCATAATTCATATTTTTTGAAATAAATTTATAGAGAAAAATATTTTCAAATGGTTTATTTTTATACAAATAACTTCTCAAATAAATAATGATATCTTTCTAAAGGAATTTTTTTTTAAATATCTTGCATAATTATTTCCCATCTATGATAACAATCGTTGGTGTTACTAATTCCATTATGGGGAAATTTCACAATGTTTAGATTCATAATATTTTTCTGAATGGATTAGTTTTTGACAAAATGATGTTTTGAAACCCATTTTTTTCATGTGTTATATTCTTTTGAAACCCACTTCTTTTTATGGGTTTTTTATGATGAAATGATTATGAAACCTACTTCTTACAACATGTTATGGTATGTTTACATCGTTTTGATAACCATTTCATTTCGTGGTTCACGATATTTTTATTTCTAATCTTCTAAAAGATGAATTGATTATCTAATTATGTGGATGGTGTGACCTATATTGTCCTCCAATGCATTTGGTAATGTTTTATATCTCATCTGATATATTATGATAGTATTAGGAATGAACTCATGCTACTACATTGGTGTTGGGAGATAACCGTGACTACAATGATGACCATGGGAGTGAACCATGAAAACTATGATGATATGAGGAGTGAACTCATCTTACTATTATGGCAATGGAAATTAACCATGACTACTAAGATAGTCCTAGAAATGATTACATTTATACTATTGTAACCAATATATTATTATGTTTTTCCACAATTCCATGTCTTAATCCTATGTTATGTAGTCAGGACTTTTTTCCTTCACTTCTTTTAGATTCATGTATTATTTACATCCATTTTTTTTCCACAATTCATGTGTATGTTTTTTGATATCGAGGTTAGTATATTCTATTTTCATGATAATATTATATTACCCTTATACTGATATTTATACATACTTTTCTACCATTGATACTGTTACTAATCACATCAGATCACCCCTTTCTATATTTCATTCCCCATGTTATGAAGATATGTATTAAGTTTCTATGTTTCTATGAAGGGTTCTGTTAAAGTAGAACGTTGTGTTAGATAATGTGGCCCACTTATGTATTAGTGTTTAAGTATTCTATTATTCCAAATACCCTATACTATTATTATCTTAAGGATTCTATTTGAATAATGTTATGGTATTTCATAAAATTTATGTAACATAAATATTTGGGAAGCGTGATTCAAAATATTTTTATCCAATATAATTTAATAGTGTGAATAAATTACATAACTATCTAAATTATAACATGATAAAATAGAAATATATGATTACATAACATTTCATAAGCATACTATCATTCACTGGATGTGATTATATATATTTTAACAACATCTTTTACATAAGGAAATGGATGTTATAGTTAATTTTATAATCCTGAACAAATTCAATGAATCTTAATTTATTCTAGTAATTCATTCTACTAATAAATGTTTAGTGAAACAAAAATTGTTATCACATGATATCAAATATATATAAAAACATTAACCAGAAAAAATTTTATTCATTGTTTCAATTAATCTAACACATATTTTCAAAATTTTAATACTCATCAAAAATATGTCGGTGAAAATTAAATGACCAAAATGTATATGGAGGGGTACTAAATTTAAAAAATATAATAAATAATAGATTTTATAAAATAAAAATTATGTATCTCATTCTATCACATACCAAATATATGAATACCATGACAAAATTAAAAAATTATTGAAATAATTAATGCTTACCAAAATGAAATCTCTGGATGATGAATATATTCCATAAATCCAAACATGTAATAAACCCATTAATCATATCCTAAACCATAAAATCACTAACCAAATTCATAGTCTCCAATATTATCCCATAATCATATATTTATAATTATTATATCACAATATGAAATATACTAGGGTTTATCTTCCCTCAATCATGTTTTTTTAAAATGATCATCTTTCAATAGAATCACTTCTTTTGGATAATGGTACAACCCCTCATGTGCTTCTGAATCCTTAAATATAGAGTATTACATTATAATCCTTATATATATTTTGATTAATATAAATTGAATATCCTTAATACAAATAATTTAACAACATTTTTCTTCCGTAACAATATGCATGTACTTTAATCAGTCCGCTAAATTCATAAACCATTAACTATTATTAATACCTCAGTTTAATATTTCATTTATAGCTTCTCCATCAAGAGTAGTATATCCATTACAATTTTTTTTGGAGTCTATTAATTATACTACCCCCAGTGAAAATGAATTTTAAAATTCATATACTTCCCACATTAAAACAGTAACCCATCAGTAATACCTTTGGGATACAGTTATTGTAATGAATTTCATTAACAAATCATTTATTCTTTCACTCAAATTTCATTGTTTTTTCCCTGTTTTCCATACCCAAAACATATTCTTATCCCTCTATGAATATAATTTTGTGTTTCTAATTCTATTCTAAACAAGGGTGAAACATTGTCTTCTTTCATCGAGAGTCTCCTCTTCTAGAGCCCTCAAATAACCTTATCATTCTATTTCTTGGTGAGTATTATAGTTGTTTGAGGTATAATTTTTTAATCATATATTGTGACAAATACATAGGAATAATCACAAAATCCTTTAATATATGAATCATTTTATTTGATTTATCATCAAAATATTTCCAATCACATTTAGTTTTAACTCATTACTTTATGATTCTCACCATACACTAAAATCCAAATCACAATGATAGAAACTCTAATTATAGTTATATAGTAAAGAAGAATCAATTATAGGATGTATGAATCATGATATCATCTTGTAAATCATTGATTCCATGGGTTTATCCTAGTCCATCCATGTGAATTAACAAATCTGTACTTTGGTATCATATATATGGACATATCATCATAGTCTATCATATGTATATGTTTTCTAAACCATTTTTTTCAAATCATTGCTCAACTGATTTCTACTAATCATCCTTTAATACAAACCACAACGCCCACGGACTCAATATCATGAATATTATACCTTAATTTATTGCATTATAATTATTTAACATAAATGTATCATAATGGAATGAGTTGTTTAGTAGTATTGGTAAAATATAAAAACACATAAAACACATATAACATTCGTAATAAAAACTGATACATAATACAAAACAAAATAATATTCTAAACATCATTGAAATTAATTCAAAAAATTCATATTCTATCATGGGTAAAGGAAAAATAATATGTGTGATGTAAAAATGAACACTAAGGGTTTTGTATAGAGGAAACTAACATAAATCAATGAGAATAATCCAAATGGAATGTTAGGTAACTAAACATAGATTCCATTTAATAAAAAACTAATAGTGAAATTAATTCATAGATTTAGTCATTTTGAAAAACATAAGGATAATAATAACTGAATTTTGAATGAATGCAATTATTTTATATTTTGAATATAACACATAAAACACTAGAATCATGACCATTAAGAAGATTTTTTATGTCTAGGAGTAGAAACAAAACTTATTATTCATGGAAACATAATCTGATGGATTTTCACCAATTGATATGTCTCATAAGACTTGTCAATTCATCGATGGAATATCTATAACCGTCCCTAAAAATTAAATCTAGTACCAATTATTCCTCAATGATATGATAATTTATTTAATTCATGAATCGATATTCCTTGGCATCAAATATATGCATTGAGTAATGATATGAATTTATAAATATTTCCATAGTTAATGAAATTCCATTCAATGTAAATAATGATTGTACAAATGGTTTATGGTTTAAAAAATAATTATATCCATGATATAAATTTTTTTTTATATAAAATTAAATTTAATCTAAAATTAATATTAAATACACAGATGAATATTATTCGGCATACAATACCACTCAAGTATCAACAAATTAGACATTTTGATGAATTACCTTACCTTATGATTTCATTTAGCTAAAAAGGATTTAATATCATGTATAGTGGATTAAAACATGATATTAACATATTGAAATATCATATAAATATTTTTGATATCAAATATGATATTCTTATTTCATTTTATCCACTGTTCATTAACAATATTTCATTATGACCATTGTTTCGGGAGATAACTACATTATTTACCTATAAGTTTTTTGTGGTGTATGTATCGGTTCATGGGGATATGATATAGTTAAATCATATTAAAATTAATATGAAGGAAATAGTAGTAATTTTTATTAATTATATAAATTTTTTATAATAATTATTTAATAGTGAATATGGAAAATGAATTGCATCGAGTTGTGTAAATTGTTGGGAGTATTTACACACAAGTGTCAATATCATCTTAGTAATGAGGAAATTGTAAGTAAGGGGTGGTACATGAATTTTTACAAATTCATAATAATTTCATAATTCTAACATATCACCATAATTTCAATCAATAATCAATCCATGTAAACTAGTGATGAAATCGAATTACATCTAGGTG
Organism: Viscum album; assembly: GCA_963277665.1. Taxonomy (NCBI): domain Eukaryota; kingdom Viridiplantae; phylum Streptophyta; class Magnoliopsida; order Santalales; family Viscaceae; genus Viscum; species Viscum album. Next base: position 96,351,397 of record OY728128.1, on the reverse strand, counting down.
TGGAGTCAGCATATCGTATATACTCATGCTCGTTTCTTTGTTTTTTTAGTATAGATAAAATGGGAAATATTGTTTTCCCAAAATAAAAATAACATCTAATAATATATATTATATTATATTTTTCAATTTATAAATGTAACAACGTTTGCGTAAGAAGTGGAATAGGAAATAAACATGAATGTGCTCTTAAAGACGAGTACATATTCATTGATGGACTTCCGTTAATCTATTCATATGTTATATAGTGTATGTAAATTGGAAATAAAAATTCTTTTGAGGATATGTAGATTTGAAATAAAATACTATAAAAAACAAAAGCAAGTATTCTTTTTAGAAAAATGGTAAGGATTTGGTTGTTCAATATGGATCAAATTGGGTTGAGTATGTTATGGAGGACGTTCCCAATTATAATTTTTTGAAGGTTACTTCAAGAAATCCACAAAATATGAGAATATATTAAATATATTATTGAGAAAAAGACATAGAAAAAGACAATAAATAAACTATGGAATTGTATTTAAGACCATAAATTATATCCTTTGTGATTATTTATTATTTTTTAGGTATAAGTAATTTTAAAATATATTAATTTAATAAGATATTATTATTCATTTAATTTGACATCAAATACATCCATATAAAGAGTGAATTTAAAAAATAATTCATTACAAAATATATAATATATCATATATATCATTAAAATTCATCATAAATATTAATTAATGGAAGATATTTCAAAATTAGTTCATTTAAATTCAATTATATTATTTTATGTTAAATTAAAAAAACATATTTTTTTAAAGAAAATGTATTAATGTAAACTATATAATGTATTATAAAAAAAATATTCAAAAAAATTTCTTTATAGTGATCTAGAAATTTTAGTTCATTAATATCTTAATTTTTCCCTATGTAGAATAATAATATTTATTAAATACAATGTCAATGACAGTTTGAACCCTATATTGAGTTAAATAATAAAGTAATAATTTTCCCAAAACAATTTCCATTAAACAAATAGAGATATATATTATAGTTATAAGGTTCCAAAACACTCCATAAAATTATTTTGGAAAATTTTTAGTTCATGATTATACCATTGTCTTTTTGTTTTAACTCTTATTTAACCACTATGATACTTATCGTGACAACATGTATTTTTTCTAATTGAGGGTTAATATAGTGTCTATAAAATTCGAAAATACACATAAATGGATGATTTAATTAATATATAATCATATTAATATAATTTTTTCAAATTTAATATATATATGATTTTTTTATAAATTACTAAATTATTTTTTATATTAACAAATAAATAATCTCTATTTTGTCATAATTCAATACTCTGACCTTTAAAAATATCAATTAAACAATATATATTCAAAGAACCATTTTAATAAATCACTATCATGTAAAACATATCTATAAATTCATTTTATGACATTAGGTATATTAAATAATATTAATATTAATATTTTTAATATCATTTATTGGTTATTTCGAATAAATAAAAAATTATTGCATCATCATTGTGAAATCCTTTATGGAAATTATTTCATCACATAATTTAAAAATGAATATACATGATTAAGATAACTAGTTTTCCTTATAAAATAATATTTTAAATCCTTATATATCCCATAATAATCCCAATATTAAAATATTTAACTAGTTAAAAACAATAGTATGATATGTTTGAATTTTCTATAATGTAAAATACTATATATGACATAATGTCAGCCAAGTGTCTCCAAGAGTACATGAAATTATGAAATGGATTATTTTGGTCGACAATAAATCTTCCTATAAAATTAGGACAACAATTAGTTCAATTTTAAAATATTTATAATATTATCTCTACCCTTAATCACCCAATTTATCATTATCCACTATAATTAAAATTTCTGTGAATACTATTTATATAATCAAAAATTACATAGAAAATATTCACTCAAGTATAAAATTATTATTCAAAATATCTAATCCTTGTTTATCCAAAATTCAAAATTCAAAAAAAAAATGGAATGTTAATTTAAAATTATTCTCATAGATAGGGAATGAAAAAGGGTTTTTAAGTGAAAATGTTCATAAGTATGAAAATGTTGGGTATCCAAACTCAATATAATAAATAACACATTTAATTTAATTTAAATGACAAGTGTATAATTTATATAATGTTTCATTGATACCAATTAGACAAATAATTTATCAGTATAATGTATTTAAATGAAAATAGTGTTTTCAATGAAAATTTTGTTCTTTTATACTATTCATCAAAAAAAAACATATCATTAAAATTCATATAATTTATTAGAAGTCAATTTTTATATTTTACATTCATATATGATGTTAATATTTTCAAAAATAATTTATAAATGTTTGAAATTTGTTTAATACAAGTGTGTCATCGAAATGTGAGAAAAAACCTTTAAAAACATATTTATTTTTATGCATAGAGGTGGATTTTTTTATATCATGTCTAATAACACATAAAATTAATATTATAAATAATATTGAACATATAACATATAGGTATAATAATTTGTTATTGTTTTCATTCAAACAATGTTAATTTCTATATAATAATAATATTTCGTTTTTTTAAGCTAGGTGTTGTGTGAAATGTAATCATAAAAAATGATTTATTTTAAAGAGATACATTCCATAAAATATTGTATTTTTACATTATTTGAAAATATTTAATCTCATTTTCTCATATAATCTAGTATATATAATAATCTAAAAATTATTATAGATCTTACATATTATGTGGTGGATATTACTAATCACCTCAAAATGGTGACACTGTAACATTACTAATTCCATTTTTTATTTTTCTATGTCAGATATCGAGATTATATAATTTTTTTGTTCTAAATATGAGACATATTGACGCAATTCATGGGATATATTTGATGATATTCTCTGAATCACGGATAGACTTTTACCTTGTGTAGGCCTCTTTTACTAACCCTCATGGGGTGTGTCGTTATTTTTTAGGATAATAGGAATGATGGTCATGAGTATCCAACCCAAATTTTATAAATATATTCATAATGATATTATTGGATTCCATTGATATTGGAATATAATTATTGATAGGCCATCTTCAATTACTAGTATTTGAACATTTTTATGATATTCCACCTAGAAATTATTTCATTCCATCAGTAAGGGAATCTGGTTTTTCTATTTAATTAGTACTGGGTACCCAAACTATCACTAAACCTTCTTACCATGTGGATCCAGAAATACTGAAATTGTAACATCAAAAGTAATAATAGAATAATATATTTTCATATTTATTAATATTATTGAATTATATTATCATTATAACACAAAGGGGAATTTTTTTCTAATAGCTCACCTGGCACAAAAAAATGAGTTTCACCAAAATCACACGTTTAATTCCAAATGTAGTTATACCTAAAAATATTATACTATTAATATTATTATTTTAATAGGTATTTATCACATATACATTTTAACATTGATAATTTATAGAACTAAATATATTATGTTTAATCAGTTATATAAATTTCTTTAACATTAATCAAATATGTTTTATAAGCATAAAATGTGAATAACTACAATTAAATGAAAAAAAATCTATTATATTTAAAAGGTAGTTTTAGAACATTTTAATTGAGAACCCATTTAAAATAAATATTTGTTCAATTCTATAAATTATAATTGAAAAAAAATTATCATAATATTTGTATGAATAATATCAATGATTACATTGGTAACATTTTTTATGTTTTCTAAGAAGTTTCATATTTTGATTAATAGTGAAAAAATTATTAGATTTTAATTGAAAACTGAATTTTCATAAAATTTATTAATATTGTTTTACTATTTATTCGGATGGTTTTAATATATATATAGATTATGTATTTATTTTTCAATCCAATTTTGTTCTTTTGAATCAATTTCACATTCAAATAAGATATGAATACTCTCTGCTATTTTGAATTAATTTACTTTAGAAACTAATTTATTATTTCCATTGATATGATAAATTTTAATTTAATTTCATCAAATTATGTTTTTCGATATTGGAAAAATTGATTCCATATTTGGAATCATAATATAAATATTATTTAAATGGATCCCTTATATTTTTGTACACTATGAATAGTAACATTATTAATGTTTTTGTTACCACAGTTAAGGGTAAATTGACTAAATAATTGTAAAATTAAGATTATATCTAATATCAAATTTAATAAACAATTTTCCTATTTTAATTTTATAATTTTTTTGGCCTAATTGATTTTTTTGGCTGACATATATTTTTTGCATGCATCTTGGATGTCTTTATGATGTTTATATTTTTTATACCACGAAACCGAAATTTTGTCATATTAATTTTTTATCAAAAAATAATAATTTTATTATGGGGTTATATAATGTATGTTTTATATTTTAATTATTATCTAGTAATATAAAATTATTTAATAAATCAGTTTAATTTAGGTTTTATTTTTATGAATAAATAACTAAATTGAATGGAGACACAATTATAATGAAGTAATTGTATCATTAATCAAAGAATAAATTAAATGATACGAAAAAAATAAAATATATATAATTTGATATAATTTATGTCATCCAAGAATTTTATGTATTATTTTGAAATTTTTGGGATGATTTAATATATTTTTTTAAAAATTAAACTTATTAGGATATTATTATGAAGTCAAAAATTGAAAAGTTCCAGAATTTATATTATTGATTTTTTAAAATAAATAATATATTATTAAATGATATTAAATATATAAAAAAATTAATTTAATAAAATAGTGTTAATATTTTTAAATATCATTACTGACTCATTTTTGGTCATTCGTAATTTTATTATAATTACATTAACCTTGAAATTGTTGATTACAAAATATCTTAGTAATAATTAAATTTTATTAAAACAAAAAGATATGGATTAAAAAAATAGTTAAAAAATATCTAAATTTTATTGGATGAATGGGATTTGTCAGAAAGTAATCATAGCTTGTAAATAAATCAGATTATATCCAATTTAATTTTAAAATATTTCTGTTAATTTAATATTTGTTGAATTCAAATATTTCCCCTGCCCTATCATATAAAAAATATCTGATTATTATCTTTTATTTACACTAGAAAAACATTAAGGTTTATCCGAAATCTTCCATAATCCCTTACCAGAATCCATAAAAACTTTGTATAGGACTTATTTTATTCATAAAACCATTCTTTTAAGTGTTAATGTGTTAAAAAAATGAGGTTATCCAAAGGAGATTCATTCTTTTTAATTAAGTTATTCTATTTTATTTCTTCTTCCACTTCCATAAAATCTTATTACGCCATGATTTAAAAATAATTCCAGTATAATAAATATACTGATATTTTACAATGCTAATATCATGAACTAATTTTGTCTCCAGTTTCATCAAATGAAAAAATAATTTTTCGTTCGTGTGTATGGTAGACTACCACCTCGTGAACAAATATAATTCATTTTCCATCATTATATCTCAATAATTTTTATAAATATGGAATTAAATTTTTTATATTATATTCTTGAAATATGTTTCATTATTAATGAATAACATTTAATTTATGTACATTCATTTCCAAACAAATAAAAATGATATCATTGTTTATTTGTATATATGATTAATCACCTACACGATGTGGGGGTGATTATCTTTTCATCACCACATCACTTGAAATATATATATATATATATATATATATTTGTATATTTAAATCATTAATAATACATAAATTATTTTATTATCAATTTGGGATAATAATATTAACATTATCTTCTTTCCAAAAATTGTCACTGAAAATTTGAAATGATACACATGCATACGTATGACCTACCATCTCTATGATTGTAACAATTTTCATAATTCATAACCATACATGAATTTTTTGATTTTAAATTATTATAGATTTATAAAACTGATTGTTGTATCATTAATATTTTTCTTTATATGATTGAATTATGACTAAATTGCCTATTAAAATTATATGAGTTTTATTTGGACATATGGAATAAATATCATCAAAATATCTAATGTGACCATTCATAAATATGATTTTGATATAACATGATAATAAGTGATAATAAACACTTAAAAGGATAAAAATAAAGTAAATAGTTAAACTATAATAATTATTCTATATGAAGTGTAATGTAAATGATCAGTCAGTCCCAGGGTAAGGGACATTCATTTGAAATTCACTTTTATAGTTCTTTTTCATCTATTTTTTTTAAATATAGAAGGAATGTATTTAATATTTAAATGGAATGAGTTGTTTCTATTAATATAATTAATATTTATTAATTTATTTTTTTATATATTTTCATAGATCTCTTAATATAATATGTTATCATTGTTATTTACTAGATTTTTTAATTTTTAAATTTATTATTACAAGAAATGTGTATGTTGATACTTAAAAGTGTTTTTATTATGCTTTTAAAATTGATTTAAATGATTTTATTCATTATATGATCCATTTAAATTGTTTATTATTGGATTATACTAGTAAAAATCGTGAAATGGGTGGTTTATCTCCATTATAGCTCATGATATCTCATGTTCAACTTATTATAGCTAAGGATATGTTGATTGAGACACATTAAAGATATCTAGTTAATTGGGAACTCTAGATATTGAAAATGATTATATGGTAATTCAATTTGTATGGGTGAATATAAGAGTGATATTTCAATTAGTTTACTAGGAAATTTCATTGTTTTTAAATCCATGCTTATTAATTTTTAAGAAGATGGGTTTTAATGGATTTGATGTTTTCAATGTTCTAATAATTTCATTATTTATGTCCTTAACAAAGATTCTTGTAATCATCCTTAGTTTTAAAATTTCATCACATGGTATATAGATGGGTAAAATGAAATAATGAACTAAAATTGGATATAATGAATATTAGTTTTTGAAAAATAATCCATGTTTTATTTTAAATGGTTTATATATCGTAAAAATGGATATTATTTTCTTAGTATAGACTTCGAATATAGAACGATGTTTTATATTAATGTTGACCTAATTTTCTAAAACTATACACTTGAAAAGATCATCAATTTGAATGAAATTAAATTCTTGAGTAAAACTGAAGATTATGTAACATTTTTGGGGCCTTACAGTTGGTATCATAGGTCTGTTTAGATAACATTATAGGTTACATTAATATTATTAAGATTTTCCATAAATGACAACACTATGTGGAAATTTTTTAACATTATATCATTTTAATATTACCTTGTTATGTCATCTAATATATTTCTATTTAGAATGGTTTTATCAAATTTAAATAGGGTAGTGTTGGGGGGAAGGCGTCAAGTGGAAAACATACATCCATATTAGAATATAGAGATTCTCAGAATCAAGACTTAACATGTTGTCCCTATGATTGATCAGTTGACTCATGTGATAAATGGAGGTGTTTATATCCTGAAAAGGTATAAACCTGATCATCCACATAGTAATAAGTCATTAGTGGATCATATGACGAATAAATATCCTCCATGATTTAATTAAACCCCAGATCTAGTTGTAGATTTAGAATGCATTGATGATCTTGTTGTGTTATTTAATGTTATAGTATATTTGGAATGACAAAAGGTCACCTTAGAAATTTATCATCTTGATGGTGAGGATGATCAATGGGTGTATCTAGTTATTAATTCCATAGTAAATGATGATATTGACAGTTTTAATGGGATTATTCTATGTGTATTATTCTAGATGAATTTTTTTAAAAATCTATTCATGTCAAAATCAGGAAACAATTTTTGGAAGTGGGGTAGAATATTGATGATTCCATAAATGTGTATGAATCCGATCTTATGATACTATCCATGTACATATCATATTTTATTCAGTTCATTTATTTTAATATAATTAAATTTTACATTGGATGGAATCCATTTTTATAATGGGATTTAGCTCAAAAAAAATTTAACACCTATGATAAACATCATCATTTTGATGATAATGTTGAGAGGGAGTTGGCTAACAGGTTTTTTGCGTCTTGATGAAAAGACTATGAATTAGTATGGTTAGTATACATTGCGAAATATTTTTTTCTAATAATTGTGGAGGTAATAAAACCAAATTCCATTCTTGTTATAATAATTGTGGAGGTAATTTTTCAAATAATTGTGGAGGTAATAATTGTCGGGTGCATTGCACCAATGCGATCCCCTCTGGAAAACACATCAAAATAACTACTCTCATGAGTGCAATGGATATCTAGAAAAAAGGTGCATTTTGGCACACCGCACATGAGCGGTGCTTCGTGGGACCCACAACCCGGTCCGGAAACACAAAGAATGGATCACACCGTTGTGATCCTCTCGAAAAAGCACAGAAGATGAACTATTCACTTGTCCAAAACGGTCGCCTGACGATAAAGATGGAAAATCACCATCGACACCCAAATGGACCTTGTGGGCCCCGCACCATCGTGCCGAATTAGAGTTGGCGGATTTCACCATTGCAATCCACTCAGAATATCATCCAAAATCGACTGCTCGCACACCCCGAACATACACCTGGTGAGAAAGTTGCTAAACGTTGCCCGTAGCTCAAAGACGAGTCATGGGGCCCATGCCTCAACATCGTCCACAGCACCTGAAACAACCTTGGTAAACTCTTCCTCGGTGCTATGGTCCCAAAGCCACTGAAGGTGCTCAAAAAAAACGTCGGATGCGTCCGCGCCGTCCAAAACAAGACCCCCTGGAAAAACACCAATTCACATAAAGTAAACGTCGTTCCACTGAGGCCCCTCGTTTTGGGAATTAAAAATTCCCAAAACCAACTTAAAATGTTCCCCTCGATCCCATGATTGCTTCACCATAGATGGCATGCAAAAAGGACGCCCGTAGCTCCACATACGGGCGCCAAACGTTCTATGGGGATTACCCCTCGGCCAGACCGGTCCCCCCCACCCCCACTCGGGAAGGCCCGCTCCGGCCGGCCCGTTGATCCGCAGCCCAGCTACTAGGCCCAGTCCAGCCGGACCCGCGGGCCACCGCACCGTGGCCCGCCACTTCCCATGAAGCCCGCGCGCATGCCCGAGATCTTCCACCGACCGGCCGACACGGCCGGTCGCATCCACGCGGAGACCCGCGTCACGCTGGTCCCAGTCTCCCCGTAGGGGTCGCGTGTCGGGACCCCGCCTCGCCATCATGCCAGCCAGCACCGACGGCGCCTCGCACTCCCCCACCCGTGGCCGCCCTGCCTCTGCCGACGCCGCCGCTCACCCGCACAATGAAGTCACCGCGCCGCCTCGGTCAGCAGCCACACCTCCTTGGAACCTCGCCGGACTGCTGGAAAAACACCCCAAAACCCGCTGATTTTTGCGGACGACTGCAAACGACTCAGAAATCCGATTTCAAATACGAAACAAGCGTCATAAAGAGAATAAAATCTAATTTGCATTCATTGGATTTGTTCAATAATTATCCAGATATTTGATAAAAAAATCGAGCTCAAATTAGGTGCGAGAAAATAAAATGAAAACGATAAATCCTACCTCGAAGGGATTCTCCTGAAGCTTCGTCGTGACCCGTCGGAGCCATGCCTCACCAGATAAAAGGAGGTGATGGAGGAGATACTCCTCCTTAGTTGTTGGGAGATACTGGCGCTAGGGGAGAAGGGGGGAAGAGGAGGGGAGGGGTTAATTGTTTAAATAGAAAACACTTAACCACCCGTCCATCGGCCCGAACCTGAACTCCCGACGGGGTCGCGATTATGCCTCCCCCAAGCTAAAAACCACACATTGAATGTAACGGTAGTCGCTGAATTTAAATCCAAGGCCCCGATCAAAAGTTAATAAACATAGTGCTCAAGGCCACCAAATTACGAAAACGCCCCTGGGTCCATTTTTCACAGATGGCCCGCGCCCGTGAAACTTACACTCCTCCTAGGGTAAAAGGCATGCTCTGAACTCAACGATATTCTTGGTTTTCCAATCCGAGCCACCGTTTAAGAGATAATCGAGTTTAACCATTAAATGAAATAATTAATTTGTTTAACCATCCGTCTAATGTTCTGAAAGCGGTCGAGGGGGTCCAAACATCCTGCACCGACAAGTTTTATGTCGTTTTAGGGTAAACAATCCATTCCGGACCCATCCGTATACTCTGATATCTGAACCGGAACTCGGTTTAGGCGTTATCCCATTTACTTGGTGCATCTAGTGTGTGCGCACTGAAAATTTAATTCCAGCCACACCGGGGATCAGAATCGCACGCTGTCTGAAGGAGCTGCTCTGGAATAACATCATGAAATATTCCAAAGTCTTTTATAGAAAAAATATGGTTCTTAAATCATTCCCTCCTTCAAGATTTTTTTCCCCGAAATTCAAAACTAAGGAACAACTTAGGCTACTAAGCCCACACCTGGCTCTCCCGTACCCAGAAGAACTCACACACAGCTCTGCGTCACTGCACACAGACCAAATGATTGATCCGTTCACGTGAGATATGCCCTCATCGATGTCGTTCATAGGAGCATGCACACCTATTGTCGGGTGAGTCGTGTGGGAGGCGTCATGCACCCAAACTAGCCTATCGGGTTAAGGCAAGGCGATAGGGAACCTCGCCATCCCTTTGCATAGTCTCAAATGGCCCGGAGGCTCTCGGGGGTAGCTCACCTCCCCGAATAAACCTCCACGTCACACACCATGACTGGAATCACTGCCCATACCTGGAACAAGGCCTAGTGATTCCCTCCTTAAGAATATCCATATCTTGAAACACCCGAGGATATCTAGTCACGCAAGATTTCACAGTTGATTTCTCTCAACCAAAACTCTCTTACACACTCAGAAAGTGATGGAATCAACACCATCGACAAAGAAAAAGGACTTACACCTTTTTTTTATACCAACACAGGGTTACACCAACACCCCGCACCACCCTGGCAGCACCTCAAGAAAGGAGCAAGGAGGAATGCATTCCACACACAGATTCTATCAATTCTACCGCAAAATAGAAGATATGTAGAGCGTAGCTCTCATCACCTCATGCTCTTTAGGGTAGTAGACATCCAAAGCTCGTGGCTGTTCGCGGTCCCACCTATCAGCTCCCAGAGCCTGACGTGGACCACCTAGTGGTGCTGGGAAGATCTCGTATTGTCGTCCCCCACTACCAGCTCCTCCCGATTATCTACTAGCACCACCTCTCTGAGTACTACTCCGATCACGGCGCTGTCTCTGTCATGGCGGCACACCTGCTTCTTGCCCGAAGCTCTTTTCATGCCTGGTCGGGCAGTCCCCTTCCATGTGACCTCGACCATCACAAGAATAGCACCGACTCTTTCTAAGCTGCACTAGTGACCTCCGAAACCACTGTGGTGTACGACCATGCCCCTGAGTCCGGTTGTCATAAATCCACCTACGTCGAGGTCCTACGTGTGGATGCCCACTAGCTGCGACAAACGTCTCGGCTCCAACGTGCCTACTTCCACCACCAACTCTAGAACATGACATGGAGCTCTCTGTCACAAGCGCCTTCTCTAGAACCCCGGAATATATGGAAATTCCCAAGGGTACTATAACAGCACGAATCTCTCAGCAGAGACCCTGCTGAAAAATCTGTGCTCGGAGGTTGTCGTCATAGACCAAGTCTGGGTAAAAGCATGCATGGTCTGCGAAACTAGCCGCGTACTCGGCCGCCATCATCCCTCCTTGATGAAACTATGGGAACTCATGAATCTGAATGAAGTATAAGCAGGGGGGAAAAACTCCTCACGAAACAACAACTGGAAGTCGCCCCACGAAAACGACCACTCGTCAAGAACTGAGTCACCAGACTCCACCAACGACGAGCTTCTCCACAAAATAGGGTGGCTGAAAAAGCCACTCTCTGATCTGTCGGTGTCTGCAATAGCCTGAACAAGAGAACCACTGTCTCTAGAAAAACCTCTACTGCCTAGGGGTTTGGCTCACCACTGAACCACAGTGGTCTCTTCTGATAGAACTCATGAAGCGCACTCAACCTGCGCTCATGCTTACCATGCTTCTCTACAGGTGGGGGTGCTACTACCAACCCACCCAGAGAAAAGGGGCTCGCATGATGGGTCTGGGACTGTGGCCTTGTAGCTCACAAGGTTTTCGTCACGCACCAAAGATGGTCTCCATGGTGTCTGTCTTCACGGGGACATCCTGAATATTATCAAGGAGTGCAGCGGTAAGATGAGTATATATGTATATACCAATAAAAATGATGGGGAGATGACTCAAGAAGGACAGTAAACAACTCAATCCTATGGGATGCACAATCCAATTTCTCTGCATCAAGTGTCTTAGTATGCCAAGTCAACAAGCAGGTTATCATGGTCCTGGTGAATGGATACGTCGGCCGCCCCACCATCACTAGACTCTTTGGCCTGAGAGACACTCTCGAGACATGTTTTTATTGTTTCCCTAAATCACATCCAATTCATTTTTATGGATTTCCACATAATGCCCCAAGGAACTAACCAACTTTGATACCACTTTGTCACGACCTGACCCTACCTGGGCTAGAGTCGCAACTAACCCAAACCCGCCTCCATAGGCCAGGGGCTGGTGACTAGTGCTGAAGGCACAATAACTCGGGGAGCCCTTTTCATAAGTACATGTACACACACACATAGCATACTCAATGCAATAGTTAATAGTAAAAGAAAATATTAGTAAATAAAAGGGTAACATCTATATATATAAATCACCAAATGTGTATCGACCTCTAAAATTACAAAGAATGTGATGAAAAGAAAATGAGAAAAACACACGGCTAATAAAAAAGTGCCAAAATACGGAAACAGGTAAACAAAAGAAAACAGGTGGTAGGGTCCCCTACCTGGAACCCGACTCCGACCACCGCACACGGTCCAAGTTCCCATGCTCCTAAGCTCCTCTAATGTCACGACCATCCTATCTGTTGTCTGCAAGGGCACACCAAGTGTGGGAAAAGCAGAAGCAGGGGTGAGTATGAAAATACTCAGTAGGTTACCCCGAAGGCTCGAGGGAGAAACAAAGGAGGTACCGAAAGGTGAGCTATTGTGCGAATATGAAATGTAAAGGAGTACAACTGAAAGTGCAGTAAAGAGTGCATCTCAACTCAACAAGAGAAAGGAAGAAGACTTCTCCAATGACGAGGAGCTAGAAACGGCGAGAAGATGAACTTCATGTCGAGTCTTTTCTACCTATAGTAGGAGAGTAGACACATCCAACCATGAGAATCTAGACAGAGAATGTGGCATACCTCGTGCGTCTTCGCCTCTCCTGGAGGGAGAGTAACAAAAACCCCAGAAGTGGGTACTAGAACGAGGTATATACATATGAATATTCTCATAAAGAAGCTCAAACAAGGTCGTAAGGAGATCTCCATCCCGTAGCTCAGCCCAAGAAATGAGTCGCCAACAGTCCCAAAAGTAAACACCAACGATACCCAGCATCCTGAACATTTGCCCCGAACTACAATTCAAAGGTCTAAAACCACCCAGCTCGACACTATCCACTTTGGGCGACACTGACTCGCCCTCACGGTTTTAGGTCACATCATAAGGACGTGTCTCGGTGGGGGGTAAACTCCTCGTACTTGAGAGTTCTGAGGAACGTCAAAGAACAACTCGTAACTACCCCGCAGTCGAGAGGTCTCCTCAAAGAATTGTTCCTTCCATCACTAACCCGTACAACCAAGGCTCTCGCTCTTGTGATCACAGATGAAAGCAACATACTAGCCTAGTAGAAAGAACTGTGTCAGGAATATCAACGGGTGTCCCACTGCCCAGCCCTGTTGGATGGTAATTCATAATATGATATTAGGTGACCCACTGCCTAGCCCATTGGAGGGTAAACCAGAATACATCATCAAGTGACCCACTGCCCAGTCCTGTTGGAGGGTTATCCTGGAATAAGTCGACAGACGAACAACTTCCCTACCTTGTTAGAGGATAAACCATAATACATCATCAAGTGACCCACTTCCCAGCCCTACTGGAGGGTAAACCAGGAATAAGTTGACAGGAGACCCACTGCCCAGCCTTGCTGGAGGGTAGACCTGGAACTAGATGACGGGTGACCCACTGCCCATCCCTACTGGAGGGTAGACCCTAAGAGGTCGTCAGGTGACCCACTGCCCAACCTCTACTAGATGGTAGACCCAAGGAGATGTCGACGGGTGACCCACTGACCAGCCCCGCTGGAGGGTAAACCTAGAACAATTCGACAGGAGACCCACTTCCCAGCCATACTGGAGGGTAGACCTGAATCGAGACGACGAGTGACCCACTGGCCAGACCTGCTGGAGGGTAGACTCTAAAGAGTAGTCAGGTGACCCACTACCTAGTCTCTTCTAGAGGGTAAAACCTGAGAAGTCAATTAGCAACCCACTGCATAGCCCTACTGAAGGGTAAACCCGGAACTGCTCTAGCCATCCCTACTAGATGGTACAACACTGGCCATCCAAGCACTGAGTGGGTACCGTGCAATCAACCAACTCCAGAATAACTCACCCAATAGTGTTTCAGCACCAATTCCATCACTAGCTGTCACTAGGACTGCTACCGGCTGATCCATCAAGAATGAAACCAGGGGGAGACCACTCAAACCTGCTGGTCAAATAAACGATCACAAATCCGAGGGAAAAACTCAACCCCAATGGTCAACAAATGAGAACTGAGGGACCCTCTATATCGCAAGAGGTCAAAGCATGCAAATCAAAACACAATACGCACATGGGGCCCACACGACGTGTGTCCCAACTTCAACCCCAACCAACCGCACAAAAATTCTCAGGTATAAACCACACATACCTCCAAGCGCTCTGGTATACTCCCAGAGTATACCATGTCTCCAGCCACAAGGAAATCGTGCACATGACATACCAACATGAACACGAAGGGAGTAAACGTAACTTTTCCAACATTCCACATCATCGGCTGAGGCACAACCACAAACATCACTTCAAGCATTTATATCACTCACATGGGAGTTCACACGATCACTTTCCAAGGGTCCGGTACAAACACGGTAGAAGAACTGCTACCAGGGCAACTTCACATTTCCACATTTAATAAGATCACGTAAGATGATCCTCCCTCCTGAGAAGAATACACCGTTGTAATCATTGCAGAATGACATGCGAGATAGACTACTTACTCGCCTCAAATGGATATCCGACGTAAAAGTCACCAACATCGCCTCGCACTCGAACGACGTCCCGTGATCCTGAGGCTCGGCCCCGAAAATAGTAGGGCGCAATGCACCAATGCGATCCCCTCAAGAAAACACGTCAAAATCACTAATCACATGAGTGCAATAGATATTCGGAGAAAAAGGTGCATTCAAGCGCACCGCACACGACCAGTGCTTCGTGGGACCCACAACCCTATCCCGAAACACAATGACCAGATCACATCATTGCGATCATCTTGAAAAAGAACACAAGATGCACTATTCACTTGTCCAAATTGGTCCCCAGGTGATAAAGATGGAAAATCACCGTCGACGCCCAAACGACCCTTGTGGGCCCCATATCATCGTGCCGAATTAGAGATGTCGGATTTCACCATTGCAATCCCCTCAGAAAATCATCCAGAATCGACTTCTCGCATGAATCGAACAGATGTTTGGTGAGAAAGTCGTTAAACGATGCCTGCAACTCAAAGAAGGGTCGTGGGGCCCGCACCTCAACATCGGTCCCAACCCATAAAACAACTCTGGAAAGTTCTGCCT